>JBANSL010000007.1:37612037-38812037 GCA_037127255.1 Persicaria tinctoria
TTGTTCGTCATTATGTAGCGATGGCCGCAGTGACGGCACGTTGCGGTGAAAGCGATGCCTCCTAGCGCCTCCTTGTTGTAGTGTTTGGTGAACAGGTCTTCCCGTGGAACTTGGACTGTTTCGGAAGACATTGTCGCCGATGAGGTGTGTTTCCGGCGGCGGTAGGGGTCAGCCTTTTATAGACACACCCACCGCATGGGTATGCGGTGGGTGCTACCGCATACCCATGCGATATGTACACTGCATTGGTATGCGGTTACACCCACCGCATGGGTATGCGGTGATCCCACCCTATATATGGTTGTAGTCCCTCGACAAGTTACCACACATCAACATGTCGGACAACAGCGGCGACAGCTCAAGCAACGACATAATACATCAAGGCACGATGGAAGAGTTTGAGGCGGTACTGTACACTGGAAGTCCACGCTCACAGACGGTGGAGTCGATAATAAAGAGACTACGGGATGAAAATCGGTCGTTGCTTGTCGAAAACCAAGAAGCCCGTTGGCGGATTGATATCTTGGAGAGTCAAGTTGCAGTTCTGGAAGAGGAAAAAAAGGCTCTCGCCATCAAGCTAGATCAGGCTAATTTACGTAACAGATGACTATATTAGGCTTGTATTTGGTCGAATGTAATTTATAAAGTTTATTTCGAATCATGATATTTAAGCGCTAACTTATGAGCGAAAAATGGAAACTGTGTACGGGCATAATATGCAAATTTGAAATCGATCCAAATCGCTAACAAACCTGCAAATCCACGCCGAAAACACTAAATATATAATCCCAATTCGAATAACCAACTACTACACAAAAAGTCATCTAAACTACCAACTACTACACAAAAAGTCATCTAACCACTAACAGAACAACCAAATACATCATCCCAGATCGAACCGTCACGGCGGAGGGGACCCCAAAACTGCTCATAGATGCGCGCCAGATGTGCATCAGTCAACGGAACTCCTAGGGACCTGAGTCGCTCAATCTCCAACCCAACAGTATGGTGGCGCTGCTCGATAATCGTCGACGGGGGTGGCGGTGGCGGGATGATGGGCTGGTGTCGAGGAGTGTCAGGAAGTATGTATGGATGACTGGGGCGGTGTAACCACTCCACCTAATCATCGGCCACGCCATATGGGTACTCAGCAAAGGTCCTTGGCAACTCCTCCATGGGGAACAGATGATCGAAACTATGTGCCTAGTGGTTGTCGGCCGCGTGGAATGACGCCTCCTTCTTGACCTCGACGGACTTCGGTCTTTGCACTTTGCTAGGTCTGATTGGGTTAGCGGGAATGTGCTGAACCCGACCAAACTGTCGCAGCACACGGTCGGGCATATACGGCTCCTCCTCGAACAACCACCGGATGGTGCCCCTATATCGAGACAGACGCAGATCTCCATCAAAATCCAAGTGCCTACCAAAGGGCATGAACTCGATCTGCAATGGAAAAGAAATTGTTTATACGACTCAAATGTTCAAAATCTAGTTTATTGTCTCACCAATGTAAGTGCGCAAGTACAATGTGTTCGTACCTCGTCGACAGTTATCTCATCCAGCCTCCGCCGCATAACATCCAGTCGCTCAATGCGAGGCCTATCATCCCGGGACATCGTAGTGGAAAATGGCGTCGCCTCCAGGACGTACCTCACCCCGTGTCGCGGATCCCGGGCTAGCCTCCGATCGAGCGTCATGCCAACCTTGAACACCGGGAAATACAGCCATATCCACACCTACAATGGAACAATACTATCAGCAACATAGTCATTGTAACTTAGTGAAAAAACTGGAAAAAATTCATGCATAAGAGAACGAATGACTTACCTCCAGCAGTTTTGTACAACCATCCATGTCTTTGGCCAACTCCTTGGTCGCCTCGCCCAATCCTCGATACAAGCACGCCAAGACCCATGCCGCTAAAGAAAGATTCGAAACCTCCGCTGCATCCATAAACCTATGAAGCACCTCCGGACGCAATCTTTCGCCCGACTTGTCGATGAATAGCGTCGCAATCGCAATAAGCCCCATCGCAACAGCCACGATGCTCTCCATATCATGCTCTAGTAGGGCGCCATCTCGAACCCGCTGTCGCATCGGTGCTATCTTCTCAAGGAGGAGCTGAACAGTGGGGCCTCCATGGTTCCATGCGCACTCCCGCTCGTGATGTGTCAAGCCATACAAGTCCTCAACTCTCTCTCTCTCGGCGGCCACGTCATCCACATGAATACACTGCTCTCCGTCCAAACCAAGCCCAAGTATGAAGAACACATCATGCAGTGTGACAGTGATCTCTTCCCATGCAAAGTGGAAACTGTTCGTCTCGGGGTGCCAGTGCTCAACAAACGCACTGATCAGACTGTGATCCACATGATCCCACTCAAAATCTCTCAGCTCCCAGAGCCCAGTGTCACGCACTGCGGGAAACCAGGACTCCCGTCCATCCACCTCCAACAACTCCTCTACCCGGCCTAGCAACTGCCCCCCGTTTCTGCACACGCACACCCCTCCGCAAGGCTACCTCCTCCCGTCTCCAAACAGCCTGTGCAATGTGGGCCTCGTAATCTCTCAGAAAAACGGTATGTGGCCCCTCTGGCCATTCGGGCAGAACTGCCCGAACTACCCCTGCGCTGATAGGCTCGCCATGCTGCCTATCACCACCTGCCCTACTACTCTCGCCACGTTATCTCCGCCTCCGCTGCACTACACGGACGGGGGCATGTGCCGCCTGATCTCCTCCCATGTCCTGACCAACATTGTCAGATGCCCCCCACATCGGATCATGCCTCTCCTGACCCCCAGCAATCGGCTCAGCCTCCAAGTTCCTAAGTGTCGCCGATGGCGCCGCCTGCTGACTCCTGGTGATCAACTCAGGCTCCGAGCTCCTCGGCGTCGACGATGGCGCCGCATGCTGACTCTCAGGCGTCTCCCTACACCCGTAGATACTAACGGGGTGAACGATGCAAAATCTATCTGCCCAACGACCCATGGCTCCTGGTCGCCCGCTCGAGCATGACTCATCCCAACACCCACATCTCCGAGCAGAGGTGTCGTGTCGTCATACTAGTTCAATTGGTCACTCTCAAACGCAGTCCCAAAGTACGCCTAATAACCGTCATGCTGAGTCTACAACCGCTCATCCACTCTCTCAGCTCCAATCTGCTGTGCTCGGTCCCCTCGTAGGTACTCCTGCATCATCTCATAACCCTCCCCTGGTCTAGACTCTTTGGTCGACTGCACCACTGGGTCATCCGTGTGGTTAGACATCAACTCCATCTCAATCTGCACCAGACTCTGAAATGTCTCTATAGACGACTGTGACGTATGCCCCAAACCGTCACTGTGGTCAACATGTGACTGAGAAGATGGCTCAACCCCAGTATCAGCTCCTACCGTCTTACTATCCCTCTCTGGAGGATCCACTACATCCTCCAACGCCTGGCTCTCCCTGACGGCATCCCCGGTATCATCACCTACCACGTCACTATCCATCTCCATAGGATCTGGTACATCCTCCAACGTATGTCTCTCCCTGGCGGCAGCTCTCCTAGCAGATTGCAAAACCACCATCTCTCCTAACCCTCTCGATAACGTGGACTGTGTAAATTAAAATATATTTGTCAGAATCCTATCGCTCGAATACGATACTATATCGTATGACTGACTAAATGTTGCAAAATTTTCCTAGGGTTTATTAATGATTTCAACTTAATACTATCGATTCCTAAGAAAATAGAAATATACTTATTCGATTTCAATTTCCCTACACATAGTAATGATTTTAACATACCTTAGGCTGAGGCTGTGTCTGAGTCTGTGGTTGTTGCTCAGGTTGTGTCTCAGGCTGTGGCGGGACATTTGTCGTCCTCCTCCTCTATATAGTCGGTTTGGGCTACATTATATATAACAATTAAATGTTAACACTATCTCCTTCAGCTTAAAAAATAAGGCAAATTGATTTTTATATAGATTCAATGTTACATGTAACGGATGTCTCCGAAAAGGACCGACACCATCAGACGCATCTTTTCCACGATTTTCTTTCACCATCTCAACACTCGGGTACAAAGTGGGGTTAGAAAGAGGGACGGGAGAATCGACGGAACCAAAAGTCGGGCTCGGAAAGAAAGGAATCGGAGAAGAGTCGGAAAGTGTGTCCCCTCCGCGGTTACAAGCCACCGCATGGATATGCGGTGGCTTTTTTACCGTTGCCACAACGGTAAAAAACACACTGCATACCCATGCGGTGGCTTTTTTACCGTTGTGGTAACGGTAACAAACCCACCGCATGGGTATGCGGTGGGTTGTTACCCAATCTTTTAAAATTGTAACAACCCACCGCATAGGTATGCGGTGGGTTTCAGATATCTTCGAACTAATCGGATTTATGTATAACGGACTCCGTTGTACCCTAACCCACCGCATATACATGCAGTGGGTTGCCATACGGTCAACGCACCCACCGCATGTATATGCGGTGGGTCAGGGGAAAATTTGATTAAACCACTGCATAGGTATGTAGTGGTTTATAGTGTAAATAGTAAAAATTAGCGGTGAACTTATCATCACCCAAAAAAAACATGAAAAATTTTATATCTCTATAAAACTTCCTTCATCACTACAATATAAATGTAGGGATATAAAACTTCTCAAACTTTACTTCATTGCAATATAAGAAATAAGAAATAAAGCTTAAAGTGAAGAGTGAGAATTAAGGGAAGATGGGTACACAATGGTTTTTAGGATCGAGATCCTAATATAGGATCGATGCAAGGGTCTAGGATCGGATCGTAGGATCGGATCGTAGGATAGTAAGATCCTAGCAAAAAGTGAAAATCAACTAAAAAATCAAATATAAATAAGTCATACCAAACAAATACCTTAATTTTTAAACAAAACTAGTCATTTCCTCCTTTAAATAAACTAACTAACTAACATATGCCAATAATAACTCCTTACCATTCATAATTGGTCAAGGATAATATGTCAAAAGGTATAATACGATACTTAAAATGTTTAAATAAGTCACTTAACATCCATAAACAAAACTAAAAAGGGTATAAGAAACAAGATTAACAAAAAAAAAAAAAAAACCCTACATCCCACATCACATGATTGTTCTGGAATGTCATATGTGATATGTGATAGGTGCTAACACTCGTAGACATTAGAAATTCCTCCTCCCATCTCTAGTTTGTAATGTCATCATAAACAATTTCAACATCTCTCTCAACGAAATCATCAACATCTTCACCATCTTCACCATCTTCACCATCATTTATCTCGATAGTTTCATCTTCACTACAAGTTATTATAGGTTCACCACTACAACCACCAATACCACTTCCATGGGTTGATTCATGGGTGCCACTCTCAATATTATCAGCTATGCAAATTCAAATAAGAAAAACATAAATATATAAATACTTATGTATTGTAAATTTGTAAGTTTAAATAAACGTAAAGGAGAAATGAGAAAAGTATATGGGAAATAGTGATTACGTCTAGAACCAACCGCCGGAGTGACTGTTGTCGCCGGATTGTTTTTAGGGTTCAAGCTTCACTTCACCAGTTCACCCGTTCACCGCTTCAGACTTAGAAAATAATCAAAATTAGGGATTTTAGGGTTAAATTTCCCCAAAAAATTAAAACACAATTAAAAAAATAGAAATGGGCCTAATTTCATCAAAAAAAATGATATGGACTTTATACAAATGGGCCTAATTTCATAAACATCAGAATTTACTAGGCTCGGTTAGGATCGTAAGATCCTAAGGATCCTAACCGATCCTAGCAATCCTAGTCCCGATTCTAGTATAAACGACCATTTACCATCGATCCGGATCAGAACTCTCCCTAGGATCGTAGGATCGTACGATCCTACCGATCCGGATCGCGATTCTGATAACTCTCCACTTTCAATGTGTGACAAGGATCTTGTCCCACATTGGAAATGAGAGAATAGGGGAAGTCTTCCAAAGCTATAAAAAAGGAAGGGTGATAGTGCTTTTGACCCACATTGCATATTGCAAAATAGTTTATGTTTATATAGTATGAATTATTCAATGAATAATATATAAAATAATTATTATAAACATAAAAAAAAATTTCAAAAAAAAAAAATTGGGATGGTGGGTTGACCCGCCGTGTCAGCGGGTTCAAAACCCTTGACCCTAACCCTAACCGGCAACCCACCCCCACCCGTTGACCCGTTGACTCGGACCCATCGGGTCACGGGTCGACCCGTAACCTGTGGTCATCCCTACCCGTGGCTAAGGACCGGTGCCCGCCGACTCACAGCACCCGTTGAAGGCTTACGCGGGAGACACGGGATCGACATCCGCCGATGCAGATTTTGGAAGATTTTTCCGAGGGCGAATCTGGCTCATTGGGCTTTACTTCTACATAAGATCTCTGACCCCTAGGCTCGCCTATGCTTATAAATACATCTCTCCTCTACCTCATTCAACACAGATTCACACCTTATGCATTGGTTTGAGACATGTGAGAGCTGTTTGAATACTATTATATAGTTTATATTGGGTTTATCCATATTTGGCTTATGCATATTTGGTTATTCATTACTCTTGTTCTTTATATGTTACGTTGTTTATTCGTCTTAATTAGCTACTAAGATAGGTAAACAACATGCTAAGTGATTATAGCTAAATCCTCTATTGCGCTCCTGTTGTGAGCCGAATTCGCAATGTTTTATAGTTACTTTTATATCGTTTACTGCATACATTTCATACATTTGGGTTAGAATAGTGCAGAATCTATGTAGTTTATGCTTATTTGCCAAATTATGGAATCTACACCAGTTTTTGTTTAAATTTGCAGAAATCAAAGCAATTTACAGCAGTTCTAAGAAAAGAAGAAAAGCTCAAAAGTCAACTGCAGAAACCAAGGTCAAAGAGCAGCAGAACCGGAAAATCAAGCTGGAAACAAGGAAAACTCGAGGCAACACGTTAGTCGATGTCGACTACACCTTGTCGATATCCAGTAAAAGTTACTCGATTTACAACAAAGCTGCTCATAATTGAGCAAAGAAAGCTAAAGAAGTTCGTCGATGTCGAGGAAATTCCTCAATGTCGAGGAAGACCTAAGTTGATTTCCACCTCTAGAGCCGAGATCGACGAAGCTGAGCACTAGGAGCCGAGCAACGTTACTCGATGTCGAGGAAATTCCTCGATATCGAGGAAATATCCAATCGACATATGTTCTGAAGGCCAACATCGAGTTGCTGAGCGGAAGACGAAGAAAGCGCTAGTCGATATCGAGGACTCCTACTCGATATCGAGGAAGTCCTAGTGGCCGACGCCGAGCAGTCCGAGAATCTTGTTAAAGTTCTATCCCTAGTCCAATGGTGATATTTTCGTGATGAAATTCTATTCACATCTATCAAGAGCTATCAAGTCAAGGGAGAAGATATTTTATCCACATTAGATATAATCCTAGTTTTATTTATTTCCATGATTTACCTTTAAGTAAGTAGATATAGATAGACTTTCTAAGCATTCAATTCCAGTTACAATTAGTTACATAGAGAGAGTAGAGGAGAGAGCTTGTGGCGATTAGGGTTTATGCGAAAGCCTCTATATTCCTATTTTTTAATAACGAAAGTTATTTGATGAAAAGCATGATCTTTTATGCCTTTATGTGTTACTTTGCATGGTTATCGTTGTGGTGTTGATACCCTGGCTTTGGAAGTCTTTTAGTTTATTGAAATAATTCATCAAAATCTGCGTTCTGCTTTCTAAAAGTTGCACTTTTAAGTTTTTGTTGCTTTGTTAATTTCGAGGAGTGTTTTGTCGACATCGAGTAGTTTTGCTCGACATTGAGGACATCTTGTCATGATCGAGTTACTGTGTCTGAGTTTGCTTTCTGTTTGTCGATATTGAGTTTCTGGTGTCGATTAGTTTAGTCGATATCGAGGACTTTTAGTCGATATCGACTAGTTTCTGCTACTTTGCTTTATTTTCCGCTTTTCTTTGTTATTTCTGTCTTTCTATCTGTGAGATTTACAGTTGCATGAGATCCGCTGACGTGCTTCCCCGAGGATCGATCCTGACTTCCTGCTGCTACATCAGGAGGAGGTCTTCTAATTATTTACGTGGGCACAAATCTGGTTTGATTTATATTTCTATATTTTGAACTAAATTTCCTCTCTACAACATATTTTGGCGTCGTTGCCGGGGAAGAAATCATTCGCGCCTTAGGTAGTTAAATCTCACGTCTGCTTTGAGTTACTTTGCAGGTGTATGCGTCGTTCTGGTCAAACAACCGAGTTTGACGCCTTAGACGAACCGGAACTCCTTATACACGTCCACGCTAAATTAAAAAGAGCCATGGCGGCCGCAGAAACACAAGAACAACTGATATAAAGGATTTAGAGGGAACTAGCCGCCAAGGATACCGCTCTGGCCACTGAGAGAGCAAGCAGGGAGCAGGAAGTTGAGCGACGGAGGCAAGCGAAAACTGAGCTTGCCCAATACCCTACCACTGCAGAGGATTACATGCACCCGACTCTTGTCGTGCCTGAATCGGCCATTCTAATCCCTGAAAATAATTTTGAAATTCGCACTCACTTCCTTATTGAACTTAAAAATAATGCTTTTCATGGAAGATTTAATGAATGCCCTCTTGAACATATTACCAATTTTTCTGACATGTGCCGTACTCTTGCTGAAGGTACTACTCTGGAATATGTCAAGATGAAGGCTTTTCGTTGGTCTCTCGCCGGTCCTGCATTGAAGTGGCTTGAAGGACTGAAACCACGATCCCCCACAACATGGGCTCAAGTAGAGGAGGAATTTCTCAACAAATTCTTTCCTCCTGCCAAGACAGCACTCCTCCGCCAGAAGATTACAACTTTCAAACAGAAGCCTGGGGAGCCGCTGGCAAAAGCATAGGAACGATACAAGGAACTACTGCGATCTTGCCCTACTCATGGACATCCACCCTATGTCATCCAGAAGATCTTTTTCAATTCTCTTGACCAGACCACTAAGGATAGGATCAACCAGTATACTCACTATGAGTATCTGACGATGCCACCAGCAGACGCATGGGGTATACTAGACAAACTGACCAACTACGATAACAAGTATGGAGCTCCTACAAACTATGATGAGAATGCCTACGCCATGCCAGCCCCATCCATGCCTCTCTATGAGCCCTCTAAGGAAATTGATCCAGATGTCAAGGAGCAGTACTACAGAGATCATAATCGCAATCTCCTCAAGCAAGTAAAGTATCTTTCTGTCAACCAGCCTTGCATTGAATGTGGATCACAGCAGCACACCACTACTGAGTGCCCACACAGAGCAAGTCAGGCTGGCAGAACACCACGAAGAGGTAGCTTACGCAGGGGGTCCCAATCGCTACATGGGGGACCAAAGGTTTCAGAAACCACAATGGAACCAAGGTGCCCCTAGGAACCCCCCGTCATACAGAGCTCCAGGACATCCGGAAAGGGACCAAAAGAGGGATGACTTACAGACCATCCTAGAGGAAATGCGGAGGAACCATTCAGACACCAAGCAGTCCTTCAACTCAGTCTACACTCAGATACAAGGTGTCAACTCTAGGCTTGGGGAGATTGATATATGGCGGAAATCAATGGAGACACAGATTGGCAAGCTAGCAGCAGGCATCCCTAGACAGCTTGGTACGCTCCTTGGATCTTTTGAGCCTAATCCAAAGGGGAAGACAGGACACATCACAACCGTAAAACTCTGGAGCGGCCACCAACTACGCGAGCCAGAGGTCGGAAAGCAGCAGGACGAAGGAGCTGAACAGCAACCCGAAGTCGACCAAAATTTGGTCGATATCGAGGAAGGCCAACTCGATGTCGAGGAAGAACTGGACCACCCTTCGTTTGCACAGCACAACAGCTCGACATCGAGGAAAATAGTCGATATCGAGAAGAATCTTGTCGATGTCGAGGAGAACCAAGTCGACGTCAAGAAAACTGCTACACCTCCGACATCTGTTCTGGCTCCGAACCAGCAAAAGAAGCTACCCTTCCCAACAAAATCTCCAAAGGACCCAGCAGAAAAGAAATTTCAGCACTTCATCAAGATGCTTCAGATGCTCAATGTCACCATACCCTTCACATAAGTTGTTAATGAAATGTCATCATATGTCAAGTTCCTCAAGGAGATCCTAAGCAAGAAGCAATCGATGGCTGAGATCGCCGAGCAATGCAACCATATGGACATACTGGAGAAAAGACCGGATCCAGGTAAGTTTGCTATAACAACTGGATTTGGTCAATACAAATTAAATGCTTTATGTGATCTTGGAGCTACTGTAAGTATAATCCCT
Source organism: Persicaria tinctoria (assembly GCA_037127255.1). Taxonomy (NCBI): domain Eukaryota; kingdom Viridiplantae; phylum Streptophyta; class Magnoliopsida; order Caryophyllales; family Polygonaceae; genus Persicaria; species Persicaria tinctoria. The sequence continues at coordinate 37,622,367 of JBANSL010000007.1, forward strand.
CTATCAATATGGTCCAAGATTAAGATAGGTGCCCTAGGATAGAGCCTGTGGATACTAAGCTTTATATGGCAAACAACACGGTGGTCATCCCAACAGGCATGGTGGACAATGTGTCAGTACAAGTAGGTAAGTTCTTTCTCCCTGCTGATTTTCTAGTTATCGATATGGCGGAGGACCCTGCTTGCCCAATTATTCTAGGAAGGCCTTTTTGGCGACGGTGGATGCCAACATAAGCGTAAGGAAGGGAGTACTCACTTTCAATATCAGCGATGAGGTAATTGAGTATTCCTTTGATAAAATTGAAAGCCATACAGGTCCCATGGAAGAGGTAAAATCTATATCAGCGGGTTACATTACTCGCGGGGAGCCTAAGGTAAGAAATATGACTCCCGAGGACCTGGAAAAGAGGGATATGGAAGCCCAGGTGGAGAAGATCATGGCCATCCTGAACGACGACACAGAGGATCTGCTCGACATCGACCAAGGTAAGTCGACGTCGACTAACTATTTTTCGGATGCCTTGACAGGATGTGATACGTTTGGAATCCCCGATCCTTTGCCTGTGGGCTCAAGATCAAGAACCCCAAACTGTTGATGGCCCGATCTTGCAATTATCCTTGCTATTCTCGATGTTTACAATTAATTACAATAAAGACTTTGAACTATTGTGAAAGAAAGGAAAACAAACAAATAAAAAGTAAGGCAAAAAGTAAAACAGCGACAGAACTAGTGCATCAGCAGCGACGACGCTGGGATGGCCGCGGGGCGGCCAAAGAAGCCGCGGGGCGGCCCGGACAGTGGCAACGGTTCTGGTCAGACTCAGCGACAACTTCTCTGATCCAGCGATGGTTTCTCAGGATGGGTTTCTCTTTTGTGCGTGGTTTGGGATTGTGTTTAGATCTTGTTTGGTATCGGATGAGCAAGAACATAAATTGATTGCGAAGGCTTTTGGATTGGGAATCGAGGGAACCTTTTAATCCTCAAAAGGGTTCCACAATTATAATTCCAATCTAATTTTATTGAATGAAATACAAGAGTTTAAATAGAGACGTATCAATTCTATCTTGTGCAAAAGATAGAGTTTTGGTAACTAAAGATAAATCAAATAATCTAAAGATATATAAATCTTTCCTAAGATAAGTAAATATAACTAAGGATAGAAAATTAACAACTTGGTGGACAAGAATTATATCTAGAAAAGATATAATTATTTCTACATTATTTTCCTAAATTCATCAAATAATTAAATCTAATTTAATTAAATAAATTCGAAAATAATTAAATAATTATCTAGAAATTCGTCCAAACAGGGACAGCTGCAAAGATGGTGAATTTCGGCCATTCTCGAGGTCGATTCTGGAGAAACCTTCAACAGAAAAGTTGTAGATCTTTTCGTCCTCATTCCAACAGATTACAGTACGACCTCATCCGATAAATATAGACTCCGAACGACCCATTTTACGAAGACATCGATATGCTGTCAACCCATTAAGAACGAACTCAAACTTGAACATTAACTCACCTTGCTTCTTTGAACCTTGTTCCATAGTGGATCCTTCTTCCTCCTTTTGAGGACGACACTCTTCGCCATCAATAGCCCTCGAATCGGTCTTGAGAGCTCGCCTGGATCAAGATCATTGTTTGACCCACAAAAGGCCATCTTGATCCGCATCATTCTCCCCTTCTTAGCTTCGATTCGTCCTTGAATCGAGTCGTTGATGATCAAAGAGGAAGGAGGAACCACCAAAAAGTAACTTCCTTGACAATCAACTTGAGATGGCGCCGGTAGAATTGGAGGCAAAGGAACCTCAAAAACAACACCTGTCATAGGGAACAGTGAGCAATCAAGAGGAACAATATCAATAGGCTCAATAACCCTATGAACTTCAGAATTTTCAACATTAGGAACATTCTCAAGAGGTACAATAGCTAACTCAAGAGAAGTGTTCCCAACGTCCTCATCGTTGTCGTCAAAAGCAACCACATCATCTTGCAGAAAATTACAGTCAGCTTGCAGATCAGATTCGGATGCTCTCCCGGAGGAATCTTGCAGCAAGTGACCCATCGTTGGAAATCTTGTCGAGTCAGCTTCGCAACAAGACTGAGTTGACTCACCTCCGAGTTCGGAGTCAACGGGAATTTGTGACACAATTTCGACGCGCTGTGCTGTTTTCTGGGCAACGAAATCAACAGAATGCTCCTTAGGCTCAATTACCTCGTCGTCGGTTGAGGCAACTATAGCCGCTAGAGCAGGGGTGAGGGCTGAAGCAAGAGCTTGACGATAGCAATCTGATAAGTCCTCCTTCAAACCCTTCCAGAATTCGGCCCATATGGCAGAAAGGTCGGCCTGGAATTGTGCCTCTTCCTCTCGCCGTCGTGCCTCTTCCTCTCGTCGTCGTGCCTCCTCAGCCTCTTGTTGTTGGAGAAGCCAAATCTGACGGCGACGTTGTTGTCGACACCTCTCCTCTTCGATTTCTGCTTGCTGTTGAAGCCAAAGGCAACGCCTTTGTGCCTCTCGTTGTCGCTCTAAAGCTTGTTGTTGTTGCAAAGCTCGTCTCTGCAACTCTCGGCGACGTTGTTGTTGTGCAGCCCATGGATCGGGATCATCATCCCAATCTCCCCAGATAATGTCAACCATTGAATCAAATCGTAAATAACATCAAGAAAAAAAAAACAAGAACTTGCGAAACCTACGGCTCTGATACCACTTGATAAGTTTGGAATCCCTGATACTTCGCCTGTGGGCTCAAGATCAAGAACCCCAAACTATTGATGGCCCGATCTTGCAATTATCCTTGCTATTCTCGATGTTTACAATTAATTACAATAAAGACTTTGAACTATTGTGAAAGAAAGGAAAACAAACAAAAAAAAAACTAAGGAAAAAAGTAAAACAGCGACAGAACTAGTGCATCAGCAGCGACGGCGCTGGGATGGCCGCGGGGCGGCCCGGACAGTGGCGACGGTTCTGGTCAGACTCAGCGACAGCTTCTCTGATCCAGCGATGGTTTCTCAGGATGGGTTTCTCTTTTGTGTGTGGTTTGGGATTGTGTTTAGATCTTGTTTGGTATCGGATGAGCAAGAACATAAATTGATTGCAAAGGCTTTTGGATTGGGAATCGAGGGAACCTTTTAATAGAGACGTACCAAATCTATCTTGTGCAAAAGATAGAGTTTTGGTAACTAAAGATAAATCAAATAATCTAAACATATATAAATCTTTCCTAAGATAGAAAATTAACAACTTGGTGGACAAGAATTATATCAAGAAAAGATATAATTATTTCCACATTATTTTCCTAAATTCATAAAATAATAACATAATTTAACTAATAGAATTCGGCCCATGCACAAGAGTAATCTCGGCCCACTCGGCCCATGGTCATGTCGAGTGTGGTTGCCTCATGGTGGGTGAAGACGAGTCTTCATGAGCTCCGTGTGTGGACGCAGGCTCACTTCTTGTGCTGGTGGTGTAACCTTGAGCCAAGTGATCCAGGGTGGCCTGAACCCTTGCTCTAAAGTTCCATGGTGACGGACAAGAAAGGCTTTAGTTGCTATATGAATCTTCTTGGCCCTTGCACGAGTGACAGGACCATCGAATGGAACCTTCATGTTGTCCTCAATGTTGCCAGGAGTCATCGATAATTGCACGGCATCATTCTCCTCCACTTGACTTCGATTTGTCCTCAAATCGTCGTCAGAGTCATCGTCAGGCACGAACAAGGATAGATCGGCGACGTTGAATGTAGAATGGACGTTGTAACTTATCGGCAGGGAGATCCAGCTTGTAGGCATTAGGACCCATCTTCTGAACCACTCTGAATGGTCCATCTCCCCTGGGGTCCAGCTTAGATTTCTGTTGTTGCAGAAACCTTTCCTTCCTGAGATGCAGCCAGACCAGATCACCAACGTTGAACTGCACATCCTTGTGATGCTTGTACTTCGCGGCCTTGTATTGCGCAGTCTTCCTCTCCAGCTGCGCCTTGGTACGCTCATGCAAGCGCTTGATGAAGTCCACTTGCTTAGCTGCATCCACGCTCTCCTTTTCCTTATATGGCCTAGGCATCATGTCCACAGGAGTTAATGGATTTCGGCCATACACCACTTCGAAGGGGGTAAGCTTTGTTGTAGAGTGCCTAGACCTGTTATATGCAAATTCTACAAATGGTAGGCATTCTTCCCACCTCCGGAGGTTAGTTCGCAGCATGACTCTAAGGAGAGCTCCAAGAGTTCTATTTGTGACCTCAGTTTGGCCATCAATTTGTGGGTGACAAGAAGTAGAAAATAGCAATTTTGTACCCAATTTAGACCATAGAGTTTTCCAAAAAGAGCTTAAAAATTTAGGATCACGGTCAGAAACAATAGATAATGGCAATCCATGTAAGCGAACAACATCTTTAAAGAACAAATTAGCAACATGAATAGCATCATCAGTTTTGTGACATGGAATAAAATGAGCCATTTTGGAAAACCTGTCTACAACAACAAAGATGGAATCATGACCCTTAGAAGTTCTAGGCAATCCTACAATAAAATCCATAGAAACATCTTCCCAGGGTGCATTAGCAATAGGCAAAGGTTGATATAGACCATTAGCATTAGATTTCGATTTGGCCTTAGCACATGTAACGCAACTTTTGACAAATCTCGGCACATAATTAGACATTTTAGGCCAAAAGTAATGTTCCTTAAGTCCTGCTAAGGTTTTTTCGAAACCACCATGTCCCCTGGATTCATGAATTTCTTGAGTTAACAATCGGCGAATAGAGGAAGATGGGATACAAAGCTTGTCCATCTTAAACAAATAACCATTATCAAGAAAAAATGAATCAACTTCACCTTTAGACACACATTTAGCATATATAGTTTTAAAGAAACTATCAGAAGCATACATGTCCTTTATCAAAGCAAAACCCAAAACATGTGCATCCATATGGTTTAGGAGGACATAGCTGCGTGATAGCGCGTCAGCTACCCCATTATCCTTTCCCTTCTTGTGGTGAACCACATATGAAAAGGTCTCTATAAACTCCACCCATCGAGCAAGTCGCCTACTGAGCACTGCTTATCCTTTGAGGTACTTTAGAGCTTCATGATCCCAATGAATCACAAACTCCTTAGGCCAGAGATAATGTTGCCAAGTCTATAAGCAGCGAACCAGTGCAAATAGCTCCTTGTTGTAGGTAGAATAGTTGAGCTTAGCGGAACCCAACTTTTCGCTGAAGTAGGCGATGGGACGCTTGTTCTGCAGTAGGACCCCTCCAATGCTAGTGCCAGAAGCGTCACACTCGAGCTCAAAAGGTTGAGCAAAGTCAGGTAACTGCAGCACTGGGGCGTGTGTCAGGCGATCCTTGAGGGTGTCGAAAGCCTTTTGATGTGAGTCTGTCCAGCGAAATGTCACGTCTTTCTTTGTCAGCTCATGTAGGGGGGCGGCAATCGGGCTGAAATCCTTGACAAAACGTCGATAGAAACCAGCAAGGCCCAAGAATGAGCGGACATGAGTGGGTGTATTCGGCCGAGCCCACTCCTGAATAGCACGAATCTTTTCCTCATCCACCTTCAATCCAAATGCAGTCACTACAAAACCAAGAAAAATGGTAGACTCGGATGCAAAAGAACACTTCTTTAAATTGGCATATAATTTTTCATTCCTAAGGCAATCAAAAACCAATTTTAAGTGACTTAAGTGATCATGCATATTCTTACTATAGATTAAGATATCGTCAAAATAGACAACGACAAATTTTCCTAAGTGTCTTCTAAGCACATGGTTCATAAGCCTCATAAAAGTAGAAGGTGCATTTGTTAATCCAAAAGGCATTACTAACCATTCATATAAGCCATACTTAGTTTTAAAAGTCGTTTTCCATTCATCACCCTGTTTCATCCTAATTTGATGATATCCACTTCTAAGGTCAATTTTAGAAAAATACAAGCACCATGAAGTTCATCAAGCATATCATCTAAACGAGGAATAGGGTGGCGATACTTAACCGTTATTTGGTTGATTGCGCGACAATCAACACACATGCGCCAGGAGCCATCCTTCTTTGGAACAAAAATGACAGGCACGGCACAGGGAGATAGGCTTTCTCGAACAAAGCCCTTATCCATCAATTCTGTGACTTGGCGTTGCAGCTCCTTTGTCTCCTCAGGACTAGCTCTATAAGCGGCGCAATTGGGCAAGGCTGTCTCAGGCACAAAGTCAATTTGGTGCTCAATACCTCTAATAGGAGGCAAGCCTTGGGGTAGTTTAGCTGGAAGTACATCTAAATAATCCTGCAGAAGAGCAGCACTAGGTGCAGGAATATGACTCAATTCCACATTAAGTAATACATGTTTCATTACCAGGAGAATATGAGGTCGATGAGTATTCCATGTGATGGTCCCTTTCTGAGGTTGAGAGACCAGGGATCGACGTTCTACAGAGCCCTTAAGTGATGTAGAATAGGGTTGAGTGGACGCCGAGTGGGAAGGAGGTAGAGCCGAGGGGGCTACAGGTGCGGCCGGAGGGGCCGCGGGCGTGGCAGTGTGGGCCGCGGGTACGGCCTGTTGTGCCGAGCTCTCCTTGAGCTTCTCCTTCCTTTGAGCTTTCTTCTGGGTGTCCTGTTGTTGCTTTTTGGGAACCTGGTCCTTCATAATAGTTTGTGGCGAAAGGGGTAGGAGAGTAACTCTCCTCCCATCAAAAGTGAAGGCATATGTATTCGCACGACCATCATGAAGAACATAACGATCATATAACCAAGGACGACCTAATAATATATGACTACAATCCATGCGAGCAACATCACATAATATTTTATCATGATATGATCCAATTGAAAGGGAAACTAAACATTGTTTGGTGACCATTATATCAGATCCATCATCAGAAGCCTCCTGTTGTTTCAGCTCCTCAAGATGTAGCAGAACACCATTTATAGACCGAGTAGTAACCATGCTAGCTTGTTGGGCCAACTGATCGTGGAAGCGCTTGTTCCAATGCTCCTCAGCAGCTTCAAGGAGTTTTCTATGTTCGGCCATAGAAGCTCTAGTAGTGGCCTGAATAATACGCTCCAAGGTCTCATCAAAAATAGGGCTAGGGGCAGGAGGTAGGGTAGGGGAAGGGTTGGGGTCGCTATCGTTCGACATGTTCCTACAATATCAGAAGAGCAACAAGTAAATGAAGCAAAGACCAGAAACCAAGTAATGCAAGCTCTAGTGATTCCTAAGAGTGATTCATGTTTTAGAAATCAAAGAGCGAGAAAACAAGGCACAATATTCAAGAAATTCCCCTGGACACAGAATTTTGCAATATTGAAGACAACAAGTAATAATCCAAATTGAAAATTAAATAAGCCACAAGTCGGATAGAAAGTATAAACAAGCGGCTTAACGTGTAAAGAATAAGAACTACAATGTGATGCTTGAATAATATGAATATGTAATAATCGACAATAGCAATCACAAGGGCAATCAAGTGCACACACTCCGTCAACTATTATCTGACGGTTGCAACACGATTCAGAAAAAGAGGGGTGTGACCAAGGCTCCAGTGTCGGCACATCACAAAATCACACAAAGTAGGGTTCTTTTGTAATGCTTAAAACCGATCAGATCATCTAACATGTAGCAATAAAGAAATAACAAGGTAGAGTTACTAACTCAACAATGTAAGATGAAATAATGCTCTATATTTTTATTTTTTTGAAGCTCTCGACTTTTCTGTTTTTTTTTTTTTGGCTATGAAAAAGCTGCTGTAATATGCTGGAAAGTGCCGAAATAAAGAGCAAAGAAAATTTAAAAAAAATAACAAAGCTACGATGATCTAAAAGTAAGCAAAATTAAAGAAATAAGGGAAATAGGCTAGAAACTTGGAGAAATTAGGGTTCTTTAGTGGTGCAAGTTCATATAATGCTTTTAATCCAAGAATCACAGTCATAGGCATGATATGTAGCAACTAGGAATAAAAGATCACAACTTGCAGTCAAGAACTCAATATCTTCGAAATTAAAGATCCAAACAAAGAATAACAAAATAAAGTGCCAATTTAGATGGGTGAATAATAAAGATTCAACTTTTATGCAGCGGCTATGGTGAAAAATAGGCACGAAAAATAAATCACTCAAATAAGAAATCAAGAGAGTAAAGAACTTGCATTAACCTGAAATTTAGATAAATAAGGTGGAATTAATTATATCTCTTCTAGATATAATCTTTGGCCACCAAGTTATTGAATTTCTATCTTTATTAGGAAATATCTATCTTAGATTTATTTCATTTATCTTTAGATATAATAAATCCATCCAAACCCCTTTCCTTTGCAAGGAATGATTGGTTAGATCTTCCATAGTTTACTATAAATTCATGTTATGCACCTTTGAATTAATTAGATTGAATTAGAATTGAGAACCCCTTTATGGATTAAAGGGTTCTTGGTTATCAATCCAAAACACTATCATTGTTCTTGTGTTCTTGAGAATTTTCGGCAATCACAATCACCTTCACCTCTCTTTGGTTCATCGAGATCGAGGAATCCAGACACACCACCCTACTCGACACGTCATAGCAACCGAGGACCTCTGCACTTGGCGACACTCGCTGCCAGGACCGCTCCCAGCGAGCGCAGGCGTCTCCAGGCGTCTTCGCTCCCGCGCTCGCTCCTGCGCATCCCACTCGCCAGCAAACTCGCTACAGCGAGCGCTCTCTCTTGCGCGCCGCTCTCTCTCGCCATCACTCTCGCTCCCAGCGAGAGGAGTCTCCGCGCGCCTACACCCGCACACCCTGAGGACTCCGTCCTGTGTGCCCATCGATCTCACGCAACCCAGCTCGCTTCTCTCTCGCTGTTCTTTCTTTATTTCTGTCGCTATTTCCTAGTTAGAAAATTGCTGGAAATTTATTAAGTGTTAAACTGTCGCTATTCCAGAATTTTAATTACTTGTTTAAATAGTTCCCAATCAGGAGATATCAAAGAGCATTGCAAGATCTAGCAAATATACGGTGTGGTTCTTGATCTTAAGCCCACATGCGAAGGATCGGGTATCCCAAACGTATCAGGATGCAAGTATGGGGTCGAAGTCGACCAGAATTTCTCGACATCGAGGAATTTGGTCGACATCGACCAAAAACAGAGCCCTCCACCAGCAGCAGCTTCGTCAAGTAGCCAACCCGAAGCCGAGAATTCCTCGACATCGACTAACTTGGTCGACATCGAGCAAAAATCTTCGTCCTCGACTTCTCCTCCCCTGACGAGCAACCCACTAGCAGCTGACAACTCCTCGATGTCGAGGAAAGTGGTCGATGTCGACCAAATTCTTCCTTCCTTGACTACACCTTCCTCGAGCAGCAGCCCACCAGAATCAGAGAGTTCGTCAATATCGAGTAACTCTACTCGATTTCGAGTAGAATCTGAGGTCCCCAAATTCGATTCTGCGAAGGTGAGCCAAGGTATGGATCTTTCTTCTCCTATTTCCATCAAAGATTTATCTATACATGGGAGAGGTTTGCCTTGGTATGTGCGATTGTGCAGGATTTGCAATGATGAGCCTAAGGAGTATGAAGTAGGAGACAAGCTCTATGTCTCTAAATCAAAGGATCATTGGTTTCCTAACAAATTCAACAAAAAGAAGATGGGGCCCTTCGTGGTGAACAAGATCTACTCAGGTGGACTGCAGCTGATGGACAAAAATGGAGTTATATTCGAAGCCCAAGCTACATAGGCCCTGCAAATGTCACCTTGAGCTAAATGGAGAAAGTCGGCCTAGCGACTATAAAATCTAGAGCTTGTAAATAGACATTTATTTTTTGGGACCTTTTGGACATTGTTGCTTTTTGTTTGTTTTTTGTTTTTGAACTTTTAGTTTTTCTATTGTGGGTATTTCTCTTCTACATTTTTCAGGTCTATGGGGGATAGAAGCAAGCTAAAATCGGACTAGGCTCGGCAGCATAGCACTCGATTCTGACGATCATGCACGCCTGTCTAGTGAGTTTCTTTCTTTACCTTTATTTTTTATACAGTGAGGACACTGTAATGTTTAAGTATGGGGTGGGGGAAGGGCTTACTCTATGCATATTTGACTTTACATGACCATATTTGTGCATAGTTAAGGTTTATTTCTTGAATTGCTTATACATGGCTATTTTGGAATTCATTATTGATTTATGTGCTTACATACATGTTTTCCAAAGTTTGAGAAAAATCACCCCCATTGAAAATTTTGATAAATTTCATGGAAGCTTTAATTGAACTCGATGATGCAAAATTGGATTCATTAGAGATATAGCATGAAATTGCCTAGTAAAGGGAAGTCACAATGAAGTGCATATTTTCTTGAAAACCATTAAAGGAGGTAAAATTTGATGTTGCTTTTGACATGTTGCATGATAAGAGGATGGAGGACTTTATATTTCCATATAATGCTCATATTTTATTATCCTAGCCTTTACCTATGCTTATGCATCACACAAAAGCCATATTATGCCTTATTTTCATATATTGCTCCACATGATCTAAATATTGCCCATTCTTACCTTATTTCCATCCGGGGATTATGTTGAGAATGAAAGCTACATTATGGAGATTACTATATGGTGTTTGTGTTGTTGTTGTCATTATATGGAGTTTGGCAGGAAAGTTTGAAAAAAAAAATACATATGGAAAATTTAATGAGTGAAAGAAAATCCGATCACCTCAGGAGATAAAGGTAGATCGACCCTGCTTGCTGAGATAATAGTTCAGTGAGATGGGACACACATGTGAAGAGTCCAAAGCACTAAGTATCCGGGGCCATTCATGACACCCATGTTTGCGACTCGCGAGAAGACAGTGCTGAGGTTAGAGAGGTAAAAGCATTATTATTGATAAAAGCATTATGAAAGGTGATGAATCTTATGAAGAAGGAACGTGGTTAAGAAAGTTTGGAAATACTCCATTTCCCCAGATCATTAGCACCACATTGCCAAAAATTGCCCACCTTTAGCCTTTTACCAATCTATTCCTTATTTGAGCTTAAATTAAAGTCCTCTTGATTATTAATGCTTTGTCACTTATGAATTGTTTTGCATAACCCTCCTTTTGTGAGTAGATGTTTTTTTTTTGCACATGCATGGATTTGTGACACTAGTACCTTTTCGAGGATGGTAATTGATGCACGGTTATATAAGAATGAATCTAAGATGTTGAGGATTTTGATTTCTTCCCCTGAATGACAATTAAAAGTATTGCTTGAGGACAAGCAAGCTTAAGTATGGGGTGTTTGTTGTGAGCCAAATTCGCCATGTTGTATAGTTAATTTTATATCGTTTTTCGTATACATTTCATACATTTGGGTTAGAATAGTACAGAATCTATGTAACTTATGCTTATTTGCCAAATTATGGAATCTACACCAGTTTCTGTTTAAATTTGCAGAAATCGAAGCAATTTACAGCAGTTCTAAGAAAAGAAGAAAAGCTCGAAAGTCAACTACAGAAACCAAGGTCAAAGAGCAGCAGAATCAGAAAATCAAGCTGGAAACAAGGGAAACTTGAGGCAACACGTTAGTCGATGTCGACTAGACCTTGTCGATATCGAGTAAAAGTTACTCGATTTACAACAAAGCTGCTCAGAATCGAGCAAAGAAAGCGGAAGAAGTTCGTTGATGTCGACGAAGCTGAGCACTAGGAGCCGAGCAACGTTACTCGATGTCGAAGAAATTCCTCCATATTGAGGAAATATCTAGTCGACATATGTTCTGAAGGCCAACATCGAGTTGTTGAGAGGAAGACGAAGAAAGCGTTAGTCGATATCGAGGACTCCTACTCGATATCAAGGAAGTCCCAGTGGTCGACGCCGAGCAGTCCGAGAATCTTGTTAAAGTTCTATCCCGAGTCCAATAGTGATATTTTCGAGATGAAATTCTATCCACATCTATCAAGATCTATCAAGTCAAGGGAGAAGATATTTTATCCACATTAGATATAATCCTAGTTTGATTTATTTCCATGATTTATCTTTAAGTAAGTAGATATAGATAGACTTTCTTACCTTGATTAGTAAGGATTGGAAGCCTATAAATAAGGCCTTATTGGCTGATTTCTAAGCATTCAATTCCAGTTACAATTAGTTACATAGAGAGAGAGTAGAGGAGAGAGCTTGTGGCGAGAGAAGTTGGAAAGGCGAAAGCGGATTTGGCTTCGATTGGTTGTAAGTTCTCTTTGGTTTATTTAATGCAAGTTAGTTCCTTTTATTATTGATGAGTTTCTTGATGATGAAGAGCGAGTAGTCCACCCACTTCTAGGGTCGGGGTGAGCCCGACGGTAGCCATGTGAGATGATGCGGTAAAGGTTTGAGCTTTTAATGCAATTCGTCTTATATCCCTGCAAGCATGATTCTTTTGCGAAAGTTGAAGGTGATCCTTGTTTGTGTTATTGAAGGGAAAGTGATCTTAATACAACGTGGATTAATTATGTGAAAAAGGGTTAGTAACAATTAGGGTTTATGCGAAAGCCTCTATATTCCTATTTGTTAACAACGAAAGTTATTTGATGAAAAGCATGATCTTTTATGTCTTTATGTGTTACTTTGCATGGTTATCGTTGTGGTGTTGATACCCTGGCTTTGGAAGTCTTTTAGTTTATTGAAATAATTCATCAAAATCTGCGTTCTGCGTTCGATAAGTTGCACTTTCAAGTTTATGTTGTTTTGGCGATTTCGAGGAGTGTTTTGTCGACATCGAGTAGTTTTGCTCGACATCGAGGACATATTGTCGAGATCGAGTTAATGTGTCTAAGTTTGCTTTCTGTTTGTCGATATTGAGTTTCTGGTGTCGATTAGTTTAGTCGATATCGAGGACTTTTAGTCGATATCAACTAGTTTCTGCTGCTTTGCTTTATTTTCCACTTTTCTTTGTTATTTTTGCCTTTCTATCTGTGAGATTTACAGCTGCCTAAGATCCGCTAATGTGCTTCCTCGAGGATCGATCCTGACTTCCCATTTCTACATCAGGAGAATGTCTTGTAATTATTTGCGTGGGCACGAATCTGGTTTGATTTATATTTCTATATTTTGAACTCGATTTCCTCCTACAACAGCTCCTTAATCCGACATAGTAGCAAACATATCTTGATGAACAGGTTGGGATTCATGAATATGAAAGGGTAATGACAGATAGTTTAATGTTATTCTTAGCGGATGTGATAGCTGGGTTGACAACCAGGTGACATGGTGGGATGAAATGTCGTGTGTTTCACCTCGCCAAAAATAATAACACAAACTAATAAACCAACTAGTAAACTAGTATAGCGGATAAGTAAGGGGTCCAAGTATTCCAATGCAATGTGTATTTATCAATTTGAAAGTAAAGAGAAGGTTTGAACGTAAATAAGTAATAAGATAAATAGATGAAGTATGATGAATGTTAGTAAGAACGAATAAAAGATAGAAGAAGAATGTGGTTGACTAAACCAGGACCAAGAAACATCTGTCAGAACACAAGAAGTACCAAACAAATAAGTAAAAAACAAAAACAAGAAGACTTTATTATCCGCGGACGAAGGTCCAAGAAGCAACTCATAAAAAACATCCGCGGATGAAAAAGAATAGATACGTGGCGATCATGCCCACATCCCACGAGTATAACACGTGTTGAAAGAGGAACGCCACGTGGTATGACATGCAGGAGAATCGAAAGTATATAAATAGGGAAAACTTCATTAAAACAATAGAGGCTTTTTGGAAAACAGGAGGAAGATAGGAGGGCGGATTAACATATTGTGAACCCAGAAGAAGGAAGATAAGGAAGTAATCACACGCGAAGGAGAAATCTGATAAAAAAGAAGAAAGTACACCTTATGCACAAATGTCAATCTCCACAGATGTAAAACCTGTCCGTTTTAGTGTAGAATTCTATTAAAAGTTGACGTTAATAAACCCCAAGACGTTCAACGACGACAGGTATAGTGAGCCTGATTTCCAAATTGTCTAGGAAAAACTCGATAAGGGAACTATCATTCACAACTAGAACAGGATCAGCTTAAAACTTCCCGCGGCACAGGTTGGGCCGCGTCGATTCCTTCGACGCGGGTCAGGTAAGTCCGTCGAGAAGGATGTACATTTCATCACATAAGTTCCCGGGCCCCACGTAAAAATGTTGGTCTTTCGTTTCGAGGCTTTTCACTGGCGCCGTCTGTGGGAACCCCCTCACACTAAGGGGTTTCCAATTTTTATTTGATTAAAACCCACAAATGTAAGTTTTCAGATATCTAACATCAAACTTTCTGCCGCGGCAGGTATAATTCACAATAGCAAGGAAATGGATGATAGCCAAAATCACCAGACTCAGAACATGAGTCAAGGAGATCACCAAGATCAAGAAGCCTCAAGCATGTATGTCCCGCTGACGCCCCCAACTAACCCTAATACCGAGATGGGGGAACAGAACCTCGAAACTCCTCCTCAACCCTACGGTAATCAGTATGGATTAGACGGAGGATTCATCCCACAAAACTTCTGGTATTATGAAGCACGACACGAACAGCCAAATCCTTTTCAACAGGAGCAGGCTCAATACTATTACTATGATCAATGGGGACAAAATCCGCGTCAGCAAGGAAATTATAGGCCAGAAGGACAGTACGGGAATTTTGATCGTCGTAACACTGTTTTTGAAAATCCCAGTAACTGGAACTATGGTTTTCAGAACCAAGAAGTACCATACCAGACGCGGCAATATGATCACTATCACAGAGAAGGTAAACATCGACGCGGAGATCGGTCAACAGATGTTTCGACCTCGACTAAATCTGACTCTGTGGAAAAAAGAAACGAGAATGCACCAGTCGGATTCCCGTCAGTGTTTACTCAAGAGATCTGCTCCGCGACAGTACCGAAGCGATGGAGAGATGTGAACCTCATGAAGTATGACGGAACAACTGATCCTGAAGATCATCTCTGTCATTTTGCTACTGCAATGGGGATTAACGAGTACAATGACGCCATGTTATGCAGTACGTTCCTTCAACCTTAACAAAGATCGCACTAACTTGGTTCACCAACCTTCCCAAAGGGTCCGTGACCAATTTTGCCCAAATGTCTCACATCTTCACTTCTCATTTTGGAAGTGCGCGGTCGAGAAAGAAGACTATGCTTGATTTGAATTCCATCAGGCAAGGAGCTGGGGAGTCCTTGGGGCATTTTTTCACTCGTTTCACCAGTATGGTAGTCCAAATCCCTAACTTCAATCACAAATCAGCTATTATCATACTTATGGGCAATTTAGCTGAAGGGGATTTTAAGACATACTTATTTCGGAAAAAACCCACGAGTTATGATGACTTAAGAGAGCGAGTCTCCAGACAGATTGAAGCGGAGGAAGCAGCCGCGTCCAGCTCAAAGGCGAATACTGGGAATTTGGGACCTTTTGGGAAATTGATAGGGAAATTCAGAAAGGAGAAAGTCAAGCCTCCTAGGCATCATTCGGAGGCAGTAGATTTCGTCCCCATCGTGATGAAGTGCATATGAACTTAGAAAGGGGTCAAGGATCTTGCCGTAGAGAGGATCCTCCACGTGCCCATCATCCACGAGAAAATCAATACAGAAGTCACGATGTGAGATCTCCACCTAGAAGGGAGAACCGACCCGATCACAGACCTCGATGGGAGGACAGAGGTCCTAGGTTTGATGAATCCCGGAATCCACAAGAACGATTTGATAGGCAACATGATCCGCGCAGAAATCTCCCATTCCATAACCGGGGGAGGGGGAGAGGAAGAAGAGGACGCGGAGGGAGGTACAACAACACACCAGTAGCTCAGAGATCTGTCAATCAAAGAGAAGCTCGAAAGACAGAAGGAGGTCAAATACCCGAACCGGAAGGCTTCATCAACACCCTTGCAGGAGGTTTGTCTATGGCCGGGTCCACCAGGCAGGAAAAAAGAAACTATGAGAGGGAAGGAAGACAGCCACCATCCGCGTCAAGTAGAAGAATTTCTCTCGCGCAACATGAAAACATTTCCTTCACTCCGAAAGACGTGGAGGAAATAAGAATGCCACATTCAGACCCACTGGTCATTCACGCACAGATAGCTGCCAAAACCGTCAAAAGAGTATTTATTGATACCGGGTCTTCTGTGGACATCCTATCGTGGGAAGCATTTTCTCAAATGGGAATCTCCGCGGCTTCACTGAAACCGTATCCAGGAACGCTAATCACATTTTCAGGAGGAGAAGTATAGGTTGCCGGTACAATCGAGCTTACAGTGGTTCTAGGGACACCTCCTAACAGGCGCATGGAAAATATTGTGTTCACAGTAGTGAAAATTCCCACCGTGTATAATGCTTTGCTGGGCCGTGTCTCGCTCTATAAATTCCAAATGGTAGTTTCAATCTACCACTTTTTGGGGAAATTCCCGTTACCAGGCGGAGGAATAGGTGAGGTCCGCGGACAACAACCAGAAAGCAGAAGCTGTTACTTAACCTCCATCAAGAAAAATAAAGAAGTAATGTGTGTAAATGAGAATTGCCAATCCGAGGTCGGAGACAGTGACTCAGCTGAATTCTCAGAAGCTGAATTGGAAGTTCGGCCGACAGAAGTCAAGACATCTACCGCATATGAGAAAATTGCATTTACACCCTTCTCTAACTCAAAAGAAAAAGTCTATCTGGGACAAGCATTGGAAGCAAGAGAAAGAGCTAGAGTTTTAGAAATCATAGCAAGGTCAAGAGACATCTTTGCATGGAGTCCTCGAGACCTTCTAGGTGTCCCGCTTGCAATAGCTTTACATACTTTAAGAATTTGCCCGGGAACGAAACCTGTAGTGCAGAAGAGAAGAAAAATGCCACCAGAAAAAGCTGCCGCGGCAAAGGAAGAAACTAATAAACTTTTAGAAGCCGGCTTCATAGAGGAAGTGGAGGATTCTGAATGGCTTTCAAACGTAGTCCTGGTAAAAAAAATCCAATGGGAAGTGGAGGATGTGTATTGATTTTACTTATCTTAACAAGTCCTGCCCTAAGGATAGTTACCCACTTCCATCCATAGATGAACTTGTCGATGGAACCGCGGGAAACAAAGTCCTTAGTTTTCTTGATGCATACTCAGGGTACAATCAGATTAACATGGATCCTTCAGACAAAAAAGCTACGACTTTCATCACCAGCCAGGGAATCTTTTGCTACCGCGTCATGCCTTTTGGACTCAGAAATGCGGGAGCAACGTTTCAGAGAACAGTCGATCGGATCTTTCAGAATCAAATTGGCAGGAATGTTTCAATTTATGTTGATGATATTGTCGTCAAAAGTGAAAGAGCAGAAGATCACGCAGCGGATCTATAGAAGACTTTTGATTCCCTTTGAAGAGGAGGCTTGAACTTAAACGCAGAAAAATGTGTCTTTGGGGTTGATTCTGGGAAATTCCTTGGGTTTATGGTTAGCCATAGAGGAATCGATGTTAATCCTGAAAAAGTTACAGCGATTCAGAATCTTCAGCCACCGCGGACGATCAAAGAATTACAATCTCTAAATGGAGCGGTGAACTATTTGAGCCGTTTTTGCTCCTGCCTGGCGGATAAGTCGTTGCCTTTCTTTGCTCTACTCAAGAAAAAGGGACCGATATGGTGGACTCCTGAATTGCAGGAAGCCTTTGAAAATTTAAAACTTTTTCTAACATCGCTTCCTACTCTTCACCAACCTGAGAAACAAGAGGTCCTCCATCTATATCTATCTGTAAAAAATGTCACCATCAGTGCAGTCTTGACACGAGAAGAAAAGTTTCCGGTCTACTACATCAGTCGTGTTCTTCAGGACGCGGAGACAAGATATGAACCAGTGAAAAAAATGATCATGTGCCTAGTATTCGCGGCAAGAAGGCTAAGGCCTTATTTTCAAGATCATCCAGTCCGAGTAATGACAGAGTTACCGATGCGACAGATCCTCCACTCACCCTGTTTATCCGGGAGAATGATGAAGTGGGCAGTCGAACTCACAGAATTTGAGATAGAGTACACTCTGCGGAAAGCGACCCTCGCTCAATCTCTGGCTGACTTCATCAGTGAAACAAGTTTCGAATCGAGCTATCCAACGGAAAGAAGTGAGTGGACACTCAGAGTAGATGGTGCAGCTAACAAAGATGGATGCGGAGCGGGGGTCACACTAACAGCACCTGACGAACGACAGTACAATTATGCCTACAAGTTGGATTTTCAAACTACCAACAATGAAGCCGAATATGAGGCCCTGTTAGCTGGACTGGAAATAGCTTTGATTAAAGGTGCTAGGCAAGTCTTAGTTGTCACCGATTCAAAAGTTGTGACGCGGCAAATATCAGAGGAATATGAATCCAGGACTGGATTAATGCCAGATTACCAGAGAAAGGCTCAGGCACTTTCTAAAGCTTTTTTGAGTTTTTGTGTAACAACTGTTCCTAGGGATGACAACCAACAAGCGGAGGCGTTGGCACGATTGGGAGCTGTAATGCCAGAAGAAGTAGGAAAAGAAGTGATTCTGGAAAGAATGAGCAACAGAAGACTCATCCAAGAAATCTATCAGGTGCAAGAAATGGAGGTAGAAGACTGGAGAGCACCAATCGCAGATTATTTAGGTAAGGGTACCCTACCTAGAGACAGAGCCGCTGCTAAGAAGATACTCCTTAAGTCCTCTCGATTCACTATCCAGGAAGGAAAACTGTACAAGAGAGGGTACTGCTTACCTGATCTGTTGTGCGTATCATCGGAAGAAGGAAGTCAAGTAGTGGAGGAACTACATGATGGGATTTTCTCGCATCACCAAGGATGGAGAGCAATTGTGGCCAAAGCAATCAGGCTAGGATATTATTGGCCTACAATGAGACATGATGTCTGAAGTTATATACAGAAATGTGACGCATGCCAAAGGTTCGGAAATCTCAATCACCGTCCTTCTGAGACAGTGAAGAGTATAATCGGGGCATGCCCTTTTTCTGTTTGGGGAATGGACATTCTCGGTCCATTTCCCACTGCTCCTGGACAGTTGAGGTATGTTTTGGTCCTAGTTGATTACTTCACCAAGTGGGTAGAAGCCGAAGCAATGGGATTGATAACCGCGGAAAAGGTGAGAAAGTTTTTATGGAAAACCGTTGTTTGCCGCTTCGGAGTACCCGAAACAATAATTACAGACCATGGGCCACAATTCGATTGCGAAATGATCAGAGATTTCTGTGCGGGGCTGGGCATCAATCTTAAAATCTCCTCCGTAGCTCACCCTCAGACGAATGGGCAGGCGGAAACAACCAACCGACAGCAATTACATGGGATACAAAAGAAGCTTGGCAACACAGCAAAAGGGCGTTGGGCAGAACTCTTGCCATTAGTGCTCTGGTCTTACCGCACATCAACGAACACTCCCACTGGAGAAACCCCATTTTCTTTAGTCTTTGGTATGGATGCGGTCATCCCAGTAGAGAGATTGATACCATCGGCACGGATCATAACCTATGATCCGGATATCAATGATGAAGCACTGGAATTTGAGCTCCATCTCATAGAAGAACGCCGAATGGCGGCTGCTTTGAAGGAGCTAGAATACAAGAGGAGGCTCTCCAAGTATCAAGATAAACGAATCTCCCCGCGGCATCTTAAAGTAGGAGATTTAGTGTTACGACAAGCTACGTCAGGAGGGAAGCTGGATCCCAACTGGGAAGGACCGTATATTATTGTCAAGGAAGTCCAAAAAGGAGCATATAAACTCAGCACTCCCGAAGGAATCATCCTGAACAAGACTTGGAACGCGGACAATCTAAAAAAGTATTATGTGTAACCATCAAACCAGCTAAGTAAATATAAAACTAAGTCGCCCCCGCAAAAATCAAATAAAGCGGTTAGAGAGCGCTTTCTATGATGATTCGCATTTAAAATTATACTTCATATAAAGTCCTGAGACGCTGGAGCTTATATCCGCGTCAGGCCTCTGATCGAATCCGCATTCTCAGAGATGATACTTCGTATAAAGTCCTGAGACGCTGGAGCTTAAATCCGCATCAGGCCTTGACAGGCCTAAAGTCGTTATGCCAAATCAAAGTAAATTCCTAAGATGCAAACTATAACAAGTATAGTAGGTAAGTTAGGGTCGAACCCACAGGGAAACAGAATCAGTTGTAAGAGCAAGTATTATTACCAAAAGTAACTGATTAAAGGGGGAGTTTTGTGTGTGAGAAATAGTAACAGAACAAGTTGCAAGTAAAAAGGTTGTGAATATATGATGGAAAGGTATCACACCAGGTAATTATCCGCACAACAATTAAGATGGTTCATCATCGCATTCTATGAGTCTCAAGTTCTAATGTCCAGTAATTGTTCTCAATTCAGATCGTGTAATAGTTTTTAGTCCTACCAGTCCTAAAAGCACTTATCACCAAATTACAAGGGAAAACCTTCACCAAATAATAAAGCAATAGCATTCAAACATGAATTATAATGAGATACAAGCGATTCTAACAACCCGTTAAAATAGCCTGTAATCGAATCTCCCTCACAATCTACCACAAGCGACCGCGTATGGAGATTGTGTTTGCTACAATGAATCTACAACCCAAGACCTGGAATTGGAAACCCTAGCAGTATGACTAGTATCGATAAACCTAGGTGATCAATCTAGATAAATCAATAATAAGCAATCAAGCAATAAGCTCAGGAGATCGAAACAATTAACAAAGGACGAACAAGAGTAGAATACTCACAACCAAATCAATTGAAGGCTTCAAAGAACCAAGTGCAACAAAGGAGAGTTAGTTCTCCATAGGGTTTGTGAGATAATGCAAAAGGAAAATATGTCTCTGGAAAATAACCTAATGATTCTCTACTGCCTTCTCGGCCTATATAACCTAATAAAATCGGGTTTAACATCCCGTACAATTGTAATAATAAAATATTAAAACTAATAAGATAACAGAATCGGATAAGAATCCGACTCCAGGACCGACGCGGGCGCGCCAAGTGCAGCGCGGGCGCGCCACTTGTAGCTTGCCTCTTCTGTCTTCGTCAGCAGCGCGGCCACTTCCTCCTAGCAGAGTGGCCGCGTCGGGTAGCAGCGCGGGCGCGCCAAGTGCAGCGCGGCCGCGCCAAGGTCTTCAGTCCTCCAGCTGCTTCCGATCTTCTTAGCTTCTGTAACTTGCATGATTTCTTCAACTTCTTCAATATGCTCCGAATCACCAAGTTCACACTAATATCTCTCATAATGTCAGGTAAATGATGACAAAAACTACTAAATGCGCTGTGGAATATATCGCATATCAAATACCCCCATACTTAAACCTTTACTCGTCCCGAGTAAGCATAGAAGCTAGCCTACTCTCACTATAAATCTCAAAGGTTCACAGACAGTACAAGGAAAATGAACACTAAGTACTAGTAGTTTTCACCATCTCACCAACCAGCTCAAAAGACAATCAAAATAGGAAATAAGAATTACAATTGTATCTCAACCATCTACACCTTATAGCTCCCAGTGGCCTACCCGAAAACCTCCTTATAACTCCTCTTCTTATGTCGCCTTCGCCAAGAGATCAATCCTAATCACTCAAAGTAAACGCTCATCTTGCCAAGGCGCCCTTTCGGGTTTTCACCAAGCCACTCATTTTTTTTTCAGGGATGGTACTCACATAACAATCTCACTTCCCTCAAGCCTCATATTGCCAAGCCTAAGGCTCGCCAGACTACCTGCTTTTTGCCTGAGTCGCCCTTCCAGGTTTTCAACTCATCCCAGGATTTTGATTGCTTTCTTTTTTTTTTCATTTTTTCATTTTTTTTCATTTTTTTTTTTTTTTTTTTTTTTTTTTTGACGAAAATTAACACTGCGGGTGCAGTGGGTCCGAAATGCGGGTGCAATTCGTCACCAGAACTCCGTCTTTAGTACCTACAAAATAAAATAAAAATAGAGTTAAAGAAAATAATGCAGTTCCTTGGGTTGCCTCCCAAGCAGCGCCTTTGTTTCATGTCGCTGGCTCGACCAAGCCGTTTTGGCTATTCTAACTCCGCATGTGGCTCCTCCAAAGCTAACTCATCCATAACCTCCTTTGTGAACCCTTCATAGTATGTCTTAAGCCTATGACCATTTACTTTGAACTTCTTCTGGCTATCCGGGTCATATAGCTCTACCGCTCCATGTGGGAAAACTTCAGCAACAATGTATGGTCCCCCCCACTTTGACCTGAGCTTCCCAGCGAAGAGTTTCAGGCGAGACTGAAAAAGTAGGACTTTGTCACCAGCTTTAAAGTCCTTCCTATTGATGTGCTTGTCATGTCATGCCTTGGTCTTTGCCTTGTAGATAGCCGCATTATCATAGGCGTCCAACCGTAGCTCCTCGAGCTCACCCAACTGTAGCTTCCTGTGGTCTCCAACTTCGTCACTCTGCATATTGCATTGTTTCACAGCCCACCAAGCCTTGTGCTCCAGCTCAACAGGAAGATGACATGCCTTCCCATAGACTAGTCTGAAAGGAGACATCCCAATTGGAGTTTTGTAAGCAGTGCGATAAGCCCATAAAGCATCATCAAGTCTCAAACTCCAATCCTTCCTGTTAGGATTCACGGTCTTCTCAAGAATGGTTTTGACCTCTCTATTGGACACCTCAGCTTGGCCATTCGTCTGTGGATGATATGCGGTGGAAACTCTGTGTGTGACATGATATTTCTTAAGCAAGGCAGTCACAGTTTTGTTGCAGAAATGGGTACCCCTGTCACTAATCAGCGCTCTAGGAATACCATGCCTGGCAAAAATATTGCTTTTCAAGAACCCTGCCACAACTTTAGAATCATCAGTCCTGGTGGCCTTCGCTTCCACCCACTTGGAAACGTAGTCCACCGCAAGTAAAAGATATAAATTCCCACAAGAACTAGGAAAAGGTCCCATAAAGTCGATACCCCAAACATCAAAGATTTCGCAAAAAATCATTGGTGATTGTTGCATTTCATTCCTTTGGGAGATATTCCCCATTCTTTGACACCTATCACATGCCTTGCAGAAAGAATAAGCATCTTTAAAGATATGTGGCCAATAAAATCCAGATTCA
This sequence comes from Persicaria tinctoria, assembly GCA_037127255.1. Taxonomy (NCBI): domain Eukaryota; kingdom Viridiplantae; phylum Streptophyta; class Magnoliopsida; order Caryophyllales; family Polygonaceae; genus Persicaria; species Persicaria tinctoria. The sequence goes on from JBANSL010000007.1 coordinate 37,645,360, forward strand.
AGTACCTTTCTAGCAGTTTTATTAGCACCAAAATGTCCCCCACATGCTTCAGAATGACAAAATTCAAGAACAGATCGTACCTCATTATCTGGAAGACAACGACGAATGACCTGATCTGCGCAATGTTTCCAAAGGTATGGGTCATCCCAAATATAGTGGTTGGCTTCTCTTCGAACCTTCTCTGTCTGGGCCTTGGTATGACCCGGAGGAAATTCTCCACATACTAAGTAGTTCACAATGTCCCGGTACCAAGGACTGACGGAGTGAAGTCCTAGAACGGACTGAGGAGATCGGAGAAACAATGACGTGGGCGCGTCAGAGGGAGACGTGGCCGCGTCGGAGGTCAGCGCGGGCGCGCCTTGAAGCAGCGCGGGCGCGTCATATTGCAGCGCGGGCGCGTCAAGTCTCCAGTGTGTTTCTGTGCTCTCGAGTCTGCATAAGGTGTCGTCCGGAAACGTTCCTAAGATGGGTTTTTGTGACTCCGGCTTGTCCTCCTCATTCACCAATCTGCTCAAGTGGTCAGCCACCAGATTCTCCGCTCCTTTCTTGTCCTTAATCTCCACGTCAAATTCGCTGAGCAACAGGACCCATCGAATCAATCGTGGCTTTGTCTCCTTCTTTGTCATCAAGTAGCGGAGGGCTGCGTGATCTGTGTAGATAATCACTTTAACCCCAAGCAGATATTGTCGAAACTTCTCTAGTGCAAACACCACAGCTAGCATTTCCTTCTCAGTGGTGGAGTAGTTGCGCTGTGCTCCATTCAGAGTCATGGAAGCGTAATGGATCACATGAGAGGCTCTTCCCTCTTTTTGGCCTAGCACTGCTCCCACTGCATAGTCGCTCGCATCACACATGATCTCAAATGGGCGAGACCAGTCTGGTGCCTGGATGATTGGTGCACTAGTGAGGCGTCCTTTCAACTGGTCGAACGCCTCTTTGCACTCTTGTGTGAGTGCAAAGGTCACATCTTTCTTCAAAAGCTCGCATAAGGGTAAGGATATCTTTGAAAAGTCTTTGATAAACCTGCGATAAAAACCTGCATGGCCTAGAAAAGAACGAACTTCGCGCACATTAGTAGGATAAGGCAGAGATTGAATTACATCAATCTTTGCCTTATCGACCTCAATACCCTTTGCAGAGACTATATGACCTAAAACAATTCCTTGTTCTACCATAAAATGACACTTTTCAGAGTTCAAAACCAAATTAGTTTCAACACATCTTTTTAATACTAGTGCCAAATGGCTCAAACAAGTATCAAAGCTATCCCCATGTACTGTGAAATCATCCATGAATACTTCAATGAAATTTTCAATGTACTCAGAGAAGATACTAACCATACATCGTTGAAATGTCCCGGGTGCGTTACATAGTCCAAATGGCATCCTGCGATATGCAAAAGTACCGAAAGGACATGTAAAAGTAGTCTTCTCCTGGTCCTCTGGCGCTATAGCCACCTGAAAATAACCAGAATATCCATCAAGAAAGCAATAATAGGGGCGCCCAGCAAGGCGTTCTAGCATCTGATCAATAAAGGGGAGAGGGAAGTGATCCTTCCTGGTTACTGTGTTCAACTTGCGATAGTCGATGCACACCCTCCAACCTGTTTGTGTCCTGGTAGGGACCAACTCGCCTTGTTGATTCTCCACAACAGTAATCCCTCCTTTCTTAGGGACAACTTGGGTAGGACTCACCCACTGACTGTCAGAAATTGGGAAAATCATGTTAGCTGATAGCAATTTCAGCACTTCCTTCTTCACCACATCCATCATGGGAGGATTGAGCCTTCTCTGTGGTTGGCGTGATGGCTTAGCTCCTTCCTCCAGCAGGATCCTGTGCATGCATGTAGATGGACTGATTCCCTTGATGTCAGCGATGGTCCACCCCAATGCAGTTTTGTACTCCTTTAGAACCTCTACTAACTTTTCCTCCTGCTCCTCTGAGAGCTTACTTGACACAATAACTGGTAAAGTGTCATCAACTCCTAGGAAAGCATACTTGAGATGACTAGGGAGTTGCTTGAGTTCAATTTTAGGTGCCTGCACAACAGATGGAACAAGCACTTCGCTTGGAGTCAGTAGATTGGGGCCAACGCCCAAAAGAGTAGGGGACTCACCTTCCATATTCATATGGGCTACTAATTGCTGAATGTTAGATGAGATTGAAAAATCTGTATAGGACTCATCAATATCATTCTCAATAATTGACTGCAACTCATCTTCCCTAGAAATATCAAATAGATCTTGAGCTAATGGTTCAATCACATCAATAGAGCACAGAGACTGGTCATCAACAGGATGTTTCATAGCCTTATAGAGATCGAATTCAACCTTTTTCCATCAAATTCCATTGTTAGTGTCTCAGAGACACAATCGATTTTTGTCCTAGCAGTTTTAATAAAAGGTCTACCTAACAGAATAGGTGCATCATGCTTATCGTGTTCCATATCCAGGACAAAGAAATCTGCAGGAAAAATCAGTTTATCGACCATAACCAAAACGTCTTCAACTACTCCTTTAGGGTACTGATTAGACCTATCAGCTAGTTGCACAACTACTCCAGTTTCATGCAAAGGTCCTAAATCTAGTGATTTGTAAAGTGAGTAGGGAAGCACATTTATGGAAGCACCCAAATCAAGCATAGCTCTATCAAATTTTACATCTCCAATGACACAAGGGATAGTAACCATACCTGGATCAGCGCACTTTTTCGGCATTCTCCTCTGAAACATAGCGGAGACCTGCTCACTTACTTTCACCTTCTTTTTCCCTTTCAGCTTCTGATTCCTCTTTACTGTGCAAAGCTCCTTCAAGAACTTGGCGTACTTGGGCACAGTTTTTATCATTCGCAGCAGAGGAATGTTCACCTGACACTTGCTAAATGTCTCAAACAGCTCTGAATCATCGATTATCCTCCTCTCCTTAAGTGCCTCAGGGAACGGAGGTTTTGGTTTCTCAGACCCGAGAGGGGGAAAATTCGGTCGAACATAAGTATCGACATAAGGTTCAGATTCAGGCGGGATTGGACCAGGTGCGGGCGCGCCAGAGGTAGGCGTGGGCGCGTTAGCATCAGGCGCGGGCGCGTCACTTTCCGGCGCGGGCGCGCTGCTGGCCGGCGCGGGCGCGCTAGTGGTGGGCGTGGCCGCGTTGGCCTCCGTCGTGTTTTCCTCCTCGGATTCCTGACTTCTTAGCTCCTTTCCATTCCGAAGAGTTATAGCACTGACGTTTTCCTTTGGATTGACCACTGTTTGAGATGGTAGACCCCCTGACGTCTTCGCCTCTATTCTAGTGATTGCTTCAGCCATTTGCCCCATTTGCTTCTGTATATCCTTTATGCTCGATTCAGTTGTCTGAACATGCGCAGTAAAGTGCTGTGTCAGGGTATTGAGCATGGACTCAGTGGATGGAGCGTTACCCTGCTGCCTCTGATTGTAGGGAGGTGGCTGCTGCTGATGTGGTTGGTTTGGTGGATCCCTCCATCTGAAATTCGGGTGATCTTTCCAACCTGGGTTGTAGGAGTTTGAGTAGGGGTCATGTCTGGGTCTCTGAGGTCCATTTCCACCTATAGCACTCACTTCAGCGGTGTCTCTCTGGAGTGTAGGACACGCATCAGTTGGGTGGAAGTCATCACCACAGAATTCACAAGCCTTGAGTTGTTGAGGAGTCCCTTTCAGAGTGAGTCTCCTAACCATATCCTTCAATTCAGCAATATCATTGGCTTGGTTAGAGTCTACCGAGTTGACTCCTTTCTTTCTGGTGGACTTCCCAAAATTCCTAGTCCCCTCAGCCATTTCCTGAATCTTTTCCATAGCTCCCTCTGGCGTGGCATTCAGAATATTTCCTCCGCAGGCGGCATCGATCATCCTTCTATCAGATTCCAGCAATCCCCCATAGATGTATAAGACTAGGTCCTTCGTGCTGTAGCCATGGAAAGGGCAATTAGCACACAGCTTCTTGAACCTTTCATTGTAATCATAGAGGGTCTCATCCTCCTCCTGCTCTATATTGCTGATTGCCTTCTTCAAGGTGTTCTCCTTCTTAGCAGGGAAGAATTTCTCCAGGAAGGCCTTGTGGAGCTTAGGCCAAGTATCGATGCTCCCAGTAGGAAGGTTGTAGTACCAGTCATCCGCAGCATCGACCAGCGTGAACCCAAAAGCTCTCATCTTTATCTGTGCTTCAGTTATATTGGTTGGTTTCATGCTCATGCACACATTATGAAACTTCCCCATGTGCTTGATGGGGTCCTCTCCAACCGATCCATGGAATTTTGGCAGTTGGTGAATCAGCCCAGACTTAAGCTCAAAATGGTTGTCATCCCCTATAGCAGGGATTGTCACAGCAGGTGCCTGCTGTGTGATGTTTGATGCTGTCAGCTCTCGCAGCGTCTGGTTAGCAGCCATTGGATCGGGTTGGTGGTGTTGTTCTCTAAGACGGCGGTGGTATGTCCTGTCAATTTCCCAATCAAAAGCAAAAAGATGGGGATCAGTAGCACGAGTGCGAACCATGCAAGAGGTTCACACCCAAACAGGTAATAAAACAAACAAGAACAAAGATTAACCGTTTCCCCGGCAACGGCGCCAAATTTGACAGGCCTAAAGTCGTTATGCCAAATCAAAGTAAATTCCTAAGATGCAAACTATAACAAGTATAGTAGGTAAGTTAGGGTCGAACCCACAGGGAAACAGAATCAGTTGTAAGAGCAAGTATTATTACCAAAAGTAACTGATTAAAGGGGGAGTTTTGTGTGTGAGAAATAGTAACAGAACAAGTTGCAAGTAAAAAGGTTGTGAATATATGATGGAAAGGTATCACACCAGGTAATTATCCGCACAACAATTAAGATGGTTCATCATCGCATTCTATGAGTCTCAAGTTCTAATGTCCAGTAATTGTTCTCAATTCAGATCGTGTAATAGCTTTTAGTCCTACTAGTCCTAAAAGCACTTATCACCAAATTACAAGGGAAAACCTTCACCAAATAATAAAGCAATAGCATTCAAACATGAATTATAATGAGATACAAGCGATTCTAACAACCCGTTAAAATAGCCTGTAATCGAATCTCCCTCACAATCTACCACAAGCGACCGCGTATGGAGATTGTGTTTGCTACAATGAATCTACAACCCAAGACCTGGAATTGGAAACCCTAGCAGTATGACTAGTATCGATAAACCTAGGTGATCAATCTAGATAAATCAATAATAAGCAATCGAGCAATAAGCTCAGGAGATCGAAACAATTAACAAAGGACGAACAAGAGTAGAATACTCACAACCAAATCAATTGAAGGCTTCAAAGAACCAAGTGCAACAAAGGAGAGTTAGTTCTCCATAGGGTTTGTGAGATAATGCAAAAGGAAAATATGTCTCTGGAAAATAACCTAATGATTCTCTACTGCCTTCTCGGCCTATATAACCTAATAAAATCGGGTTTAACATCCCGTACAATTGTAATAATAAAATATTAAAACTAATAAGATAACAGAATCGGATAAGAATCCGACTCTAGGACCGACGCGGGCGCGCCAAGTGCAGCGCGGGCGCGCCACTTGTAGCTTGCCTCTTCTGTCTTCGTCAGCAGCGCGGCCACTTCCTCCTAGCAGAGTGGCCGCGTCGGGTAGCAGCGCGGGCGCGCCAAGTGCAGCGCGGCCGCGCCAAGGTCTTCAGTCCTCCAGCTGCTTCCGATCTTCTTAGCTTCTGTAACTTGCATGATTTCTTCAACTTCTTCAATATGCTCCGAATCACCAAGTTCACACTAATATCTCTCATAATGTCAGGTAAATGATGACAACAACTACTAAATGCGCTGTGGAATATATCGCATATCAGGCCTCTGATCGAATCCGCATTCTCAGAGATGATACTTCGTATAAAGTCCTGAGACGCTGGAGCTTATGTCCGCGTCAGGCCTCTGATCGAATCCGCATTCTCAGAGATGATACTTCGTATAAAGTCCTGAGACGCTGGAGCTTATGTCCGCGTCAGGCCTCTGATCGAATCCGCATTCTCAGAGATGATACTTCGTATAAAGTCCTGAGACGCTGGAGCTTATGTCCGCGTCAGGCCTCTGGTCGAATCCGCATTCTCAGAGATGATACTTCGTATAAAGTCCTGAGACGCTGGAGCTTATGTCCGCGTCAGGCCTCTGATCGAATCCGCATTCTCAAAGATGATACTTCGTATAAAGTCCTGAGACGCTGGAGCTTATGTCCGCGTCAGGCCTCTGATCGAATCCGCATTCTCAGAGATGATACTTCGTATAAAGTCCTGAGACGCTGGAGCTTATATCCGCGTCAGGCCTCTGATCGAATCCGCATTCTCAAAAGATAACACTTCATTATTAATCAGATCATTAAAGTTCAATGTCTGATCAACCTTTCAAAGGACCAATCCCATCGATAAACCACAGTTAAAATATTACAAAAGAAATACTCTTTTGGGGATTCCCAAAAAGTATCATGATTATTGAAAGAAATTACAGCGGTTGACTCTTGATTAAAACAAGCATCCTTCAACCTATTCCGCGGAAAACGCCCTGGGATGATGCGAGTTCTGCCCTGACTTAAACGAAACCCGTTTGAGGGGGGACCATCTGACTCTGAAGAAGCCCACTCCACGTCCACCTCATCTCCCACGGCATCCAAGATCTGGACGTCGAAGCGGTTCTCACCTTTATGAACAAAGGTAAGAGAAGAACCAATATGGATGCTATGAGTCTCAGCAAAGTCATTCCAACCACCCCTCAAAAATGGGACCCTATAGTCTCCACGCATAACCTCCACAGGAAAATCACGAAGAATCCTAGTAGATAGGAGGATACTCCTGGGAAGACCTGGCCCAAGTCTATCTTCGAAGCATAAGGGCAAGAACTAACAAGAACAAACAGATTTCAAGAGATGCTAGCAGATAAATTAATTTGATAAAAAATAAAATCAACAACAAATGAACTAACCAAACGAAGAAGTTGCTCAGGAAAGCTAATTCTCTCAGAGAATGACCAAGGTAAACCATCCATGGAAGGCATCATAAAAGTACAACAATGGGTTCAATGGTTTCTTTACTACACTCTCCTTTTTATACAACAAGGATATAAACATGTGTCGAGAAAAGACTGAAAGTATTGAACACATATGTTTGAGATGTCACGTCATTGGGACAAAAACTACAGTTGCCATGCATAAGATAAATAGTAAATACTGTTACTGAATCTCTCGAAAATCCTGTAAAGTGAACATCGTGACAAATGAATCTCGAAAAACTTAATATGCATGATTAGAGAAATTCCCAGGAGTAGCTACCGTGAGCTAGCTGAACCTCTACATTTTGAAACAGATAGAAAAGCCTAAAACCTTACTTAGATCCGAGCATTTTTTAAGAACCATTCGAAATTATTTCAGGAGGGACCCGATCCTCATTATTTCCCCCACGTGGATCAACCACTTGAACTTCGAAATGACCCTTGCCTGTATGAGTAAAAATCATAGAAACCCCCTGCTCAAAGCCATGTGAGTCTACAAAGTCCTTCCATCCGCGGCCAAAGTAAAGAAGACCACCATTACGCCGCTTTATGCAAACCATGAAGTTATGCAATAGATAGGACGATAGAAAAACGTGACCAGGGATAGCATCGGCATATTCCTCCTCAAACCGAAGTGGAAGTAACTAAAAAAGAATAAGGAAGTATTAGTTAAAAGTAAGTTTTCTAAAGATAACCAACGTAGTTAGCTCACCAAATGTAGGAACTGTTCTGGATAATCAATAGCTTGAAAGAAAGCCCAGCGGGTTCCTAACTCAACAACTCCATCTGCTCTAAAAGATAAAGGAGGAACTATAATAGATCCCCGCATATCGATGAGGTTGGGAAAAACAGTAAAAAAACTCCTTACTTATTAGCCACAGGGGGACAATCATACAAAAAGAAAAAGAAACACATGCGTGACATGCAACGGGTGGCACGACTGTCAAGGGCACGCGTCCGTCTTTTTCAAGACAAAATTACCAGGTGTAAAATCTTTTCCCAAGATCGATAAAAGTAAAAATTCAAAATTAAAATTACTTATCGGTAAGGAGTGACGAAACCAAAGACAGGGAAACCTTACGAGACGAGTATAAAAGCTCACCCAAAACACCCAGGAGTAAAGAGCAAACTTGAAAACAAAATGGATCCAAACTCATAGCCTAGGGCTTTCTACAGAGTCATTATGAGGGAAGAACAACTTCAAACCCTTCGCCTCCCTCTCACTTATGTCCTAATCGACGAAGACGCTCATACTCAGGCCAGGCTCTAGTCCCGTTCCAACCAGGAACACGAGGTAAAAGTAGACAAAGATGAAGATGGCCTCTTTTGGCTAACCCAAGGGTGGCGCGACTTCACACAAGAAAATCGAGTCAATGTCGGGTCCGCGTTGATCTTCACCTACATGGGAGATTCCATCTTTGAAGTCGACGTTGTCAGCCCAGATAGCGAAGAGAATGGAGAGATAGGCCGTCCTTGATCTCCCAATAGATTCTCCGCGTCAATTATGTAACAAGCTTAAGAGGATCCAAACCCTATGAAAGGTTTCTGTACGCACCTTCCATTATTAATAATAATAAGGATCCCTTCCGTTTATTGTAGATTGATGAAATATGAGAAAATGGTGAGGAAACTGTGAATTCCCTTTTTCACTTTATTTTGATCCACTCAAAAACTTATATTAAGAAATAAGCTCGAAGAGCTACAAGAGGACTACGCGTAAATAACTCAATTAGAACCGCAAGACGAAGAGACCGAGTCCAAGGTTGATTTAGGTTCGTCTACAACTTCGCGACGCGGACAAACTTGAAAGGAGACATTGCCCTTATGAAAAAACATCATCGCACTTCCTATCCCCAAGTGATGAAGCATGAGAAATTCATCCCAACCATTATCAATTTGAAAAAGACCATTTTCACTCCATGACACAACCACTGGGAAATCGCGGACGAGATAGGACGAAAGAAAGGCCCATCGAGGCGGGAGAGGTCCATACTCAGCCTCAAATTGGGGAGGCATAACCTACATATAAAGCAAGTCGATGCTTAAGTTGATGCAACTCAAAAGTCATTTAAAACAAATAATAAAAAGATACTCACTAGCCGAGAGAGTTGCTCCACATTCTCAATCTTTTGAAAAAAGGCCCACGGATTGAAATTCCCAGAGGACATGATACTTGTAGTAACACGACTAGTTAATTCAACTCAAGAAATCACAAAGGATAGAGATCGGAGCCTTAAGAAGAAAAACTCATCCGAAGAAATAAAGACAAGTGGCGACGAATCTTGGACACCAGGATAAACCCTTTCAACACTTGGAAGGTCCAGAATGTTAATACATAAATATTTACTACGAACGAAGCATGCAAAAAACGCAAATGTTTTAGCCAGAGAGATCTTCAACCTATTTTCAAAACAAAAGAAGTATCTCAATGACGCACCAAAAACCGGGAAACCATATACAGATTCCCAATGTTCACCACCACCCAAAAAACCCTAAAGAAACAAAGGATTTCAAGAAGAATTTGCCTTCTCATTTTCTTTCTCCGCTTCATCATCGTCATCGCTCTCGGAATAAGAGTCTTCCGCGTCCATCTCCTCCTTCGAAAGGCCCCAGTCGGCACTCTCCAAACTAGGCTCGAATTTTTCCAAAGGGACACCTGGGTTATTTGATGAACGCGTCACGCTCTGGTTGATCCCTGCAACCATACCCTTCCGAAAATAACTAAAACATTTGTCTTTTAGGATATTGGAGCCCTTTGGAGTCTGGAGGCATGCCTTTTCCACTGAAGATAGGAAAGAGATACCAGCCTCGGTTTTAACCCATTCGAAGGACATATGCTTCAAACCCTCAGGACTCTGAAGCCATTGTAGAGCCACATCCTGACCCGATCGCGCCTTTACGATCTCAAGCTCCTGTTTGGACATAGATAACTCCTCTCGAAGAATTGAAAAGTCTTCCTCCATCTTGTCTATGATAGCCTGTTTAGCTTGGAGAAGCTTCTGTGAGGCAACGTCAGAAGCCTCTAGCTCTTTGACGCGTGAGGCAGCAGAGTTTGAAGAAATTTTCAAATCATCATACTTCTTCTGTAAAACAGCCATACCTTCCCTCAGATGTTGCACTTCCCCATGAAGATCAGCCGATCTCTTTTTAAACTTCTCCACTGAAGCTGGATCCCCAACTGTATTCCCTAATATACGGAGCTTGTGGTTCAATTTTTTGATCTCCTCATCCTTCTTCCTGAGATCTTCTTCTCCGCAGACCATACGTCTTTCAACGTCCGGCCGGATCACCCTTAACTGTAAAATCGAAGTAAAAATAAGAGGATCAAAAAATGGGACGCGCCAAGTAATTAAAGAAAATTAATAAGAAACAACAAAAAGATCTAAACTTACCCACTGTATTAAACGATCAAAGTAAGCAGAGAGAGTGGCAGGGTCCATGCGTTTAATATATCCTTGCTCTGGGAGGCAACGCTTCTTGGCCGGAAAAGCAAGGCCTTGCAAGTCAACTGGATCAAAACCAGGCATGGGAAATTCACGAAGCGTAGCCACACTTTCCAGAAAGAGCTCCTTTTTATCAGAAGCAGTTGACCCAACAGCCATGGCAAATTTTCTCTTTTTAGATCTCGAAGATTCTGGCGCGGACGGACCAGTACGTTCCTCTCTAAGGGCGGGAACCAATGACGAAGATCCAATTAAAGCGCCCGTCTCATCCGCGACACCCATATCAACAATTGGTGTCACTTCCAAGACAGGAGGAGGAACAGGAGAATCATCGGCTACCGAACTCGGTTTCTTCTTCTTTCCCGATTTGGCTTTATGCCGCTTCAAAAGCGCATCCAAATCCAGTTTATCTGTAAAACACAATGCACTTTCTAATAAGTTATCCATTATGAGAAAGGTAAAATATGAAAGTACAGATTATTAAACAAAGAAGCCACCTAGTCGCGGATGAGGCATGCTCAAGCCAGCCATCTCAAGACGTAACGCGGACAACATTTTATCCCATGGAAATCTAGGAATATGAGAAAAGGACGACTTGAACTGAGAAAGATTGGAAATTTTTGGTTTTAAAACAGAGCAAAAAGGCCATGGGACCGTTCGGCAACCAAAGCCTTGTCCGAATTTGTCGCGGACCAAAAACCACTTATATTTCCAATTTGGTTTACTAGACAACCTCTCCATGTATTTACAACTCGAGTTGCATTGATAAAATCTTGTGTCTTGAGTCCCCTTTTTCAGAGAGAAAATGCTGAGCATCAACTTCAATGAGGGGGCAACACTGATCTCCTTACATCTCATAACAAAACTTGTAAAAAACATCCAACCATTGGGAACAATTTGAGCAGGACTCAGGTTGTACTCCTCCAAAAACTTCAAGAAAAGGGGATGAAGAGGGAGCCGGAAACCTTGAGATAGACTGGCTGCATATACAACTAAGCAGTCTTCGTAAGCATCCAAACATCCACCTCCTTCCTCGGGAAGACAGAATTCGACACCCGCTGGCCATGGAAAAACTTGCGAAAGGGCATCAAGGTCCCCAAGATTTAATAAGGTAGTGCAACCCCTCAATTTACTCACTGGGGATCTCCATGAATGAATCCTTTCGAGCACAACTGGTGGACGACTGGTTGGGGGAGGAAGAGGTTTGAAATCCCCCAAAAAGAGACAAGAGTCAAGATCCTTCAAATCGTACGCAGGGGTATCCAAATCACTCAAATTCTCCTTAGAACGGATTACCTTAGGAGCTTCCGCCAAACCAATGGGGGGAAGCTCATAAGGAATCCAAACTTCCTCTGATTCTTGATTCGCTGACTGTGACGCGGACAATATCCCCGCGTCCACGGAAGAATTAGCACCCAAATTATCCACAGACGTTGTATTCTCACCATCCACGCATCCCTTCGAATAAGAAGAAACTGAGTAAGGTGAAGAATAGTAATCAGGGTCAGAACGCTTCCGACGCCTTCTCACCTTGATTGGGATACCATTAGGTCCGATTCGATCCGGTGTAGACGCGGACGTAGAAGAAGATGACTCTGACGAAGAATCATCAGAGGAAGAAGAAGAACTCCCTGAGGAGATAGAAAGCGGCTCCGGAGACGGACGCGCTTGAGAAGATGAAACAGCATCACCTCTCCATCCTTCATCCCTCTCAAAATCTTCTAGTGAGTCACCCTCCTTGTTGAGATTAGCCATTTCTAAAAAGAAACTAGAAGAAAATCGTACGAAAACCTTTACTAACGCAAAGAAAAGTTCCATCCGAAAAAAACCTCTGAAACAATTCCACACCCAAATCTACGATCCAAAGGATAAAAAATCAAAGAATTCAACAAGGAAAACTCAAGAACAGCCAAGAACAAAAAGAATTACCTTGCGGAAATTGAAGAAAACCACCAGGAACTTCAAAACAAACCGCCGGAACCCTAGAAGACCGCTGCCGGAAAACTAAAGATAAGGATTAAAAATCGTGAAAAGTGGAAAAAGACAAATGTGGTGAAAAACAGAAACGGAACAGGGTAACTTATAGGAGAATTACTGACGTTTGAAATTCCAAACATAAATGGGCCCAATGGGCCCAAATTGGGCCATGACTCAATGAAAAAGAGGCCCATTAACCCCATCAGAATCAACAACGATAACAAAACCGCAGATGTTTATATTTTGTATCGATCCGCGTCAATTACTAGACATAATCAACACGGACCGAGGAGCTGTGACTAAACCAGGACCAAGAAACATCTGTCAGAACACAAGAAGTACCAAACAAATAAGTAAAAAACAAAAACAAGAAGACTTTATTATCCGCGGACGAAGGTCCAAGAAGCAACTCATAAAAAACATTCGCGGATGAAAAAGAATAGATACGTGGCGATCATGCCCACATCCCACGAGTATAACACGTGTTGAAAGAGGAACGCCACGTGGTATGACATGCAGGAGAATCGAAAGTCTATAAATAGGGAAAACTTCATTAAAACAATAGAGGCTTTTTGGAAAACAGGAGGAAGATAGGAGGGCGGATTAACATATTGTGAACCAGAAGAAGGAAGATAAGGAAGTAATCACACGCGAAGGAGAAATCTGATAAAAAAGAAGAAAGTACACCTTATGCACAAATGTCAATCTCCGCAGATGTAAAACCTGTCCGTTTTAGTGTAGAATTCTATTAAAAGTTGACGTTAATAAACCCCAAGACGTTCAACGACGACAGGTATAGTGAGCCTGATTTCCAAATTGTCTAGGAAAAACTCGATAAGGGAACTATCATTCACAACTAGAACAGGATCAGCTTAAAACTTCCCGCGGCACAGGTTGGGCCGCGTCGATTCCTTCGACGCGGGTCAGGTAAGTCCGTCGAGAAGGATGTACATTTCATCACATAAGTTCCCGGGCCCCACGTAAAAATGGTGGTCTTTCGTTTCGAGGCTTTTCAGTGGTTTCATCTACAATTCACAACAATGATTGGTTTACTCGATCCTTGACTCAATACCCAATTATTCAATCTTTATTCCAATTTTGGTGTATAGGGATTGACATTCCTCGCAGAGATGACAATCCTTAATTATCGGCAAAAAGTTCGCCCAAACTGTCATTACCCTACACAATCAAGATATCCACGCGGAATCTCCCAATTATGCTTGTTACAAATAGGTCTAATTATTCTCGCGAATCAATTGAAACCCTAGCATGATGCAATTCTACAAAGATGCGAATCAAAGTAAAACTAACAACATAATCAACGCAAGGACAATGAAATAAACATGGAATAATATAGAAATCAAGTCTCGCAATCTACCAACCAAGTCTTGAATTGAAGACAAAACCACGAGAAGCCTAGGTATTCATGACGTACCTTGGATCTCTCAACCTCAAATTCTCTAAAACGTTCTTAATCCCCCAATTAGTTCATGAATGAAAACGGCTGAAATTAACCTAATATAGGCCTCCTTTCGTCGGCCAAACCCTAGGATAAGTGAAGATAAAAGTTCCCCCAATTCGGATCTGACGAGGCGACGGGCGCCGTGGAAGGGGCGGCGGGCCCCGCCCATACAGTGCCGATAGCTTCGACAAACTGAACTTGTAACGCACTTGCTGGAGTCATCCTTTGTCCGATTGACGCATATGAATATGCATTGGAAAGCTCTTTCCAAGCACTACGATTCTCATGAAGACCTCAGAAGCTAATTTCAATTTCTAAGAACCTTAAAGATGGGATTTCTCCATGTTCTCCATTTCCGCTCTTGTTCCTTAGCTCTTCTTTTGTCTATTTGCTCCAAGTTCTCTCCACCTTTCCAGTCCGAATCATAAGACCTACAAATAAACATTAAAAACCGTAGATTCCGAACTTCGAATACCAAATGATCAAGAATATGAATAAGTTTATTAAGCATGCAATATGAATACTTAATACACCTAAGACCCCCTATAAATGACCATATAAAATATTCATTATCATGACACGTCGAATATGCAAGAATTACATGAATTATATGCTTATGTCATTAAGGACGTATTGCTTCTTGAACCCCATGCAGAAGTTGAGGGAGTTGATAGTGATCGAATCAGGAAGCTATATATACAACAACTCTGTGCATATATATACCGACACTAAGATAGCCAAGCATAACCAAACAACTCGATGATCATGGATCTACAAATGTTGCGAATATAAGTAGAACTATATTTCTCTTCATATTATTATCTTTATTGCAACCCTTACAATATCTACTGTTTTCCTGCTCATTATTACTATTGCTCCTATTATGAACTACTCGCTTACTTACTATGTTTAGCCAAAGTCGAACGCACTCTCTGTGGGATCGACATGTACTTGTTCCTAATACTCGTTATTAGTTGAAGGTATAGAATTGACATTTGGGGTGTTAGAACACACGACATCCTAACACGCACCAAGACACCTCAAACTCAAACTCAATCTATATGAATTAGCCCTAAACCCTAACCCTTAACCCTAAACCTTAAATCTGTTACAAAATAAACCCTATACCCTATGTTATGAATTCAATATATATAAAAAAGATTATAACATTTATAATCCCATAAAAAGTTATTGATATGCAAATAGACCTATATTATAAAATTATATTATATTATAACTTATATTGGCATTCTAGGGTGCCAATCTCTTCAACTGAAAAACCTTATGGACACTTTTAGTAAAGATAGAGAGTGCTCATGCATCCCATAAAGAACTAAAAATTTGGGCACTTTTTCTGTAATTCGATAAGAAAACTCCTTCCTAGTTACATATTTGGGATTTATTATACAATTAATTAAGTGGGTGGATGTTTTCCTTTTTAGAACAAGTGTGCTTTCGCTGCTTTGTGAATTCAACTCCGGCGTCCTCCAATTTGAAGTGGTTGGGAAGTTTAAACGGTTGTTCTTCCATGATAAATTGAATATGTCTCTACCTCTCTCACACCCAACAGATCAATTCAAAACTCCATTTTTTAACATTCGAATTTCAATAACAAGCTCTTGTTTTCATACTCCCTAAACATTGGAGAACACATCGAACCCAAAAAGATTATCTGTTCCACTCCTCACCACTGAAATTAATGAGATTCCACCCACCACCCTGATCATTGAACCTGCGATTCTTGCGATGCATGAATCAATTATGGTGGACCGACACAACAACCAAACATATGCGATTAGGGCTCTTTTGAGATGTGTCATACTCCTTGGAGGTGGGCCGTTGCTGAAGATGGCAATTTTCATGGAGGTTCCAATCCTTGACATGGTGTGGACCTTTGAGCAGGTGGTAATGTGGTATGAGACATGGCCAGTGAAACTTTCACCATTACTCCTACACAGGTTGCAATCCACGTTCATGACAAGAGTGCAAAGAAAGAGAGGACTCCTGGTCAGATCGGCTTGAAGAAGAGGTTTGACTCTTGGTGCTAAAACACCACCATCAGTGTCGTCAAAGAAAAGTAAGGGCGGGGAGGTGACAGAGGTCATTGATCTTGTTGAGTAGGTTTGTCACTTTGTTGTTGTGTTGCAGGGGGTTTTGATGGATGGTGTCTGAGTTATGTTGTTTCTTTCTCTTTTAATTTCTCTTTTCCAGTGTTTGCCTTTTGATTTTCAAGTGATTTAAGTGGTTTACACCCACTAATTTTGTATCACACCTAGATTAATGTCATATTGTCATGGTATTTTCCTTAGTATGCAATTATAATTCCATATTAATTCAGTTTCTAAGAAATCAGTTTGCAACATCCCATAGATATTAATGTTTATAGTTGAAGCCTAAAAATGATTTTCATCTAATTCAAAGATCTGTAAACAACAAACTAAATTTTGTAGTTACATCATTCTGTTTACAGATTTTCAAAAGAATTTAATTACATATAGACTTCAATTGCAAATTTTTTTTTATAGATTTTCTATTTATAGATTTATATTTACAGAATTTTTGTTTACAGATTTCTGTTTACATATTTTAATTTTCACCAATTTAGGGTTGAATCTGAATTTTTTGGGGATGATTTCTTAATGTTTATAGATTTTCTATTTACATATTTTTTGTTTACATATAGGCTTCAATATACTGCTTTTTTTTTTTTTTGCTTAATCATTCTTATAGAATTTTTTAGGGCTGATTTCTTAATGTTTACAGATAGGCTTCAATTGCATTTTTCTTAGTTGAGTCATTCTTAATGGTTGAATCACTCTTAAACTGAAACCAATTTATACTAATAAAGGCCAACAACTCGAATTAAAAAAATTCTTCTAAAAACTAAAATAGTGAGATTGAAACCAAATTGATGAAACTGAGTTACAGATATTCAAGGGAGAAAGAGAGAGATGAGAAAGGCAGTGTTTCATTAACATTTTGGATAAACTCTCAAATACATGTATAGGTTAAATTTATACTCTTATAAAGTTTTGTCCCAAATCTTATTACAAAGTAAAATAAATACTAACTATGTATTAAAATTACAAAAAAAAAAAATCTATACTACACATGTCACTATATGTACTACGTACATATACACACATATTTGAATCGTTTATGGCTAATGATTCCTGATGAATCCATGACCATGAATTATACTCAAGGCATTCGTTGACATCCCATTTGCACCAACTAGGAGTAGCTCTCCAAGGTGTGCAATACCAGTCCAAGGCAAAGAGGAGATGAGCAGCATATGAACGCGTTCCCGCACTTGATTCCATATGCACAATTGATGATTAATACAATACAATTCTCTCATTTGACATCTTGAATAACACACACTCTTCTTGGATCGAAGATAAATCTATTAGCTAAACTTAACTGAACTTGAATAATATCCCATCCTTGAACATGTACATCAATGTCTTCTTCCCTTCGTCATAAGGCAAGAAATTCAGCATTTGTAATATCATCCCGTCCTCAACTCTAGCACCAAGCTTAGGTTTTCCTCTTGTCATAAGGCCAAGTAAAGCTCTTGTTCAATGCCAAAATCATAATTCTTGGCTTGAACCTTATGAGAGTTGAGCCTCTATCATCAACTATAAGCCATATTACTAACTCAACATTTCTTTTAGGCATTTACCTTTAAACACCACGATTTTAGAAAATTCAAGAACAATCCAACTATTCTCAAGCTCTAAATCCTTATGCAACTTACTTGAATACTCAACCTATCCGAATTAAGAAATTGTCATCCAGTTGGCTCACAATCTTAGAAGGATGTGAGGAATTACCTTTTGAGAAGGGTTGTTCGTCACTAAACCTATGAATGCTCGATTTCTTGGCATGTGATTTTCAACAAAGCTTCAATTTCTCTGCTCTTGACTTCAATCAAGACTAAATTCAAAGAAGCATAAACTCATCTAATATTGATGCTCCAAGAACTCTCGGGTTGAATTCCCCATCGGAGCTCCCAATTTGAGATGCCTCGATGGACGAGAGGGTGAATCGAGCGAGAGAGGGCTCGTGAGAGTGAGAGAGAATTAGAGTTTAGAAGATGAAGGCAAGGAAGATAGAGTTGTAGATATTATGAGGAAAAAGAGAAAGATGAGAAAGAACAAATAAACGGAAGAGAGATAATTTGAATTGATTTGGAAATTTTTTGTTAAGTTTTAGGGTTTGAGATTTGTAGTGTGAAAATTAGGAACACACTTTTCTAATTAAACCATTCATTTTAAGTTTTTTGTAAGCACAGTTTAGTCTAAAACCGGGTTGAGAACGGTTTCAAAGAAAAACCTGCTCCCAAAAGTTAAAGTTGGTTTTAGGGACATACTTTTCTAATAAATCCGTATTCATTTTAATAATTTTAAGCACATTTTTATCGTAAACTGGGTTAAATATTTTTTTAAAAACAAACAAGGACGGTTTTAAGAAAAGCGTGTTATTTTTCGTTAAATTTGGTTTTGGTAACACACTTTGCAAATTAAATCTTGTTCATTTTAATTTTTTAAGCATGCTTTTCTTGTAAACCAGGTTAAATATTTTATAAAAAAAATAAACAAGAACGGTTTTTAAAAAAAAGTGTGTTGCTTTTAGTTAAATTTGGTTTTGAGAACACACTTTGCAAATTGAATCGTGTTCATTTTAATTTTTTAAGCACCCTTTTCTCGTAAACCGAGTTAAATATTTAAAAAAAAATTAACCGGTTTTAAAGAAAAACGTGTTGCTTTTATTTAAATTTGGTTTTAGAAACATACTTTTAATACAAAATCGTGCTTAAAAAAACACGCTGGTCAAAAACCGTATCCAAACACCAACAAGGATGTCACACAGGGTGACAAACTATGAGGTGGTATTCTAAATATTTTCCATAGTGGGTATTAAAAAAATATTAAAAAATCAGTTGAAAGATGAATTTTTTATTTTTTAAAAAAAAAAGTGTTTTGTGCAAATTGCCATAGATTTTGAAACAGAAGTAGTATAACTTAACCATGAATAGGTAGGTATGTAGGGTCGTCCATCCATGAGTGCCCAAAAACTGTAAGGGGAGGGGGGAATGCTTCCAAAAGGCAGCACTCAACAACAATGTCATGTTTACAGATACCCCATTACCAAGTACATCAAAAGTCAACCCTTCTTTTTATCACTTTCCTCACATGGGTCCCACCATTCCCTCTCCCTCTCCCTCCTTTTGTTTTTATTTATTTATTTATTTTAAATAAAAATGTAAATTTAAGTCCATTGGGTTGGGCTGTGAGCTCATTTGACCTGATAAGAAGCACTAATCCCTCCCTCCCTCCCACTATCATTTCTGATTTGTGGCACCCAAAGTCAACGCTCCACCTCCCGGCAGTGGCAGGTTAACCCCATCCTGATTTCGGTTTTCAGAGTTAAATCACACCTCACTCCTCCTCTTCCACCTTTTCACTCCTCTCCCCATCCTCTTTCTCTCTACTTCACCCATGGAGGATCTTCCCTCTGGCTATCGTCCCAACGTCGGAATTTGCCTTATCAACGCCGACAATCAGGTTCCCCTTCTTTTTCTTTTTCTGTTTCTTCTTCCTATTCGAATTCCCTAATCTTGTTTCCCATTCCAACTCCATCCATATTGGATATTGATTTTACAACTCTCGAATCTCGATCGATTCCTCTGACATCAGTTATCGTTCTAATTTGTTTTGTGCCGATCGGTGATTCACATGATTGATTATCATAAAATCAATTTGGTTTTTCAGTCTGAGCAATCGAGTTTATGCTCTTTGTGTCTAAACTCCCTTTTGGGGAATTGATTCTGGATGGCTTCAACGTAGATTCTACAGTATATTATAATAAGCCTTTTCACTCTGGAGTTAAATTGAGTTTAGTTTTTTAGTTCCTATAGCCAAAACCATGTTCAGTAGAGGCGTTCAACTGGTGATTAAATAATTTCCTACTCAATGCCGTGAGAGGAGAATCATTCGCCATGCCGTGAGGAATTCTGGCTTCGTTTTTCTGCAACAAGCTTAAAATCTCCTTATGCATCTTTATGGAAACATATTTAAGACGGCAACAATTAGCGCATGGCACTAAAAGAATCCTATTATTTACCAGGAGTTGTAGATGAAGACAGAGTGTAAGTACTGTGCTGTCTACCAGTAAGAAATACTCCGTAATTTAGGGGAGAGTTTCATGTCTATATGTGTATATTTATATTATATTAGATGACCATTTTAGGAGATAGAGGAACAGAGATGAATTTTCTGGATCCATGTCCAGTTTTTGTATGTTTGTGGGTGCATAGATGAGAAATGGGGAAGGGTATTATATCATTATGGCTACTTTACCCTTCCTGCAATCCTCTCTAAGAAAGATGTGAAGGGGGCATAATATTTGCTCTACATGACTGCAGGTTTTTGTGGCTTCAAGGTTAAATGTTCCTGGAGCATGGCAGATGCCACAGGTGAGGATAAGTTAATTTATGTCATGCTTGTATGGCTCACAACCTCACTGCATTTTAGATCATCAGTTTCGGTAGAGAACGTACCTAGAAACTTATTGTTGGTTTGTCTTAGCATAAGAAGGGAACTTGTTCATGTTGATGGGTGC
Source organism: Persicaria tinctoria (assembly GCA_037127255.1). Lineage (NCBI taxonomy): Eukaryota > Viridiplantae > Streptophyta > Magnoliopsida > Caryophyllales > Polygonaceae > Persicaria > Persicaria tinctoria. The sequence continues at coordinate 37,665,888 of JBANSL010000007.1, forward strand.
AGCTTTTCTATGAATGTCTAAATCTTCGTACTAACTTGTTGGTATGTCACTCTCTGGTGTATTATGAGCTTTTTTGTATCCTCCCTCAATGCTTTATTAACATTCTGACATCTTAATTGCATTGGTGGTGATAATAACTTCAGTTCATTTGCTTTCTTTTTCTTATCAACCATAGGGGGGTATTGAAGATGGTGAAGGCCCTCAAGCAGCAGCAATTAGAGAATTGCGTGAAGAAACAGGCATTGTATCTGTTGATATCATTTCTGAGGTTGGTAGGAAAAATAAGGACCACCAGATTTTCCACCAACAATTTATTAGGAAATTCTAACCTATAATTTTGTTTCTGCACTATTCCTTGCCACATTATTGACACAAAAAGCTTAAGAAGCAAAATATTGCAACTTTACTTTGTGCTCAATCGTAAAAAGAGATGATGATGACATAATCAGGAATAACTACATCCTCTGGCCTTAGTTGGGGACCTAACTTTCAGTTCATTGAGTCTTGGAGGTCATCACTCTCTACTCTACAGTTGCATTTGACATCATTTGTACTTTTATTGTAATCTGATTATTAAAGCTGGAATATTTGCTTCTCTGGATGTTATTATCCACTTTCTATGATGTATGTGCGATTAAGGGTTCAAAACATGATTACAATATAGGAAATTTATACAAGGATAAGACAATGTGTAGGGAAAAGGATACCTTGGACGCAATAACTTTCTAAACCACTTACCACACTGCATATTTGGGATTCAGGGTTGTAAAACTATATGTTTCCATCATCTCCCAGTTTGAGTTTCTGTCGTCTGGTTGCTTGAGCTCACCGTTGTTACTGATTTGAAAATTTGAGCAACTGATTTTGGAGGATATAATGCAAATCTATTATTGATCCTTCATTTAAACGAGATCTTGAAAATTGCAGGTTCCAAACTGGTTGACTTACGATTTTCCTCCAGCCGTGAAGGCAAAGGTTAATCGTCTGTGGGGAGGAGGTGAATGGCATGGACAGGCACAGAAATGGTTGAATGTTTCCCCCCTTTTTAAAATTTTTTTTAAAAAAATTCTTGCTTTCTCATATAAGACAGCTATAGGATAAATCTTGTTGATGGTACATGATGTTTCTTCACATGCACTCCTTGAGTATATATTGTCATTTTTTTGTTGGAATATTTTGTCAACAAAAAAACAGGGTTACGAATTCTTGTGTTGTTGTTGGAAACTCTTCATTCATGCATGGATGTGCCAAATCTTACTAAACTTTGGGATTTTATAGGTTTCTTATGAGGTTCAAAGGAGATGACAATGAAGTGAATCTTGCAAATGGAGAAGCAGACGCAGAATTCTCCGAATGGAAATGGGAAAACCCTGAAGATGTTATCGAGCAGGTATATCTCCTCGTCTTCTTAAAAAAATTGCCCGTTTTCTTATTTTGTTATGGAAAAACAAGGAAAAAATTCAAGCTCACTGAAGAAACTGCTAATTACCATTTATATGTAACAGGCAGTGGACTATAAAAGGCCAGTCTACGAGGAAGTTATGAGAAACTTCAAGCCGTGCCTCAATGAAGGAAAATCTGAAAAATGCAAATCTTCAAGATGGTGAAACGCTTTGGCTGTTGCCTATGCAAGTCTCTTGAGAAGTACTAACCTGCCTCTCCTACACTACTGAGACTGTAAAATCTTGCTTTCCTGTCTGTATATGAGCGCAGCAACTCCTTTCTTCCTCTCACAATCACGGAAAATTGCAGTTTGTGACTAAAAAATAGCAAATTACTTTAGTCAGATTTTCAATTATGTACCACAATTACGAGCTATGTACCCAGAAATGATGTTTTCCAGTTACTAGGCTCGCGTTTGAATGCACAATGTAAGAGTGTAAATGTGTATCCTATTCTGCTTGTAACTTGTTGAACCGGGTTTTTTTTTTCGACATTTGATATGTGATCCTAGCATGCTTCTTCATAAGTGCAGCTTGAAACATGCATATATCTTCATAAGTGCAGCTTGAAACATGCATATATTTGGGTTTTATGTTTTCATGTGATTATCAAAGTTTCTGCTTCACCTTGCAGTTTCAATTTTCAGCTTGTTATGTGTTAGAATTATTTTATAATTCGGACATTATTTTATATATACGCCCAAAAGATATAAAAGCCTAATTTACGTAATTGGGTAAGTAATTCTTATTCATTAAGAATTCACTAATATTAGGATAAATAATATATATTCGTTATATATTTATTTATCTAATAAATAAAAGAGATAAATAGGAGATACTCCTCTCTCCTGATCTCTAATCCGAGAGAGTCTGTTCGCCAGACGTTATCTCGTGAAAAGAAATTCCACAGAGAAAAAGAAAAGTCTGTTCGTCAGACGTTCTCTCGTGAAAAGAAATTCCATAGAGAAAAAGAAATTCCACAGAGAACTCTTCTCCGTGGAGAGAGTCTCATTCCTCTCCAATGCTCTCCTATCTTGTGTGTAGGCTGTGAATCGCCTTCCTCTCCAATGCTCTCCTATGGTGTGTGTAGGCTGTCAATCGTAGGTTCTCTACTGCTCCCGAATCTCTAACGAGATTTACGGCTATGGAGATCTATTCGGTGATCAAATTCGAAGCCAAGACGATCTTGATTCCGCTTCTACTATTCGAGGTAATCCGTTTATCCCTCAAATTCTAGCAATGGTATAAGAGCTTTAGGCTCAAACTACATTTTAATTTGTTAAATAGGATTCATAACAACATGAATTAGGTTCATAGAACTAAATTCAATTAAAAAGTCCAAATCTTTTTGTTTTTGTCGTGTTCGTGTTCTCGACGATTTGCCACTGTATATTTTTTTCCTTTGGAACAAATCATATGCTTTTAATTTGTTTTTTTTGTGTGATGCCGCACCTATATGCCCAATTTGTAGGAAGCCGCCTCCTCCATCTTGCCCTCTTTTCTTCTCCATGCTCCCTTGGTTATTTTCTCAGATCGCATGCTACTTTCTGGGGATTCAGCTTTTGTTTCGATCTCCTTCTGTATGTGCTTGCTGGATATGAATTTGTTGGTCGAAAATTGGGGATCTCGTCCTCTTTGTTTCGCAATTGGGTTCAATTTTTGGAGAAATTGGTGTCTGAATTCGAACATGTGAGGCTCGATCTTGCTTATTATGATATGGCTGTGGTCTATGGGTCTTCGATTGATCTTCGTGGTCGATTATCAGGATCTGATCTTGGGGTTGTTCTTCGTGAACGCAAACTCAAAGATATGGGGTTGTGAGGTTTGAATTGGGGCTTCGTGCTCCTTGACGGAGATCTTGACAACTGATCTGAGCCATGGCGGCGCTTGCCCGCCACCGTGTTCATCATCGGAGCATTGGAAGCGGCGGTGCCGCCGTCAGGGGTTGTCCAAGGCGAGGTGCAAGTGGGCTGTTCGAAATCGACGGGGTTCGTTCCTTCTCCCCTGGGCTGTTCTCACCGACGACCCATGGCCTGGCGGCGCCTTGCTCGCCACCGTGCCCCATGGTGGAGCACTAGGAGGCGGCAGCGCCACCGCTTGTGTCGATGGTGAGTTCCCGTCGGAGGTGGAGACGAACGAATCTCCGAGATCGCAGCCATGGTCAGCAGGAAGCTTGAACTCACTGTCCTGGCAACGAGAACCGTTGGGTGTCGACACCACCCTTGCTCGCCATTTCTCTCCTCACCGGAAGTCAAGGCCTGGCGGCACTTACTCGCCACCGTGTTCCTCTGTCGGAGCACCTGGAGGCGCCGGTACCGCAGCCTGTGTCATCGACGGCGGGGAGGCAGTGGGATTCGGATGGAGCTCCAAACCGCCATGGGGGCGGCAAGTGTTCTCTCGGGTCACCACGGGTTTCTTCGGGCCGAGCCGGGTGCTGGTGACCTAGAGACTCGGGCTTGGTCGGGTCGTCGGGTCGCTTCTGGGCCTCAGACAAGGTTTTGGTCAAGGTGTTAACTCAGATGGGCTTATTTAAACATTTGGGCCTAATTCGTTTGGGCCTAATTTGTATTTTTTTTTGGGTAAAATGGCTGAACATATATTTGGACTCGTTGTTATAAGTTGAACATGACTAGTTTGTCCAAATTCGTTTTGGACTGTGACTTGTCGTGTTTGACCGAGTATTGGAGTTGTCTTAGTCGGGTTCGGACCCGGACTGAGACATGGTGGGCTGTGTTTGATGAGTTGGGCTTAGCCCGAATCGGTTCAAACGTGAATCATCGCTTTTATATGACCAAGTTGTGACTAAGTTATGTGAACTAGGTCCGTTGAAACAACTTTTCAGTTATGTTTGCTCTCAAAAATTTTGATCGGACTATGTGTCTGATTGAATTTTTTATAGAAGCGAACGAACTTTAAAGTTATATGATATAACGACCTACGTGGCCCTTTATCTAATAACGAGCGATGATGAGTCCTAAGTTATGTTCATACGTTCGCATACGGACTGAGCTCTCTAAAAATTCTTTTTCTAAGAATTTTTTTTTTCAAGGATGTTTAACTTTGGTTGAATATCGTTTTACTTGAAAATTGAGCGGATTTAAATAATTCAATCGTGAATTGTTTAAAATTATTTTGAGTTAATGGATAGTTATTACGTATAACTTATTAACTTAAAATGGAAAATTGACTTTATGTAAGTTAATTAAAATCTGATAAGAATGAAAGCATTTGCTTCGACTACGTTTGGACCGGATCCAATGGAAAACCCCTTCTCGGGCCAGAGAACGCGCCTGTCACGCGTTGCACCTTCCTCCCAAACCTCACCCCCAAAACCTAAAATCTCACTATTCTTCATCACTGTATCCCCTAAAATCAACCCTCTCCTTGGCGATTTCGGTTTGTTCCAAGCCGTTTTGTACCAATTTGTGATCTTCCATGTCGGTTTGTATCCCCCTACGTCGTTTTCCGTTAGTCTTCTCGTCCGTGCGAGTCGTATTCGACGTTTTGGGTCGGGCTGTGGTGCCGGACTTCGTTTCTTCTGCCTCCGTTTCTGGAATCCGGCCTGTTGTGGCTGGCGAGGCATTCGAGTATTGCTTGGGTGCTCTTTGGACTGGAGAGTGATGAACTTCAGAAAAAGAAAGAAGGTGCTCTCTGGGGGTGTGGTGGGCGGTGTGCTGGTCTTCCGATCGATTGATGTTATGGCGGGCTTCGGGGTTGTCTTGTATCTGAGTGGTGGTTTTGTGCGGGTGATTGCTCTCCTTTCCGACTTGTATGGCGGTGTATTGGTGGAGATTTGCTCTCCCGTTTCCCCGTTCGGGCGTCTACTGCCGTTGAACAGGTCATTCTACATAATCTTCTATCTAGTTTTACTGAACTGCATTCTCATGTTCATAAAAATCACCGCCTTGTGGTGGTTGAAAAACCCGGTGTTAGAGGCTTATGCTTCTTCACCCCCTACCCCCCGATTTTCGGGCCCTGAAAAAACTGGTGTGATTGGGGCTGTTATGGCTTCTTTCCCCAGTCTAATTGAAGTACTGGTTATCTCTGAATTTGCCTTTGATAGCCTGTACCTGGATTCGGTTGTGTTTGTTATGTTAATAACCTATGGTGTTTGCATTGGTACCTTAGTTAAAACTCACCCTTTTCGGGCCTATATCCCATATGATGGTATCCAGGGGACAATGAGGTGCCCATTGTCGTCGGATCAATCTTGGATCTTTTGTTTGAGGTCTGATAATTTCTGCCCCATCACCAAAAAATATGCCATCTTAAAAGGTTGTAAAACTGTAATGTTAATCAAAATAAATTTCATGCTTATTCCTCTTAGTATCGTTTGGCATGGGCGGTACAAAATTCATCAAAAAGCTCACATAAGCAAATTCCTTATCATTGTTCTTTTAAAAAATAAAAATAAAAACCTTGGGTGCTCTTGCTCCTTAACATGTATGTTTAAATCACACTTTAAACATTCCAATGGTCAAGTGTCCATTTCTTCCAACGGTAGTTCAAAATTCACAAAGCTTAAATCTGTTATCTCCTCAAACGATTATGAAACGCGTCTTTTCATTTGCGTCTGTCATTTTCTGCAATATGATTTTGCAAGTAATTCTGTATGCTTCATCCTATGGTTAAATTTTTCCTCCTTTCACACAATTCTGGAATGTATTGTGTTTTTGTGTGCAAAACTCCTCTTCGGCGTACCGGTTTCTTACTGCTACTGGTTTGTCAGGTCTTTTCTGTGGCTTTCCGTCATCCTCAGCTCCCTAATCGGGGGGTCTATCACAATCTTGGTCGGTCTGGATAGCTTTCCTACCGCACTTGTTATATATTGCAAGCTGCTGTCATATTTTTCCACTGAGACCTATCCTGGGTCTGGTGCTTTAGGGCATGGCGGTCGTTCTTTCCCTTGCTGCCTATCCTTGACGGCAATGGCCTCTAATCGTTTATGGTCTCAAATTGCTAGTAAACAACTTAGAAAAGAAATTGAATATACATCTTATTTGGTTTGGAATGCTACCTTTATGTTGTTCCTTGGTGTCTTTGATGATAATCTAAAATATGTTTGCTTTCCTCTGTTGTCCACCTCCCTATTCGTTGAGAGGGTCCTTTACCACGTTGATCGTCCACCAATGGCTTTGGAATCTCTGGTTACCAGGTCTGCGCAAAGGTACTTCGTGTATGCGGCGGCGAAGTTACTACATCCCCAACCATTGGAAAATGTCTTTGATGTTTCAGCCGATTATTGTTCTCTTAATGGGGTACCTAAGACAATTTTTCATAAATGTAAATTAATGGATGAATTTGAGCATTGGATAATAGCTGTCTTTACTCATTGTTTTGATCGTGCTATCGCTTACAAAATCTTTGAGTTCATGCTCAGGAATCATGAATATGGTTTGTGTGTATCCTTAAAGAACTTTGGGTATTTAAATGTTGTTATTTTCATCTTCAAAAATCAGCTCCTTCGCTGCAACACAGTTTGGAGAGATTTGCTGCAGCTACTTGTTATCTTCTCCCGTCAGCCGTATGTTTCTTGTCGCCTTTGGGGTGCTTTTTGCAACCTGGGATTTTCAAGTAACATTCAATATATAGAACAAAATCCCTCAATTCACCTAATCTCCATTATATATCTAAACACATGTTTGATCCCCTATGTAAGTAGTCCATGGCAGTTTAGTGTTGTATCTTGTTATGATAACCTTCCCCTCCAAATCCATTCCGAAAAGCTTTTTGATATGAGGATTCTTACATCTTCTCCTCATATCCTATTAGGTTGCTCATGAAAATAAGTTATTGGAATTGTAGAGGCATTCGAAAGACAACGTTTTGGACTGAAGTTGATGCCTTGTGCATAAATGAACACATACAATTGATGGCCCTCGCCGAAACTAAGTCAGAATCTTTGCCTGACGAAAAATTATGGAAACATGTAGGCTTCGATATGGCCATCTGGTCTCCTAGCATTGGCCGTTCGGGTGGCCTAGGTGTTTTATAGAAAACCCACCAACTCTCAAATGAAACCTTATCGATTTCGTTTCATTTGCCTAGGATCATTGGACTACGTTATGAAAATATTAGTGACAACCTCGTGATCCTTCTTTTGTTCGTATATGCTCCTCCTGATCCTCGGGATAAGGACCCATTTTGGACCGAGTTAACAACAATTGTAAACGATTCTCCCATACCTTGCATCGTTATGGGGGATTTAAACGAAATCTCGTGTAGAGAGGATAAACTAGGCGGTGCTAACACTCTTCCGGCTAGGTTCACACGTCTCCTTCATTTCAAGAATACCTGTTCTCTGGTGGATTTGCCAACTTTCGGAAACCCTTTCACATGGCGAAAGTCTCCTGAGGCCACGGATAACATCCACGAAAAATTGGATCGCGTACTTGTTCATCACCAAATTCTTCATAAACTACCCAATCTCATCACTAAAAACGGGGTGTTTTCGTCTTCTGACCATTACACTATAACGATTACACTGGACTGTAGTGCCACATTTAAAGCACCTCCCTTCAAATTTGAGAACACCTGGCTTCAGCGCAAGGACTTCCGTAATATTGTTAAACAATCTTGGCGCGCTTCTTGCCCAGGATCTGCTATGTTTCAATTAATTTTCAAACAAAAAATCCTCAAGCAAAAAGCTAAAGAGTGGAACAAGCACTCATTTGGAAACATATTTCATCAACTTCAGGAGGTGGAGAACGACTTGCTACAAATACAATCGGCTATTCCCATTAGTAACCATCCTGCTAACAACAGTAAACAAAGTCGCCTTTTACAGAAAAGGGAAAAACTGTTACTTTTTCAAAAAACATTTTGGAATCAAAGAGCTAAAACAAAACATCTTAAGCTTACAGATTCTAACACGTCTTATTTTCATCGTGTCGCTTCTGGCCGAAGACATAGGAAACAAATACGTAACATTACTACTACAGAAGGTACCCTGATAGTTGGAGAAGAAAATGTTAAACAAGAAATTAAAAATGATTTTAAAAACTGCTTTAGTAAGGAAACAATTGACGATAGACTTCTTAATGAAATGACTAACATAATTCACCCTTCAATCTCCCATGCTGAAAATGAATTCCTTATACGAGTTCCAACAAATGGTGAAATTAAGTCCGCCGTTTTCAGCCTTGGAAAAAATAAATCTCCAGGTCCCGATGGGATGACTGCCGAATTCTACAAGCATTATTGGGAAATTATTGGGAATTCGATTATCAAAGCCATTAAAGGCTTCTTCAACTCCGGGAAAATCCTTAAACAAATAAATCATACATTTATCTCCCTACTACCAAAGCAAGATAACCCCTCGACTACTAACCATTATCGGCCTATAAGCTTATGTTCCAACCTATATAAAATCATTTCAAAAATTCTTACGGAAAGACTTAAAGTAGTAATTGGTAAGCTCATCCATCCATTACAGGGGGCGTTTGTGTCAGATAGGTCGATTCAAGATAATGTCCTAATAGGTCACTAAATCTTCCATTCCTTTCGATCGCGTTTGGGTCGTGAAGGGTGGCTGGCAATCAAACTGGACATGGAAAAAGCATATGACAGGGTAGATTGGAACTTCACCAAAAAGATTCTTGAAAATTTTGGGTTCCACCCCACTTTCATTTCCTGGGTTATGGAATGTGTAACAACAGTCTCATATTCTATACTTGTGAATAACGGCCCTACAGATATGTTCTTCCCTTCGCGGGGCCTTCGTCAAGGGGATCCCCTTTCCCCATTTCTATTCATCCTAGGCGCAGAAATATTGGCACGCCACCTGTCGGCTGAGGCAAATAGTGATAGAAGCCCAATTGGTTTCACATTTGGGAGGAATGGACCGAGAATTCCATTTCTATCATTTGCTGATGATATTATCATCTTCTCAAAAGGCAGCATGGATGCCTGCAGTAGAGTCAAAACAATTATTGACTCCTACTGTAATGTATCGGGCCAAAAAGTAAACTACCAAAAATCATGCTTCCAAGCTACTAAAGGAATCACACAATCTAGACTCCTGGAACTCAATAGCTACCTAACTATTTCCAACGTCAAGTCCCTGGAAAAATATCTTGGATGTCCGATTATCAACGGCAGAGTAACCAAAGAAACCTTCGAAGACATTGTCTGTAAATCTAGAGAACAACTAAGTAAATGGCGTGCTAACTCTCTATCTCAACACGGTCGAGCTATTCTTATAAACTCAAATCTATCAGCCAAACCCCTATATACGATGCAAAGTTTCTTACTGCCAACTTCAATTCATAAAGAACTTGATCAGATTAGTAGAGCGTTTTTCTGGAATAAGGATCTGCAACACCGCCCGTTGATTAGCTGGGATAGGGTTTGTAGATCAAAGAAATGTGGGGGCATGGGGATTAGAAAATCCAAAGAAATGAATGAAGCACTACAAATGAAACTGCTATGGAAAACGCTGGCTGAGCCGGATAATGTTTGGGTCCAAATAATCAAATATAAATATCTTCGAGCGGATGATATTCTCCACTACAAGAAAAGTGGTGTCGCCTCCTGGCAATGGGCGAAACTTACAACTCTAATTGACAAGTTAAAAAAGGGGCTTATTTGGTCGGTTGGCACCGGGACCTCTATCAAATTCTGGTGTGATAACTGGATTACAACATCTGCTATTCAGTCTAGGGATGATTGCCCAAGAATTGATAACATCGATGATAAAGTCAGTGACTATATCCTAGGAGGAAAATGGTGGGAGGAGAAACTCTATGTTGTTCTCCCACACAACATTGTGGAGGAAATTCTTGACATTCCGCTCCCAGTTTCAAATTGTGTGGATAGATTATACTGGTGGCCGGACCGAGAGGGCTGGTTCACTATGTCAAGCGCATATAAATTGGTTTCCGCCGAATCCTCAATTCCCTTAGACAACAACTCCTGGATCTGGCGTCTCGACATCCCACCTAAGATCAAAAACTTTCTGTGGAAAATCTGTCAAAATGGCCTTCCCACAGCTGATAGGCTCGCCCAACGTGGGGTCCCTATCCCCCCTACATGCAATTTTTGTAACTTCTCTATGGAAGATGATGTTCATCTTCTGTTCGAATGCCAATATTCGAGATCTCTCGTTCAATTTCCGGGGCACATAAACTCCACAGTAGGCAGTCAAATTACTCTATCAAGAGATATAAAACCAATCATGTCATTCATTGGAAATAGCCTACCAAAGGCCGCTCTAGGTAAACTTGCTTTCGCTTGGTGGACGACATGGTATATTCGAAACCAACATGTGTTTAGGCAGGTTCCAATCCCGCCTAGGGACGCCTCTTTGAAACTTATTACTACACACGAGATAAACTGGAGCAACACTCATCAATACGATAACACACTAGATGATAACAACACCCCCCATTCACGAAGCGTCAAACAACCCATAAAGAGGAACAAATCCCGTCATATCAAGTGGCGCAAACCACCGACAGGTACATTCAAACTCAACTTTGACGGATCGACTCTCGCTGATAACCGTAGTACCGCCGGTGTGGTTATCAGAGACTGGAATGGACACCCAATACACATAGGCCATAAACAATTAGGTATTAAAAGTGCGCTTCAAGCCGAAGCCCTAGCGCTCAAACTTGGGGTACAACTGGCCCTACAACTACATATTGACAAAATCCATATTGAAGGAGATTCCAGCATAATTATTAACCATCTCAACAACAAGGCCAAATGCCCATGGGAAATCGAACTCATCTTGTCTGACGTACAATTTCTTCTATCGAATATAAAAGAAATCTCTTTCTTTCATGTACCCCGTCTTGGCAATAGAGTGACTGATAAGGTTGCACACCTTAGCCACTCTGCCAGGGGTATTGATATTTGCAACAATTTCGGTCTTACAGACCTCATCCGTAAGGATGCTTTCGGGTAGAGCGTGATCACCCGAATTTTTTCCTAATAAAAAAAAAATAAAATTAAAATCTGATAAATAAATCTTTTATGTAAAGATTGTGAGAGATAGGCATTTGGGATGCATCTCTAAGCCTTGCAAATAATTTCTTGTTTTTACTACTAACGTGGTGATGTGCTTGAAATTATGAAAAGACACTTGATTTGTTTGAGTGTGATGGCAAGGTAATCGAGCAAGTAATTCATTTGTTAATGGATGAAATATGTTTAGTAATTTTGAATAGCGTTTTTAAACGTAGTTCCAAAAATTCTGAATAAACCCTTAAGGGGCAAGCAATGACGGATCCTGAAGCGTTTAGTTGAGGGGGCGAAAAATTGATCTCTAATTTTTTTTCGGAAAAATCATCAATATTTGAAGTTTTCGGGTTTAATTATAGTATTAAGTTATGAAGTTTAACAAATGATGAGTATGATAGAAGTGTATTAATTTGATAAATGATGTGAAAAATAACTTATATCGCTTCAGTTTTGAAACGTTTATAACTTTTTACTCAGTTATTGGATTTGAGCTTATAATATATCAAATCGAAGCTATCGATGAGAGGAGTATGTATACTAAATTTCATTTTTGATTGGGGGGGGGGGGGGGGGGGCGACTGCCACCCCCGGTCCTTTAAAGGATCCGCCCCTGGGGGCAAGGACCTATATATCTAGGATCCTGAAAATCGATAGTCCTAATGAAGACATGTTATCTGACTTTGCTCGATTAGACTAGATTTTTTCTAGTGTATATCCATACGTTGGACATACAAATAAAGTGAGCTGATGTTGAGTACTTCGGGTACGTCAACAGTAATATAGTTCCCTTGAAAATTAGAAAATGAGCAGGTGGACTTCATGAGAGTTCAACTCTTGAGTCCTAAGCTTTAAAAATGATTTTCTAATTTGTAAAGCTCACTTTGGATTTTCTCGGATTAAAAGAGTTGTAAAAATGAATTGCATGTTTCTAAGGCGTTTTCATGGTAAAGAAAATTGTTATTTAGTGTACTCTGTTTCACTTAGGGACATGGTCCCAGTGGGAGCAAATCTTTAGACTGACTCGCACAGTTCAAAAGATAACCTTAAACATATGTTGTTTGAAAATCGTCAGACGGACGATTATGTCGTCATGAATCTGTGTTCTAACGGAGTTGATTGCATGCTACAAGTATGTTTTTGCTTCGAAAGTCATGGTAAATGATGATATGTGTTGGTTTGTGCTTCATGCATAAACGGTAACATGTTTCTGGTCAATGGTGATAGACGGGTAATATACTCATTTCACTGTTCTGAATAAGAAGTTAGCATAACTAAGGTTACATAGATTTATATCGTAGTAATAAAAGTTTAGCTTTCCTGAAAATGTCAGGGGCTTCTGAAGTTTCCTTAAATAGACCATGTGATTGTAACACCCCCTTCTGTAAACGAGGGAATATTCCAGCGCCAGTGATTACTCGGACTTTAATGTCTTCGTAACCACCTTAGACTTATAGGGACATGCTACCATGCTCCCATAAACAAGATGATAATAAAATTAAATATAAATAGCGGAAGTCTTAAAATACAATAAATATTTTTTTTTAAACGTATACTTCAAATGACAATATTCAATACACTAAAACATATTACAGCGGAAGACTTGGTAAAAATAAACACTTAACTCTTTATACAATATTTTCTAACAACTTTAAATAATTAAATCTTGAAAATCAAATGTCTTCTTACTCTTCTTAAACTTCTCCTCGGAGACTCGACCTTAACCTGCGAACTGGAGACTGGGGTATTGTATGAAGACAATGAACCCCTAGCCGTCCAAATTAACAAAGGACGGTTAGTTCGCGAGAACTAGCAAGTGACGGCTTGAAAACTGAGACTTCTTCAGATTTATACTCATTGACCTTTAATGGTATGAATTTAAACCCGAATGCGATTATTAATTAGAATATTTTAGAGGGGCTAAAAATTTGACGACACTACTGTTATTATGACACGGATAATCCCGAAGGATTGAATAACATAAGAAGTGGGCGACAAGCACCCTTAGGAACCATATCCTGAGTACATATGGGATATGATATAGCTTGAATTAATTATGATCACTATGAAACCAAATGTCTATCACACACTTCACTCACTTTCCTCACATTGAATAGCTTGAGCACAACTTCACTTTTCTCACGTTGAATAGCTTGAACGTACACAACTTCACTTTCCTCGCGTTGAATAGCTTGAACACAACTTCACTTTTCTCGCGTTGAATAGCTTGAACGTACACAACTTCACTTTCCTCACGTTGAATAGTTTGGGCACAACTTTATATAATGTTACACATTTTAACACTTTGACAGGTTACACATTTCATTCGACACACACCTCTTAATTAATTAACAATCATAGGATACGTACCGGTCCCGCTCTCAATAGCGGATAACGACCTAAAACCTTTTTATTTGGTAGTGTAACATTCCGATAGATAATATATGCGCGTTCGGAATGTGTTAGTTTCATGAAACTTTAAGACCGGAGAATAACAACTCCGACCTGACTCTACCACGTCACTTTCGCTCTACTTCAGACATTACTTTCACTTTGCTTTGCATTGATTGATACATTTTACTTGCACTGATCTTGATTCAATTGAGTTTCGATCGTAACACGCAATCCTCGCCTTCTCACTATTGATTAATGACTTATCTTAAGTGATCACACATTACAAAAGTAATCCATATTATTTAAAGGTAACATGGATACCAAATAGAATAAAATAAAATAACGGATGGAAACATCAATGAAATAACATGTTCCATACCTAACCATTTTAGCATGAAAGAACAATAATAAATCACGCCTTAAAGAAATGGTTGGTAAACTATGTTATTATTTTATATTAAGGTCAAATAATAACTTTACCCAATTTTACTTGCCAAATCCAAACTGATTGTTAAATAAATTACACAAAACAGATGAATTGTAATTTATTTTATTTAACTTGGCAAGCAATCAAATGAAAGAAAACAACTAGACACGAAAGCACCAAAGTGAGCAGAAAGGCTCGGAAAGTCACTTGCCTTTTTCACCTTGTTGGATTTCGATACCAACTATGGACTTCAAAGACTTGGTGACAGATTTGAATAAATTGGCAGCGGATCTACATACATGATTTACGAGATGCGAATAATAAATTAATTAATCGGTATTTTAATAATTGACTTATTTAATTCGAAGAAATATCGAATTAATTAAAAGTCAGAAAATAATACCAATATGATCCTCGTTAGGACCTCATCGAAATCTGGGTGTTGGATTCTGAGTTGACCGCTGCGAATTTTTAAGATTTAACGCGAGTTAGATATATTCTAAAACTGTGGGTTAATCTTGATAATTTTCGAATTGAACTAGGGGTATATTTTACCAAAACAGAAAGTATGGGGGCTGATTGCGCGATTTACCCTTCCTCTTCACAAATCCGGGCTGCAACACACACGTACACAGTGAGGATGTCACGGCTACTGGAATGTGACAACGAGGGCTCGACGCGGATGGCTCGACGTGGATCGGTGGCTCCGACTTCCGTGGGCGGTGGCTCTGACCTCAGGCGGTGCAACTCCGATCGACACGGTGGTGGCAAGGCGGCGCACCGGTGGTCCGACGACGGCGAAGAGGGCGGAGCAAATTTGGGGGTTTTGGATTTGGTATGTAATTGAACTAATTTTTGGAGCAGAATTGCTTCTGGAGATTCAAGGAATACGATGGAATAGGAGAAGAGCTTAGATTGTGAGAGGTGTGGACGAATTGCACTCGAAAAGTGGAGAGTGACTCCCCTTTTATACTGAGCTCGCTCGGAGTGGATAACCATCAATTGACGACGCCGTTATCTCCGAGTTAACTAGCCAAATCAATTCCATTCATCATTACTGTGTAATTCGTCCATTAACTTGACTGTTACGACCGAGAACTTCGCGAAACGTGGGGAATTGATGTTAATGATTCATCGGCGAAATCAATGGGATTCTATCGATTGGAGCTTCCAGCACAACGTCCTTATCTATAGCAGTCAATGGGCATTGATTTCCCCAATTATTGGGACGAAACCGTCGATTAATTGCAAGTTTGAATTTGCTCGTTTGAAGGTGGAAGACGGAGTCGACTCGCCAACTCGACCGAGTCCACTCGACTGACTCAACCAGCTGAAGGCCTTACTTGAGTGGGCTGGCTACGATAGGGAATTGGGCTTCGGCCCATATTTGACTTCGTTTAAATTGTATATACGTACAATTTATATACTCCCGTAATGGTATATATATATATATCATGTGGATCGGTATATGTATATTATACTATGTATAATATAAGAAACTCATCCGATTCTTCGACAATAGAAAATAACGTAGTGTATATATATCATATATGTATACACACATAGCATACGTATATATTATATACCATATGTACGTATATATACTGTGTATATAATATAACACCCATACGTGTACATTCGTATATATATAATATATACTATATGTACGGCCTTACGTTATAGTCTATATATTTATATAACTAAACGTACACGTTATATTTTATACCCTTAAATAATATTATAAAATTAAATAACTATTTATTTAACTTTATAAAATATCATAAGGTAAAATTAAATATATCCTTTGGGTTCAAAATTTCCAAAACGACAAGAGACGCTTTTATTTAAATCTAAATGTTCAAGATAGAGAATAAATAATTCTCTATACTCATACAACCCCAAATTACTACAATATACTTTTATTAAAAAATTTAACCTTATTTTTATTTAAATTAAAATAGAAATACCCAAAAATACTTTGGGGTATTTCAGTGATGTCATGGTGCTAGTAAGGGAAAAGACCTTGAGATCTTTTTGGATTTCGGTTCCAATGTTATGATCATAAGTTTGTTGATTTTGTTTCAGTAACAAGAAGTTAAATTTGTCACTTTTGTGATAATGGTTGCAAATATGATTTGTAACTTATGCATAATCTGATCATTGGAAGAAAGCAAATCGTTGCTAGGTCCAAATGATGAAGTTGCGATCTACTTGGTTCAAATTGATCACTAGGCAACTAGATTAGATGATATACCCAAGGATTGGTGCTGAACTTTGAAGTTTAGCTGAAGCCAATCGTATAAAATCATGTCAAGTTCAGATCTTGACATTTTCTAATCCTCAATGAATTGTTGTAATTCATGAGAAGTGTCACTATGGAAGCATAGTTTAACGACTTTGCAAAGTGATAAAGGGTAAATGAAATGCATACTCTAAAAAGGTATTCTACTAGCGAGTGGGGAAAAGGTTCAACGGAACCTGAGAAAAGACAGAGACGTCAGAAGAGGAAGTTTCCTTATCTGAAAATGATGTGACACACCTTGGGGTATGTCTAGGATGATCACTGTGGGATTGTCCAAAGAGATTAGATGCTTATTGCGTTAAGCACTTCTCTTGAGGCTTCGAGGGTAATCTGTTACTTGTAACACATCACTACATTTTTTGTAGATTGTGTTCTACAAAATTTAAAAGCTTAAAGCACAAATTGTATTGTGCTGGTTGAATTTCATGACCTCCTAAGATCAATATGGATCTAAGGGTGTATAAATGGATGTTGATATACAAGAAGAGCTTGTTGGTTGACATATATCCATGTTTTCTCTCACATTGGGTGATGAAGAAATCAGATGAAATTCAAAAAGTTTTCTGTCTTAAATTCTCTTGTTGACTGTAGTTGCACAAAATGGTCAAATCCGAGCACCAAGCATTGGTTTCTGCTGAGTGCGTATTGTGCTGATTTGGGGAGTGATCCATTTGTTGGACAATCCTTAGTCAGTTACTTCCTGAAAATGGCATAGGTGTCATGTTAAAGGCTAAAAGCATAAGAGGATCTCCAGGAGATATACTTATGATTGAGGGTCACTTGATGAATCTTAAGATATGGAATAAGCTTCAGAAGCTGGTTCTTATATATTTTAGCCTTATTTGTTTAGTTGCATCAAATCCATTTGGATAAATGGCATCAAGAAGAATGTGTATACTAGGCATGAGGCTAGGTACATGAACACATTCTTAAATCATCTTGGAAATGCGAACTTCTAAGATTGATGAGAGCAATCTGATAAGGAAAATGAGTTTTCGTAGCTCAGGGATCCTTAATCATGATTGTATGACAGTTGTTAAACCAACTTAGGATGAGTTTTGATTGATGAAACCACAGCATAGCCTCTGGTAGATCAGTTATTACATTATCCTATGATAGTTGTGATACAAGCTGTCTTTGCCACGTTAACACTCATGATATTCTGGATCAATCGTGATCTAGTGTTCCTGAGAATGTTCAGAGCTAAAAACGTTTCGTTCTTGGCTCACAACTTGTTGAACAAATGTGTTTCGAGTTCAGGATTTTCATCTAGAACGATTGTGAGCATATCGAAACCACTTTAGAGTGGGAGTTGTTTTGAACACGAGTTATCTCAGAAACACATTAGATGTGGTTGCTCCAAAAGAATCCAAATGAGACAGCACCAATCACTACTTAGAGTCTGTGATCTGTTGGTAGATTTAAGACACAACCAACGGATGGTGATGACAGATAATGAGCCCATGTTAGAAGCCATGTTTCGAACTGGTTTCTATCCTGCCTAGACATAAAGCAATGAGATAATTGGGTTCTTAAAGCTTTATAGGCAGAGTGATCCATTGAGAGTTATACCCTAGATCAAGAGAGTTAGGTTGGAACCTTCTCTCTACATGGTTAGATTGTGTTCAATCAGACCAATGAATGGCTACAAAAGCTTGTATCCGCTTAAAAGTTAACCTAGATTGGAATGTTTTTCCCAATGGAAGGACTTCTGGAAATTCATTTTCTAGAAAAGTTTCTGCTAAGGTTTTGAGAAAGACTCTAGTCTTGTACTCACACCTATGTCAGCATTGAAACACGCATCTAGATGACAATGATGAAATGTTTTGTACTTTGTGTTCAAAATATGAATTATTGTAAGTATGTCATATTGGAAAGTTTAACTTTCTGATGTTGCAGATGACACACTGATAGCCAACTATGTTGTGATTCTAGCATGACAACTTTGATACAATTGTCAGGTGAATCTGTTACATAGAAATTGGGTAGTTGTCCATGAGGTTGTTTCGTATAATCTCAGGCATGTCATTCTCATATATGGAAATGTATAAATGGACTTATATAGGAAGTGGATTAAGTGAGGAACACTTGAGAAACTGAGTGCAATCTCGCATTTTGTTGTATGCTGAGATGAGACAAGCGAACATGTGTTTGTTTACAAACTGATTCGAGTCTTATGCACTGAACACGGTAAATGATTGCAAAAGCACTTGTAGACTGTGTATTGTGTTATGGTGGATGATGTCTATGTCCATGTTGGAAGATAGATATGGATCTTAGTGATCTAAGGGAGGAGACACTGATGTATGTATCAACATCAGTCTGTAGGTCTTATCTCTAAGGAGAAGAGACGCTGTCTTGCAAGAAACTGCCTTGCTTGTCCTTCCACCATGGAAGCTGAGGTTCTTACATCATAAGTAGCTTCCGAGGAGATTATGAAAAAAAGATTCTCCTGAAAACACAAAATTTGGTTGTGGCGAAATATGGCGAGCGGATGTCATGACTATGGGTTATGACTGACCATTTTTTTCAATATGAGGATTTCCAAAGGATGTTGGAGATCAAATGATATTTAGATCAAATCATGTCTAGTCAGAGAGACGTTGTTCAAGAACAACATTGTCATAATATGTTTGACTCTTGATGGTTATGCGAGCCACCTCTCTGATGTGAGTTTTTAGCAAGTGGGAGACTTTGGTCTTAACTCATATGCTGTGCCATTGACATGGTCAAAACTGGTGATGTAAATATGAAATATGTTACATGTCACTGATCCATAGTTTGTTCTCTCACACGAACAAACGTTCCTATAAGTGTTCATCACTATAGGTGTAAGGTATCTCAATGATCTATGTCCATGTTGGAACATAGATATGGATCTTAGTGATCTAAGGGAGGAGACACTAATGTATGTATCAACATCAGTCTGTAGGTCTTATCTCTAAGGAGAAGAGACGTTGTCTAGCAAGAAACTGTCTTGCTTGTCCTTCTACCATGGAAGCTGAGGTTGTTACAATATCAGTAGCTTCCGAGGAAATTATGAAAAAAAGATTCTCTTGAAAACACAAAATTTGGTTGTGGAGAAATATGGCGAGCGGATGTCATGACTATGGGTTATGACTGACCATTTTTTTCAATACCAGGATTTCCAAAGGATGTTGGAGATCAAATGATATTTAGATCAAATCCTGTCTAGTCAGAGAGACGTTGTTCAAGAACAACGTTGTCATAATATGTTTGACTCTTGATGGTTATGCGAGCCACCTCTCTGATGTGAGTTTTTAGCAAGTGGGAGACTTTGGTCTTAACTCATATGTTGTGTCATTGACATGGTGAAAACTGGTGATGTAAATATGAAATATGTTACATGTCACCGAGCCATAGTTTGTTCTCTCACACGAACAAACGTTCCTATAAGTGTTCGTCACTATAGGTGTAAGGTATCTCAATTCTTATGAGAACGGAATGAGATAATAACCGCATTGACTATCTTTGGATGTCAGGATGAAGTCTCTCCGGTTGGGAAAGACTAAATGGGTAATTTATAGTAAGTCATTTATATGACTCGTAACTATGCTCATGCGCCCATTGGTTTAGAAAAGTAAGGTGTTGTAGGGTAAAATGGTTCTCTCAAGTCTACGTGACTACGAGATGAACACCTTTGTAGGGTAATTTATAGTAAGTCATTTATATGACTCGTAACTATGCTCATGCGCTCCCTGTAGCACACTGTCATACTAGTGTGTGCTAGTCGACCCTATGAGGTGATAGATTGATCCCATCTCTATCACTGTGTGAGCTAAGATATGTACACATGGCAACCCTTAGTGACTAACGGCCTAGGTATCCAGAGCCGTAACTTCTGGACAAATGTCGATATTTTCTGTAAAAACAATAATAATAATGTTCTGGCACTGCTAGAAACCAAGACAAATAAAGTTCCTCGTGAATGTGTCTGGCGGAAATGTGGATTCACAAACATCGCTTTTGACCCGGCCTTGGGTTTTTCTGGTGGTATTTGCTTACTTTGGAAGGATATCCCCTCTTCCCAAGGTTCTATATATAGAACTCATTTTAGTTCATCACCGTTTCATCCATTTCAATTATTCGGACTATGTCACCCATCGTAGTGTTGCTTTCCTAGTAGTTTATGCCCCACCAGACGAACGACGAAAATCAACCTTTTGGGAATCTATCTCTCTATACATTCAAACGTTGCTCATTCCGTTCTGTATCATGGGGGACCTAAACGAAATTAGTGCCCCAGCGGACAAACTAGGAGGGGTCTATCCTTCCGCTGCGAGATTCAATAGCTTAAATGACTTAAAGAGTAACCTCTCCTTGCTCGATGTAGCATCGTATGGTGGTCAGTTTACCTGGCAACGTAAATATAACGATGTAGTTACCTGCAGATAGCATGCATTTAGGTAGGCATAATAGGTTGCATTTAACTTAGTTATGATGCATATCATGCATGGATTAAGTACAATTTGCATATTTGCTCTCTATATTGGTGGAGTCGGAATCTACGAACTTTTATTGATTATTTCAGGTAATCGTGGATCCGATGATGAGACATGGGTTGATAACGCATTGGATGATGATGTTTAGTCGATCGTGGAAGCTTACATGAAGATCTAAAGATGTCCCGAGAAGAAGAAGTGAGCCTAAACGAAGAACAAGTCTGCAAAAGTTGTCGCCAGACATGCTGAACTTGTTTTGCACTTTCTGGAGGCCTCGGTTATTCGTTTGACTATTATAACCATGCGTTAGAAAGCTCTTTTAGATAGCTACAACTTTCCTGTTGACGTTGAGAGCTAATTCGACCTGCATTTTTCATGAAAGACTGATGCAGCGGGCGCCGCCATATGTTGCGGCTGCGACCACCGCATGTTTCCGCAGCGGGACTGGAGGAAGCCGCGTGCAGCGGCCGCAGCATTTTCCGCGGCCGCCGCATCTTTCACCGGAGCGCCGCATGTTATTTTCTTTGAAACCCTATTATCTTTGTCTTTTGGCCGACTCTTTGGGGGCATGAAATTGAGAGAGGGCTTAGCCCTAGGTTTCCATTCATTCATTAGATTAGGATTCAAGACGATTTTAGTTGGAGATTGAGAGCGATGTTCGCCATGGGCGGCTAAACTCTCTTCGTTATATTTGAAATTTGAAGCTTTGTTTGGATTAAGTTGTGGGTTTCTGAATCTTGTTCCTTATTTCCTATATTGAATTTTCAACTTCTTTGTGCTTGAATGTTTGATTGTTTTGTTCTATCTTGCGTGATCAACTTGGTAGAATTAATTCAATTGCTAGAGTTTTGTAGATTCCTGGTTGCGAACCTTAACCCAAGTAGCAAACTTGTTCCTTTAGGGCTGGCTGAACTAATTGAATGAGTAGGAAGCTGAATGTGTTGGTAAATCCCTCTTTAGGGACTGCAAATACCTTGGTTAATCTCTGAACTTAAAGCTATCAATTGGGTTAAATCCTTATTTAGGGACTGTTCGATTGATAAGGGTTTCTAGGACTGGTTGGACTAGTAACTATATTAGGTCGGGACAAGGGAATTCATAGGAAACTTGAAAGGACTAGAGGAAGTTACAATATCAATTCAACCAAATAAAGTGGATAATTGTAGGTAGAGCGATTCTCTCTAAATTATTTTGCATCAATTTGTTTTTATTTTATTTTGTTTTCTTTTCAATCTCAATCAACCAAAACCACCCTTTCTACTAATTGGTAAATACACATTGCTGAGAAATACTCGATTCCCTGTGGGATCGACTTCTTACTTACTTGCTATACTAGTTTGTAGGTTTGAGTTTTATTTTGTTACGGTTTACGCGATTAAAAACCGTCCACCACCTACCTAGAAAGGTTGGATCGTCTACTGATCCATTCAGACGTACTGACTATGTTTGATTCACTTCGAACTCAGATTCATCTGTTCACAAGATCTAATCATGCACCGATTTCCACTTATTTCCATCATAATATCCAGCCAAAAAATAGACCGTTCAAATTTGAACTAGCTTGGGCTTCCAGAGCCGATTACAGAAATTTGGTTTCTCAAGCTTTGCGTTTGGACTCACTGGGTTCACTTATGTTCAAACTGGTACAAAAAGCAAAGTTACTGAAGAAGCTTTCCAAAGCTTAGCATAAAAAGACTTTTCGCAATATTAACAACCAAACTCAGGTCATTGACCAAAAGCTACTTCAATTACAAACTTCCTTAATTACCAATTATAATACAAAGGATATTCAAATTCTTAAGCAACTGCTAAACAAGAGAGAACGTATGTTGGATTTCCACTGACATTACTGGAGCCAGAGGGCCAAAGTAAAACATGCCAAATTGAATGACTCCAACTCCGGCTACTTTCACAAGATAGCTAAGACCAAATGAGGCCGGAAACTGATCAAGTCTATTTCACTTCCAAATGGTGAGTTGTCGGCGGACTTTCATATTATTCAACAAGAGTTTGTAAAAGATTTCGAACCACGGTTCAGGTCAGCTTCAGGGGTGGGTCTAATATGCCCTTAGACTTAGTGGTTATCCTGCCCTTGGTATCTCAAGCAGACAATGCAATGCTCTCAGCTCCCGTGACCAACAATGAGATTAAAGCAACAGTTATTTCTATGAGCCTAGATAAGGCTCCAGGCCCAGATGGTTTCTCGGCTGGTTTCTACCAAAAGTTTTGGCCAACAGTGGGCCCTTCTGTAGTGAAGGCAGTAAAGGCATTTTTTACCAGTGGCAGACTCTTACGACAGATGAATCATACATTTATTACCTTACTACCAAAATGTGATGATCCCTCTTCGGTGAACCATTACAGGCCCATCAGTTTGTGCTCTATGATCTACAAAATTATAGCGAAAGTTATTTCTGCTAGGCTAACCAAGATTTTCGACAAACTCATTCACCCACTTCAGGGAGCTTTTACAAACGGGAGATCAATTCAGGATAATATCATTATTGCTCATGAAGCTTTGCACTCTTTTAGGCTTAAGAAAGGCCAAACGGGGATGGTTGCTTTGAAGTTGGATATGGAAAAGGCCTACGACCGTATTGAGTGGCCTTTTCTATTCCAAGTTTTAGCCAAGTTTGGGTTTAACGAACTTTTCCTCAGCCGCGTCAAGGAATGTGTTTCAACGGTTTCTTACTCGGTATTAGTCAACGATGAACCGACCACAATTATTGAACCGTCTAGGGGGCTCAAACAGGGAGATCCTCTATCTTCATTCCTCTTTATCTTAGCTTTTGAAGTACTTGCTCGTACTCTGCATCACCATGGGCAAGTGAATTCGGACCTTGGTATCTCTTTCGGCCGACCGGGTGTTAAGGTTCCTTTTCTAGCTTTTGCAGATGATATTCTTATCTTCTGTAAAGCTTCACATTCGGCTTGCACCTCTCTGTTGTCCATTTTAGAGCGATACTGCCTCATCTCAGGCCAAAAGGTCAATTTGCATAAATCCAACTTCCAAGCATCACCCAATACGTCTGCAACTGCTATTACGGCTCCAATCGTTGTGCTTGGTATTTCGCAACCGAATAATTTCGATAAATATCTGGGTTGTCCCATAGTAAATGGTAAAACTAATAGGGATACCATCGATGATGTCGTCCTCAAGACAAAACAACAACTGACAAAATGGAAAGCTTCGAACCTTTCTGCAGAAGGACGAAGGGTCCTTATCAAAGCAAATCCTAGCACTGCAAATGAAGTTTATAGACAGTTATTTTGGAACAAAAGTACTAAAGCTGCTCCGTTTATTAGTTGGGATCAAATATGCTCAGATACAATGAAAGGGGGTCTTGGTATCCATAAAGCTGAGTCTATGAACATAGCACTGCAAATGAAGCTTCTATGGAAGATTATTTCTGAACCAGACAACATTTGGGTCCGTGTAGTCTCACATAAATATCTTAAAGGACACAATCTGCTCAGCTAACAGAAAAAGGGTCTTTCATCTTGGTAGTGGAATCGTCTTATGTCTATCAGACCTAAGTTCCAGCAGGCCCTTCAGTGGAGTGTTGGAAATGGCCAGACCATTGACTTCTGGTCTCATAATGGGGCCTTCTTAAAACCATTGGAATCCAGAATATTCCAACCTATATCGGAACCCCTAACGGGTATAAAGGTATCTCATTTCATCAACACGGAAGGTCAGTGGAACAGACCATTAATAACCACCTCTTTAACAAATATTTTGTCTAAAGAAGATATCGACTTAATAATGAGCATCACTCTGCCTAATAGTCCAATGACAGATCGTATCTATTGGGGTCCAAGCAATAATGGCTTGTTTTCAACCAGCTCTACAAACTCCTTATTATCAGAACATGCTGGGTCGACCACTTTTGACTGTGATTGGATTTGGGATCTGGACGTGCCTCCTAAAGTACGTCGTTTCCTTTGGAAAATCTCTCGTGATGGTCTTCCAACCACTCTCAGATTACAAAAATCGCATGTGGCAGTGCCGTCTTGTTGTGCCTTCTGTGCTAACTCTAGTAAATCGGTGGCTCACCTTTTCTTTGAGTGCCCTATGGCGACCAACCTTTTACAAGCATTACATATCTGAATTCCGAGGGCTCTTGTGGCGAGTGTCGGAGTGGGTGCAGTGCTTCCACTTACCGATATCAAACATGCAATTTGTACCAAATCTTTTATTGATCTAGCCTCAACTTGGTGGGCCTTGTGGTTCTTCATAAACCAATTAGTGTTTAACCACACCAACAAAGTAACTATAAACGAAATAATTCTACTCTATACTACAAGTACTCATTGCTGGAAACAAACAAAGAAACTGGAGGACGATCTCCCCATTACTACTACTTCTGGTCGAGGTGGTAATTGTCGTTCTATTCGTCCGAGCGCTCGTTTGGTTGATCATGCTGCCCATACTCGGCAATGCTCCGGGAAGTGTGACAAGCCTCCTACAAATTGTTACAAACTAAATTTCGACGGATCGGTTATGCCGGGCGGATCGACGTCTTATGGATTTGTCATCCGAGACTCTAAGAGTGTGGTGGTCGCTTTACATCGGGCTATTTGCAATAATGTCTCCGTTGTATTTGCTGAAAACGTTGGCCTCAAAATGGGTATTTTACGCGCTAAGGAATTGCAGATCTTAAACCTTCATATCGAAGGGGACAACTTACTGGTTATAAAGGCTTTACTAGGGAATTGGAAATTCCCCTGGACTACCAAGCTGCTACAATCGGATATTTTGTTAGATATTTCGTCATTTTCTTATGTTGTTATTCGTCATATTTTCAGGGAATCAAATGCCGTGGCTGACTATCTTGCTCGTAGTGCCCATGCATTCCCTGCCGACGATTGTTGTGAGGATGATCCAGAACATCTTGTTCTAGTCCGGAAGGATGTGCTAGGAAGGGCTTCTGCTGCGGTGACCCGACCTAATCTTTATTCAGCGTAAAAAAAAAATCAAGTTTTCATAGTCTAATACGATGCATACAGTTATATGCTGCGCAGGGCCGTGCCGATCATTTTGAGGGCCCTGTTCAAAATAAAATTGATTATATTAATTAATTATTATATATTTTTTCTAAATTTATAATTATTTATATTTAATTAAAACAATGCTCTATTGATAAAATTTTAGATTAAATTTATCGATTTTTTTTAAGAATAAGATGGTCATTAATTGTTTATAGACACTTTTTTTACCTAAAGAGGATTTGGGTGGTTCTTAAAAGTACATACATATGTATAGTTTTGTGTATTTTTCTTTACTTTGCTTTTTACCGTTTAAAAATTCAATTAATTTCATTTAGTTGTGTAAGTTAAAAAGTATTATTGTACGGGAAAATAACCCCGGGTTTATTTAGAGAATTATTTATCTTCATGAGAAAAATACACTCACAATAAATTTTAAAATTTAAAGATAAAAACTATTTTAATTCACATTATGGGTTTGTTAGGATTCCAAATCAATTATGTTTATAAAGATAAACACTTTGATTAGCACAATTTATAATGTATTTAAAACAACATAAATTTAAAATAAAATACTTTGTAACATACATTATTTAATTATATTAAGCTTAAAATATAATTATGAACTTTACATAATAATCCAAATGAGGTTAACACAACTTATATGGTATTTAAATTAAAATTCAAGTTATTTTAAACACACTATAAATAATAATAAATAAATACTTTCAAATTGTTTGGAATCATATAAAGAACAAAAAAATATGCCAATTAAAAATTACTAGGCCAGATAAAAAATAAAAGTCCCCATTGGGCCCTTGGTTTCGGATAGTGTATGAAAAATAAAGATAAAAGAACACAAAATTCAACTTTGTGGGATGAGGGGAGTCGAACTTGGGATCAAAAGGTGCACGCGTGTAGTTAAAACCACTATGCTATTACCAGTCTTTTGTCCATTTAGAGAAATAAATATTTTTATAATTAAATACTGGGTATACCGAGATTTATTGGGCCCTAAAAATTTGGGGGCCCTGTTCCAACGACCCACCTGAACATGCTTAGGCACGGGCCTGATGCTGCGCATTGGTCAAGTGAATTTGGTATGAATTGATTTTTGTAGAATACTAGAAGCTTATTTTCAATGAGTGTTGGGTCCTGCTATCTTCTCGCTAGTCTGGTGCTCAAATGCCAAGACTTTTTTAATTTCAGAACTGGAAAATCCATTTCTAACTTATCTTTGGGGACGGTATTAAGGGTCTATGATACCTCAAAACTCCATTTTATAGCGGTTTCACGTTTCTGCATATGAAGAAACTTTGAAACTCCGGGGAAACGCCTTAGAAACGTTTTTTAGAGGTCAGAAACATTGACCATTTCATTGACTAAATAAGTCAGAAACTTTGACCGTTTCCGTGTGATCAGAAACGTTTATGACTTGTCAAATGACGTTTCCGCTAATTTTATAGTTAAAAAAACCTAAATCACTTTTTCCCTTCCTCCCGTCTGAAACTTCCGTTTTCCTCTATCCTTGCCGCCTCATTCTCCTCCATTTTCAGTCCTCCCTCATCTCTTCCCTTCCGGCGACCCTCTTCTCCCTTCCGGCGACCCTAGCCGCCTCTCTCTGTGCTCGGTGTTCTCGCTCGCAGCCTCGCTGGGTTGCTCTTCTCTGGTTCTTTGCTCAGCGGCGCTAGCAGCAACGCAACCTCTCGGCCCTCTCCTGGTAAACTCTCACATGTTAAACTTTCTCTTGATGAGCCGGAACTTGAGGAAGCGTTAGCTAAGTAGAAGATTGATGTTGGATTGATTACTTTGTGTTTTTCTTGATTATATTTTTTTTAAAAAAAATAAGTTACTTTCTTTTGTTGGTTTGCAAGACATTTACACCGTAATATATTTGACATGTTTGTATTAGTTTCTGTTAAGAAGTAAGGACATTGTTTATCACGGTATTGAACATTTTAATTTGTAGCCTTAATGATGCATTTTATATGTATCACTTAATTTCTGATATGTTTATTGCTCTTATTTAGACCTTTAAATAAACATATAATTCATTTTGTTGTCTCCTCGGTGTTTTCGTTTCCTACAAAATTTGGATTGTCGTTTCCCCGTTTCCATTTTCCTTCTTGTTTCCATTTTTGTTTCCGAAGTTGACAATCTATGTAATATTGTTGTTAATGTTCCAGTAAGTGATGTAGGTCCCGGGTTAGGGAACCTGGAATCTTGTCAAACTATTTACAAGACCCAATGGTTTCCAAAAATCCTCACAACAGAGTGATTGTGCAATCACTCTGTTGTGAGGATTAGGGTCAGGTTCGATCACAGGGAAGATTATTTAGTCTAATTAGATTTATGAAAACCTAAACAGAGTGATTGTGCAATCACAAGTCCTCCAATGGTTTCCAAAAATCCTCACAACAAACCATGCCTTCTCCTCCTCGACCATTGTCCAGTATCCTTTGAAATTCGAATGGATAACCATTACAAAGCAAAACCCTTTAAATTTGAAAAAATATGAATGATCAGACAAGACTATAGAAACATTGTAAAACATGCTTGGACAGCAAATGCAATGGATCTCACATGTTCACCCTTGTGCATAAAACAAAAGCACTTAAGAGACTATCAATATATATAGTGGAACAAAAAGTCATTCGGAAAGAAGTAGAAGAAAAATTAGTACAACTCCAAAAGCACTACATTACGGATGAACAAGCAAAGGCAACCCAGATTCGACTTCTAAGGAAAAAGAAAAAAGAAAAATTACTCGACTATCATAAGATTTGCTAGAAATCTAGAACAAAACCGAGTAGATGAAATACCTCAACTTTGTTGTTAGAAATTTAGAATATTTTCATAAGATATCGATGGGAAGATGAAATAGAAAGATAATTAGATAAATAAGAACAACAGAAGGAACTATTGTTGTAGGTGAAGAAAACATAGCTAGAGAAATTAAAAATGACTTCGAGAAAAAGATTAAAGAAAAGAAGTATTAACATGCGACAACTTAATGAATATCTCGACTTCATTGATATGAAAATCACGAATGAAGAAAATGAAAAACTAACTAGAGCAGTAACCAATAGCAAAATCAAACGAGTTTCCCTCTCGATTGGGAAAAACAAAACACCAGGACCGCGAGTGTTAACAAAAATATAGGAACATTGTAGGACCTCATATCATAGGAGTAGTGGAAGGATTCTTCATAATGGGTAAATTGCTGAAACATATCAACCAAACATTTTATTTCACTTCTACCAAAATGTGAAAATCAAAACATAACAAGTCAATACAAACCAATAAGCATATGCACAACTATCTACAAGATCATAGCTAAGATCATTGTCGATAGTCTTAAAGACGTGATAGGGAAAATTATCCACCCGCTTCAAGGGGCTTTTGTCTCCAATCTTACTATCCAGGACAATATTTTGACAGCACACGAGACTTCCACTCATATAGAGGAAGGAAAGGAAAAAAGTTTGGATGGAAATAAAACTTGACATTGAATGGGACTTATTGTTCCATGCTCTGACCAAATTCGAATTTTGTGCAAGATTAATTGCATGGATCGAGGAATGTGTCAAAACAGATACATTCTTTATGCTAATCAATGACGGACCAACTAAACTTTCAAACATGGTCGAGGAATTAAACAAGGAGACCCATTTTCACCTCACCTATTTATCATAAGAGCTGAAATTCTAGCCAGGAAACTACAATGAACATGTGACGAATCCAAGAAAATAGTCGGATTTGACATCATTAGGTCAGGATCGGAATTCATTTTCTCTCATTAGCTGATGATATCATGATATTCCCAAAAGTGGCTAATGAATAATGCAAAAAAGTGAAATGAACCATTGATGATTACTATAACATTTCAGGGCAAAAGATGAATTTGAACAAATATGCCTTTCAACTGACTATTGGAATCCCGAACCAACAAAAACATCACATTTGAAGCACCTTACATATCATTAGCAATGTTTCTCTTGACAAATACCTAGGATGCCCTATCATAAATGGAAAAGTAAACAGGACATTTGCTTAAACAATTCAGAAAACAGGTAATTAGCTAACAAAATAGAAGGCTAATTCACTTTCACAATAAGGACGGACGGTTCTAATTAAATCTAACCAATGAATCCAAATTATAAGCAAAACTTTATGCTGCAAGTGGAAATTCAAATTCATAAGGAATTAGACAAAATCAATAGGTCATTCTTTTGGAACAAGGAAAACAAGTACAAACCACTAATTAGTGGGACAAAATATGAAAATCGAAGAAACAAGGAAAAATTGGACTACACAAATAAAAAAGATATCAACAAAACCCTACAAATGAAACTGTTGTGGAAAATCCTGGCATAACCGAACAATTTTTGGGTTAAAATCACAAGGAAAAAAAATGTGAAAGGATCAACTCCATGTGAATATAAAAAGAAGAAAAAAAACATCATGACAATATGCAAAACTCATGAAAATGAAAATGAAAAAAAAGAGTTCCCCGATTGACTTTTATGGCAAGCAGGAAACGAAAAAATGACAAGATTTGGGAAAGATAATTGGACACAAAAAGGAAGACTAATAGACCAACAACAACTAAAAAGTAAAATCAATGAGAATGAAAAAACTAATACACATATAGGATCAAATAAGCGATGCAAGATTGACAAATTAAGCCAAGGACTACCATAAAATATTGTATAAAAAATTCAAGAAATCAAACTTCTAATGGCAAATATTGAGGATCGAGTCCATTAGCGAACCAGCCGCCACGGTTGATTTATGATTGCGTCAGCACTAGACAAGATTACAAGGAACCAAAGAGCCAAAGCAAGTGATATTGCTTCGATTTGGGAGATGGATTGCCTTTTCAAAATCGAAATCTTTCTCTGAAAACTTGTAATGAATGGAACTCCAACGAAAATGGGACTAGCAGAAAAAGGAGTTGGGGTAACTATGCATTGTATATTTTGTAACCGTTCAGAGGAAGATTTCATACATTTATTCACAATTTGTAATCATTCATTACAAATGATCACCAAGCTCTACAACAGAATCGCACACACTATCTACACGGTGACCAAAATTGACCAGACAACCAAATAAATTATAAGTGATATTTCCTCACGACTTATCAAATTCCAAAGATCCATCCTAGCCACGATAGGGTGGGGTGTTTAGATCATTAGGAATAAAATTGTCTTTAATGATAAAAATTTTACGAAAGTAAAAAAACCGAAAGAATACATGCGGCAACTCCTACAACAACTACATGCCTCTAAAAATGCTTCATGGGAAGGCACCACCATAATGGAGTCACAACCAGAACACCAGGGGCGGCCCTGGGCTGGAGTGGGTGTACGCGCCCGCCCCACCTTTCGAGCCGCGGGTACCCTGGGTTTAAAAAAAAAGGTCAAAACGATGTCGTTTTGACTGGGATATATTTTCCAACTGAGAGAGCACAAGGACAGACGGGAGATTGGGAGAAGCAAAGAGCGAGACGCGAGTCGCGCAAGCAAAGCCAAGAGTGAAGGGATGGCCGTCCCAACCCGAGTCACCTGACCGTCCGGCTCGGCCACCTGCCGCTGACCAGTGAAGACCACTCCACCGGCCGGCCTCCTGCTCTAGGGCTCCTCCTCTCTCGGCTCTCACATTCGCCTGCACAGGGCTCCGAAATCGGTAAGTTTGAACTTTGAAATGTGAATTTTGTTATCCTTAGTTACTTTAATCTTGAATTGAATTGGTGTTATTGATTTGTTTACCATTGAATGGTTTGAAATGTGAATTGATTTGGAGAATTGAAATTTTGTTAGGTTTTAGGTTTTAGGGTTTGAGATTTGAAATGTGAAAAATTGGAGATTTTTATTATCATAATTTGTTTATTTTATTGTTTATGAATGAATTAGGATTAGGGATTTGGAGAATTGAAATTGTTATTCTTTGTTAGGTTTTAGGGTATGAGATTTTAATTGATTTGAAGTGCGAAAATTGAGGGTTTTTTTTTTCATTTTTATTGCTTATGAATTTTGAATAGGGATTCCGGGATGGATAGATATTTTGCTCGAATCAACAAAGTACCAAGTGTTGGATTATCCACTCCTCGCAATATAGTTGCGACTGCATCTGTTGAAAGATAGATTTACTTCCTTTGCCATCAAAGTGAACTTATATTATGCATTCTTAAATCTTCAATATGTATTCACCTTAAATGGTTGGTATTGAACATTTGAATTTATTTGTAGACTTGTAACATTTGAATGCTATTTTTTTAATCAATTGACGATGCAACACTTTCGTAGCTTGGAATTCCGCCCCACCTTTCGGGAACTCCTGCGGCCGCCACTGCAGAACACCCATGCATACGTTAGAGAAAACCCCCGATGGAAAAAACCTAGAGCAAGTCACTAGATGATTAATTTTGATGGATCCAAGCTCTCATCCAGACTTGCTGCTTCAGGCTTCGTCATCCGAGATTCCACCGGCTTAGTCACAACTTCAAGTAGCTCACATTGTGATATGTTGTCCCCCTTGATGGTTGAAGCCCTGATGCTTCATTCTAGTGTGTTGATGGTCAAGGATTTGGGTCTACGACATGGTGATATTGAGGGCAATAACCTTATGATTATCAATTACATTTCAAGGAAGTGAAAAATTCCCCTCGGATATCGCGATAATCTACACATACATTTTGCATCTCTTCCCATGTTTTGAGTGGGCGACTTGCACAAATGTCTTTCGCGAGGTCAAGAAGTAGATAAGACGTTCCAACTCAAGCATACTATGGACCATTAGGTGCTCACATTACATTTGAATTTCCTTTTCCATCTCTCTCTCTCTGATCCTTTCTTTCAGATTTTTAGCACTTTTCACTTTTGTAAATTATTTAAATGTTATAATATTATCTTGTATTATTATATTGGGATGGATAAATAATAGAAAGCCTAGTTTCCTTTGTATACTCCTATATAACGGGTCTTTTGTAACCCAAATGAAAACATCATTTGGGTTAGGTGGGGTGGGGGTGGGTGGCTGGGGTTGGGTGTGGTTTGTGATTGGGGTTGCGAAGGAGAGACTGATCTATGGGTTCGTCTTTGGTTACGGAGAGAACAACCAAGGGCTCTTCAGTGGATCCGTCGACTTGATGGGTCTCGGTCGGAGCTCGATCTCGCCGGTGTCGCAAGCGGCGGCTAAGTATGGAAACACATGTCGAGACTGATCTCGCTGGTCTCGGCCGGCTTGACGGGTTCGTCTTTGGTTGAGGAAGGAGGAAGGAGGGAGCAGAGAACGACACAGGGGTTGAACAAGGCATATGGATCTTATTTGGAATTCTTGTCGAGATTGATTATTCAATGTAATACCAGGATTATTCGGTAAATCTCAAAATATTATTCAGGACAATGATCAATTTTTTTTCAGAGGTAAATCTCTAAATATTATTCAGGGTAATGGTCAATTTTTTTCAGGGAAATCTGAGATGGTTAACCATAGATTATTCAAGACAATGGTCAAATTTTTTCAAGAAATCTGAGATGGTTAATTTTATTTGTTATATACATGGAGAATTTTATTTGTTATACATGGAGCATTATTCGCTGGAGTATAAGCTTTATTCGATGAATTACTAATTGATGAACAAAAAAAAAAATTATTCGGTGAAATATAAGATAATATTATTCAGTAGTATTCTTTTATCTGAAATTGATGAACAAAATAAAATTATTCGATAGCATTTGACAAATTATTCAGTGGAATTATTATTTTTTTTCATCTAAACGGGATGATATAAGATAATATTATTCGGCCGTATTCTTTTATCTGAAATTGATGAACAAATAAAAATTATTCGGTAGCATTAGACAAATTATTCAAAAAAAATTATTCGGTAGCATTTGACAAATTATTCAGTGGA
The DNA here is from genome assembly GCA_037127255.1 of Persicaria tinctoria. NCBI lineage: Eukaryota > Viridiplantae > Streptophyta > Magnoliopsida > Caryophyllales > Polygonaceae > Persicaria > Persicaria tinctoria. The sequence continues at coordinate 37,699,789 of JBANSL010000007.1, forward strand.
ATTAGTAATTTTTCATCTAAACGGGATGATATAAGATAATATTATTCGGTAGTATTCTTTTATCTGAAATTGATGAACAAAAAAAAACATTATTCGGTAGCATTTGAAAAATTATTCAGTGGAATTAGTAATTTGTCATCTAAACGGGATGATATAAGATAATATTATTCGGTAGTATTCTCTTACCTGAAATTGATGAACAAAAAAAGCATTATTCGGTAGCATTTGACAAATTATTCAGTGAAATTAGTAATTTTTTTTATCTAAACGGGATGAAAAAATAAGATAATATTATTTGGTAGCATATAAAATATTATTCGGTTAAATTTATAAATTTTAAAAATAAATGAAATCGAGGTTAAAAACAAATCAACTTACAAAAAAAATTAGCTTGAAAAAAAAAGAAAAAAAGAAAAAAAGAAAAAGCCAAACGTGGGCTATGTTTGAGAAAGCAAGATTGGGGGGATCAAGTTACCAGTTCAATAAAAGAAGATTGGGGGGAGGTTCATTCACACGCGCAGGAAGGAAGTGGCAACGAGTTTTGGGATTTTTTTTCATGCGGGACCCACAGATTTAATAGGAAAAAAAAAAGAAAAAATGCTTTTAATCAAAGCTTTTCATTTCTTTTGATCAACCCCGGATTTGTGTACAAGGTACACCCTAAGGGTTGTGAACACCAGAACCACTATATATATATAGAATAGGTATATTGTGCACATCCCTTAGGGTGTACCTTGTGCACAAATCTGGACCTTTGAATACAATCAAATAAATGTCGTAGATTTAATCTTAATTTTAGATTATTTTAATATTAAAATAAATAAAACAACCCTCTCTGCCATTGTAAGCGCGTGATGCTACTCCCCTCTTCTTTCACAATTAATCATTAAAACCCCAAATCGATTAGGCCAATTCAATGACGATTCTCATCGGCTTCTCCGCCTCCACCTTCCTTCTTCTCCCACTCTTGCTTACTCATGTTCACTACTCATCTTCTTCACCGGCTTCGCCTACTCATCTTCTTCTTCTTCATCGAGTCGGTGTTCGGGAGAATCCACTTCAATGGCTACGAGGAGGAGTCTATTATCTTCGGTTGGTGCAAGGGTCGAGCTCCAGGCCTCCATTAATGGGTAAGTATCAAGATTTTTTTGGTTTTTGAAATTTGTTTGAGATTTATGGGTTTTTGAAAGTTGTTTGAGATTTATGTGTGTTATGAGAGATTTTTTAAAGTTGTTTCCATTTCTTGGACTGGTGGTTTCTCTGGGCATTAAGGGTTTGAATTGGGGGATTTTTGTTGTATTTGGTTAATGTCTCGATTCCCATCTTTCAATTTCCGATGTGTGTAGTGATTCGGCAATCTCGGTTTTTCAATTGCTTTGCTGATCATATTTCGGTGCTTGGTTCGACTTCGGAGCTATGTGGTGTGGATGCGTAGGGATGGTGGTGGCAATGTGGTGCCGGAGATGGTGTGGAGAAGGGCGAAGAGGAAGGCTTGCTAACAAATGCGGTGGCATTGGAAGTGGGAGATTCGTGGTAGATAGGCGGCGGTGAAGGGCGATGGCTGGCAAAGAGGCTCCATCTCCCTCCTCCTCTTTCGCATCCATGGGGATAAGTAAGAAGCAACGCACAATTGATCGAAACGCAAAATAACTAATTGCAGAGACGGTGAGTGGGCGGGGGTGGGGGTGGTTTGGGTTTGTGTTTGTGGTAGGGTACCAATCGGATTAGTGTTGAAATTCGGTTGTTAATTAACATGTGATTCCCGCTTTATTTGGGAAAAAAAATAAAAAATATTCAGAGAATATAATGTAGGGTTTTCGAGAAATATAATTTGATTCATTATTCGTCAATTATTCAGATGTATATGTCGGTTTTTGGTTACTAGTGGTAATGAGTTGGTCAATTATTCGGTTAAATCTGATTCATTATTAATTAGTATATTGAGTATTTGGTTTGACGAACAAAAAAACATTATTAGGTGAAATGTGAAATATTATTCGGCGAAATATAAAGCATTATTATGAAGCATTATTCGTATAAATCGTAAGTATTTTGTAGGGATTTTGGGTTTCTTTTATCTAAAATTGATGAACAAAAAAAATAAAAACATTATTCGGTAGCATGTGACAAATTATTCAGTAGAATTGGTACATTTTGACCAAAACTAGATGAAAAAATATAATATTCCCTCCGTTCGGCAAAACTTGTCATTTTAACACTCCACACAACTTATAATAAACTAATAATTACACTACTTTTTTACTAATTTACCCTCATTTATTACTCTACTTTTTACTTTATCAAAAACTACCACTCACAACACATCAATCAAATCAAGGGCATTTTAGTAAAGTAGAAGCAAAAATACCTAAAATGACAAGTTTTTCCGAACAAAAACAAAACTTTAAAACGACAAGTTTTGCCGAACGGAGGGAGTATAACATTATTCGGTAACATGTGAATTATTATTCAATAGAATTGCCTAATTTTTTAAAAGAACGAAATAAAAAAGTGGCAAAAGGATTGTTTTGGTGAATCTACACCTATATTTAAAAAAAAACTGATTTGATTGAAAAGGCGAATTTGGTGGATCCCACTAACTATTTTTATATAAAAAAAATTGTATTTGTACACAAAAGGAAGGATTGCAGTGGTCCCCACCCATTTTGATGCACTGCACGCGCCCCATTCAAGAGAGTAAGGATGAAATGGGAGGTTTCCAATTATTATTTTTTTAAAAAAAATGCCGGATACGTGGCGGAATCTAATTCCTCTATCTACTAAGATCAATGGTCTATAGTTGTGTACAAGGTACACCTTAAGGGGTATGCACAAAGGAACCACTCCATATATATATATATATATATATATATATATATATATATATATATATATATATATATATATAGGGAGTGGTTCCCTTGTGCACACCCCTTAGGGTGTACTTTGTGCACAAATCCTGGCATTTGATTGAAAGAAATGGAAGGCCATGATTAAATGAGTATTTCTTTTTTTTTTTAAATAAAAAAACTGGTGGAACCCACCTAAAAAGTCTGACGCGCTTTTTTTTTTTCGGAGTCCCAAGTGCTCGTACATTCGACGCCTTAGTTGCTGGCCTCTCTCTTTCGCCTGATCGCCTCCCTTCTCTTTCTCTATCCTCTGTGGAGGCAAGAGGATGATTGTGGGTTAGGGTTGGAACGTGCTACACGCGCTGGGTACATGGGAGTAATGTTGTGTTTTTTTTTATTTTAATTTTCAATTAATCAATATTACAAAATAATCTCAACCATCCAATTTCCCTAAATCAATGGATGAGATTTGTTCTCATTATACACAATAAGGGCTGTTCTCATATGATCTATCCTCTATATATATATATATATATATATATATATATATATATATATATATATATATATATATATATATATATATATATATATATAAATGCATGTGTATGGAATTCATATCTTCCTACATGCTACGGAGTATATCTCATCTACTGCGCGCCACCGATCAATTTTTTTTTCTATTTCATCAATTTGTATGTTTAATTGTATTTTTATACTCTTTATAGCATCTCTAAAGTGATAAATTGTATCCCCTGAAGTGGATCAATTAATATTATTTCGACCCTTGAAGTAGTTGAATAAATTGAAATTTTCATATTCCTGGAGTTGATACAAATTAATTTCAACCCTAAAGTGTTGAATCAATTAAATTTTCATATCTCCTGAAGTAGATATAAATCAATTTCAATTCTTAAATTTGATTTCAATCCTATCTTCAACCCCTGAAGTGGTTGAAGCAGACCTGGAGTGGTTGAATCAATCGAATTCGTAATATCCTCTGAAGCAAATAAACTAATGTCAATCACTGAAGTGGTTGAATCAATCGAATTTGAAATATCCCCCGAAGCGAATAAACTATCTTCAACCCCTGAAGTAGATATAAATCAATTTCAATTCTTGAATTTGATTTCAATCCTATCTTCAACCCCTGAAGTGGTTGAAGCAGACCTGGAGTGGTTGAATCAATCGAATTCGTAATATCCTCCGAAGCAAATAAACTAATGTCAATCACTGAAGTGGTTGAATCAATCGAATTTGAAATCCCCCCGAAGCGAATAAACTAATGTCAATCCCTGAATTGATTGAATCAATTGGATTTGTCATATCTTTGAAGCGGATAAACTAATTTTCAATCCCGGAAGCGTTTGGATCAAACTGTCATTTTCCCATGAAGTGGATAATTTATTTCAACATCTTGAAGTATTTGGACGATAATCCTAAATTTTTTTTACGCACTTATGTTATATTTTCGATTCGTACCTACCGCATTCGACAATTAACAAAATTGGATTACATCGGCAGTTAATAAATTTGATTACGGCTTTCGTCCATTACGACAGTCAATTCAATGCATACATGCAAAAGGTTTAATATAAACATTCTGCTCTTTTTTTTCACAAAACGGACATTGATTTTTTATTTATTAAATCATATACATTATACGGCAATTACGACGTTTGGATATTTTCATCATGCAAATGTATATATTATAAACCGTACACTTTGTAATTTTTATTATTATTATTATTTTGTATATAGATGTCAAATCTCACGAGATTGGAGTTTATCACACTTGATGTTTCCAAAAGAAACTACCTAACATGGGTGTTAGATGCGGAACTCCACCTAGAAACCCAAAATTTGAAAAATACAATCAGTGAAAATTCGGACTCATCCCCGCAGTATAAGGCCAAGGCGATGATTATGCTCTGCCACCATCTTCATGATAGCCTGAAAGCTCAATACTCGACAGTGCAGAGTCCCTCAGAGCTCTATATAAGTCTCAAAGATCGCTTTGAGCACCATAAGACTTTCATCCTCCCTCGTGCGAGGTATGAGTGGATACAATTGAGGCTGCAAGATTTCAAGAAGGTCTCAGACTACACCTCTGAAATACATCGCATTTCATCAATGTTAAAATTATGTGGAGAAAACATACAAGAGGTGGATATGTTAGAGAAAACTTTATCAAATTTCCATGCATCAGACCTTGTGCTCCAACAGTAGTACAGGGAACGCAGGTTCAAAACATTTTATGAACTCATCTCAAGCTTACTTTTAGCAGAAGAGAATAATTAGTTGCTTTTGAGAAACCATGAGAAACGACCTAAAGGATCGACACCACTTGCCGACAACAATCAAGGCACGCCTGAAGCGAATGCTACCTCCTCCCGAAGAGGTATTGTCACTAATTTTATCGAATGAGAGAGTCTCGATGACTATTTCCTTGACGGATTTGAGGATACATATTTTGTGGCATGATAGACTCTGTCACTCATCTCGAGGTCACCAATTTCTTATAGAAGAGTGAAGATGCCAATTTTCTGCTTGACATTAACTCAAATGTGATTGCTCTCCAAAATGATGACGACTATTTTATCAATTAAATTTATAATCTTTTCAGACGGTTTAGCACTTAAATTTTTGGATTGTCTTGAACAATTTCATATTGGATTTTTGTTGTTTTGCTAGGTCTTTGAACTAGTGCATGCTTATTTATTGAATTTGATATTGTCTTTGGGAGGTCAGTTTTGATTGTCTTTGTTGAACTATCTTAAGAAACCTAAAGTTATTTTATCGAGCATACAAATGACAATTTGGGAGAAATACTTATCATAATCCAATAGATTATGATGATTTTAGCACCTATATAAGACTCTAAATATAATAGTTATAGATTATTCATCATCTCCATAAGAGCTTGAAGACTCTATTGATGGATTTTTTTTATTAACTCCTGAAGAGTAAAGGATTTTACAAACTCCAGAAGAGTATATATATGATCCTAATTTTATCATTTCTACTCTTGAAGAAGTACATGGAATGTGGGTTTTTATCAAATTCGGAATTATTTTCATTTGGTTGGTACAAATAATAAAAAGTAACAATATAACACAATCTGGCCTGAAGCATGCCCCTCAACATTAGAGGGTATGAAAGAGGTTAAGGTTAAGCGCGCAACTGATGCTATTGTTGTGGCTCATAGCTAGGTAGTTGTTATATGGCTAATTCTAAATGTCTTGAAGAACATTATAAATGACTCATACCTAAAGTATGACAACAAAGAAAGTTCTAACAGTACCCATTCAATGACATTTAAATTAAATAAATGAATCACCATATACAAAGTTCAATGGTTGAATATTATGGTTTTATTAGTGTCAAACAATTTTGAAAACTTGAAGTTTTCTCAAACAATCTTGAATGGAAAAACCAAGATGAATATCATATATCTTCAGAAGAGCATTGATCTTGTTAGCTGAAGTAACAATGACACATATGTATGAATTGACATGGGATTAAACACCAATATCTCATATGACTAGCCAGAAGCAAGTCTTACAGAAAATGAGAATGTATATATGGTTTATTTGACACTCATTTATCCAATTCAAACTTATCACTAACCAGAAGTTAGTTAATGATAAAATATTTTTTCTTTGTGGCATCAACCACTCATGTGAATCAATGATGTGCGAGATCATTGAAATTCACAAAGACACCCACTAAGAGGGACCAGAATAGGACCTGAAGATCCTCAATAAGGGTGACCGAACATATATGGTCTATCATCTTGGCAAAATCAACAATAAGACCATATATATTGAGAGTAAATGCAAACTCTCTAATGTCTCTTGATTGGATACAATGAGACATCTACAGAACACTACCATATAGACCAATGTAATTTCAGTATTATAGATGCCTCGACACTTGGTCATATGAAACAAATAGGTAGAGAATGTTATCACAACGACCCAGAAGAGTCGTTAGTCAAATGGGCCCATGCAAGCTAGTTTTCATTTCGAATTTGATACAATAACATCTCCCTAATTATCTCCAGAAGAGAGCATGCCATTCAAAGGTCTTGAATGAGAAACACATGTTCCGAGACGTACCTCCTCCAATTGAACTACAATGAGAACACAAAAAAAGTTGGATGATACATGGGGGTTGAGTCCCTATTTATATCAAATACATATAGATTTATAATGGTGATAAAATGATCGGTATATTTAGGGGGGAGGAAATGAGACTAAATATTAAGAAAGAGATTACACGAAAGCAACTTCTCTATCATTTCATATCCGCGGATAAATACAAGTGAACCAAAAGTTCAATATATGACATGATTTTGTAGTTTGACGAATAAGCTTTTACTAAAGGCCAAGAAAGTGATAATTAAAGTCACAAATCATACTAGCTCATTTGGAATTCTAGAAGTAACTCCAACTCAATGAATATCAAATGGTTCTCAAGTACACCAGAAGTGTTGGAGATCACCATGCTCTTAGTATACGATTCCCCAGAAGTGGAAAGTGCCTATGAGAATATGATGATCATCAAATAAATAATGGATGTCGACATCGAAATGATAGTAAAGAGATAGAAAAAGGAAATTCATGCAAGAATGGGTTCTTTAAGCATGATGACATTGGACCTGTAGTTCCAAAACCGGAAAGTGTAACATCATTTGGTTTTAAGTGAGTGTTTGTACAAAGTGTAACATCATTTTATTTTAAGTACCTTATGTTTGTGCAACTCAATGCCAGTAAATGAAAGTCAAGCATTCGAAGTCAATTGTAATGTATGAAAACATCTCAACGTATACACGTCAAAGGAAATGTTGAGACTCGGCTAATGCAGCTCATACAGTCAGCATCATCAAGAACTTCAAAGAGCTTACCCAAATGAGAAGACTACAAGAAGGGTGTTGATTTTAGGGGTGGTATATACGCACTGTACTCTTTTTCCCTTCGACCAGGTTTTATCCCACTGGGTTTTCCTGACAAGTTTTTTAACGAGGCAGTATCACCAAAGCATATCACATGTCATTTGTATTTTTTCCTTGGTCCTAGTTTTGGTCCCATTGGGTTTTCTAGGTGAGGTTTTTAATATGTCAGTTTTGTAATATTTAGGGATGTTTAAACAAGGGGGAGTGTTATAATATTATCTTGAATTATTATACTGGGATGGATAAACACTAGAAACTCTAGTTTCCCTTTGTATCTATATCTATCTTCTATATACATATACTAAAACCGATGCATAACGACCTATGTGGCGTGTTGTAGTTGATTCTAGGAAAAAAAATCATATGTGGCGCGTTGTGGTTGATTTTAGGGGAAAAATTAATAAAATAATATGTTATCATAGTTTTTAGAAAGTTATATAAGCCACATTCTATCTATATATATTAGTTAATTGAAAAAAATAAAAATAAAAATGTTTTATAGTCATACTTACCAAAAATATTAATAGATAAATATGTAGTAATTGATAAGTTCTGTTTTATTTATATTTATATTATTTTTTGGTGGAAAACATTATTTATATCAAAATTAATTATTTAATAATTTTTATTTTTATTTATATCTATATTAGTTTTTGAGATCAAAATAATTTATCAAAATATTATGTAGCCACAATCCATCCGTGGATCTATTTTAGTAAACTAACGTAATAAATATATATACTATATATTTAATAAAAAACAATATTAAAATATTTTTAAAAAACAGTTATCTATTAAATTATATGAGCTTCAATTGCGGTAGATTAGAAAAAAAAATCTAAATATCTTTTATTTAGATTTTTTTATAATCGTCGAACTAATTTTATTTATATCTATATTATTTTTTGGTGCAAAAATTAATTATATTTAGATTATTATTTTTTATTTATTGAAATCTATTTAAATAATTTATAATATCGTATTAATGTATTCTCCGTACACGGAACGGGGCCTACACTAGTGTTCCTACATAATGGATCCTTTGGAACCCAAATGAAAATATCAATGGAAATTTCGCGAGGTACCATGGGGTATTTCAATTTTCGCGAGGTATACAACTCTTTTGCATATTTCGCATGGTACCTTTGAGGTTTTCATTTTTTTTGCCTCGTACCATTTTGGGTTAAATCTAACGGTTCTTTTTTATTCTCCGTTAATTTACCAAAAAAAAAACAAAACAAAAAATTTAAGAAACGCCTTCTTCAAAGCATCATGATCAACTTTATGATAATGGTGAGAAGCTTCAAAATCATCGATAGAGGAATCAACAACATCAACTCATAATCTTTACAGGCTTGTTACTACTGGTAGTGTCCCCTGAATTATTAGCCCCAGACACGTCCCCAAATTGCAAACCTTGAAATGAGATCTGAGAGATGTTGGGATGGAACAAGAGGGATGCAAACAACATGTCCAAGGCAAAAGAGACCATCGTGCAGGCTCGTCGCCGAGCGCAAGTACGCTGCCACCCAGGACACCCCAGGAGCAACAGGGCACCGGGAAGACCGACTGTGAGCAACCCACCGACGGGAAGACGCCGACCCGGCTCGACGGACACGAATCGAAAGCCATCGGAGCAGCGAAAACCCATTGGGATCGAGGTCGTGTATGCTGCGGGGTGGAGAGAGCCAATCGGAGCCAAATCTTTCCGAAATCCTGATGTCTTGAGCCAATCTCGCCTTCAAAACTTCTTTTATTTGTCCTTTTCTTCGAAAAGGCCGCCATTGAATGCCATCTTTGAATCGGATTATGCAGGATTTTGTATTTTGGGATTTGGTTTGAGGTTGGATTTTGATGAACTTACTCAAATTTGTGACCAGATTAGGGAGCTCTTGTGGCTGGATTATAAGATCTCCCAAAGTTAATGGCAGCTCTAGATTTTTCTGGCAGATCCCAATCGGGTAGTTACACTTTCCGGTTGCTTCGGTTTGGCGAGTTGGGTTTAGGGATTCTGGGCTCGAGGTCTCTCCATAAGTTCGAGCTTCTTGGAGTCGACATCTTCTCTTGTGGCATCGGTGGGTTGAACAGAAGGTCGGCGGCGGGTCTAGGGTTCGTGGGGCGTGTTGGTCGGCGGCGTTCTCTCGCTTTCTCATTTTTAGGGTTTTTTCTCTCTTCGCTCTCCTGTTCCAACTTCTACAGCTCTACGTCCTTTCTTTTTTTCTTTTTCTTTTTTTGGACAAACTAACGGAGAATAAAAAAAGAACTTTTAGATTTAACCCAAAAGGGTACGAGGTGAAAAAAATGAAAACTCAAGGAGTACCACGCGAAATTTACAAAAGAGTTATATACCTTGTGAAAATTGTAATACCCCAAGTACCTCGCGAAATTTCCAAAATATCAATTACTCCTCTCAACCTCTTCCTCCTACTCTCTCTTCTGTTTTGGTTTATCACATTAAATGAATTTTCTTTAAAAAAAATTATGGAAAAAAAAGTAAAGGAGTGAAGTAAAGGTTAAAATTAAAAAATTATCCAGACAGAGGCCTCAGCAATGTTAACAGGTCTTAGAAGAGCCAAAGAGAAGGGTATCAAGAAGATCATTATAGAGAGCGACAATCAAACCCTTGTCAAATCAGTAAATAAGCAGCAAGCACCAAGATGGGAAGTTATGAGTTACGTTGAAGATATCACCACCCTTCTGGAGGGATTTGAGAATGCAGAAATGCACCATATTTTTCGTGAAGCCAACATGGCAGCTGATTATATAGCTAGAAAAGGTATTATCTGTAATCTGCAATGTATCCCCTATTATAGGGACTTTTGTAAAATCATCTTTCAAGATGATCCAGGAGCTAAGTTACTGTAATGTAATGGGTTCGAATGTTTGTCTACGGAAAAAAAAAAAAAAAAAACTCATAAATTTTCAATGTCCCACGCGGGGACCACTCATAAATTTTGTGTGGGAAGGACTTGAACCAAATTGAGTGGTGGGGATCCTCTAGTCCGCAACTATGGTCCATTCTATAGTCCATATCGCTTGATTGGATGTAACGAATTATTTTATTATTTCTCTTAATAAATTGGGTAGTTTTATAATTGTTTTCAACCAATAAAAGAAGACGGACCACATAAGAGACCATAATAGCGGACCAGAGGATCCTCACCGCAAATTAAGTGTTTAGACCAAAAAAAAGAAGTCGTTATTATGATCAATCATATGCTTCTCTTTTTCATAGCTAACTCTCTTCCATGGAGAAACTACAAGAAATGGTGGTCGAGCTGGCGATTGCAAAGCACAAGCAACCGTTATCATCTTCCCAAATCTCCCTCATTGATCAACGTCTCCGCCAAGCGTTTCCACTTGGCCTTTGCACTCCCAACCATCCCACCTACGCCTCTGTAATCTCTCTATCTCTCTGTATTCATTTTCCTTCTTTTTCAGTTCGACTTTTTTTATTTTTTTATTTTTGGTTATCAGTGAGTGGTCGATTGTAAAAATGTTTCTTTCCGTACTTGCTTCATCTTTCCAATTTTGAAGTAGTATCCTTTTGGTAAGATAAACAACGAATTACGGTGTGGTTTCCCTCACACATTTCCCCCAATTTTTATTTTAAAATTATCTTTGATTTGATACAAGATTTCAGTCCGGGCTGTCCGGCCTATGAAGATTAGGGAACTTGCTGGTTGTTGTGGTCAGAGATTAAAGTTTACCGCTTTTTTGAATTTCACGCTTTTTGTTTGTGCTTCTGTTGGTGGATTGATTGCCTATAGATGATAAACAAGGCTATAGAAGAGCTAAATGAAGAAGGTGGGTCGAGTGAGGTGTCTATTTCAGAGTACATAGAGGGGAATTTTGAGGGTTTTCCATGGGCCTCACAAGAGTTATCTGAAACACCACTTGAATAAGCTTTGTGATGGGGGTTTCCTTGTACTCAGTACCGGTGAACGTTACTCAATGCCGTTGTTTAGTGAAGTGAAGGAAAAGGGGTTGATTGAAGCTGATATCCATGGCAATGGAGACGAGCATTCAACTATTTTATGTGAAGTTCAGGCGTTGAGAGAAAACTTGGGGCGGAAAGTACAGGCAGATCAGGAGCAGTGCAATACAGTGATTGCCAATCCAAGTAGAGATAAATATTTGCTGGACGAGTATCGAGATGACACCGGGATCAATGTGCTATCCCTGGAACATCATTACCATGGTGCTGAATTGATGGTGACTCCTAAGAAAAGTGTATCTTCGGGTATCAAGACAAGGAAGAAAGAGGTGATGAAGTGGGCCGACAGACACACTGTCATTGTTTGTGGCCTCCCTGCCAAATTGCCTGATCCAAGAGAACCAAGGCGTTGCACAACTAGGAACAGAATGAAGTCAAAGAGAAACCAAACATCATTGATTCCAGTTCGTATTGAGTATCCGAGTTCTAAGCTTCATCAACACCAGAATCAAGTAGAGTCCAAGGTCGGTCTTGAATTGTGTGTTTGAACATTATGATGTAGGTTGCTCATACTATTTCGTGTTACCATGTCCATCTTTCTGCAGATTATAGATGGTAAAGAGAGCAAGTGGCCATCTTGGGTTCAATCACTTCTCCAGATCTTTGGGGAATGCAAGATTCATTCGAATACTAAAAAGTGCGTACGCAACTTCTACTGCCTAAACTGCATCAGTGGACCCGTCTGTGCCTTATGTGTTAAAGGTTATCATGAAGATCACAATGTCATAAGGGTTTGTTTCTAAACACTTGATCCGTAATCAGCGTTATATCTCTCTGTCTGTCACCTGTTGCTTATTTTGAGTTCAAATACGGTGGTAAGAAGAAGCAAGCTTTAGCTTTCAGTAAATTGGTGGCTATTGAAGGAATGTCTGTTAGAAATTTGGAGGTGCATTGTTTCACATTAAGTCCATCTCATGTTTTTTTTTCAGATAAGGAGGACACCATATGAAGACACAGTTAACGTTGCCACTATACAAAAGTACCTGGATATTTCCGGACTACATCTCCACAAGATAAATGCCAGTAGTTCCTCCATGGTGTCCCTGAAGAGGATGGCTCCATCTAGAGGTCGGGGCACAAAATGTAGTCACTGCATTCGCTGCAATCGTCACGTTCCCAATCCATTCTGTTACTGTTCTCTTAGCTGCAAGGTACCCCTCCCTCGTCTCTAATTTGTTTCCATTTTATATCCAATGTAAGCATCCTATTATTTACATTATCTAACAATCGAAATTAATGTGGGGATGATTCCAGTATAAGCAAGAAATGGATGCTGGTGCTCCTTCCATTGTCAACTGAGGTTACTCCCGCGCCTTTTGGGAGATCTCGAACCTTCCTTACATGATCTTCACATGCTCACTTGATTGTGTTCTGTTTTTGAATTGGTTCATATTAATCCTCTAAATGTCAACTCTATAAGATAGAAGTTTTGTTAGCATGGGTATAATTTAAGAGGACTCTGTTTGTTTTTGTTGAATAGGTGAAATGATATAAATTAGGGGTGAATTCAAATCATGTAAATCTCGTCCCGAAACCGATGGATTAAAAAAAAAATTTCAATCTCCCTCAAAAAATAGGGGCATTTGCAAAACTAACTCAAAAATCCGGACCCCTTTGCACCCTCTATCCACTATCCAAAAAAATTGCAAAACTAACCCTCCCCCTCAAAATCTCCGGTTTCCTCACCTGCTGCAACCAGTGGAGAGAGAAAGAAAAGCAACAGAGTATTTATTGCCCATCACTATCACCCATCTAAAACTCTTTCTCTCTATGCCTCTCTCCATTGAAGAGCTTCATTGAAGATCTTTTTTATTCTTTGATTTCTGTCTTCTATCTCTCTACATTCGAGGGTGACGTGATCTCAATGAGAACTCGAATTCGGCATGCGCCGCTGGTGTGAATCGTCGCCGGAGCACCGCTTTGGTGCCTTCGTCATTTACCTTCACTGTGATGGCTTTTCCATGTCAATTCGAGACGAGTGGAGGCCGAATTTGAAGTAGAGGAGGTGGAATCGAAGTGGAAGAGCCCTCGCAGAGGCTTGGTGAACCGTTTTTTTTATTGATGAATGAACAATATATCAACTTTCCACTCTATGGTTTCTTACTGGACATCCTTTGGTACTCTACTGGACACTGATACGGGTTAGCCGTGAGATGGCCCGATCTTCGACAATCAAACAAGAAACTAAAGAACGGAAGCAAGAAACAATAAAGACTCAACCAGAAACTCAAGAATCGACCAAGAACAGCCAGGATCGATCAAGATTAAAGAAAGACTCGACAAAGAATTCAAGAAACAAGCTTTACTCGAATTCGACCAAAAGAAAGAAACCAAGATTCGATAAAAAGAAGGCAAGACTCGAAATTTAATAACAAGAATTGAAAGACACGACCTATAGTGGACTGAGTTCATCTATATAGAACAAGATAAAGACCTCATGCCTCCTTAGAGAGTAAGAACCAATACCAATGACTATAGACCAACTTGGAGGCACAAAGAGGGGGCTCGTGGATACTAGGATCACCAAGTCTTGCGAAGTTGATGAACACAAAGCAAACCAAGCTGAGACAATAGACCAAATTGCAATCGATGAGCTCCGCTTCTAATCGATCGACTTGCACTCATGTGTTTCACACAATATGAGAGAATTCTAATTCATTAAGTTCCTAATGTTTACAATGGAAGAACTCGGCTTATATAGCCTTACAAGGCTGAGTTTGGGCCGAATTAAAAGAATTAACAACTTAAAGAAATTAATAAAAATAACCCCTAAAGTTTCCTAAAATAACTTAAGTAAATAAGGTCTCTAAAAATAGCAATAAAAGAAAGTTCTTTATTCCTGTCAAAACAATGACAGTTTGCAAAGAATGTGATTTTCGGCCAAGCTCCATGTCGAATCTGGAAAAACCTTCAACAGAAAAGTTGTAGATCTCTTCGTCCTCGTTCTGACAAGGTATGACACGATCCAATCCGATCAATATTGACTCCGAACGACTCATTTTACTGAGACGTCGAAAAACTGTCAAATTGCTGAACGAATTTAAAAACGTCAAACTTCCACCTTTGGACCTTCTCCCATGGTGGAGCCTTCTTCTTTCTCTTTAGGACGACATCATTCTCATGGATTCGAATCATAGATCCATCCCCAAGTATAGATGTGTCCGAAGGTGTCTTGAATGGTCCCGCATCAGATACCCAATGATTTCCTACTGGACACCCTATGGTTGTTTCCTGTCTTGCGTGTTGTTTAATGTTTCCCTGGTTCTAGTGTCGCCCTCTCCCCTAAGCCCAGACGGTAAAAAGAAAAAGGGGAACTGGTGCACTAAATGAGGGGGGAGAGAGAGAGTATATGTGTGTGTGATGTGAGGATTGGGAGAGAGAGAGAGAGAAGTGAAAAGCAATAGTAAAGTCACAGAGGAGAGAGGAAAGAGGGGATAAGTTTGCTTTCGATAAAAAAAAATCAGAGAGAGAAAGTCTGCAGAGGTGAGAGAAAGTTTGCAGAGGAGAGAGATGATAGTAGAGAGGAGTGAAAAAGAAAAGGAAAGTTGCAGAGGAGAGAGAGATTAGTGAGTATATGACAGAGAGAGATGGATGAATGAAAGTGAAGGGGCATTAATATAATTTGAATTAAATCTTACGTTTCAGATAAAAACCATCGAAGAAGAAGCAATTGGGCGGGAGTTTATTTACAGGTTGACGTATAAGCAATTAGTTTTAACTGGACGCCCAAAGCAAAGCAACATGACACATATTGGAATCGACTAGACAAAAGTTATCGGAGAAACAGATTAACCATTGACTTCAGATAGAAAATGGGTAAGTTTGCTTCAGATTTGAGAGAGACACCTCTTGCATAACCTTTATCGAAAACAAACTTGCCCATTTTATATTCGAAGTCGATGGTGAATTGGTTTTTCCGATAACTCTTGTCCAGTCGATTCCTGCAAATAACTGCTTATACGTCAACCTGTAAATAAACCCTCGCCCAATTGTTTCTTCTTCGATGGTTTTTATCTGAAACCCCGCCCCCTCACTATCACTTTTCCATCTCTCTCTGTCCTATCCTCACTAATCTCTCTCTCTCTCTCTCTCTCTCTCTCTCTCTCTCTCTCCCCTTTGCAGCTTTACTTTTTTTTTTTCACTCACCTCTCTCTCTCCCGTCCTCTCTCTCCTCTGCAGACTCTCTCTCTCTCCCGTCCTCTCTCTCCTTTGCAGACTTTCTCTTGCTTTCTCTCTTTCTCTCTCTGGCTTTGTCCAGCTGTCGAGCAGTGGAAACCTAAACCCCCCTCACTTACCTACTATCGGCGGATCCCTTTACCCTCATATCCGGTTTTGCCCCATTTCAAACCGGATTGGCTTAACCTTGCAAATAAACCGGTTTTTTGGGTTACTTTGTGCATTTCCTTCCAAAAAATACGTGCGATTGGCAGTTTTCGTCCTACAAATCTTATCTCGTTCCACATATATATGTAAAGTTATACTCCCCCTATCTAAAATGTATGAATTTTTTTACTTTTCGTCACTTATTTAATGAACTAAAAACTACATAAAATATTGATTTTTTATTAAAAATTTTTATTGAATTTTTTACAATTTAATACTTCTTACTAATAAATATTAAAATATTAAAAAATTAATATTATATATAATTTTTTAACACATTAAAATACGTGCATCGAAGTGAAACATCAAATATATTTGATCGGAGGGATTATATATATACACTTAAATTAATAAAAACATCTAATAATATATTTATATTATATATTAACATTTATTTCAACCCAACATTAAAATTAATAAAAACATCTAAAGAATATATAAATGCTCAGTAGGCCTATAGAATATATAAATATCAAGCAGTAGCACAAGTAGTGTAGACTTACTAATTAGGGCTACTATTGGCACGGTGAAAATTTCGCATAATACACGGTGTCGGTCACGGTTTTATAAACTATAGGAATATTATTATCCTAAATAAAGTCAATGTCATGGGATTTAGTAGTAGCTTCCAAAATCGTGGACAATTGTTTATTTTTTGTGCAAATTACATCAAACCACCTCAGTTTTACATAAAGGCTAAATTACATAAAACCACCCATTAAATATCACTCTTTTCACTTAACCACCCACTACAATAAAAATTACATAAAACCACCCATTAAAGGGGCATGTCAACAAAACACCACCCAAATGAAAATATCTGCCAGAAATTTATTGAAATGCCTAAAATATCCTTACATATTAATCAAATTTTGAAATGATTACCACTTATTAACCTTACCCATACATAATATATTAGAAAATTAGAGTATTCTAAATTTTTGTACAAACCCTTAAATTAAGGCATTATTGACCGAAATCAATCCATCTTCAAAACAACAAATAACGAAAATGTTTGGATATAACCCAAAATCGACCTTGAATTGAGCCCACAATTTTATTTTATTTTTATCAAAAATCAGTTCTTCCCAATCAATACACTAAAATAAACAAGTACAATCAGTCTTTAGATTTATAAGTTCCAATTTTGAGCAAGTGATTCTTTAAAACAATAAATTTCCTTAATTTATGGAGTTAGGAGGTTTGAGAAGATTTTGTTGGAGTGAAGTGTAGATGCATCCTCAGTCCCAATTGGAAGTATATTTAGATTAACAGTATGAACTTGTGCCGAAAAACGTTAGGACAACACGGCGGCAATGGCATGGATAGAGCTTAAACAATCTAGGAGAGCACGCCGAGGCATATGAAGAGGAGAGCGGATGCGGAGAGGCGTTGAAGGAGCCGATCTCGAACGTCAGCGGTTGAGAATGCAACAACCGAAGCGAATAGGGATATGGATGTGGTCGGCGGAAAGAGGACGGTGGTGAGGCGGTGGTGGTGAACGAGGTTAGGGGTTTTCATATCTGAAAGTAGAGTAGGAGTGATAATGCATATATTAGATAGGCATTATAGGCATTTTTAGCTTAGATAGGTTGCATTTCTTTCGTTCTTTGTTACTAAATCGCATCTTATGATTATTCTAGAAGAGTTCGGATTCTGCGCAAATTTGTGGTTATCTTGCAGATCGAATCGGAACCTTTGAAGAAATTCGGAAGCAGCTAGAAGCTGATGACCTTGGCGCGGCCGCGCTGCACTTGGCGCGCCCGCGCTACTACCCGACGCGACCACGCTGTTAGAAGGAAGTGCCTGCGTTGTTACAGCAGGTAGAAGTAGCTGACGAGGTATGGCGCGCCCGCGCTGCTATCTGGCGTGCCCGCGTCAGTCCTGGAGACGGATTCTTGTCCGATTTTCCTTATCTTATTAGTTTTAATATTATATTTTTACGGGATGTTAAACCCGATTTTAATTAGTTTATATAGGCCGAGAAGGCAAGAGAGGAATTAGGTTATTTTCCAGAGACGTATTTTCCCTTTTTCATCATCTCACAAACCCTATGGAGAACTAACTCTCCTTTGTTACACTTGGTTCTTTGAAGCCTTCAATTGATTTGGTTGTGAGTATTCTACTCTTGTTCATCCTTTGTTAATTGTTTCGATCTCCTGAGCTTATCGCTTGATTGCTTATTATTGATTTATCTGGATTGATCACCTAGGTTTATCGATACTAGTAATATTGCTAGGGTTTCCAATTCCAGGTTTGGGGTTGTAGATTCATTGTAGCAAACACAATCACCATACGCGGGTTGCTTGTGGTAGATTGTGAAGGAGATTCGATTGCAAGCTATTTTAACGGGTTGTTGGAATCGCTTGTATCTCATTATAATTCATGCTTGAATGCTATCGCTTTATTATTCGGTGAAGGTTTTCCCTTGTAATTTGGTGATAAGTGCTTTTAGGACTGGTAGGACTAAAAGCTATTACACGATCTGAATTGAGAACAATTACTGGACATTAGAACTTGAGATTCATAGAATGCGATGATGAACCATCTCAATTGTTCTGCGGATAATTACCTGGTGTGATACTTTTCCATCATATATTCACAACCTCTTATTGCAACTTGTTCTGTCATTACCGCTCACACACAAAACTCCCCCTTGAATCGGTTACTTTTGGGTAATAATACTTGCTCTTACAATTGATTTTGTTTCCCTGTGGGTTTGACCCTAACTTACCTACTATACTTGTTATAGTTTGCATCTTAGGAATTTACTTTGATTTGGCATAACGACCTTAGGCCTGTCAAATTTGGCGCCGTTGCCGGGGAAACGGATTATCTTTGTTCTTGTTTGTCTTATTACCTGTTTGGGTGCGAACCTCTTGCATGGTTCGCACTCGTGCTATTGATCCCCATCTTTTTTATTTTGATTGGGAAATAGACAGGACATACCACCGCCGCCATAGAGAACATCACCAACATTCCCAACAACCTGATCCAATGGCTGGAAATGCAAATCAGACGCTGCGACAGCTGACAGCAGCAAACATCACACAACAGGCACCTACTGTGACAATCCCTGCTATAGGGGATGACAACCATTTTGAGCTAAAGTCTGGGCTGATTCATCAACTACCCAAATTCCATAGATTGGCTGGAGAAGATCCCATCAAGCACATGGGGAAGTTTCATAATGTGTGCATGAGCATGAAACCAGCCAATATATCCGAAGCACAGATAAATATGAGAGCTTTTGGGTTTACGTTGGTCGATGCTGCGGATGACTGGTACTACAGTCTTCCTACAGGGAGCATCGATACTTGGCCTAAGCTCCACAAGGCCTTCCTGGAGAAATTCTTCCCTGCTAAGAAGGAGAACACCTTGAAGAAAGCAATCAGCAATATAGAGCAGGAAGATGATGAAACCCTCTATGATTACAATGAAAGGTTCAAGAAGCTTTGTGCTAATTGCCCTTTCCATGGCTACAACACGAAGGACCTAGTCCTATACATCTATGGGGGATTGCTGGAATCTGATAGAAGGATGATTGATGCCGCATGCGGAGGAAATATTCTGAATGCCACGCCAGAGGGAGCCATGGAGAAGATTCAGGAAATGGCTGAGGGGACTAGAAATTTTGGGAAGTCCACCAGAAAGAAAGGGGTCAACTCGGTAGACTCTAACCAATCCAAAGATATTGCTGAATTAAAGGAAATGGTTAAGAGACTCACTCTGCAAGGGACTCCTCAACAACTCAAGGCTTGTGGAATCTGCGGTGATAACTTCCACCCAACTGATGCGTGTCCTACACTCCAGGAAGACACCGCTGAAGTAAGTGTTTTAGGTGGAAATGGACCTCAGAGACCCAGACATGACCCCTACTCAAACTCCTACAACCCAGGGTGGCGGGATCACCCAAATTTCAGATGGAGGGATCCACCAAACCAATCACAACAGCAGCAGCCACCTCCCTACAATCAGAGGCAGCAGGGTAACGCTCCCTCTACTGAGTCCATGCTCAATACCCTGACACAGCACTTCACTGCGCATGTTCAGACAACTGAATCGAGCATAAAAGATATACAGAAACAAATGGGGCAAATGGCTGAAGCAATCATGAGAATAGAGGCGAAGACGTCAGTGGGTCTACCATCTCAAACGGTGGTTAATCCAAGGGAAAACGTCAGTGCTATAACTCTTCGGAATGGAAAAGAGCTGAAAAGTCAGGACGAAGAGGAGAAAAGCATGCAGGTCTCCGACGTGGCCACGCCCAACACTGAAGTGGCCACGCCCAACACTGGCGCGCCCGCGCCACAGTCTGACGCGTCCGCGTCGAGTCCTGACGCGCCCGCGCTGAGTTCTGGCGCGCCCACGTCGAGTCCGATCTCGCCCGAATCTGAGCCCTACGTCGATACATACGTCCGACCGGATTTTCCCCCTCTCGGGTCGGAGAAACCAAAACCTCCGTTCTCTGAGGCACTCAAAGAGAGGAGGATAATCGATGATTCAGAACTTTTCGAGACATTTAGCAAGTGTCAGGTGAACATTCCTCTGCTGAAAATGTTAAAAACTGTGCCCAAGTACGCCAAGTTCTTGAAGGAGCTTTGCACGGTGAAGAGAAATCAGAAGCTGAAAGGAAAAAAGAAAGTGAAAGTAAGTGAGCAAGTCTCCGCTATGTTTCAGAGGAGAATACCGAAAAAGTGCACTGATCCAGGTATGGTTACTATCCCTTGTGTCATTGGAGATGTCAAATTTGATAGAGCTATGCTTGATTTGGGTGCCTCCATAAATGTGCTTCCTTAATCACTTTACAAATCGCTAGATTTAGGACCTTTGCATGAAACTGGAGTAATTGTGCAACTAGCTGACAGGTCTAATAAATACCCTAAAGGAGTAGTAGAAGACGTTTTGGTTATGGTCGATAAACTGATTTTTCCTGCAGATTTCTTTGTCCTGGATATGGAACATGATAAGCATGATGTGCCTATTCTGTTAGGTAGACCTTTTATTAAAACAGCTAGGACAAAAATTGATTGTGTTTTTGAGACACTAACAATGGAATTTGATGGAGAAAAGGTTGAATTCGATTTATACAAGGCTATGAAACATCCTGTTGATGACCATTCTCTGTGCTCTATTGATGTGATTGAACCATTAGCTCAAGATATATGTGATATGTCTAGGGAAGATGAGTTGCAGTCAATTATTGAGAATGCTATTGACGAGTCCTATACAGATTTTTCAATTACATCTAACATGCAGGAATTAGTAGCCCAGATGGATGTAGAAGGTAAGTCCCCTACTCTTTTGGGCATTGGCCCCAATCTACTGACTCCAAGCGAAGTGCTTGTTCCATCTGTTGTGCAGGCACCTGAAATTGAACTCAAACAACGCCCTAGTCATCTTTGCACTCTTGATGTGGAGATTAAGGACAAGAAAGGAGCGGAGAATTTGGTGGCTGACCACTTAAGCAGATTGGTGAATGAGGAGGACAAGCCGGAGTCACAGAAACCCATCTTAGGCACGTTTCCGGATGACACATTATGCAGAATCGAGCACAAAAGCACGCCGGAGTCTGGCGCGCCCAAGTCGAGAGCTGACGCGGCCGCGCCGGAGTCTGACGCGCCCGCGCTGAGTACTGGCGCGCCCGCGTTGTTCCCTGGCGCGCCCGCGTCGTTCCCTGACACGCCCACGCCATTACTTCTCAGCCCATCTCAGTCCGTTCTAGGACTCCATTCTGTAAACCCTTGGTACCGGGACATTGTAAACTACTTAGTTTGTGGGGAATCTCCTCCGGATCATACCAATGCTCAAACGGAGAAGATTCGAAGAGAAGCGAACCACTATGTTTGGGATGACAGCTTGGACAGAAAGTTACACCTTTCAAGGGTTCCCGCATTTGTCAATGAGATGACTGGTGTTGGTGACCCTAGTGGAGGAACCTAGGCCAATCAAGGGCCAGTTAGTCGAGCCAGCGACTTGAAACAAAGGCGCTTCTCGGGAGGCAATCCGAGGTAAGTTTTTCTTTCTTTTCCCTTTTTCTTTTCCTTCACCCTGATTGTATTTGGTTTACTTTTGTTGTCTTTATTGTTTCATTGAGGACAATGAAAACTTTAAGTGTGGGGGAGAGGAATTCTATATATAGATGCATATAGGAGATCATATTTAAATTTATGCATCATGTTTAATTTCTGTAATCATTTTTATTAATTTTTGTTTATTTTCGTATTTAAAAAAAATCAAAAAATAAAAAAAAAATAAAAAATCCAAAAATAGAGCATGCATTTCATACATATGTGTTATTCAAATACCCATCTGGCTTGGTTTGTCCTCTATTTTAAATTTCTAGCATGATTCATAAAAATCCCATGGAGTTCTGGATGTTTTGATTATTGTCTTTATTTGATTTTTGTGGAACATGTGCTAGCAAATATAATTGAGCATGTATGATTGAGCTAAAGTATGATTGAAGTCCTAAAAACATGACTATGTGAGAATGTTTGGCCTTATTTGAATTTTTTTTGCTCAGTTGTGTGAATTACTCGCCTAGTGTTGCTACCTCTTGACATTGACTGCAGTATCTATTTTTAAAGACCGACTCACATGGTTGTTGCTTGCGGAATTTATGTCATATTTTGAGTCTTTTTGTTTAAATTTATGCATTCTTAGCGAATAAGGTGGCAATGGTTGATGTACTGAGTAACCGGGTCTACGCATGACACCCATGGGTATGATTCGTGCAAAAAGGTGTTGAAAAACTATCCACTAGGAAAGAAGCTTGATCATTGAGTAATCAGGTTCATTCATGACACCCATGTTTGCAACTTGCGTCAAAAGGTGTTCAAGTGGACTTCATATTAGTAGTTGAGGTGTTGATAGACCGGGGCCATTCATGACACCCATGTTTGCGCTTCACGTAAGGAAAGCACCAAGACAAGAAAAAGAAAAAAAAAAGAAAGAGAAAAGAAAAGAAAGAAAAAAACAATTGTTGCATTTTATTTTCCTTATTGTGTCCCGCAAGTAATGACATTTCGGTAGAGAATTGGTGATATGGTGGTCAATGTCTATGAGTTTAGTGCATGATTGGTTTGAGCTAAGAGTTGTATCTTAAAGCCTAAACACATGAGTGGAAAACACATGTCTAGTGAGGTTGGATAATGTCTACTTCTAAGCTTTGATCACTAAAATACATGCTATGACGTTTGTTTGCTTGGTTTGTGTGTTCACCTACTATAATGTTGCTTTTTGATAAGGATTGAAATTTGAAGGGATTTCTTGTGGGATACATTGATTCATGTTCATTCTATCATTGCTTGAGGACAAGCAAAGGCTAAGTGTGGGGGAATTTGATAATGCATATATTAGATAGGCATTATAGGCATTTTTAGCTTAGATAGGTTGCATTTCTTTCGTTCTTTGTTACTAAATCGCATCTTATGATTATTCTAGAAGAGTTCGGATTCTGCGCAAATTTGTGGTTATCTTGCAGATCGAATCGGAACCTTTGAAGAAATTCGGAAGCAGTTGGAAGCTGATGACCTTGGCACGGCCGCGCTGCACTTGGCGCGCCCGCGCTGCTACCCGACGCGACCACGCTGCTAGGAGGAAGTGCCTGCGTTGTTACAGCAGGTAGAAGTAGCTTACGAGGTATGGCGCGCCCGCGCTGCTATCTGGCGCGCCCGCGTCAGTCCTGGAGACGGATTCTTGTCCGAATTTCCTTATCTTATTAGTTTTAATATTATATTTTTACGGGATGTTAAACCCGATTTTAATTAGTTTATATAGGCCGAGAAGGCAAGAGAGGAATTAGGTTATTTTCCAGAGACGTATTTTCCCTTTTTCATCATCTCACAAACCCTATGGAGAACTAACTCTCCTTTGTTACACTTGGTTCTTTGAAGCCTTCAATTGATTTGGTTGTGAGTATTCTACTCTTGTTCATCCTTTGTTAATTGTTTCGATCTCCTGAGCTTATCGCTTGATTGCTTATTATTGATTTATCTGGATTGATCACCTAGGTTTATCGATACTAGTAATATTGCTAGGGTTTCCAATTCCAGGTTTGGGGTTGTAGATTCATTGTAGCAAACACAATCACCATACGCGGGTTGCTTGTGATAGATTGTGAAGGAGATTCGATTGCAAGCTATTTTAACGGGTTGTTGGAATCGCTTGTATCTCATTATAATTCATGCTTGAATGCTATCGCTTTATTATTCGGTGAAGGTTTTCCCTTGTAATTTGGTGATAAGTGCTTTTAGGACTGGTAGGACTAAAAGCTATTACACGATCTGAATTGAGAACAATTACTGGACATTAGAACTTGAGATTCATAGAATGCGATGATGAACCATCTCAATTGTTGTGCGGATAATTACCTGGTGTGATACTTTTCCATCATATATTCACAACCTCTTATTGCAACTTGTTCTGTCATTACCGCTCACACACAAAACTCCCCCTTGAATCGGTTACTTTTGGGTAATAATACTTGCTCTTACAATTGATTCTGTTTCCCCGTGGGTTCGACCCTAACTTACCTACTATACTTGTTATAGTTTGCATCTTAGGAATTTACTTTGATTTGGCATAACGACCTTAGGCCTGTCAAGGAGGAAAACGAACAACAGAGGGAGGGTTAGGGGTTTTCATATCTGAAAGTAGAGGAGGAGAAGGATGAAGAACGGAGGTGAGTTACGCGGATCTGAATGAGAGGTAAAGAGAGAGCTTCTGACTTCTTGCTTTCGATTTCTTTGTGGTTTTTGGCGTTACAGATTAGGAAAGGTGGACAGGGAGGCTGGACGGCGAATTACGATGGTCGGATCTAGGCTGGTTGGGCGGGTTCAAAGGTGGCGACGAGGTTAGGGTTCGACTTCAGAAGGGGGGTTTAAGAGGGAGGGAGAGAGGAGACATCTCTTGTCTCACTTCTTCCATAAAAGATAAATGAAAAATATGAACAACTTAATTTTATTTTTATTTCCTTTTAAAAAAGTAAAGCACTTAGGATGATTTTTGAACACTTTTGACGGAAGTTTAAGAAGATTTAACAGAATATTCCACTTGGGCGGTGTTTTGTAAACTAAATCTCTTTAATGGGTGGTTTTATGTAATTTCAATTATAACGGGTGGTAAGTGAAAAAGGTTATATTTAACGGGTTGTTTTCTGTAAATTAGCCTTATATAAAACCACCCCTTAAATTGACTATTATAGAAAACCACCCTTTAAATATGGTATGTTAGCAAATCACCACCCACACCCAGACTTACGTAAAAAATCTGTTAAGTTTGTGAAAAGTCCATTTTACCCCTCATTATTGTAATTATTATTATTATTATGGTTAGGGATAAACAATTTTTTCATTCCATTTTCCTATATATGGCTAGGTATAGGATAAAAGTACTAATTTGGAAATATTTTTCAAATTTTAATTAGTTTAATTTTTGAAATTAGAAATATGTTTAGTACTGCCTTTTTTTATTATTATTAAGTAAGAATTCGAGATCAGGAAAGTCTGATTCTCGAGAGGCCAATGAATCGGCATGAGAAAAACGCCTAAACATATAATAAAAACAGAAACGACGCTATGAAATAAGTAGAAATAACTCTACAACAAGATTGATGTAAGAATAGTAGCACCGCGGGCCAAGGGTTTAGTATTCCCTTTTGAAAATATGTTTGAAATATGTTTAGTATTACAACGCCACAGGTTGGGGTTTGTGAGATTCCGAGAAACCCGAGCCAGGTCGTATCAAATCGGGAGTCGTGTCGGATTTATTTTATTTTTTGTTTAGAAGGTCGGGATCCACCACTTTACACAAAAGCTTAAGCAATTGTATAGGGGTTTTCTCTCTCCTTATATTTTGTTGTGGTTTTTCACCTATTTTTCAATGTGGGACTTTTTATCCCCAACTCCCAATAGGGTTGGACTCCTGGTAAGCAGGGGTGGAGGGAAGGGGGGGGGGGCATGCGGTGGCTCAGGCCCCCATTGGAAAGTTAAAAAACAAAAATAAAAAATAATTTTATATATATATATAGCAAATAAGGTGCATATGAAACAAAAGAACAATTTAGCATAGTGGTTGAAGGTTGCAGTAAGGCCCAAAGAGATTGTATAGGGGCTTCCTCTCTCCTTATATTTTGTTGTGGTTTTTCACCTATTTTTCAATGTGGGACTTTTTATCCCCAACTCCCAATAGGGTTCGACTCCTGGTAAGCAGGGGCGGAGGGAAGGGGGGGGGGGCATGCGGTGGCTCAGGCCCCCCTTGGAAAGTTAAAAAAACAAAAATAAAAAATAATTATATATATATATAGCAAATAAGGTGCATATGAAACAAAAGAACAATTTAGCATAGTGGTTGAAGGTTGTAGTAAGGCCCAAAGAGATTGGGAGTTCGATTCACTCTTCCACCTTATGTCCAACTCTTTTTTTAAACTTTATTTCCCCTTCATCACATGCTACTGCGAGACAGGTTCGGTCCCCACCTCGAAAGGTAAGGGATGGAGAGAGAGAAGAGAATGGATTAAAGAAAAAAAAAGAAATATGTTTAGTACTCCCTTTTAATTTGGAAACTAGTTCTTTTCCCGAACCTTGTTCGGGTGTTTTCATAATATTTTCGGTCGAATTTGACGTATTAAGTACAAAATATTCGACACGTCAAATTAAATAAGAAAGACATAGAAAAGAAAACAGAATCCTTAAAAAAGGAGTTGAACACCTACCTGGAGTTAGGAAGGAGTTGAACACCTACCTGGAGTGTATCAAGTGCTTCTGCGTCCTTTTTGGTCCAGGAATGATTTGCAATCACATAATTCTTAATTAACAAAAGTTATATGCCATAAGTTGTATTCAAATACCTATTTAGAGAGGATCACATCCTTGAAAAAATCTCAAATTGAGTAAACTTAGAACTTTATTAGTTGTGAGTCTCTTCTTTAGATAAGTGTTTAACATCTTCCTCACAAGGTCCTTTGATTGAAGTGAAATTGAAGGCAATGAATCACTTGTGAAATCAATATGGCCTTGTAAGATTGCATCAAATTTTCCATGCTCAGTCTCAATGAACCAAAAACTAACCGACACATTTCCATCCATGAATACGCAAAGGTGAATTTAGTTGTTCATGGATGATGTTGGTTAGAAGATGATGCATCTTCAACAAAACTGTATAAATTTGTGCAAGCTACTGGGTTAAAATTCACAACCTTTAAAATAGAGATTATGCAAAATATTATTTGGTCAAACCACAAATTGAATGAATTGAGTTGCTTCCCAAAAAAAAATGAAAAAAAAGTGGAAACAATTAAATTTGGACCCTAAATTTTAATATTTTTTATTATCAACAATTTATGCAAATTGTTGATAACCAACCATTCAAATTTAGTTAAGTCATCCTACAACAAATTGTTCAAATTCAAATGAAATTGATAATTAAAACAGCAAACAAAAGCTTCCGGTGGTCGCAAGGTCGCCATATAGTGTGCCGGTTTGTTGGCTTGACGTTTGGTGAAGCTCCAAATCACACTTTTGAACCTCTCCACCATGCTTCAGACACACTCCAGGAGGTTTTCCAGCGCTCCCCTTACCTTCTCCTTGGTCTACAGCTTGCGAATAATACTGGAGCAATCTGAATCAAACACCATATGGGAGATATCTTGATCAATACAAACCTCAACGGCCCAGAGAATTGCTTCGGCTTCCACTAACTCAACCTCACATGTTTGTTGAACCCCCTTGGCAGGCACAAAACATGCCTCTCCCTGGCCATCCCGAGCTACCAGCCCCACGCCGCAACCCCACTGTTCGCTCATAGCCGCATCAAAGTTTACCTTGATTATGTCCTGTATCGGCTTTCTCCATTTCCCCCCTCCATCCTCCCTATCCGCACCAGGACCCTTAATCTCACTTGTATCAACTGCCAGAAATTCCTCAAGTTGTAACATCGGCTCCTCTACAAGTAGTTTTGGCGGACGATTAATCCCCTAAAAAACAAACTTGTTTCTAGCTATCCATATATCATATAAGAGCACATCCCACTGTTGCAGAAGTGTAGGAGATTTTAGCGACAGTACCCTCTCAAAAAGTATTTCTATTTTGATAGTTATCTGGAATGAAATTCGGTAAGAGTAGTGATTACCAAGAGATCTTTAGTCTCGATGCTTCAAACTCACGTTCCCTACAATATGCAGTACATCCTTTGCCAACAAAGACCAACATTCGGTCTAAGACATCTTCAATGTGTCGTGATCCTGGAACCAAAAAATACAAATTAAGTTTATAAAAATTGCAACAAAACTTGAAAAAAAAAGCAGTTGGTCAGTTACACACCTTTGAATCGTTCCATGATAAGATGGATCGAGTTGTTCCGTGAATGACTGTTGGAGCATCACAAAGTCACAACCTTACATGACGCTCTCGAACTGAGCACTAATTTCTGCCATGTTATAACAAAACAACCCATCAATGCATCCCATAAAGAGGGTTGAGGCACCATTCCATGACTTATCATCTCTTCCAGCCACAAAACCTTGCTTCATCAACCAAAAGCACTGTTTACTACAAGCCCGTAGGTCTCTACTACCTCATTTATCTTCAAGTTTAGATGCAAATAAATAAATAAATAAATCCGAAAGCACGATTTGTACCCATGTTACACATTTGAAAAGTCCACTCTCAGTCTTAATATATTGATGCTTAGCCTTCTCAATCAATCCATTCATGGCACAAAAGAAATCATGACAACGAAGATAGAATTTCAGAGAATTATGTCCTTCATCAAAGAGGACCTTCAAGAGCTCCCCATCCACATCAGACTGCTTATGCAGCATTAGTAAGGAAAAATCTAGCAACTATCACATGCCGCAAGCAAAGAACGTATATAAACTGGACTGCATAGAAAGGTTTACCTTGATAGGAAGTTGAGTTCCAAACTGATCCAAGTAACCTATCACCCGATCCTCCTTGATAAGATCGCCCTTTTTTCATTTAAGAATTTGTCAAGCACAGCAAAAAGTGCAACACAAACATTGAAGTAATCAATCTTTCAGGTCATGATTAAGAATTCAACATTGAAGTTCAAAACTACAAAGAAAGATGGAGGGTCTCAAATTATATAGCCTTTAACCATAAAATCATAGAAGATCCAAAGAGAAAGAAAACAAACAACATTACCTCTTTGCAGACTGAAGGTTGCTACTTCCCCTTAATTGTCCTTCCCTTGGAAAATGTTCCCACATGTAGGACAGTTCGCAACTGTAAATTCAAGGCAGAGATATTTTGAACAAAGCAAGCAGATAAACATTCTAATACATACTGTTGGCGATGATACAAGCTTAACTCCACCGGACCCAGAAGCTTCTAAGATAGATAGCTTTCCAAACTTCCCCGAGGATGCCTTCACAAATGGGTTTGGCTTCTCCACAGATGATTTAGGAGATGCCAGTGAAGGCTTAGCAAGATCTGATTGATCCATGGGCTCACTTGGGATAGGGGGAGCTACAACTGGTGAATTGATGGCAACAAGAGCATTTGTGGCTCCAATATTTCGCTTAACATGCATCTCAAAACTACCAATCTTTGAAATTGAAACCATAAATTTTCTATCAAACTTTTATATAAGAAAACAAATAGTCATCATTTCATAAACATATATGCAACATTAAATAACAAAAATTTAGTAAATGTTACAAATTTCATATATATATATATATATATATGAAGAGATCGTTGATGGGAACAATAAGCTAGAAACTGTTCCTTCATAAGGAGAGGATAATGTAAACTATAAGCTTTATAATTTGTAACCAAACTTTAATCCTATAATCTACTACCAACAGGAAAAAAAAACACACAAATTTCTTTAAACTACTAGAATGTTTTTCCAGAAATAAACTAATAACAAATCCAAATTATGGGCCAATGATGGAAAAAATGAAACTTTAGGTATAGTAGTGAGCTAGGTAGCAAAGCATGATAGCTATATTATATAGGACTAGCCTAAGACTAAGATGCTTGTATTTGATAGAGAATCAAATAATATAAAAGGGAGCCTTAAAGTTCCAATGAAGGAACTAATGGCCAATTAGATTGATCAAGCGTCGAGATTGAAGCTTCCACAATCTTATTTTTCCAAATTTAGGCAATAATATTATATTTGCTAGTAAATTAAATATTTAATGTCAAAAAGAAATCAGCAATACAATAAGACAATAACCGACATAGAACACTCACAAAATAGGCAAAAACAAACAGAAAAATTCTCTTCTTTCTTCCAAAACAATTTCACAAATTGGCTTGGTTTTGAGTCTTTTTTTCAAATCTATACATTAAACTGGAGTAAAAGCCCTTCAATTCAACTAAAAAACTCAAAATTTAGCCACTAATTGAGAGTATGAAAATGAATCCACTTATTGGAATCAACAACGATGCAGAAACTCGATTGAGAAAAGAAAAAACTTAATTCAATTGACATAAATCAAGATCAAGATTAAAAGAAAAGACCAATCAATTGTCAAACCCAATCAAAATCAAAGCCCTAACTAAAAAAACATACATACAGAACAACTCTTAATAATATCATTGCATCTCTTTAACTCAACCTATTCATGAAACTTAATTCAAAATCTCTTAACCCCAAACTTGCATGACGATTGCCATTATACCCTGAACAACTAACTGATTACAATAGAACAATTCAAATCCAATACACATGCTGATAAAATTGAAACATATGAGTGAAATACCGACAAAGAAAAGGAATTGAATATCATACCTTGGAAGATTGAGGGGCATCCCGCTAACTCACGGCCTTTTCTACAACATCGTCATCTATTTCATTGTCGGCGTTGGCGTCGGTTGTACTCGTCTACCCCTTGTTCTCCACACCGGCACTGATGTGTGAGAGACTGAAATTTGGTTACCTAAAATAAGTAGAAAATCACAAATTACTATTTGATACGAACAAAATCGAATCCCACACATTAGGGACATCACAATATTAGCAGTACTCAGGCAAGAAAATCAATAGATGTCTCAATCAGCTCCACATTAACTAAGCACAAACTCAATTTAGTCCAGTTCGGACAAACTCAATCTAGCACAAACCCGATCGAAATTTTCGAGCCTCATACATAATTGATCCTCAAACAAACAACAACACATAAATTCAGGGTTAAAAACTGTGGATAGAGGCCGAAGATACTTACCTGGCAGGAGCAAGAGATCGCTGGAGTAAGTCCGGGGACGCGAGCATACTCTTTGATACGGGGTTAGCCGTGGGATGGTCCGATCTTCGACAACAAGCAAGAAACTCAAAGAAAGACTCAAGAAACTCAAGAACGCAGCAAGAACAATGCAAGATTCGACCAAGATAGATCAAGAATGTAACAAGACTTGACAAAACAGTAGTAAGACTCGAAATTGATATAAAGACACGACCGATAAGGATTGAGTCGATCTATGCAGAACAAGATAAAGACCCCAGGC
This sequence comes from Persicaria tinctoria, assembly GCA_037127255.1. Taxonomy (NCBI): domain Eukaryota; kingdom Viridiplantae; phylum Streptophyta; class Magnoliopsida; order Caryophyllales; family Polygonaceae; genus Persicaria; species Persicaria tinctoria. The sequence goes on from JBANSL010000007.1 coordinate 37,731,454, forward strand.
CTCCTCAGAGGGTAGGAACCAATACCAATGACTACACAACCCGCCTCTACAACCCTACACAATCAAGCGGACTACTTGAAGCACAAGGAGGGGGCTTGTGGATACTAGATTCACCAAGTCTTGCGAAGTTGATGAACGGCAAAGCAAACCAAGCTAAAACAAACCAATTCGATGATCAACGAGCACAGCTCTAGTTGGATCAACAAGACACTCCATGTGTTTCACACAATTTGAGAGATCTAAATTCTATTCATAATGTTCTAATTGAATTACAATAGGAGAACTCGGAATATATAGGCCGCGCAGGGCTGTTGGGCCGAGTTAGATGATAAAATAAGATAAAACTAACATCTAATGGAAATAATAAAAATAACCTTAAAGTTTTCTAAAATAACTTAAGTAAAATAAATACTAAAAATAGGAAATAAACATAAAGTTCAAGACTTAATTAAAATCCCGTCAAAACAGTGACAGCTTGCAAAGATGTGCATTTTCAGCCCATTTCGAGGTCGAATATGGAAAAATCTTCAACAGCAAAGTTGTAGATCTCTTCGTCCTCGTTCCAACAAGATATGACACGTCTCAATCCGATAAATATTGAATCCGTACGACCCATTTTACAGAGACATCGAAAAGCTGTCAAAATTCTGAACGAGAGTATAAAACGACATTTGCACCTTTGGATCTCCTCCCAAGGTGGAGCCTTCTTCTTCCTCTTGAGAAGGACATTATCGGAAGGTGTCTTGGATGGTCCCGCATCAATCTCCCTTTCTTGAAAAGAATTTGTCCTCGAATCCAAGGTCATATATGATTCCGCACATGCAGCCACACGAGCTCCTGGATAGAACACCATATGCCCATGGAAATCCATCCCAAGAACGATTGGTGTAGGGATTGACCACTCCTTGTTGGATATTGTCTCAGCTTCATCTACAAAATCAAGAAAAGAAACTTTATGAGTGCATAATTCAGATTCCAGATGAATGTCATGATGTTCTAACTTAATATGCACTTGAGCTTGGTCATTAATCCCTAAGTTTCCATCCAAAACTAGCAAGTTTTCATCCTTTTCCAAGGCTGAATTTTCAATTAACTCAATGCTAGCAATAGTAGAAGAAGTTTCATCATCAATGATCATATTAGAAACTATGCCTTCTTCTAAGCATGTAGTTTGACACAAATCTTTGCTTTGATTATCAGCACAGGGTATAGGTTGAACATTTAAATCAATCAAAGAATCAACATGCTCATGCTCATGTTCAAGGCAATCATCGTTAGAAGAAAGTAAACTAATATCTTGATCATTATGAACATGCTCATCATGTTTATCACTAGAATTTTCAGATTCATTATCGCTTAGGTAATTAATCATGAAAGTTTTCTTATTAGGGCAATCCTTCATAATATATCCTCTACCTTGGCATATAAAGCAAGGAATGTACATAGGTTCAAGAGTAGAAGAGTTAGGATTACTCCCTTTAGGGCCAGTAGATACCCTAGACGATTCATGTCCATTCCAAGACGCTTCACCATTGTTGATGGGCTGTTGGTAGGCGTGGCCACGGGTTACGGGTCAACCCGTGACCCGCCGGGTCGTACGGGTCAATGACCCGCCGGGTCGTTGACCCGACGGGTCCGGGTTGCCGGGTCGGCGGGTGGGGACGGGTAGCGGGTTAGGGTTAGGGTCGGAGAATTCGTGACCCGTGACCCGGCGGGTCAACCCACTTTTTCAAAAATATTTTTTTTTTGAAAAATTTATTTTTAATAAAATAAATTTATAATATTATGTAAATTATGTAAATTGTTCTTAAAATAACTCACAATAATACATAAACTAATATGCAATGTGCAATGTGAAATAAATAAACCCCATCATTCTCTTTTTATAGACTTGGAAGTCTTCCTTCATTCCCCTCATTTCCAATGTGGGACAAAGGCTTTGTCTCACATCGAAAATATGGAGTTAGAATGAGAAGACATGGGGCTATATATATGTATCCCATTACCACATTTCTTCCACTTCACTTGTTTCCTACATTTCCTACATTGGAAATTAAGTTGGAAATGAAGTTTGAGAAATATATTCTCATATTTTTTTCTCTTACATCACACAATGAAATTATTGTGGATGAAAGAATTAATATGGAGATATAATCTTCCTACATTTTTAACACTTCATATGAAAGTGATAAAATGTGTTGTGAAGATAAAATCTTTACATATTATTTATTTATTTATTTTTAATAGTCATTTTATAAAAAAAAAGATTTTTTTTTTAAAATAATGTAACCCGCCGGGTCGTACGGGTCGACCCGGTGGGTCAACGGGTCGACCCGAACCCGTCAACCCGTGAGATTTACGGGTTAGGGTTCGGGTCGGCCAACCCTGACCCTTGACCCGGCGGGTCGAACCCGTCGACCCGGCGGGTCCGACCCGTGGCCACGCCTAGCTGTTGGGGTGTTCGGCCTTCACTACCCCCATGGGGTTGGTTTGCTTTCTCCCTTGAGCCGCCATCAAACCTCCTTTGGGGCTGCTGCACATGGCCTTGGTGCCACCTTTGGGGTTGCCCACTCGACATTCTACCACCTTGGCTCCTGTATCTAGCATTCCTTTCCACTTTCATAGCTAAATGTAAAATTTCAGTAGGCGTAGAATATGGAAAGTAATCAATTTCACGAGCTAAGGCGGGGTGCAATATTCTAAGAAACCTAGCATTTGTATCTTCATAGGACTCAACTACATTAGCTCTAGCCATGGTTTCTTGCATTGCATAAAAGGTGTCCTCAACAGTTTTGCTACCTTGCTTAAGATTTTCTAATCGTTGTCTAAGCTCGCTAGCATAATGTGGAGGAGCAAACCTACTTCTCATAAGTGCTTTTAATTGAATCCAAGAAGCAATAGGTGCATCAAGGAATCTTCTTCTTTCTTTAACTAAATTATCCCACCAAATTAAAGCAAAACTTTGAAATTCTAGGGAAGCTAGTTGCACCTTTTTATGTTCAGAGAAGTTATGACAAATCCATATTCGATCCATTTTAGTTTCCCAATCAATATATGCATCTGGATCGGTGGTACCATAAAATTGAGGGATCTTTACCTTTACCTTACCTATGCCATATTGCGCAGGCTCTCTAGGTGCTCGATAGTGGTATCGACCTCCTCTATCATTTCGTCTAGGACGTTGCTCCCAATAATCATCCTCTTGGAAGTCGTCGTCGTCCTCTGAGAAGTAGTACTCTTCTTGTTGCCATCGTCCTTTCCCTCGTCCCTGCATATTAGCCATCACAAAACAACAAACAAAGAAATATGTAAAGTTAGAAAAATATAAACAACCTCACAATGTGTTTCGCTCACACTCCCTCTCTTATTGGTATGTCACACTTGTTGGGGAAATCTGCTTTGGGCAAATCAACACTCAAGCAAAGACTTAACAACACAAGGTAAGAGATCAAGAGAATGGAAAGAAACAAACAACCAAAAAAAAAACCAACAGGACAAAAGTATCGAGTCGGTAGGACAAAGTATCGAGTCGGTAGTTTCACAACAGAAGCAAAGTATGGACTCGGTATGCCAAGGTATCGACTCGGTATAATGGGTATCGACTCGGTATGTGAGGGTATCGACTCGGTACCTGTGGGTTTCCAGCACTCAACACACACGACAGGAGTACTCGACACAAGGCTGGAGCACTCGACACAAGACTGATTTTGTGGAAAAATAGAAAAGAAATAAAAGAAACAACTTGGAAATTTACCCCTTTTGATTGAAAACCTTTAGTAATGATGTTGTAGTCGCAGGGTAGGGTTTCAATTTTTGTGGAGGTATGTGTTTGGGATAGGGTTGTCGACTACGGGTTGTTGAAATCACCAATTTTGGTCCTTGGAGCTTTCTTGCACTAGTGGAACAACAATTTTTTTTTTTTTGACTTACTTTTGCCCCTAGTGAATTTTATCCTCCTAGGTCCAAGTTCAATCTATATTTTTTTTTTGAATGATTTTTCGATACTGATTTTTTTTTTTGTATATCTAATGCAAGAAAGACTCTAGATGAAAAATAGGACTCGAAAATTTGGAACTAATGGTGATAAAAGATAAAATTCAGCCCTAAGATAAATAAATAGACAACCTTTTAGATATAATAGGAAAGTGGATATATCTTTTGCCTTTTTAAGTAGTTGATAGATATAATGGAAATTAATATCCAACAACTTAATAAAATCTGATTTTTAGGCAATGGATAAAAGATAAATCAAAATTCCCAAAGATAGAATGGATAAACAAAAGATAGAAAAGATAGAACAAACTAGGGTTTGCTCTTGTTGGTAGGTGAATGTCGGCCAAGCTTTGGCTATGGGGACACTATGTGCCGTCGGCTAGGGTGTACACAAAGGGATGTGTGCACTGACTTGGTCGACTCCACGGTCTCGGCTAGGCTTTGTGTTTGGGCTAAGCAACCACAACAATCACAAACAAACAAGGTTAGTGCAATAATCAATTCAAGAAACAAGAAGTAAAAGACCAAACAAGAAAAGGACTCTTTTTTGTGGTTTTTGTGTTTATGGAATGAAAAGACTCAATCTTGATGTCGGAAACCAAAGCTCTGATACCAATTTGATACGGGGTTAGCCGTGAGATGGTCCGATCTTCGACAACAAGCAAGAAACTCAAAGAAAGACTCAAGAAACTCAAGAACGCAGCAAGAACAATGCAAGATTCGACCAAGATAGATCAAGATCGATCAAGAATGTAACAAGACTCGAAAAAACAGTAGCAAGACTCGAAATTGATATAAAGACACGACCGATAAGGACTGAGTCGATCTATGCAGAACAAGATAAAGACCCCAGGCCTCCTCAGAGGGTAGGAACCAATACCAATGACTACACAACCCGCCTCTACAACCCTACACAATCAAGCGGACTACTTGAAGCACAAGGAGGGGGGTTGTGGATACTAGATTCACCAAGTCTTGCGAAGTTGATGAACGGCAAAGCAAACCAAGCTAAAACAAACCAATTCGATGATCAACGAGCACAGTTCTAGTTGGATCAACAAGACACTCCATGTGTTTCACACAATTTGAGAGATCTAAATTCTATTCATAATGTTCTAATTGAATTACAATAGGAGAACTCAGAATATACAGGCCGCGCAGGGCTGTTGGGCCGAGTTAGATGATAAAATAAGATAAAACTAACATCTAATGGAAATAATAAAAATAACCTTAAAGTTTTCTAAAATAACTTAAGTAAAAGAAATACTAAAAATAGGAAATAAACATAAAGTTCAAGACTTAATTAAAATCCCGTCAAAACAGTGACAGCTTGCAAAGATGTGCATTTTCGGCCAATTTCGAGGTCGAATATGGAAAAACCTTCAACAGCAAAGTTGTAGATCTCTTCGTCCCCGTTCCAACAAGATATGGCAAGCCTCAATCCGATAAATATTGAATCCGTACGACCCATTTTACAGAGACGTCGAAAATCTGTCAAAATTCTGAACGAGAGTATAAAACGTCATTTGCACCTTTGGATCTCCTCCCAAGGTGGAACCTTCTTCTTCCTCTTGAGAAGGACATTATCGGAAGGTGTCTTGGATGGTCCCGCATCACTCTTGGCGGTGGAAAAGGCGAATGGAGGCTGCGCTGGTGGTCTCTGGTGGTGATGCGGCTGTCGGCGGAGGAAGTCCGGTGGCCAGACTTGGCGAGAGGAGGGCGGTGCTGCCGATTTAGAGTTCCGGCACCGCCTCCGCTCCTCTCTACGCCACCGTCAATTGTCGATGGGCATCCCCTTAATCTCCTCTCTCTCTCCCTCGATCCGTCTCCAATTTCAATCCGCTCCCCTTATCCTTGTTTAATGGCAAATCCCAGAACAACCACTGATGTCCACCTTCGCCTCCAATTTCGACGCCTATCATCGCACTCGTTTGATCGAATCCAAATATTGAGTTGAACCCGATTCCACCTACCACCTTCGCCTACCATCGCCGCCTACCATTGCCTCCAATTTCGCTGCCTACCACCCGATTGCCGCCTCCGGCCCTCACCGAATGCGACGTCGTCTACCAACAACCCTCCAACCTCTCACCGATCACACACCGCGTCCACGATAACCCTGATCAATTATGAGGAAGAATTACTTGTGAGGAAGAACGTGATGTTCTTCTGCCTAATTCTAATGTGGAAGAAGCGGTTGAAGGAGAACGTGGATTGCAAAATTGGGTTTTTAGGGTTGCTCAGAGATAAACGTTAATTAGTGCATGTGGGTTAGAAAGGGGAAAACTGCTTTTTACTTTTCCTCAGAGAATGACACGTGGTTCAATTTTTTGTAAAGACATATAAGACCATCCACAACCATGGGGTAACCTCTTTTCCCCTTTTTTTCCCATCTTCCTATCACAACTTTACAACTCATTTATTTTTTTCTTTAAAATAATTTGTACTTTTTCTACCTCTTTCTAAAAGTTTACCTCTACAACCATGAGAAACCCCTTTTACCTCTTTCCAAATTTATTTTCACTTTTTTCTTTTCCTTTATATCTTTCCCTTTATTATATATGTATCATCATATATTATTGTGAATTATTTTTATTTATAATTTTATAAATAAATAAAATTAGCAAGTAGTTAATGTAAATATATTTTATTACATCTAGATTAAAATAAAAAAAAGTTAAAAACATTATAAAATACGTAAATACTAATAAAACTACCTATAAATTCGGATCATAGCCTTGGAATTGGTTCCACAAGTGCTCAACCAAATCATTCTTCAAATTCATATGACTTTGTCTATCCCGAATCTCATCTCTCATAGCCATATAATTTCCCAGATTTCTATCTTCATATCGCTCGGTGGTAACGTTGAATTGCTCAATATTAGAACCGTCTAATGATCCAAGAACATTATTAGGTTGATCCTGATCAAAATTAGATGGGTCTTGATACATGTCTCGCTCATCTTCGACAATCATGTTGTGCATGATAATACATGCCATCATAATTTTCCATAATATTTCTTCACTCCATGCAAGAGCCGGTTGTCGTACTATTGCAAATCGAGCTTGCAATATGCCGAATGCTCGCTCCACATCTTTTCTAGCACTCTCTTGGCGCTCGGTGAAAAATCTTTGTTTTGCGGTTTGAGGGAGAGTAATTGCATTTATGAATGTCGCCCACTTAGGGTAAATACCATCCGTAAGATAATACCCCATGTTGTAGACTTTTCCGTTGACATTGTAAGTAACTTGTGGAGCTTGTCCATGGAGGATATCATCAAACACCGGAGATCTTTGCAATACATTAATATCATTGCATGACCCCGGTGTTCCGAAAAAAGCATGCCATATCCATAAATCTTTCGAAGCAACGGCTTCTAAGATTATTGTTGTTGTTCGAGATCTTCCTTGATACATCCCCTTCCATGCAACATCACTTGAAATTGAGGATTTTTGAGAAGATTTGGATCAAAAGGCATATTTGGAATGAGTGGAGTATTTGGATAATTGTGATCCATAGTTAAGAAAATAGGTGCAACTACAATAGATCAAGATGGGGTTATATATAGGATAAAATTAGGCTCAAATTATAGAAAAAAAATTTAACCAATGTGATATTTTATTTTAAAAAATAATGAAATATAAATATATTTTTATTTCATTTTAAATCCTACTACAACTAATAAAATCCAAATGTGAAATATATAAACCTACTTTATCATAAAAAAAAAGAAAAAGAAAATTACAAATGGGAAGAGGTTACCTCTCTCCTACCAATGTGTACAATCCTTTTTTTTTTCCAAACCAACAACATTTTGAGCATTCTCCGGGTGTTCAAGGGAGTGCCACTCGAAGTCCAACCGAAAAGGGAAAGATATAAAGGAAAAGAAAATGTGAAAATAAATTTATAATGTTTTTAACTTTTTTTATTTTAATCTAGATGTACTAAAATATATTTACATTAACTACTTGCTATTTTTATTTATTTATAAAATTATAAATAAAAATAATTCACAATAATATATGATGATACACATATAATAAAGAGAAAGATATATATAAAAGAAAACCCATGTCGTAAGAGGTGGATATGTTTCTCTACCTTTCCCTTATATAAAAGAAAACCCATATAATAAAGAGAAAGATATAAATAAAAATAATTCACAACCCCATGGTTGCGGATGGTCTAACCCCTTCCCACCTCTTACCTTAAGGCCCTGTTCGTTTGCAGGTTGTGGCCGGTTATGGAGGTGAAGAAATCAGACAACCGCCCTCCGCTACCTGTTTGCGCGCAGGTTGTCAATCCCGTCGGTGGAGGTTGTCCCGGTTGTAGGCCGGTTAAAACCGGCGGTTTCACAACCAGGGGGTTGGATGGTTGTCGAGTCTTCAACCGGAGGTTTTCCCGAGTTGCCCTTGACAACTCCTCGCGCGCTCAGCTTTCCAGGTAGGATCTTCTTCCCGCGAGTCCATCTCTCCTCTCCTCTCCTTCTTCGCGCAATTTCGATTCATCGATTCCATGGTAAGCTCTTCTTCTTCTCTGCTCCTGGATCCGAGATTTCGATTCATTGATACTGCTGCTGCTGATGTCTGCTTCGTTAGGTTTAAAACTTTACTTTCTGGTTTTGTGGGGTTAGTTTAGGTTTTAATTATCTTTTTCTGACATGTTGAATCCTCCTTTTCTTATTTTACTTTGTGAAATGTTGAACTGTTTGTTGAAATTGTTGAATTTAGGAAGTGGAGTTTGAATTTGCATTGATAAAGAACTTGAGACTCCTCTAGTGCATCTGAATCCTGTTTGTTTGATTTGCTTATTGAGAAATTTGTGTTCCGATTTCTGTTCGGCTTTGAGTTTCTGGTAAGTGGTAACCTAATTGGGCAATTTGTAATTGATGGGTGTAGGACAACAATAATGGCAAATGATGCAATAGCCCTGTTGGATCACTTGGGTTGGAGTAAAGCACATGTTTTTGGTCATTCAATGGGTGAGTTTTGAGCAGTTTCATTTTCTGTGCAATTTTTCACGCGTTTTGTTGTCCTTTGGATTTTTGTTTCTTACTTCTGGTGAAATCAGGAGGAATGATAGCTTGCAAATTAGCAGCTATGGTGCCTGATAGAATTTTATCCCTGGCTTTGTTGAATGTCACTGGTGGAGGTTTTCAATGCTTTCCAAAGGTACATTATTTCTTCTGGCATGAACATGGAATATTTTTATATCACTGCTAAATGAATGGAATAGCATTGTATTCCTAGGCACTTGCAATACCTTCTTTGAATATTTAGAACATTGCTTTGAACAGTGACCGTTTATTTGCAGCTTGACCGTTTAACTATATCAATTTCTATGCGCTTCATGATGGCAAAGACACTCGAGGAAAGAGCAGCTGTAGACTTGGACACCCACTATAGTCAGGTAGGTGATTTCCTTTCTCATTCATGTGTGCTTCAAACTTCTGATTCATGTATAAGAATGATGAAGACAGTAACTATGTGTCTAGTTATGCCAGCTGATACTTCAAAGAACGTATCAGTGCGGGTTCTCAGTTACCCTTTTGTAGTTGTTTTGGGATAGTTATGTACAAGTATCATTCCTCTTGGTATTTGAATAGGTGCTAGTTATTTTAAGCTGTGCCGCCTCTGAATTAGCTTTTTGTAAAGAAACAGAAATACCTCTATGCACTGGTTTCAGTCTGTAAAGAAACAGAGGTGTCTCAGTTTGATTTTCTATGGTATTTTTATCAAAGGGGACCTTATTTTTATACACTCATATATCAGCTACTTAGTGAAAAGTATAAATTGCAGATCTTCACGAGTAATGTGTGGAATGAATTGCAGATCTGATACGGTTGAATATGTCTTATATGGTCGTAAGCAAATTGTTATCAAAGGGGTCTTTCAAACATGTGTTCGTAAGCAAACAAATTCATAAGCTCAAGAGCTAGAATAATAACAAAAAGTTTGCATTGCATACAAAACAAAAGGTATCTTTTGTCCACAAATCTTAAACCCGAAAAGCATTGGGAAGTTATAGTCTTCACGAACCCGGGTGCGATGTTTACCGCCTACCGCGGCGATCATTCCATATTTGGCTTGCGATATTGTCCCGGAGTGCTTTCATTCCAATTGGCGGCCCATTGTCGTCGTCGTCTGGCACGTACAATGGGTCGTTGACATTCCGGATGACAGGTTGGACATCGTCGTCGTCATCTTCGTCGTCGACAAGCATTGTGTCCTCACACCCCTCCTCCATGAATCGCGGGTCATCCCCCTGCTCAACCCTGCCTTCCCGTCGGATAAAGTTGTGTAGAGCAAAGCAAGCTGTGATGATGTCAACTTGTGTCTCCACTGGGTAGCTAGGCATGCACCTTGTAATCTTCCATTGGCCCTTGAAGATGCCGAAGACACGCTCGATAGCCCCACGTAGAGAGGAATGCGACTTGTTGAATGCCTCTTTGGTGTTGGATGGAGGCTCCGCGACGAAGGTAGGACGGTGATATTTTATTTTCGAATAAGGCACTAGGTACCCTTGCCTATCTGGGTACCCCATACCGCACACATAATACCGTCCAGGTGGCGGATGTGGAAAATGAAGTCCTTCAGTGCTAAGTGCATGATCGAAGACTCGAGCATCATGAGCGCTCCCCTCCCACCCAGCAGAGATGAATGTGAAGTTCAAATCGAAGTCGCACACAGCCATCACATTGAATGTGCATATCCCTTTACGACCCCTGAATGGAATCTGGTCATCAGCTGGAATGCATGCGGGTATATGGGTCCCATCAATTGCTCCAATGCAACCCTTACATATGTTATATTAGGAGAAAAAATATATTAAATTTTTTCCGACCGAAGAAAATGATTTGATATTTACAAATGATTGATATTAGCCGAAGTGCATACCTTGAAATACGGCCAGTATCGGTCATCCTGAACTATCTGCTCCGGGATGTTTGTGAAGAGAGGGTCTCGAGGCCTTATGACCTCCTTCGCAAGACCATTGAATCCTATCCCTCGTCCGACAATGGCATTGACAACATCGTGTACAGCCTTGCAAATGGTTGATGTGGATCTTTGGAATCGTTCACTAGCGTTTCGAAATGACACTCCCCACGCCATGATGTTCACAAATATAGCCACCTTCTCCATAACTGACAACTGTAGTGATCCTCGAAGTCTATACTTGTGTTTTAGGACACCACACAATCGAAGGAACACATGCTTCTCCATCCGAAATGCTCGAAAACTTCGCTGATCCGTTTCGTGCGTGAGAATATCATCGACCCATCGAGCGCCAGTGTAATCGGAAATGTACATTGGTACCTTGTAGACGTGCTTGTAGTAGTGCTCAATGATAGGGATTATTCGTCGTTGCATAAGGAGGTACATGTTTATTGCACGTTTCCTTTTCCTTCTCCGACGACGAGCAACTTCATCCATGACCTACTTCCTGCGCCAACACCCAACCAATATTCAACACCTCATCCAAGTTGATAATGAATGAACAACATACGAAGGAAATAGGATAAGTTGTAATCTAAGTCTGCATTAACCACGAAAAAGAAAACTAATAAGCTTAAAAAAGTGCATGGAAATGACACAACTAGGGTCCATGATACCACTCAAGTCAGCAACATGAATCAATTCAATCAACACTAAAATCGAAAACAACATAATCATCCCCCTAACGTCTAAGGACCTAACCGCTACTGATGGCCTCCTCCATTGTGCTTATGGTAGTGATACACCATATATGCAAGCCTCGAATCATTATTGTCCATAGCAAGGAACATGGAGGCAAGATCACGGTTGACCAAATTATCAACGCAGTAACACCACATCTCCCCGACCTGCTCGAGCAAACCATCAGCCACCATCTCTTTAAGAACGCGCATAACCTCTTTACTGTAGGAGCAAGTAGTGTTGGAGTCATCGTGCTCCAACATACGCACCAACTTGTCGTTAGTCTCTTGGAACGTCTTGACGTGCTCTGAGTACAACAAGGATCCCATGGACTTCCCTTTCGTGCGTTTAGAACGTCCTAGATGTGAGGATGAACCACCAGCTACTCGCTTACCCTTATCAACATGGCTTGGCATGTCACCTGAAGGAGGGATGACGGAAGTCGACCTTGTACTACGCCTTGGGGGATGCTTGGTTGCGCTCGAGCCTATGACACCATCTTCGTCCCCTAACAGCTCGTCGAATTGTGATAGGAGGGGATCAGTGTTGAAGAGAGGTGCAAACTCAGACCCTCCATCGCCATCAGATTGCCCATCACCATCATCATGTGCACCCTCATCAAATTATGTCGGAGGTGCCTGCGACGGTTCTTGTGACACAGTCATCGAGGGAGCAATGCAGTACTTCCCTGTCGCAACCGTTCCCCCATAAAGTTGTTCCCACAAGTCCTCGAGCTCAGGTGGCACACCCTTCTTTTTAAATTTTCTATAATTTGCGTTCTCCTGCAACAACAAAACAAAAAATGACGTTATACAGAATAAGACACATAATCGTATATATACGACAAAATAATGGAAATAAACATAACGTGGAATACGAGGAACAACTCACTTACCGCAAGTTTTTTATCCCACCAATCATTTGTGGCGTTAATAGTTCCCTTTTCGGGATCCCATCCCAAACCCGTCTCGCCGTGCTTTAGGTCCTTCCACTCCTTCCAATGCTTTTTCATTTCTTTGTTACGATTTCTCAGTGTCTCGCTATTGCATTTCTTCTGACAAAGAGCCTCAAATTCAGGGGTTAAGCTTTCCCAGCTATATGGTTGGTCCCTACCATTCTTACGCTGGAATGCAATTAGCATCACGACAAACATCTTCGTCGTCTCAAAGTCCCAATTGAACACAAGCTTGCTGCTCGACGCCATGACTACCTCAACAACTGGCGTCCGAATTAAAACCAAGTGTGGAACCGAACAATGGATATAATTACACCGCACAATATATCAAATCATAGATAATCAGACCATTCTACAGACGTAAACTATACTAATTACATAACAATCAACCTATAAAAACATATACCAATCGGTTGAATTTTACACAACAATCAAACTAACCTATACTAATTATATATTGTAATCGATCATAACTCTAGAATGTGAGAGTATCCAATTTCCCTAAGCACTAAGTAGATCAAATGAAGCTTCGCCGTTAATAATTTCGCCATCAATGAAGACAGTGATCATAACAATATTAATTAGCATTCATATATAGTCATGTGGATTAACAATCAAACACGAAACACGTACACGATTACAATTGATCGTAATTAGTATATATAGGGATAGGATCATAGGACAATCAACTTCTAGTCACGTGGATATTATCAAAACTATAACGATCGACATATACACAACAATCAACGTACCTCAAGCACGGAACCTAGGGATACTCGCCCGGACCGATGCTGCTGCTGTACGGAAGTTTGCTCAGATTGCCGCACTGATGTTTACTTGCGGGACGTGGGATTCAACAGTATATATAGGAGCGTATTAATTAGGGTTTGTTATCAAGGGTAGTTTAGTACTTTTACATACTACCTCCGTTCCATAATACATGGGCTTTTCTTTTTTGACACGTTTTTTAAGGAGCGAAAAACTCTATGAAATATTACTTTTTTAATCAAATTTTTTATATCATTTGATACTTATTACTAATAAGTATCGAATTATATAAAAATTTTAATTAAAAAAATAATATTTCATAGAGTTTTTCGCTCCTTAAAAAACGTGCCGAAAACTAAAAACCCATGTATTTTGGAACGGAGGGAGTATAAACTATCAAAAATAACCTTTTACCAACCAAACACTCAACACGGTTATTTTTAGAAATTAACCTTAACCTTTTTCACCTCCACCGCTTAAAAAAATAACCTCCTCCTCCACAACCTAAAAAAAATAACCTTAACCCCTTTAAAATAACCCGCAGACAAACACGCACTAAGGTAGAGGCCACAACCATGGACTTACCTTTTAGCAACCTTAAGATTGCTAAAACCCAGGTCGTAAGAGGTGGATATGTTTCTTTACCTTTCCCTTTTGAAAAAAGGTGATGTAGTAGTACGAGGGAGTGAAAAGATTGACAACCAACATCCGAAAAAAAAAGAGCAAAAGATTTGAGAAGTAAAAGGATGCTGGAAGAGAGAGAAAACACGGTGTTCTCTCTTTAAACGGTACTCCACAGCGAAGCAAAGCAGCTGTCTTTCCTTCACCTGCCCTAACAAAATTCAACACGACACAAGTCTCTCTTTACCATCTACGGACTACTCCGTATTTATTTATTTATTTGTTTGTTTGTTTGTTTTGAACATTATAGAGACAGAGAGAGACAAGAGAGAGAGGTTTGGTTAATGCTGGTAAGCGATCGCCGCTGATTCACTGCTGTATTGCATCCACCATCACCGCCTGTCTTTGTAGTCGTCATCATGGGCGGAGGCGGAGCATTCGATGGCTTTCGCCGCTGGTTCCACCGCCGATCCTGTGTTACCACTTCCGATTTCACCCGCTCTGACTTCCCCGAGGATGACTCCTCCACCTCCACTGCCGCTTCCTCTTCATCGGCTCTTCCTTCCGCTCACTTCAATTTCTCCCATCTCAAGGCTGTCAGAGTCCCCAAGCGCCATTACCAACCCCACCACAACAACCTACTTCCTTCCGATCCTCACAACAAGGTCACCTTTTCTTGTCTTTCTCCTTTTTAGCTGGAGTGTCTCTTTGATTTCTCCCTCTCCGTTTGTGGAATCGCTGCAGTACAGCCCTGCTGCAGTATTGCCATTTCGTTAACCGATCGATTGCACGCAATAAATCTACCTCCTTCAAGTCTCGAGTTTACTCTTTTCGATCTGAATCTGAATATCTGACTGTAATAGGACAAAAAAAGAAAAGAAAAGAAAAGAAAAGAAAAGAAGAAGACTTCTTTGTGGTCGTCCTTTTACTCTAATCATGTGGAATCATTCTCTATGTGAAAATACACTGTTCTTTATGTGAATCATTCAAGCATGAATACATGAATATGAAGTTATTTATTCATTGTAAGTCCTAGCAGTTCAATTTTAATGTTTTAGGTCAGTTTAGGAGAATGACTCGACTGAATTAAAATGTTGATCTCTGTAAATTATCAAAAAGCAACATCCTGTTATGGACAGTTTTAGCAAGAGTTACTATTTATGAAAGTTGATTTCTTTGTCACATTTGAGAAACTATTGTTCACTAGCAATTTGTGGGTGGATGTGCTTGGATTTATCTTTGACCCTGGGGACACCCATTATTAATATGCTTCCGAAAGTCTTAGTTCTAGTTACGAAGATCTAATGGCAAAATTGATTCTCCTTCCTTTTTCAGCTTGCAGTTGATTCTGATTTTTTTTTTTATTCTTGTAGAAATCCTCCTCCATCGTGCACATAGTGATATGTTTTGGATGGTGCACTCCACTCTAGACTATAATATCCTGCTTGCTTTCTTAAGTTTCCCATCTTCACAGACTTGATAAAATTACAATTAATGTAATGCAGGACACAATTGATAAGGATTTCTTCACCGAGTATGGTGAAGCTAGTCGATATGAAATTCAAGAGGTTATTGGAAAGGGAAGCTATGGTGTTGTTGCATCTGCAATTGATACCCACACAGGAGAAAAGGTGGCTATAAAGAAGATCAATGATGTTTTTGAGCATATATCTGATGCCACAAGGATTTTGAGAGAGATCAAACTGCTACGATTGCTCCATCACCCAGATATTGTTCAAATTAGGCATATAATGCTTCCTCCATCACGGCGGGAATTCAGAGATATATATGTAGTGTTTGAGTTAATGGAATCCGACCTTCACCAAGTAATAAAAACAAATACTGATCTAACTCCTGAACATCATCGGTTTTTCTTGTATCAACTTCTCCGAGGTTTAAAATATATACATACAGGTTAAATCCTTCTCCCTTGACGGCTTACTGGGTCCATACAAGGTATTTGATGTGTACCCTTACCATCTTTTCTTCTTATGATGACACAGCAAAAGTATTCCACCGTGACTTGAAGCCAAAAAATATCCTTGCTAATGCAGACTGTAACTTGAAGATTTGTGATTTTGGACTTGCCCGTGTATCATTTGATGATGCGCCATCTGCTATATATTGGACGGTTTGTATCTTTCATTCTTGATTGTATTTCATTCATATATGTGACTTATGACACTTCATTCCGGCAAAAAATTGTAACATGGTGATTACTGATTCTATTGTACTTCAGGATTATGTAGCAACTCGATGGTATCGTGCACCTGAGCTGTGTGGCTCTTTCTTCTCCAAAGTAAGTCATTGTAGTGAATCTATGTCTGTTTTGGTTTCTTCTCATCCTTTTAGCTTGATGATAGTTTTTATTTGTGTTGGATATGGAATTGATTATTTAATGTTTGTCTTGTTCTGTTTTTACCCCCCACTGCTGGTCTCCTTTTTCCTGTCTTCACCTACCAACCAGCACACACTTCAATTCATTGGTTTGTCTATAATAGTTGAAAAAGAATATCCTAGCCAAGCAGACTAAAAGAGCTGAAATACCTGTATTTTTTGCTTTTTTATTTTTATTTTTATGGTTGGATAATGTTGATTCTCTTCAACCAGAGGGCTTTTCAGACAAGAACTCTTTCCTCTCTTGGTTCAAGGGACCTTGGATACACAAAAGTCTAATAGATTACAAGATAAAAAATACTAACAAACTGGTGCATTGATTATTTCAAACCTAGTATTGGAAGATTTTTGTGTGTGTGTGTGTGTGGGTGTGGGTGGGTGGGGTCTAGGAGCCTTTTGCAATTGGGAGCTTTAAAATTCCAAGGAAGTTGAATACCATGTGGATTATGCATTCTGATAATCATAAAATATCATCTTCCTAACAATAGTGTCTAGAGCTAATCAACCGATCTTTCACCTCGTGATGGCGAGCTCATATGAATTTTCATCACTTCTGTCACATGAATTTCAAACCTAGTATTGCAACATATATTGGGACGTTGTTGTATCGTGCACCTGAGCATTGGATGCTCAGGTGTTTAGTTGTGTGACTGTGGCGTATAATTATTCTAAGTTTCTATGCTTTGTTCCGGCTCTTACCTACCTGTTATCTTTCTGCGAATTTGTTCTATTAGTTTTGGGTCTATTTGAAACACTCTCTCTTTACTAGTTCGGGAAAAAGTGCGTACATCTTGACCTCGCTTAATCGCGGGATATACTGGGACGTTTTTGTTATATATATATATATATAGACAATAGATCATATGTACACAACCCTTATTATTGTATATCATTTAACAAATCTGGGCCATTGAAAAATTGCGAGACAAATGGAAAGTCCCTCTTAATTGCAAATCTAATCCTCTCAAGATCTGAAAACAATCTCCTCAGTGGTCTAGGAGCCTTTTGCACTCGATAGTTTTCCTTTTCTGGATTTGTTACTTTGTCTGATACTCATCAAATGAGTTGGGAGCTTTAAAATTCCATGGAAGTTGGATACAATGTGAATTATGCATTTTGACAGTAATAAAATATCATGTTCCTAACAATATTGGCTTTAACTAATCAATACATCTTTAATCTTTGATGGTAAGCTCATATGAATTTTCATCACTTTACTTAATTCTCCATTTTATTTAAAATGTAAAAGTCTCATTCATCTAGCAAAAAGAAAAATTAAATGCCAATGCACTCAATGATCTGTTGTGATTTATTTTCAGTACACACCTGCTATTGACATTTGGAGCATTGGATGCATATTTGCTGAAATACTGACTCGAAAGCCACTTTTTCCTGGCAAGAATATCGTGCATCAGTTGGACATAATGACTGATTTGCTTGGTACTCCTTCTACTGAATGCATTTCAAGGGTTAGTTCAAACTGCCTAAGAATTATGATCTCTTGCTATAAAAAATCTTTGTTATCCTAGCTTTTATCCTTTCTAACTTGTTTATATATCGCTTATTTCATCTTTGTTATCTAAGCTTCAGTCTTTTCTCAATTCCTACAGATTCGAAATGAGAAGGCTAAAAGATATTTGAATAATATGAGGAGAAAGTCACCGGTTCCCTTTTCACAGAAGTTCCCTGATGCAGATCCTCTGGCTCTTCGTCTGCTTGAACGTTTGCTGGCATTTGATCCTAAAGATCGTCCTACTGCTGAAGAGGCAATGAATCTGTACAATTGTTTTATTCTGTTATATTACTGACTTTTTTCTTTCTTGCTTTATTATGGTGATATTACTTTTATACCTTTATCTTTTTCATAATGTTCTATATCTCTCCCCACAGGCATTGTCCGATCCTTATTTTCATGGATTGTATGAGGGGGACAATGTACCATCTACACATCCTATCTCAAAACTCGAGTTTGCATTTGAGAGGAAGAAGTTGGTGAAAGAAGATGTCAGAGAGCTCATATATAGGGAGGTATTAATCCTTGTTTTCACAATTGCATCTACACTAGTCCTGTCCATCAGCCATGATAATGATTCACCGATTTATGTCAAGCAGATTCTGGAATATCATCCACAAATGCTTCAAGAGGACCTTAATGGCACTAATCACACCAGTTTCTTATATCCGAGGTGAAGCTTAATGTTATATATATACACTTGGTAGTGAATGTACCCAACGAGCTTTACTGTTTGCACTTTGCAGCTCAATATTTTTTTTCATTAATATTTGATGAGGTTTATTTGCATTTTTTTTTTTAACTGGTTGTATTTTGGCGAGTTCAATTACCACAATGATTTAGAATTTTCTGGGCACAAGCCAGCTCTCATATACATTCCTATGGTGGCCAGTTTACAGGTGCTTAAATTAAATAGTGTAGAAAACATTTCTCTGCAGCTTTACATTAAAGAAGTTTTACATGTATGTCCAGGCATCTTGAGATAGCAACAAGAATATGTCCAGTCATGTTGAGATAGCAACAAGAATCTAAATTCAAATGGGGATTTTGTAAATGGGGCAAGGATTATAGGAAAGCTACATTTTCAGTAGAACAGGAAATTGCGAGCACACTCTTTCCTATTATAGGCTGGATAATGTGGAAGGTTGACACAGCAAAGAAGAGGAATACTATCTAGATTTAATGTCTGCAAACATTGAGGTTATGTTTTTGGTTTCATATTTGGGGTTTGTTTGGTGCAGATGCTTTACGCCATGTATGACATCCACATTAGTGCAAAACTACCATATAAGTTATCTTATTAGGCCATATAAGTTAATTTATGCTCCTTCGATCTAAAATACATGGTCTTTTAGGTCAAGAAAATTTATCAACTTTAGATGCTCTTTTAGAATTTTTAGGTAGAGATCACTGGATTGTAATCACTTATTCACTTGTATTGATTCGTGTGTTATTGACTTTATAAAATCTTTTGATTGGTTAAAATGTGTAGCGGGTATTAAAAAGTACTAGTAAAATTTATGAAAAAGTTGGTAGAATGATTATGTTTTTAGGGAAGTATTTTCTTAAAGCTTGTGTCATTTGCTGAAATCCCATCTATTTTATATAAGAGGGAGTAATTCATAAGCATCTGTTTGGAATGTACCCTTGATCACCCTCCATAAAAGGAGTACTTAAATGGCAAGGAATGGGTGCAATCAATAAAACTACCATCCTTTCTCCATTTACGTAAATGGCAAGGAATTAGTACTTAAATAGACTTGAGATGAAAGCAATAGGTGCAGTCAATGAGAGGAACAAGAGAAGTTGGAAATTTAACATTCTTTCTCTATATATAGGGACGATGAGATTTCGGGAAACATAAAACTATCATCCTTTCTCCATTTACTTTGTTGCTGAGAAGCTCTGAAGAGCTAAAGTGGATGGGTTTGGTTTGGGATGTTTTCACCAATGATAGAAGTAGTGTCTGCTGAACATTCAGGATCCTGGAATGATGCAAATAAAAAGTATTAGGTGCCGTTTGTTTAAATTTTAACTATTTTCAACGAAAATATTTCCTTATTTCAAGTGGTTGATGAAAGGCAGTGAGAACAAGAAACAATTTTTAATGTTTTCTTCATTCAAACATGAAATTTATGTGAGGCTATTTTCTTTGGTAAGTTTTCCAAGGGGTAAACCGTGCATTTTGCACATAAGATATTTTAGATCCAACCAATCAATGCCTTTGTTTCTTAAGGGATTTCGTATGTGAAAAAGTTTACCTTCATGTGATAAGTTGACCCCGACAAACTATTTAGAGTTAAATGTTATTTTGCTTTGCAATCATCAGCCTGACTGGGACTTTCTATGTTGATCTAGCGGAGTAGATCGATTTAAACGGCAGTTTGCCCATCTAGAGGAACATTTTAGTAACGGACAAAAGGGTGCTCCTCTTCAAAGAAAGCACGCATCCTTGCCAAGGTGATTTTTTTTTTGTTATCACATCTCTCAGACATACAGACAAAAAATGCTTGTGATAATTCTGTCGGTGTCCTTCCACAGGGAGAGGGTCTATGCTCCTAGGAGTGAAGCTGATGATAGAAATGCTAGATCAGAGAACGGTGCCATGGCTGGTAATGCCCCTTTACCAGACACTTCTAAAGAAGTTTTGCCAGCACAAATTGGCCACATGGCAAACAATCATATCCACAACCTAACGAAGAGTGATACCATCAGTGCTTCAACATGCATGCCCATGACGGATCACAAGGTTGGCTTTCTTTATTATAGATTAGATTATCACAGAAGTAATAAATATTTTTTTTCCATAAAAATGCTTGGTTCTTCTGCAGCTTGTATACATAATTTAGCTCCCTGGAAAATTCCCAGATTTTATGGTAGCAGGCAGTGAAGAAAAAAGCCTCATCTAGGCTCACGCCTCGCTCTCAGGCCCTAGGTGCACCTTTTATCATCTAGGCAGTGAAGAAAAAAATGTTTGGTGCACCTTTCAGTCTTACTAACTTTCCATAGAGGGGAAAAGATAACATTTTCACATTTCAACTAAGCAAACAAACTTATTTTCCTGATTGGCAATTGGGTTATAGAATCTTTGACTGCTATTGGATGATATTCTATTTGAATTGACTAATTTTTTTGATAATTTTAAAATTTTTACTCCTATGCACCTACACTTCATATAGTACATAGCTTATATTCTTGCTCTTTGTATCATAAAATTAAAGGTTTACACAACATTTCATGGATTTACGTATTATAACACATTTTGTAAACATGTGTGCCTTGGATCCAAATCACTCTCTGCTTCTTGCTCTTTGTATCATAAAATTACAGGTTTACACAACATTTCATGGATTTACATTATAACACATTTTGTAAACATGTGCGCCTTGGATCCAAATCACTCTCTGCTCCTAGGCTATAGACCCGCTATCACTTTTTTTTGGTGCCTTACGCCTTTTTCTTCACTGGCAGCAGGGAATATGACAGGGCTCATCTGTTGTCACCACTCAGCACATGTTCTCATATTTCTGTTTCATTTGAGAATGGACAGCATCACTCAAAACTGCTTCCATTCTCAGTTCGTTCTTGAGTTCTTCGGCTAATTACCTGTTGGATATGATAAGAATTGTGTGGATGGGTTTTCATTTTATTGGTTTCATCATTGTGGACAGGAAAATACGGGCTCTGAACAAGATGAAGAGATGAACCAATTCTCAACTGAGACTTCCTTTTTACATGTGTAAGTGTATGCGAAAGAATATTTATACCCCCAGAAGATCAAATGAAGGGAGATTATTGCTGTGGTTCGTCCTTGATTCTTAAGTTAAATAAGAAGACCATTGCTATTCCTTTATCGTCTTGATCAGTTACATCTGCGCAACTATCTCCAAGCAGCTCGTCCTTGAGATTTACTGCATTTTATGACAGTAGTTGGTTGTGTCACTTTACATCCAGATAAATGATTGCCCTAGAGGAGAAGACAGTGGACTGTTGCTGTGTTAGAGCAGCTCAAAACCTTTCCAATGCTTGGTTTAACCCATTACTGTAGGTGATGTTTAGTTGAGAGCGATTGACGGCTGGATTGTTTTACTGGTTATTGTATCCCAATAGTTATGGAACAAGATTTAATTTATAGAACAAGATTTTAATTACTGTAGTAATTAGAGGGTTTGAAACATAATTAGCTGAGACCTACCGTCTTCCTTATCTATCCCAAATTCTGTCATGGAGAGCTACCCAACATAGAAAGATAACTACAAGATCTCGACGGCCTTCATTTCTGGAGCTTCTCTGGCACTGAATCTGCCTCCTCCAATCCAAACTGGATTCCGGAGGAGAAAGCCTGAGACAATGCTGTACCGATGAAGAAGATGGTGAACTGGAGCTCAGGCTGCACAAAATGGCTCGAGCATTCGGGTTTCAGTTGCTGGGTCTTGTTGCTGGCAAACCTTTGAAAAAGAAAAAAAAAAATGAAATTTGAGGTTTTAGGAATTGATATGAGAAATCGAATGGATCAAGATGTTTTTGAAACGGCGTGGGTAAGCTTGGAAAATGTTGGAACTTTATTTACAGTATCGGAATGTTTTCGAAACCAATTCCACCAATTAAACATGGTTTTCGAATAGAGAATATACAAAGATAGAGATTACAAAGATATGATAGGATATTATGGAGGACTCCGGAAGCTTGGAACAAAGCATCTGAAATCGAGCCGTACCAACGACTTTCGTCAACAGGTCTGCAATCTGATCTTGGGAGCGAACATGTCTGTCAACTAGTGATCCATCTTCAACCTGTTTACGGACAAAGTAGTAATCAATCTTGATATGTTTGGAAGGTTGATGAAATACTGGTTTTGTCGACATATAAGTAGCACTGAGATTATCGCAGAGCAAAATTAGAGGCTAAAAAATGGAAGTGGTTCGCGTTAGAATGCTGTGTGTTCTAAAACCCCAAATAGTAAATCCATACTTTCAACTAATAATGAGTATTAACAACAAGCAAGAATTAGTCGATCCTACAGAGAGTGCGTGCGACTTTGGCTAAACGTAGTAAGCAAGCAATTCGTAGCAAAAGTAATAGTAATAATGAGAGAAAGGTAGTAAGTAAAACAATGATTGAAACATAAAATAATAATGATACGAGAATATAGTTCTACTTATATTCGCAACATAGGTAATTTCATGATCATTGGGTTGTTTGGTTATGCTCGAAAAAGCTCGAGCTCGACTCGCCTGAATAGGTTAAACAAGCCGAGCTTGAACAATGTTTTAGGCCCGAACCGAGCTCAAAAGCTCGTTACTTACTAACTTTTACAGCTTCACTAAATTACCCATAGAGAAAATATAACCCAACCAATTAAAAACCCTTCTAATTTGGCTGACAACTTGAGCAAATAAAGCCCAACCCAACCCATCGCAATCTCTCGTACCCTTTTCTGATTTCCCTCTCTCCGTAGTCTTTACTCTCTCCTACCCTAGTTTCTAATTGAACGAGCCGCCTCTCTGTCAATCTCTCTCCATGCCTCCATGTTGTTATCGTCGCGCCTCCTGCCACCAACTGAGCCGCAATGTCATCCTTCTCACCTCCCCCATGGCGGCACCTTCATTGCACCTTTTTGCATCTTCTTCTCATATCTACCTTCGATTCCAGTGCATCGGCTTCCCCAACTCTACCTTTGATTGCACCGGCTGGATATCCAAGATTTCAAATCCTGGGAAGAAATCAAGTGTTAGTGATATTCAATTTTTTAGGTGGAATTCCTTTTGCTTCGATTAAAATTTGTTTATTGCTTGTTTGGATTCAAACTTTTGTTGACATTTGTGGTTGTGATGGTCTTTATGAAAATTTGTATAATAGTTGTTTTTTTTTTGTTGAAATCGATTGTGTAAGATCATGAGATTGATTGTAATGTCCTCCTTAGGGTTTCCATTCATTGATATAACATATATATAGGTTACAAAGGTATTGGGCCTTAATGGGCTTTTAGCCCACTATACAATATTAAGACCTATGTAATCTATCAAACCCCCGCAGTCGAAACTGGAGGGGGTCGTACAGTGAGACTGGAGCGAAAATCAATGAACAATTGTTGAGGTAAACCCTTGGTGAATATATCAGCGTACTGATACGAGGACGGGACATGGAGAACGCGGACATGTCCTATGGCAACCTTGTCCCTGACGAAGTGGAGATCAAGCTCAATGTGCTTCGTGCGTTGATGCTGGACCGGGTTGCTAGCGAGATAGACGGTAGAAATGTTATCAGTATAGACCAGAGTGGCCTTCATAAGAGGGCAACGGAGCTCAAGCAGGAGATTGCGGAGCCAAGAGCACTCAGAGACAACGTTGGCAACTCCCCTGTATTCGGCTTCAGCGCTGGAGCGAGACACGACAGATTGACGCTTGGCCGACCATGACACAAGGGTGTCATTGAGGAAGACACAGTAACCAGACGTGGAGCGACGCGTGTCAGGACAACCACCCCAATCCGCATCAGTGTATGCAACAAGGTCAAGCTTAGAGGAAGGAGTGATCGTGGTGCCGAGCTCGAGTGTGCCGCTGATGTACCGAATGATCCGCTTTAAGGCATGAAAGTGGGGTTCCCTGGGGGCATGCATAAATAGGCAGATCTGCTGAACGGCGTAACTGATATCAGGTCTAGTGAAGGTGAGATACTGAAGAGCACCAGCAAGGCTCCTGTACAGCGTTGGATCATCGACCAAAGGACCTGAGTGAGCGCTGAGCTTGTTCGATGTATCGACAGGGGTGGCGACCGGATTGCAGTTACTCATGTTAGCCCGAGCAACAATTTCAGCCGCATACTTACTCTGTGAGAGGAATAGCCCAGACGAGTGCCGCTGAACAGCAACTCCCAAGAAGTAAGACAAAGGGCCCAAATCTGACATAGCGAATTCAGCACTGAGCTGTGAAATAATTGACGTTCGAAGAGCATCAGAAGAGGCGGTGAGAATGATGTCGTCAACATATAGTAGCAGAAATGCCATGTCGGAGCCTCTGCGATAGATGAACAGGGACGAATCCGAGCGGCTGCCAATGAAACCCAAGCGGAGCAAATGAGAAGCAAAGCGCTGGAACCAAGCTCGAGGAGCCTGTTTCAGACCATACAGAGAGCGCTTCAGGAGACAGACGTGCTTAGGACGATCGGCATCAGTAAATCCCGGCGGCTGAAACATGTAGACTGTCTCATTCAGGTGACCATGCAGAAAAGCGTTCTTGACATCGAGCTGATGAATGGCCCATTTGCGCGACAGAGCTAAACTTAAAACCACTCGGATAGTGGCAGGTGACCACGGGGCTGAAGGTCTCATCACAATCAATGCCTACCTGTTGGGACCGACCGTTGACGACAAGACGTGCTTTATAGCGCTCCAACGTCCCATCAGAGCGGAACTTGTGACGGAAGAGCCACATACAGCGAACGACGTTCGCCGTTGGAGGGCGTGGGACAAGAACCCAAGTACCATTCTTTGTAAGGGCCCTGTATTCGTCGAGCATAGCCGCCTGCCAATTCGGGTCGAGGAGGGCTGTTTTGTGGGAGGTGGGGATGGGGGAGAGGGAGGGCTGGGAGCCGGGAAGGACGGGGGAAACGGGGGCAGGCGAGGCAGGTGCGGCGGGCGCCGCCAGGAGGGGGGGTGGAGCGGCGGGCGCCGCAAAATGGGTTGCGGCGGGCGCGGCAGGGGGTGCGGCGGGCGCCGCAGCCCGCCGCACCTTGTGGCGGGTGCCGCCGGGGGGGGGGGGGGGGACTTGCGGCGGGCGCCGCAGCTGGGGTTGCGGCGGGCGCGACAGGGGTAGCGGCGGGCGCCGCACGTAGGGGAGGGGATGGTGTGTGATGAGGTTGCGGACGGGGGATAGCGGGGTGATGGGTGGTGGTCATGGATACGATCTGCCGGGGTCGGAAGACTCCGGAGACGCTGCGGGTGTGTGGTCTTGTGATGGGGGGTGGCGGGGGAGGGGGAGACGTAGGAGCACCTGGAGAGCTCTGGGAAGAATGAAGTGAGGGAATGGTGAATCAGACTCTGGCGACGACACAGGGGGTGTGGGAGAGGCGAAGGGAAATCACGACTCATCAAAGGTGACATGACGAGAGAGAATGATCCTGTGAGTCTTGATATCGAGGCAAATATAGCCGCGATGATCGGACGGGTAGCCAAGAAAGACACAAGGGGTAGAGCGAGGGTGAAGCTTGTGGGGGGCGGTGGATGCCTGATTAGGGAAGCACAAGCAACCAAATATACGAAGGTGATCATATATAGGCATAGTGCAATACAGTGCCTGAAAAGGTGAGCGATGGTTGAGGGTGGTGGAAGGGAGTATGTTGAGGAGGTAGCATGTGGTGGACAAGGCGTAAGGCCAGTAAGGGAGGGGAATGGATGCGTGGAAAAGAAGGGTGCGCATCATATTGGTAATGGTTCGGATGATTCGTCCGGCCTTGCCATTTTGTTGGGAGGTGTAGGGGCAGGACAAGCGATAGGAGATCCCATTGGTACTGAAGAAAGTGTGAAACTCTTTGTTGTCAAATTCGCGGCCATTGTCGCATTGGAAACACTTGACAGAGGCGTGAAATTGTGTTTTGATGTAAGCGTGGAATTTGGAAAAGATAGGGAACACTTGAGATTTAAAGTGCAAAGGGAAAACCCATAAGAAGTGTGTATAATCATCCAGAAACAAAAGGTAATACTTATGACCCTCCTTGCTAGGCATAGGAGATGTCCAAATATCACTATGAATAATATCAAAAGGTGCGAAAGTAGTGTTTAAAGATCGCTGAAAAGGGAGTCTAGCATGCTTGCCTAACTGACAAGACGAACATAAACTAGAGCGATGCTCTTTATTACATTGGACAAGACTCTTAGAACGAAGTAAATCTAAAACTGCAGGACTGGGATGACCAAGACGAGCATGCCAAAGACTGGATGATGATGCCGAGAGGGCAACAGGACTTGACGGGCTGGATGGTGAGGGCGACGACACAGGATAGAGCTCCCCGATGCTATTACATCTCAGGCGAGTAACCCCCGTAGTAAGATCCTTCACAGAGAAACCAAACGGATCAAACACAAGAGAAACATCATTGTCAGTGGTAAACCGACGGACAGATATAAGGTTTTTGACAAGTTTGGGGGCAATAAGGACATTGTTTAGGTGCAAAGGATTGGTAGGGGTTGGTAGTGTGGTGTGGCCAATGCCCGAAGTAGCAAGGCGACCACCGTTGCCGAAGATAATAGAATGAGCAGGACCCTTAAAAGAAAGAGATGAGAGAGTACCTGAGGAGTTCGTCATATGAGAGGTGGCGCCAGTGTCCATGTACCAAGCGCCGTCAGGAGGTGTCAGCTGCATGGAAGAGAAGGCGTTGTGCACATCAGTCGGGTATGCCTGATCGGACGATGGACGGGGAGCAGGACCCAACAAGCCCTGCTGACGGTTGGGATATGGGGCAGGTCCACGAAACGACGCACCGGGGTAGCCATAGGGCATCCAAGGAGGGTAGCCAGGGTTGGGGTACCAAGAGGGGTGGCGGGGATCGTATTGCTGCGGGCGGCTGTTGCTGCGACCGCCGCTGCCTCTGCCGCGGCCGCGGACGCGCCCGCCGCTGCGGCCGCCGCCTCTCGGTCCCTGCTGATCGTTGGTGCGGCCAGGCTGGAGGGAGAGCTGCTCGATGATGTCACTGGATGAGACCAACGCCGTCTTGTCTTTGGCGGCGTCGGTTGTCTGACAGTGAAGGCGAGTCTCCTCCAGGATCAGTTGTGACCGGGTCTTTTCGAACGTAGGGAGAGGTTCCGTCTACTGTATATGGGTAGCAGCAGCGTTGTATTCAGAAGGGAGGCCCGAGAGAACCTGGAGAACAAGGCGGGTGGCACTGGGTTTGGAGTCGACGGCGTCGAGCTGATCAGCCAAGGTCTTGATGTGCTGACAGTAGGCAGATATCGATGGGAAAGACGAAAGTTTGCAACTTGAAAATTCGTGCTCAAGATAGACAGCACGGGTGGACTTGTTATCTTGAAAGATATTCTGAAGTTTCTTCCAAGCATTCAAGGCGGAGTCTTTAGGGTCGAGGATAGTGGTCAATAGATCTTTTGAGATGGTGTTGAAGATCCATTGAAGGACAATGGTGTCAAGTTGAGCGAAGAGATCGTCGTCTTCGCTGTCAGGGCGTTTGGCGGAGGAGTCAATGTGGTGGAGGACTTTATGAGCCTTAACATGGGTCGTGAAGAGGTCCGACCACATGGTGTAGGTACTGGACTCATGATCAAGGATGATGGGGATGCAATTTTTGATGTTGGAGATCGTGAGAGCGGAGTGGAAGGGCGATTTGGTGGGGGGCGGATCGGTGGCCATTGGGACAAGTGGGAGACAGAGGGGTACGAGAGAGAGAGAGAGAGGGAGAGGGGGGGGGGGGGGGGCTGTCGGCAAGGGGTGGCCGGTGGGGGGAAGGGGGCGGCGCCGGCGGGGGAGGGGCGGCACAGGGAGGTGGCGGCTAGGGTTTGGGTAGAACAAGAAGAAAAAGATAATTAGGGTCTTTGGATCTTAGGATGTGATACCATGTAAGATCATGAGATTGATTGTAATGTCCTCCTTAGGGTTTCCATTCATTGATATAACATATATATAGGTTACAAAGGTATTGGGCCTTAATGGGCTTTTAGCCCACTATACAATATTAAGACCTATGTAATCTATCAGATTGTATGCAGATTTGAATCGACCTTTGTCTAGAAGTGGCCTGACTGAGCTTGACCGAACCTAAGCTCGTTCACTCGGATTGACTGAGCCTAGACTCGTTCGCTCAACTTTGACTGAGCTTATCAAGCCCGAGCTCGAGTACGTGGTTAGGCTCGTGAGCAGAGCTTGAGCACAAAAAAAGCTCGTATGAATTTTAGGCTCAAGCTCGGCTCGACTCGTCTACCGTTCGAGCTGAACTTGAACCTGTCAAGCTCGGCTCGTTCGGCTCGTTCGGCTCGAATAACACTCCTATAGTTTTGTGCACATAGTAGTATTGCTTCTTGATTCGATCCCTACCAACTCCTTAAACTCTTGCATGAGGTTCGATAAGCAATAAGTCTTTAATCGCATCCGCTAAGAATAACATTAAACTATCTGCCATTACTCTTTCATATGCATGAATTCCAACATGTTCATTAAGATATGCTTGCTACTATATTGAGTTAAGGCCTACCAGATTTAACTATAATCACTTAACACGTTGTTTACCTATCTTAGTGGCCAGTTAAGACGAATAAACAATATAAACATGTAAAGAACATGCATAAACCAAATATAAACTATAAAATAGTATTCAAACAACCCTTACATGTCCTTAACCTATGCATAAAATATAAGCAAAACTATATAAAAGGTTTAGCCGAGCATGACTTACCTAAAATAGCGGAAAAGGAAAAAGAGAGGAAAGTGGTGAGTGAAGTGTGTCGTGAGTTGTGAATTGATGTGTGGAATGGATGAGGAGATCTGTATTTATAGGCTTAGGAAACCCTAGGAGTCGGCAATCTTAAGGTAGAAGCAAAGCCCAATGGGCCAAATTCGAACGAGAGAAAATCTTCTGGAATTTGCGATCGGCGGGCACCAATCCAGCGAGTGTTGTAGGATCTTCAGCGGGTGTTGCGAGTCAGCGAACGCCGCTCCTATGGTCGCGGGCGCCGTCTTTGCATTCTTCGTATTTCTTTTTTCTTCTCCTCTTGTCTTCTCCGCTTCTTCTTTTATCTTCTTCCTCGCGTAGATTTTGAACTTTGTATCTTTAACAACAATGAATGTACTTTATACTAAAAACCTATCTAAATGACTTAATAATGACTTAAAATTCCTATAAAAATAATGCATTATTAGGGAGCTCGGAGCTCTAAGAGTAGTTGTTGAAGCCAAATTAATGATGTCGTAGTGAAGGCAATAGCGCGATATATACTCAGCCTCAGAACTGGACTTTGGCACTTTGTAACCACATTTTGCTTCTTGGAGGCCCAGCTGACGAGGTTGCCACCATAAAATATTGCAAAACCGTGTTGTGATCGACAATCATCACCATCGGATGCCCCTCAAGCATATGAAAATACAACAAAGAGATGATATAAGGAAGGGCAAATTAATGATGTCGTCTGTCAGTTCATGATTGACAACCGACCAATCATGAACTGACAGACGTTGTTGACAATATAGAAAATCTCTAGCTGACTGATATTGACATACTATGATGCCCCAATAATATTCCTGTAATGATAAGGATCCTAGAATGGATCACAATCTCAAATTAGACGAGAGACCGACTCGGCAGGGGATTATATGGGGGCGTGCATCCTGTATTTTACTATGCAGAAGAAGGTCCCTGATATTCTTCTGCCGAGATAATAGAATAGTATTATGAGTACGCGTCATCTCTATGCCAAGAAAATAGTGGAGATTACCAAGATCACTTAGTGAAAAAGCATGATTAAGAAAGGTGGTGATGCTGACATAGGGAGAGTGGTGGCGGAGGGTAACGTTGGTGTAGTGCAGCCTGATGAGGAGCAACTATTGTAGGGGTGACAATGGCCAAGGAGATCAAAGCCACTTGTTGTAGTTGGGAGACGGTGGGAATGGATGGCGGCATGGTGTCGGGGGGAGCCTTGAATGCTTGAAACTAACAATCTGACCAATTGGAGATGTAAGCGACTAATCCCATTCTAAAACCTCAATAATATTGAATTAGGGGATTTATGAAATTGGAGTTATCCGCATTATACATAAAACGTTGATTGATCTTTTCGACGACGTAAATTATTCAGATTGTTTTGTGCGAGTGCTTTTGGTGGCCTTAGTTGTGCTTTGGATGGATTGAAGACGCGATGTCCTGAGTCGAGATTGACCAAGGTCATGGTGGTGTTGAGGTGCTTCATTGGAGTTCATCTTCAATTCACCGCCCATAGGAGATAGCATCTTGATGTACCACTAGCTAATGGTGTCTCCATGGTGGTGCTTGGCTTAGTTCTTTGTGTGCATCTTCGACTTGACTGTCTTCATTTTGTCTAGGTTCCACTTTACAGTAGGGTGCTTTCGGCCTATAGCTTCGCCTTTATTTTCAATTATGTTTTCCTTGCATTGTATCATGGTGGTTAATTTGTCTGCTGATTCGTTGGCCTCTCGAGGATCAAGTAGTTGTTGCATGATCTCTCAAATATTTTCTTGTATAAAAACCAATATAGTAGTTCTACTACACATGATAACAACACTAAAACCGTTTTAAATTAATCAATGTTTTAAAAGATCAATTAACATTCAAGGCCACCACAAATTAGATCGAACCTTACCAATTTAAGTATGTACATGGAATTATTATATGCTTATACCATAAAAGTATATAGTATAGAACAAGATTGCATGTTTCTCAATTTGGTACTCCGTATCATATTTTCATTGATCGTATATGTTCATTTTTCGGGGCGACAGAACCATAAAAAGGGGAAGAAGATGGTTTAACGATCCTTCAAATATCTCGACATGTACAAGGCGAGTATGTTTGTAATATTTGGCACAAAATATCATGTGCGTACAGTTGATGGAGCAATAAATTTATTTGGGGGAGGGGTGAAGTTTTGTACACATTATTGAGTCACTCTTCGATGAAATTTTCTTTAGTTTAGCTATCCAAAACTATGATATTTTAGATTAAACGACGATATTTTAGTTTAAGGCAACATTTTTTTAGTTCAAAATGATGGTGTGTTAGTTCAAAACTGTATTATCAGTTGTTATATATATTTTTCTCTTTAAACGAAAAAATGATGCCGTTTTATTCTATAACAACATTCTTTTTGTCTAAAAATAAATCGTTTAAAACCTAGAAAGTCAATACGTAATATGTTATTCTCTTATTCTCTTAGCATGCAATATCTTGTAACAAGATATACAAAATTTAAACTTGCATAATTTCTTATATAATTATATAATATAGTAATATAACCTCTAGTTTCGAAGCTCTTGGATTGAATTATATGGCCAAAATATCAAATTAAGTAAAATATAAAAGCATTGTGATTTATTAAAAGACATTTGAAATAATTAATTTGTGTTTATGTTTCAAATGTTCATAGCTTTTTACTCGGTTATCGGATTGAGGTTTATAAATTATCAAAAAAAGCTATCAACGAGTAGAACAAATATAGGTAATTCGTCAGATGAAAAGGAGTGGAGAATGCTCCACCTTGCCCCCTAGTTCCGCCCTTAGTTCTATCACTCTAGAACACGTACGGAATTTTGTAAGCAAGTATTTGGTTAATTATATCTTAGTAAACAAAAATATATTTTTAAGAATTAGTTTTGAAGAAACCAAAAGATTTGTCCAATATAACAAAAGACAATTTTCTTGACATATATAAGAAGTTTTATGAGAAAATTTGCGTTTTTAGCCATTTAGAAGGTTTTAATTAAGTCATTAACTAATTAAAAAGTTGTTTGAGGGTTTATAACCTTTATTGAATGTTTTTTTAGGTCAAAGACCCTCCGCCTCCTCTCCGCTTCACCTTACTCCTGGCGATCGGCGATTCCTCCAACCTCCTAGCAATCGTCCTTCCTTTCTCCTTCCTTCTCCGGCAGCGCAGTTGTCTTCCTCTTCCCGCTGCTCGCCGATCGCAACCTAGATCGGCGCTCTGTACCCCGCTCCCTTTCATTCTCTCCATGGCATCTGAGAGCCCTCGTCCGGCGATTTTCGACCTCCCTCTCTCTCAACCTTCGATCTGCCTCCCTCGCTCTCTTTCTCGATCCCTTCGTTCATACTCCTCATCAGATCTCACAATTGCTGATGCCGACGAGGAATCCCAGATGCAAATTCGGCGCCTCCCTGTCGTCGATGCCATCATCTGGCACTTCTAGTCCCCTCCGCTCACCTGCGAGGACGAAGCCACAATCCTCCTCCCCCGATTTCGGTGGCCGGACGAAGCTAGACACAGCCTCCCCTATTTCGGTGGCCGGACGCTGCGAGCCTATCTCCTGAGCAGTCAAATTGAGGTGAGGAACTCTTCATTTGGTAGATCAATCGTAGCATTTCGTTTGATTTCGTTTGTGTGTATATCTAAATTCTAGGGTTTGGTATTCCTCTTGATTCGTTATTATCTATGTGCAGTTGTCACTGTGATTTCTTAAGAACGTTGTAATTGTTGATTTGTTGGTGTCTTTGCAAAAACTGAAGACTTTCTCGGCTATCCAGTACTGTGATAACGAGAACTTTTGTGACTAATTATAATTTTAACAGTTACTTGTTAACCTTGAATGGATAAAGTGGAATTCATGATTCTAACATACTATTGGATGAGTGACAATAATTACCCTAGCAGTATTTCTTCAATTAATATTAATATCAAATTTAATTATCTTGTGATTGATTCATATTCTCATTTTAGTTGCTTACCCATTGAGTTTTGACATAAGATTAGCTACTGAAGAAGATAAACAAGACAGTATTCATATTCTCATTTTAGTGTGCTTTATTGGTCCTGTTCTCCTATTTCTTGCTCTTGCTCTCCACCCTGTCCCTTTCCCATTTCTTGTACAGCTTATCAAGTATGCGTTTTGCCTCACGGTTGGGGAAAATTGTGAACTTATGCAGGCAAGGCAGCCATTCTAGATCTGGCTAGGTATCTGTTTGTTTGGTTTCGTAGTTTTCTCTCTAATCACCTCTGTGTTTCCTTCATCACTCGTGTGTATTGATTCTGGTTTCACTCGATTAGTTGGAAGCTTGGGAAGACTGTCATAGGCCAAAAAAAAATTTTAGAACTGCTACACAGCCTATAATAGTTGATAGAAGTGGCAAATTTCTTGAGAATTCATGACAAATTTGTAGAACTACTAACTTTAATACTCTGGAATCACTTCCACGCATAAAAGTGCATACCTCCCCCCTTTAAATTTCTCCCGGCCACTGTGAAGAGGGCATGTAAATTGCCCATTTTTTCTACGAGAGAGAAGAAAAAAGAGAACTTGAAACCCACCCAGTTCGGTTTTTGCCCTCCTGTGGATTCTTGGCATCAGTTCTCAACTTCAATTGAGCTTAAGACCCATAAAGGTTGGGTCTTTATTTGATTTGAACTTCTGGGTGGTGGGTTTATCTGGGCTGAAATCAAAGTGCTGTATGAAGAGGGTTTGATACAATGACAGATGGGAATTCTAAAAAAAGCAAGGTTGGTTTCCCCTCAGCCAAATTTTGTGCAGTTAATCTTGATTTTTTTTTATAAAAAAAAATTATTTTGTGAATTTTCAAACTTAAAATTTGGTTCTTGGCTGCATTTCTTGTTCTTCCGTGAAGCTCTCCTGGTCAAAGTCACTGGTCAGAAAGTGGTTCAACATCAGGAGTAAAAATGAAGATTATGAGGCTGATGAGGTTCCTCATGGAGGTAGGTGTCTTTGTGCCAAACTGCCAATTTATTTCCTTAATCTTTTTCTACACCATTTTTTGGACCATTCATTTTATGGCCTTTTCTGTGTTTACATTAAACTTGTTAGAAATTAGAATGATGATTGAAGCATAAACAGTCTCTGATCTTATGGTCCTTGCAATACTGTTGAGTTGTACAAATTGAATCTGTTTTTTGCTCCTTCTCATTCTCACAATTACTATTGCTTTGATAGAAGAAAAAAAACCCAAACCCAAACCTAAACCTAAACCTATTTATTTGCCACTTGATTCAGTAGGTGATGTTGAGTGGAGAACCAGCTTCTCAGAGAGGGAGCCTTGCTCAGTCAAGAAGAGCAAAACAGGTTTCATATGATTATGAATAGTTACCCCATATTTACTTCTTTGCTGTTGAAAATTGAAGAGGCTCTTTGCCCCACAGTGATACAGATGGTGAAATTAAATGATCTTTGTCTCACTTTTAATTTGGCTGTTTGTAGAGAAATTCACTGACCGTGCTCGCCAAAGCGCCGAGTATCTTGAGCACCCAAGGATTATAGATGTGCAAAATCATAGGTACATTTTGGTTTTAGTATTTGTTCTTCGTGCTTGATACACCTTTTTCTTTTAGATTAACAAGTATGTGGTTTTTTATCTTCTACTTGATGCAGTATCTTTGTTGCTACTTGGAATGTGGGCGGAAAATCCCCTCCGAATAACATGAGTTTGGATAATTGGCTTCATGGTGCTCCTCCAGCGGATATTTATGTTCTTGGGTATGTATTTAACAATAGTTCATCTATGAATTCATGTAATCAAGAGAATATTTTTACTAAAATATTTGTATTCTTTGGCTATTCAGATTTCAAGAAATCGTTCCCTTGAATGCGAGTAACATCTTGGGTGCGGAGGATAATGGTCCTGCTAAGAAATGGATAGCTCTCATCAGGAAGTCCCTAAACAATGCTCCTGGGACGAGTGGGAGCAGCGCTTGCCACACACCGTCCCCCATCCCGAATCCAATCGTTGAAATGAATGCCGACTTGAAGGGTCAAGTAGGTTCAGAGCAGCATCCGCCCTTCCTCGTAGGTCATTTCAGGCAACCAGTAGCTGGAACTTATTGGTGGCATGGGAATAAATCTAAAAGTGGCATCAAATGCCTTTGTCATGCTAGGTTCATACAAATCAAAGTTAACTTATGTGGGTGCTACCAAAACTGATGCCAGCAAGGCAAATGATCTGACTGTGAGTATTTGCATCTCGTGTTGCCACCTTCATCTTTTAGTCCTTGCCACTATATTTGTGCATTTATTGGGGCATCTGCATCAGGATCTAACAATGCTTGTGACTTGCTGAAATAATTTTCATTTACTTTTGAGCCTTCACAACCAAGTGGGAAACAGTATGTTTGATATAGTTTTATTTTGTATTCATTGCCTAAAGCTTCTTTGTTTCTAATACGAAAAATGCTACATTTTGTTGGTATTAGTTATGATGCTTCATTTTTGAGATGTTTTTTGTTAACCTGTCATCGGCCACCTGCGGATAAGAGACATGCTTTTCACGGTGAGCTTCAAAGGGGTAGGCCAAGAAGGCACGAATGTGCTACGCCAGCTAGGAAACAAACTTAAAGCCGTGGAGAAGTTGGGCTCAGCGAACATCCTGCGTGAAGTACACGAGGCCACAGCGCAGCTGCATCACAAGATTGATCGGAAATCATATCTGCTTGTGCGTTCATAGAGTTGGGAAGTCGGGAGCCAGCAGCATATGGACTCAGAATTGCTCGGTGCCATAGAAGATCTTTCTGTAGCTAATGCAAAGGCTACTCCAGAGCCGAAAACAGTGGCTGATTTTCGGCACTCTTACAAGACGAAGTGGTGCTCAGCCAAGAGACGGTTGAGATTGTGGACTTTTCGTCCGATTTTTCATGATGTGAGGCTTTTATAGAGGTGTCTACAAATTGGTTAGGGATTACAGATTGGATTTTATTCAGTGCTCAGCCAATCTGAGTGCTTGGACTCTTTAGAAATGTTGTATATAATTTTTGGATGGTTATGTCACCTTGTATTCATTTCATTGATTCCACATTATATTTTTGATATTGATGCATTTTTTTAGTTGATGACATGTTATAATAGGAGTTTTTACGTATACAACCAATATTAATGTCGCAGCTTCAAAAACCTTGTGTTTTTATATGTGCAATAAGGTGTCAATATTTTGATTCCACGTTTTAAGCTTCTATGTCATCAATTATATAAAATTGTCACCATAAACTGTTGCGATTAATGAAGTGTAATCACAAATGTCATCAATGAATAAAAATGTAATAAACATGCCACCACAAGTGATTGCATCAATGAAATGTAATCACAAACGTGTCATCGGTAAATAAAAGTAGAATCGATGAAAATTTATCGATGTACAATTGATTAAATTAAAAAAAAAATATGACATCAAACGATTCGATTAAAAAAGTGACATCAAATAATTACATTAGAAAAATAGCATCAAAACACTAATTTGAAAAAGTTGCATCACATTAAAGAAAAAAAAATGTCATCAAAACAGTAATTTGAAAAATATGGCATCACGGTAAAAAAAAATATCATCAAACAATTGACTTTAAAAAAGTGTCATCAGTAGTCAACAGTAAAAAAAATTTGGCATCTATGGTCGACGTGGCATCACAGTACACAAAAAATGTCATTAAGGTTTGAAAAAAATGTAATAAAAAGTGGAATCAAAACGGTAAAAAAAAAAAAAAACTGGTCAACTGTCAACGTTGACCAGTCAACGGTCAAACAGTTGACCATTGACTTTAGTACCCCATTTGGGGAATGGACTAGGCAATCTAATTAAATAAGTTTCTTCTCTAATTAGCTAATTGAAAGTTTCAAATAGCCTAATTGCCTAAATCACCCAAGTTTTATTGCATACGATTTACACATTGAACTATAAAAATTTTACCAACTTTTTTTTTTATCGATATTGCATTAACAAGTATATTGTGAATTCTCACTCCAGTTTTACCCTCCGTAGAAGATTTGAAGGATAACAAGTATTGAATGTTGACACATATTTTCTTATGGAAAGTCAACATGGAATTGGACAAACTCCAAACTAAATGGGTTGCTATAATGAATCCAACAGATTAAAACATTTGTTTTATATTGATGATGACAATATTATATACTATAAAATAATGCGGCTTTCATATTTCGTTAGTAGTTTATCATCAAGTGAATTTTTTCCATTATTTATGATTATCAATACTTTAAATTTCATGTTTTATTTGTTTACCTATTTATAGACTCAATTTGAGCTGACTCAATACAAGTCATGTCTCGTGCATAGCAGGGATCTACCACCCTCTAGTCCACTTCATATCATAAATCACTTCAGATCTACCACCCTCTAGTTAAATATAAATTTATGTTAGACTCCCGAATTAGATAACTCTTTTTTCCATCTAGATTTAATATCTTACAAGTAGACTGGTCAATCGGGTCATTTGGGTCGAGTTTAGGTTTGAGTCATTTAAGTCTTGGGTAAATCGGGTTTCAGTTCAATCGGGTTACCGGTCATTCCGGATCGAGCTAAATCGGGTTTGTCTTGGGTTCGGGTCGACCAAACGGGTCAAAAAAAACTCACAACATTTTAAAGATTTTTTTAAAATATCATCAAAATGAAATTGTAATATAAATATGTCAAATTAAACTAAATAATAATATTATAAATAAATTTATAAATATTATCATAATAATACTATTATTTTAATATTTTAAGCATAAAAATCACATTTATACAAATAAGTGTTCTAAACATACTATAATTATAAAATATATACATTATTTAATTTATGAGGGACCTTAACGAATACAATTGTATGAGATCAATCTGATACCTGTGTGGCGTCTACATGGTGTTGACTTACCGAGTAGATTGATTTTACCCAACGGGTCATCGGGTCTCGATCCTAAAAGTCATGGATCATTTAGGTTAGGGTCGATTTCGGAGCCCGAGTCTAAAATATCGGGTTCAAACCCGCAAAATTATCGGGTATACGGATCCGATTTTTCGGATTGTTTTGACATATCTAATTAGAAGGTCTCTAGTTAATAAACGGGGTGACTATATGCACCTACGACAGGTGCTATATGCACTACATAAGACGGATCATAAATCCATCTGTTACAAATTTTTAAAAAAATATACGGACGGATCCTGAATCCGTCCGTTATAAAAAAAAATTTAAATAATTGATCTAAGATCCGTCCTATATAAATTATACGGAGTAAAAAAAAAAGAAGAAAGCTGCAATTGCAGCTTTATGGAAAGTTGCTTTTTACATTTCAATAAACATAACGGACGGATCATTGATCCGCCCTTGTACTTTTTTTTTTTTAAAAGATGCAAACAACTTTTTGTATTTTTGTTTTTGCTTTTTTTTTTTAATAAACACAACGACGGATTTATGATCCGTACGTGTATTTTTATTAAAATTTGTAACGAACGGATCATAAATCCGTCCTAATAGTGCATATAGCACCTGTCCCGGGTGTATATAGCACAATCCGTTAATAAATGAATACTTTAGCCTTAGCTATGTTTTAGGTGGGAGATGTTTGTTGATTTTCATTAACAAACTGCCTATAATATCAAATCTCGAGGTTTAGTTTGTCCACTTCCTTCTCACCAAGGAAAAAAGTTTGTCCACTTCCTAAAGGCAAACCCAATAGAAAAGTAGCAATAACCAAATAAGATGCCTCCTCTCTCACCTTCAATTCTCTATCTAATAATGCACTGGGGGACTTGAGAGTGTTGAAACCAGGCTGACTGTAAGCGGAGGAGGTCAACAATGGCTTCTCCCATCTCCCATCTGGTCATCTTCTCGCTCTCTCTCCTCCTAATTTCACAATCCAACCTCACTGCAGCAGCACCTCTCTTCCCAAAGGAAGCTTTGCCTACAAAATCAGGCCACCTGGTTGTGAACTCAACCACTGGATCCTCCATCTTCTATGCTTTCTATGAAGCCCAACAACCCACCTCTCCACTATCCGAAACCCCTCTCCTCATCTGGCTTCAGGGAGGTCCCGGTTGCTCCTCCATGACTGGCAATTTCTATGAGCTTGGTCCATGGAGAGTATACCCTGTCAACCAAACAGTGAAGCTTAAACCAAACCCAGGTGCTTGGAACCACAGTTTGGCCTCATTTTCATTGACAACCCAATTGGTACTGGATTCAGTATTGCTTCTTCCCCAGATGAGATACCCAGGGACCAAACTGGTGTTGCCCATCATCTGTGGGTTGCTATCAAGTCGTTTATTAGATCAGACCCAGTGTTTGAGTCCCGCCCGATTTACATCACCGGCGAGAGTTATGCCGGAAAGTATGTTCCGGCAATTGGGTACCACATATTGAGGAAGAACTCTGGGCAGCCGATTTCCGAGAGGGTTAAATTGGCCGGCCTTGCCATTGGGAATGGATTGACTGATCCGGTTGCGCAGGTAAACACTCATGCTGACACTGCTTACTTCACTGGCTTGATCAATGAGAAGCAGAAGACCCAGCTGGAAGAGGCACAAAAGGAGTCAGTGAGGCTGGTCAAATCCATGGATTGGAGCGAGGCAGCGGATGCCCGGAATCGGGTGCTGCAGATGCTACAAAACATGACAGGGCTGGCCACATTGTACAACATGAGGAGGAAAACGCCTTACGAATCGGAGCTGGTGGCGAGGCTGCTGGCCAATGTGGAGGCTAAGAGGGCTATGGGAGTGAATAATGCCTCCTTTGTATGGGAGGAATGCAGTGAAACCGTTGGGGCAGCGCTTCATGCCAATGTGATGAAAAGTAGCAAGTACATGGTGGAGTACGTTGTGAAGGAGACGAGGGTGTTGCTCTACCAAGGGCAGCTGGACCTGAGGGACGGCGTCGTTTCGGTGGAGGCATGGGTGAAGAAGCTGCAGTGGGAAGGAATCGATGCCTTTGTGTCTGCTGAGAGGAAGGTTTGGGAGGTGGAGGGTGTGCTTGCTGGGTATGTCCAGAAATGGAAAGGCCTGACCAATGTGGTGGTGTTGGATGCAGGCCATTTTGTGCCTACTGATCAACCGCTTCATTCTCAGGCAATGATACAAGATTGGGTTTTGGAGAGAGGTTTATTTGCCAAAGATGAACCTCTGTTGGAATCTGCGAATTTAAGGACTTCTTCACTTTGACCAATTTGTTTTTATATCTACTTTGAGATGAGGTATGCCGTATATGCGATCTCATGATTGTCTTCTATGTATTTTTTTTTTTTTTTTTTTTTTTTTTTTTTTTTTTTTTTTTTATGAGGAAAGAATTCGGGTAGAGTAAACCTACCCGGCAGCATCCTTACGGATGAGGTCAAGAAGACCCAAATTGTTTTTAATATCGACCCCTCGGGCAGAGTGGCTAAGGTGTGCAACCTTATCCGCCACTCTATTGCCCATACGAGGAATGTGAAGGAAAGTTACTTCCTTCACTGTCGATAA
The DNA here is from genome assembly GCA_037127255.1 of Persicaria tinctoria. NCBI lineage: Eukaryota > Viridiplantae > Streptophyta > Magnoliopsida > Caryophyllales > Polygonaceae > Persicaria > Persicaria tinctoria. The sequence goes on from JBANSL010000007.1 coordinate 37,772,288, forward strand.
TAGTAATTGAGTATCCGAGAGGATTAGTTCAATTTCCCAAGGACAGGTAGATTTCCGGTTTAAATGGTCAATAATGATCTTGCAGTCTCCTTCGATCTGGACTCTTTCTATATTTAGTTGGCGAACTTTTTGACTACCCATTTGGAGAGCTAATGCCTCCGCTGTGAGTGGGTTTTGTTTCCCAAGCTGATGGTGCAAAATGGAAGTCGGGTGTCCATTCCAATCTCTAATAATGGCACCAGCAGAACTGTCGCCATTAGAAAGAGATGAACCGTCAAAGTTTAATTTGTATGTACCCTTTGGAGGCTTCCGCCAGTGAATAGAACGTTGTATCTTACTTGTTTTTGGCGGATATTGCCTAGTGGGGCGGAGTTCCTCTTCAAATTCCATCTCACGCACAGATGTCCTATTCCAGTTATCTATATGACATTTGATCATTTGTATTGCTTGTTCCTTTTTTGGGATTGCAATCTGCTGGAACAATAGTTGATTCCTAATGAACCATGTCGACCACCAGGAGAAAGCGAGGCTAGTCATGGCGGTCGAATTTAGACTCTTCCCAAGAAGAGATAGAATGGGCCTAATGTCCCGAGACTGGGCAATCAAGCAGTCCACTGCTGACTGATCGTGTAGTGGAAGTTGGTGGAGTGTTCTAATGAAAGGGCATTCCAAGAACAGATGAACCTCATCTTCAGCGGCCGAATTACAAAGGGAACAGGTTGCGGGAACAGCCGACCCCCGACAGGCCAACCTAGTGGCGGTGGGGAGGCCCGACTGTGCTATTTTCCAGAGGAAGTTTTTAACTTTCGGAGGGGTATTGATCCTCCAAATCCACTCATTACAATCCCGATTTACTGAGACCCGAGATGTTATCAATTTGTATGCACTTGCCATGGTAAACCATCCTTCCCTATCCGGCCACCAATAAAGACGGTCCTGCAATTCCGAGGCAGGAAGCGGAATGTCTACAATTTCTTTTACTAGATCGCTGGGAAGGATCTGTTTTAGTTTTTCACTCCACCATTTGCCTCCCAAAATATAGTCACTGACCGTTTCATCCTGATTATAAATTGGAGGGCAGTCACTTCTAGCCACAATAGGGGAGGTTGAGATCCAGTTATCTGTCCAGAATTTTATTGAGTGCCCATTTCCTACAGTCCAGATAAGTCCGGTTTTAAATTTGTCTATTAACTCAGTTAGCCTGGACCATTGCCAGGAGCACGATCCGGATTTTCTATATTCGAAGATACTTGTGTGACGTAGATATTTATGTCTGATCAGAGATACCCACACATTACTTGGTTCAGCCAAAATCTTCCACAGAAGCTTCATCTGGAGAGCAATATTCAAATCACTTGATTTGCGAATTCCCAACCCCCCAAGTTGTTTTGGTTTGCATATCCTGTCCCAGCTAATTAATGGCCGGTACTGAAGATCCTTATTCCAGAAGAATGAGCGGTTGATCTGGTCCAGTTCTTTATGCATAGCGGCCGGGAGCATAAAGCTTTGCATCACATGCAAAGGCTTAGCTGAAAGGTTGGAGTTTATTAGTGTTGCCCGGCCTTGCTGAGATAAAGCACTTGCCCTCCACTTTGTTAGTTGTTGTTTAGATTTACAAATGATATCTTCAAAGGTACTGCTTGTGACTCTACCATTGATGATAGGACAACCAAGATATTTTTCTATTGATTTTTCTTCTGTAATATTCAGGCAAGTACGTAACTCAATAATCCTCTGACTCGAAATCCCCCTAGTCACCTGGAAGCATGATTTATGGTAATTAACCTTTTGGCCAGACACTTTGCAGTATGAGTCGATGATGGTCTTTACTTTGCGCCCTGCTTCGACACTACCCTTTGAGAAGATGATGATATCGTCAGCAAACGAAAGGAACGGAACCCTGGGCCCGTCGCGTCCAATCGGAAATCCAATGGTTGTTTTATCTATGCTAGCTTCAGCAGCCAGGTTTCGGGCTAGAATTTCGGCGCCTAGTATGAAAAGAAACGGTGATAGTGGATCGCCCTGGCGAATTCCGCGAGACGGGATGAACAGATCCGTAGGGCCATTGTTGACTAGGACAGAGAAGGAGACGGAGGAAATACATTCCATGACCCAAGCCACAAACCTATCATGAAACCCGAATCTTAGTAGCACGCTTCTCAGGAAGTACCAATCAACCCTATCGTATGCTTTTTCCATGTCCAGCTTAATTGCCAACCATCCTTCCCGACCCCTACGGTTTTTGTAAGAATGGAAGATTTCATGCGCTATAAGGATATTGTCCTGTATAGCCCGATCTGAAACAAAAGCACCCTGCAGAGGATGTATGAGTTTGCCAATAACCTTTTTCATTCTTTCAGTCAGAATTTTGGAGATTATTTTGTAAATGTTGGAGCATAGACTGATAGGCCTGTAGTGACTAGTGGTCGTGGGATTATCTTGTTTAGGAAGCAGGGAGATAAAAGTATGATTTATTTGGCGGAGCATTTTGCCCGAGTGGAAAAAACCTTTTACCGCACATATGACAGATTTGCCGACGATGTCCCAGTATTTTGTATAAAATTCAGCCGTGAAACCGTCAGGTCCCGGGGACTTGTTTCGCCCTAGACTGAAGACTGAAGTTTTAATTTCTGAGTTAGTCGGAATTGCTGTAAGGAAGGTGTTTTCCTCTGGCGAGATGGACAGTTGTATTAGCTGCAGAAGGTTGTTAAGGAGACCTTCATCGGTGGGCTCTTTCTTAAACCTCCTTTCAAAATCCCGTTGTATCTCGTTTCTAACATTTTCCTCCCCCAACACCACCGCACCAGTAGGGGAAAGGATATTGCGAATCTGTTTTCTATGACGTCGTCCTGAAGCCACTCGATGAAAGTAAGCTGTGTTGGAATCCGATAGTTTTAGGTGCTTAGTTTTGGCCCTTTGGCTCCAGAAAGATTTCTGAAATAAAAGAAGCTTTTCTCTCTTCACTATGAGCTGCTTTTCCTTATTTTGATCTATTTGGGAGTTCAAACCAACTCCCGCTGCCTGAATACGCACAAGTTCAGAGTCTACATCCTTCAACTGTCGGAAAATGTTGCCGAAAGTTTTCTTGTTCCATTCCTTTGCCCTTTTTTTTAAAATTTTCTGTTTAAACATTAATTGAAACATGGCCGAGCCCGGGCAACCCGCCCTCCACGATTGCTTGACTATGTTACGAAAGTCTTTCCGCATCAGCCAAGCATTTTCGAATTTAAAAGGGGGGGCCTTGAAGTTAGAATTGACTTGGAAAGAGATGGCAATTGGACAGTGATCCGAAGAGGAGAAAGCACCGTGAGAGGTTGCCATATTAGGAAAAGATGATAGGACTTGTTGGTGAACAAGCACCCGGTCGAGTTTTTCGCGGATATTGAATCATCATCAGGTTTTTTCTCCAGGTAAACGGATTCCCAAATGTGGGAAGATCAAAAAGAGAGCAATCGTTTTTGAAAGAGAGTAAACGAGAGAATCTGGAGATCCGGGTAGAGGCTCCGCCGAGTTTGTCGGAGCTGCACATAATTTCATTTAGATCCCCCATCACTAAGCACGGAATAGAGGACCCATTTATAATTGTTTTTAACGTTTCCCAAAATATGTCTTTATCATTGGGTGTTGGAGGCGCATAGACAAAGAGAACCAGAACCGGGAACCCCGGCTGAGGACTCTCAATACGGAGGCCAATTATGCGGGGAGCATGGATAGCTATGGAAATTGTAAAATTAAGTAACTGATGAGATTTCCAGATTACACCAATTCCACCCGATCTTCCGGTAGACGGCGACCATACTCCTTCATCAAAACCAATATTTCTCCATAATTTATCATCGGGTATTTTTTTCCGATTTGATTTCCGCTAACGACATAACTTGGATTTGTTCATTTTTACACATAGAGTCAATTTCTGTCCAGAATGTTCGTTTTCCAATCCCACGACAGTTCCAAAAACATATCTTCATAAAAAATCTAAAGTGATAAAAGGACCTGATTTCAGGGTCCTTAAATCGAACCGATGTAGCGAATGTGGTGTGTAATTACGTATGAAAATCCGGGTTTTTTGTGGGTAGAGATTGCCCCGCACCGAAAATTGTTTAAACCTATAGGGCCATTTGAAGGGAAGCAGCCAAGCAAAGGGAATAACCCACCTTATCCAGCCCAGCCACCATGTTTGATTATACATGAATTTTGACAAAGGATTGTCAATTGTTTCATCAAGTGGGAAGTTATAGTTTTTATTTACTTTACCGATTGTTTGATCAAGTAGGAATTTACAAGTAATATGACAGTAGGTATGTATTAGGAGAAACCCAGGAAGACTTTTCCCATTAAGATAGATCGCGGAATACAGATTTGTCCTAGTATCCACAAAGACACCCCAAATTTCCAATCTGTCTCTACCAAGCATCCACAAGGAGATGGAATTAAGAGCAATTATCATTAGGTGCACCAGAAACCAATGGGTAACCCAGACATCGTTTTCGTTTTCAAGACATCCTATATTACCGATTTTGTGTACCCCTTTTTTCCTGCTGAACAGAAGTGAATGCATCCACCAGCAGTGGTTTAGTAATTCATAGATTAACCCACAAACCAAGACACAAATGCAATCCAAACAATTGTACCATTTCATTATACGATAGATTGTGTTACCGATGTTAGAGGGAACGAGACAAAGGGGAAATGTGAGGATGATATGTTTACCAAGCTCCCCAAGAAACACCCATACATGAAGGGTGAGCGAACAGGGACGGAGGGAATGAGACCATCCCAAATCCGACTCACAAATTCTATTCGTAAGGTAAAGAGTGCCCAAACTGGAGGGCACAGGGAGGTTTCTCGGCCCAAGGAGCTTACATAAAATTCCACAATTAGTGGGATAATCAAACACCACCAACAGAGTGTGACATTGAGGACACTTGTCCATATTATGCCTACAAAGATTTATAATACAGGGAGCATTTACTAGATTTTCAATATACAAATTCCAAAAAGGAATTGAAACATCAAGTAAGCTAAGACCATAAAGGCTAGCCCTGCTTTTGCAAGGATAAACAACAAAAAAACATTTGTTCTCTTTTGTGCTCATTTTTTTATAAATCATTGACCACAACATTTCACTTGCCCAATTATACAAAGAATGATTTTCCATCCTAAGAACAGTCCACACACAAGGTCGATCAGAACCGAAGCATGGAACACTTTTACCAATGGAAGAAATTGTACAACTTCGACAAACCGACGACATACAACAACTTAACCACTTACTTGAGCAATTGGTATCCAATCCCTGCAGAGTGAATGAAGCCGACTCGGACTTGTAGGGGCTACCAACGAGCATACTCTGAACAGAGCCGGGGAAGGTCAAAAGAGCACGCCCTTGGAAAGACTTCAAATCCACCAGAGTCACCGAGAGCTTCATGGATCCCCTTCTATTCAAGTTATTGCACTTCCTGTCTTCACCATAGCTAAGTTCCACGGAACCTGCTACAAGTTTTTCCTCAACAGAGGGTTTAGGGCCCTTTCGGGGTGTGTTCGATAGGGGCTCGAGTGAGGAGACCCCTAAAGTTTTTTTGTCCTTCGGACATGTCCGAGGCATATATAGCCAACAAATGTGAACAACACCAGTTAGTATAATAAGGTAGATTAGATGTAAACGAGAACAGTGAGAGGAGAAGGTTGAGAAGATTAATTTGAGACCTCAATTCCAGATTTATAAAATTGCAAATAGGTAAAACACAACCTTTAAGAGCAAGACAAAGGATCCCAGTATGAAAAGCTCCAAAACACCCTTTACCTTTAGGCCTGAACTTGAGCGATAAGCCGCTGAAAGGCCATGCATTCAGCAAGGAGTCGAGGGGCAGTAGCCTGCCGATTAACATGAATACACCTTCCTCCAGGAGCACACAGAGATGACACCAAAAGGGATTCTTGACAACATACCGAAAACAGGTATAGCTAAGTTTTATCTGGGAGGGAGTAGCCAAGATCATAAAGAATTTAAACATGAAAGCCCCCTGATTTATAACATAAGGGAAACAGACCCAGAATGGGTGAGTTTTATCAAAGAACCAAATGCAAACACTATAGATTATTATCAGTATAGCCACCACCAAAGCCAAGTACAGACTAGCAGTGTCAAATTCAATTATAACCAAATCTTCATTTGAACTGAGGAAAGAAGCCATTACAGCCCCAATCGCCACAGTTTTTTCAAGGCCCGAAAATCGGGGGGTAGGGGGTGAAGTGGCATAAGCCTCTAACACCGGGTAAGAGATTATACAATTAAATACAACCAGATAAGAGATTGTGTATACATACCTGTTCAAGGGCGATAGAGCCGCGAGATTGGAGTTGGGGAACGAGAACCCAACCAAAACAAAGCAATCGAAGTCGAGACGGAAACCACACAACCACACACAGCTATCGGACAGAGAGAAGCCGAACCCGGAGCCCACAACTTCTACAATCGAGCGGGAGAACAGCAAACCGCCATCCGCACCCCCGGAAGGCACCTTCTTTCTTTTTCTGTAATTCTTCATCCTCCAATCCTTAGATCTCCACCCAGGAGAGCACCCGCACTGCATAACAACCAGCGAAAAGTATGCTGGGGGAGTACCACCAGCCCGCAAGGAAAAGCCGTCCAACGACCGGCCGCCACCGGAGGCTGAGAGCGCCAGGCAGCCCGACATAGAAGACGCAGGGAGCACAGGCGATTTTGAAGGGATACCTGAAGCGGCACCCACCGAAGCAGGAAGGGGGTGGGTTAGCAGCGAACGCCACGAGACGCCGGAAATCACAAATTGACTGCGGATCGGAGGGGACGTAGGGTAGACACCCAAAATACAGCCAAGACCAAGGCTGATTGGAGCAAAAGGGGGAAGAATCGGGGGAGAAGGGACCGAAATTTAGGGTTTGAACGGGAAAGATTACCGCGCGTGAAAGACGCGTTCTTCTGGGCTCCCGGGGGAGGTTTTACATGTGTTTTTTTTTTGTCTTCTATGTATCTCTTCCGTTAGCTTTGTCTATGTAGCTAATAACGACTACTTATAATAATAATAATAATAATAATAATAATAATAATAATAATAATAATAATAATAAGTTGGCGCCATCACCTTCTAGACATCCTGACATTAGCCAAGATAGTGTTCTCACCCAAGCTATCTCGAGGTATGTCGCTCGTGTTGGTTCAGATATTGATGACTTGTTTGTATCCCCCGCCCCCCAAAAAATCATGTCAGTATTGGCGGATCGATACTTCAAGTTCATTGATAACAATTTGATGTCCACACTCAATCCGACTTCAAGGCGCGCAGTTGCAGGTTTTGCAAGCAGTGAGAGGAGAAAGAGCACATGATTTTTTGTTGACTACTCTCATTGAGAGTCTTGCTCAGACCATGCCGTCTCGCCAATTTCGTTCTGTCCTCCAATACCATCTCTCGATTCCTATGTTTAGTGGGTATCCGACCTGTCCCAGTTGTGAGCTGGATAAGATGGACCCTTTTGGTGACCATGCTTTGCATTGCAGTCGAGGCATCGGGACTAAGCACCGACACAATCTGAGATGTTTTGGCAGACATGTTGATGCCGCTCAATTATCGATGACTCCTGGTGACATTGAGGACAACATGAAGGTTCCATTTGATGGCCCTGTCACTCGTTCAAGGGCCAAGAAGATTCAAAATGCAACTAAGGCCTTTCTTGTCCGTCACCATGGAACGTTAGAGCAAGGGTTCAGGCCACCCTGGATCACTTGGCTCAAGGTTACACCGCCAGCACAAGAGGTGAGCTTGCGTCCACACTCGGAGCTCATGAAGACTCGGCTACACCCATCTTGATCAAGGCTTGGCCGAATGGGCTTAATGCATGGGCCGAGTTTACATTGTGCATGGGCCGAAATTAAGTTATTTAATTAGTTGTTATTTTATGCAAATTAGATAAATAAGGTGGAAATTAATTATATCACTTCTAGATATATTACTTTCCCACCAAGTTATTATATTTCTATCTCTTAGGAATTATTTATCTTTAAGTTATTTCACTTATCATTAGATAGAATTAATCTATCCTAACCCCTTTCCTTTGCAAGTAAGGATTGGTTAGATTTCTTATTAGTTTACTATAAATTCATGTTACACCTTTTTGAAATTGATCAGATTGAATTAGAATTGAAGAAACCCTTAACGAATCTAGGGTTCTTCGATTATCAATCCCAAAGCTCTTGTGTTCTAAGACTTTCGGCAATCACAAAAACACCACCCTCCCCTTGATTCCATTCGGCAACCCTAAAACCAAAGACAACCCAAATCAGAAACTGTCGCAAGAAGAAGGAGACCGAGTACTTGGCGACAACCGCGAGCACGTACGCTCCCAGCGAGCGCAGACGCCCAGCTCCGCAGGCGCAGGCGTCCGGGCCTTCCAGCACTCGACCTCGCTCTCGCGCATCCGAGTTCTCAGGCGTTCGCTTCCGCGGATTCCTTCGCTGCCAGCGAGCGCTCTCTCACCCGCGTCCTCACTCCGCGTCTCCAAGCGCCAAGTTTCCAGTCGCGCTCGCTTCACTCTCAGTCGCTGAATCGCTCCCTCCCAATGAGACAACCTGCGCGCTCCGACACCCGCACACCCTGAGGACCCCTGTTCTTTGTGCCCAGCGACCCCGCGCAACCCAGTCCCTCGCTTCTCTTCTTCTGTCGCTATTTCAATGTTTCAAAGTTGCTGAATTTTCTAAGTTTAATTCTGTCGCTAAATCAGAATTTAATCACTTGTTTGAATTGTTCCAAATCAGGAGATATCAAAGAGCATTGCAAGATCGGAGCAAATATACGGCGTGGTTCTTGATCTGAAGCCCACAGGCGAAGGATCGGGTATCCCAAACGTATCAAGTGGTATCGGATTTCAGGTTAATGCAAGTTCTTTACTCTCTTGATTTCTATTTGAGTGATTTATTTTTCGTGCCTTATTTTTCACCATAGCCGCTGCATAAAAATTGAATCTTTATTATTCACCCATAAAAATTGGCACTTTATTTTTGTTATTCTTTGTTGGATCTATAATTTGGAAGATATTGAGTTCTTGATTGCAAGTTGTGATCTTTTATTCCTAGTTGCTACATATCATGCCTATGACTGTGATTCTTGGATTAAAGCATTATATAAACTTGCACCACTAAAGAACCCTACTTTTTCCAGTTTCTAGCCAATTTTCCCTATTTTCTTTATTTTTGCTTACTTTTAGATCATCGTAGCTTTTATTTTTATTTTTTGCTCTTTATTTTCGGTTGCTACTCCAATTTACAGCAACTTGTCCCTTATATATATATAAAAAAAAAACAGAAAAAGCCGAATTCAAAAAAAAAAATAAAAAATAAATATATATATATATATATATATATATTATATAGAGCATTCTTTCATTACATAATTGAGTTAGTAACTCTGAGTTCTTTGCTTGCTACATGTTAGATGATCTAAGCGGTTTAAAGCATTACAAAAGAACCCTACTTGTGTGATTTTGTGCTGTGCCGACACTGGAGCCTTGGTCACACCCCTCTTTCTCTGAACCGTGTTGCAACCGTCAGATAATAGTTGACGGAGTGTGTGCACTTGATTGCCCTTGTGATTGCTTTTGTCGATTATTACACATTCATATTATTTAAGCATCACATTGTAGTTCTTTTTCTATACACATTCAGCCGCTTGTTTATACTTGCTATCCTTGATATCCGACTTTGTGGCTGATTTAAATTGCAATTTGGATTATTACTTGCTGTCTTCAATATTGCAAAATTCTGTGTCCAGGGGAATTGCTTGAATATTGTGCCTTGTTTTCTCACTCTTTGATTTCTAAAACCGTGAATCACTCTTAGGAATCACTAGAGCTTGCATTACTTGGTTTATGGTCTTTGCTTCGTTTACTTGTTGCTCTTCTGATATTGTAGGAACATGGCAAACGATAGCGACCCCAACCCTTCCCCTACCCCACCTGTTGGCATTACTGCTGAGGCTATGCAGTTTATTATTGACTCTGCTGTCCAAAAGTCTACTCTGGTGACACGACAGGAGCTAGCAGAGGCTGAAAATCGTCGAGCTATCGAACGCAAAGAGGACCTCCTACGGTTATCTGACGTCATCAAACAAGCAGTTGCTCGGCAATGGGAGGAGTCCAAACAGGCAGAGGCTTCTGGATCTACACCTCCTTCTGGAGGAAAGCCGCCTCCACCACCCCCAGATACTACACCACCTTCGGGTACTGTGCCCCCTACAGGTAATCAGCAACCTGCAGGTAACACCTTTTATTCGGGTCACCATCCTCCTTCTGGTCAATTACATTATCAGCTAAGATCTGCTACTACTAATCCTTTCCCTGGAGAGCATGACGACGATCCTTTAGCGGGCTTCAATGGCCATCAGGATCGCCCTGAGCCCCAGCACCCACGGCAGCAGCAGGGCCGACCCCATCAGCGTCCACAGCAGCCGTTCTATACTCGTGCTAACTGGGATGATAGTCGTAGCAATGCTGATCTGAATGAGACACCACATTTGGAGGATGCTTACCATGAGGTAAATCCTAACTTTGATGATTTACCCCCTCCTAATTTTGGTCGTCCTAGATTTGATAATGCTCAAGCTATTCAGAGACGAGATGTTAAGCTTAAATTAGAAACTTTTGATGGTAATACTGATCCTGAAGCTTATCTTATCTGGGAAAATCATACTGACTATCTGCTTGAACATTTGCGCTATGAGGAAACGGAGAAATTGGAAGTTGTTATATTACATTTAGTAGGTAAAGCTCGCAACTGGTGGTTCCGCACTCGTGAGATGCGCCGCCGTCAGGACAAGCAACCTGTTGAAACTTGGCCACAACTTCGCTATCTCCTAAAGAAGAGACATGTGCCTGAGGAATATACGGAGTCCATGAGGATGCAGCTCGCTTCCTGCGGACAAGGAACTCGCTCGCCGAATGACTTCAGGGATGAACTTGAATGACTCTCCCATCAGGCTAATGTTTACCTTACTGAACGTGCTTTGTGTACTCAATTTCTTGTTGGTCTTAATATTTCTATTAAGAATCCTTTAGCTATCCATTCCATTAGAGATATTAACACTTTGACTCATAAAGCACAACTTCTGTATGAGCAACAACAGCAGCAACTTCGGCAACAACGGAGCAGATTCGATCAGACCTCCCAAGGTCGCAGGTTTGTTCCCGTTAACCCTTCTGGTCCATCTAAACCTTCTACTTCTAACCCTTCTATGCAGCAAAAGGGAGTGTCCAACTCACCTCAACAGGGTTATCAGGTTGAAACTAGAAGAGTTGCTGCCCCTTCTACAGATCGCAACAAAGATATCCGCTGCTTCACTTGTGGAGGTTCTGGGCATGTCTCTCGCAATTGCCCCCAGAAAAGGAAGGTTCTTCTCAACGATTTGGGAGACCATTACTATGAGGGGGAGACTGCTGAGGACCTGGTAGTTTTGAGTGAAGTGGAGGAGGACCAGTCGACTGAGCCTATTGAGGAGATCGATACTTCCCAGTACGACAACGTGCTTTGCATTATCAATCGATGTGTCCTGCACATTCAGGAATCTCCCATGGCTGATCAAAGGGAGAACATATTCCACACCAGATGCTTGGTTCGTGAGGCTACCTTAACCCTTATCATCGACGGTGGGAGTTGCTGCAATCTCATCAATGAAAAGGTAGTGAATTTCCTCCATTTACCTACAACTCCTCGAGCTACTCACTATGGTTTAAATGGCATTACTGATGATGGTTCTGATATATTGGTCACCCAACAATGTTTAGTTTCCCTTTCTATTGGAACATATCATGATAAAGTTTCATCTGATGTTGCTCGCATGGATTGTAGTCATATATTGTTAGGGCGTCCTTGGTTATATGATCGTAATGTCCTTCATGATGGGCGTGCAAATACATATGCTTTCACCTATGACGGGAGGAGAGTTACTCTCCTACCCTTATCGCCACAAATTATTCTGAAGGACCAGGTGCGCAAGCAGCAACAAAGGAACGCCGAAAGAGAAGCTGAACGAATGGAGAAACTCCAAGGGAGCACGGCTGCACCAGCCGCACCCGCGGCCCCAGACGCCGCGCCCGCGGCCCCAGCAGCAGCGCTCGCCGCAGCCCCTGTAGCCCCCTTGACGCATTCTCCTTCCCATCCGACGTCTTCTAAGCCCTCTTCTGCTTCATTTAAGGGCTTTATGGAACGTCGATCGTTGGTCTCTCACCCTCAGCAAGGGACCATCACTTGGAATGCTCATCGACCTCATATTCTTCTGGTAATGAAACAAGTATTACTTAATGTTGAATTGAGTCATATTCCTGCACCTATTGTTGCTCTTCTGCAGGATTACTTGGATGTGCTTCCAGCTGAACTACCCCAAGGCTTGCCTCCTATTAGAGGTATTGAGCACCAGATTGACTTTGTGCCTGGAGCAGCCTTGCCTAATCGCGCCGCTTATAGAGCTAGTCCTGAGGAGACAAAGGAGCTGCAACGCCAAGTCACAGAGTTGATGGATAAGGGCTTTGTTCGTGAAAGCTTGTCTCCCTATGCCGTACCAGTCATATTGGTTCCAAAGAAGGATGGCTCCTGGCGCATGTGTGTTGATTGCCGCGCAATCAACCAAATAACGGTTAAGTATCGCCACCCTATTCCTCGTTTAGATGATATGCTTGATGAACTTCATGGTGCTTCTATTTTTTCTAAAATTGACCTTAGAAGTGGATATCATCAAATTAGGATGAAACATGGTGATGAATGGAAAACGGCTTTTAAAACTAAGTATGGCTTATATGAATGGTTAGTAATGCCTTTTGGTTTGACAAATGCACCTTCTACATTTATGAGGCTTATGAACCATGTGCTTAGAAGACACTTAGGAAAATTTGTCGTGGTCTATTTTGACGATATCTTAATCTACAGTAAGAATATGCATGATCATTTAAGTCACTTAAAATTGGTTTTTGATTGTCTAAGAAAAGAGAAATTATATGCCAATTTAAAGAAGTGTTCTTTTGCACCCGAGTCTACCATTTTTCTTGGTTTTGTAGTGACTGCATCTGGATTGAAGGTGGATGAGGAGAAGATTCGTGCTATTCAGGAGTGGGCTAGGCCGACTACACCCACCCATGTCCGCTCATTCTTGGGCCTTGCTGGCTTCTATCGACGTTTTGTCAAGGATTTCAGCCTGATTGTCGCCCCCCTGCATGAGCTGACAAAGAAGGATGTGACATTTCGCTGGTCTGACTCACATCAAAAGGCTTTCGACGCTCTCAAGGATTGCCTGACACACGCCCCAGTGCCGTAGTTACCTGACTTTGCTCAACCTTTTGAGCTCGAGTGTGACGCTTCTGGCACTGGCATTGGAGGGGTCCTGTTGCAAAACAAGCGTCCCATCGCCTACTTCAGCGAAAAGTTGGGCGCCGCTGAGCTCAACTATTCTACCTACGACAAGGAGCTATTTGCATTGGTTCGCTGCTTACAGACTTGGCAACATTATCTCTGGCCTAAGGAGTTTGTGATTCATTTGGATCATGAAGCTCTTAAGTACCTCAAAGGACAAGCAGTGCTCAGCAGGCGACTTGCTCGATGGGTGGAGTTCATAGAGACCTTTTCCTATGTGGTTCACCACAAAAAGGGAAAGGACAATGTGGTAGCTGACACGCTATCATGAAGGTATGTCCTCTTAAACCATATGGATGCACATGTTTTGGGTTTTGCATTAATAAAGGAACTGTATGCTTCTGATAGTTTCTTTAAAACTATATATGCTCAATGTGTGTCCAAAGGTGAAGTAGATTCATTTTTTGTTGATAATGGGTATTTGTTCAAGATGGGCAAGCTTTGTATCCCATCTTCTTCTATTCGCCGATTGTTAACCCAGGAAATACATGAATCTAGGGGACATGGGGGTTTCGAAAAAACACTAGCTGGACTAAAGGAACATTACTTTTGGCCTAAAATGTCTAATTATGTGCCGAGATTTGTCAAAAGTTGTGTTACATGTGCTAAAGCCAAATCGAAATCCAATGCTAATGGTCTATACCAACCTTTGCCAATTGCTAATGCACCCTGGGAAGATGTTTCTATGGATTTTATTGTAGGATTACCTAGAACTTCTAAGGGTCATGATTCCATATTTTTTGTTGTAGACAGATTTTCCAAAATGGCTCATTTTATACCTTGTCATAAAACTGATGATGCTATTCATGTTGCTCATTTATTCTTCAAAGATGTTGTTCGCTTACATGGATTGGCATTGTCTATAGTTTCTGACCGTGATCCTAAATTCTTAAGCTCGTTTTGGAAAACTTTATGGTCTAAATTGGGTACAAAATTGCTATTTTCTACTTCTTGTCACCCAGAAACTGATGGCCAAACTGAGGTCACAAATAGAACTCTTGGGGCTCTCCTTAGAGTCATGCTACGAACTAACCTCCGGAGATGGGAAGACTGTCTACCATTTGTAGAGTTTGCATATAACAGGTCTAGGCACTCTGCAACAAAAATGACCCCCTTCGAGGTAGTATATGGCCGAAATCCATTGACTCCAGTGGATATGATGCCTCGGCCATATAAGGACAAGGAGAGCGTGGATGCATCTAAGCAAGTGGACTTCATCAAAAGCTTGCATGAGCGTACCAAGGCGCAGCTGGAAAGGAAGACTGCGCAATACAAGGCCGCGAAGGACAAGCATCGCAAGGATGTGCAGTTCAACATTGGTGATCTAGTCTGGCTGCATCTCAAGAAGGAAAGGTTTCCGCAACAACGGAAATCTAAGCTGGACCCCAGGGGAGATGGACCATTCAAAGTGGTTCAGAAGATGGGTCCTAATGCCTACAAGCTGGATCTCCCTGCCGATAAGTACAGCGTCCATTCTACATTCAACGTCGCCGATCTATCCTTGTTCGTGCGTGACCTTGACTCTGACGATGATTTGAGGACAAATCGAAGTCAAGTGGAGGAGAATGATGCCGCTCAATTATCGATGACTCCTGGTGACATTGAGGACAACATGAAGGTTCCATTTGATGGCCCTGTCACTCGTTCAAGGGCCAAGAAGATTCAAAATGCAACTAAGGCCTTTCTTGTCCGTCACCATGGAACGTTAGAGCAAGGGTTCAGGCCACCCTGGATCACTTGGCTCAAGGTTACACCGCCAGCACAAGAGGTGAGCTTGCGTCCACACTCGGAGCTCATGAAGACTCGGCTACACCCACCTTGATCAAGGCTTGGCCGAATGGGCTTAATGCATGGGCCGAGTTTACATTGTGCATGGGCCGAAATTAAGTTATTTAATTAGTTGTTATTTTATGCAAATTAGATAAATAAGGTGGAAATTAATTATATCTCTTCTAGATATATTACTTTCCCACCAAGTTATTATATTTCTATCTCTTAGGAATTATTTATCTTTAAGTTATTTCACTTATCATTAGATAGAATTAATCTATCCAAACCCCTTTCCTTTGCAAGTAAGGATTGGTTAGATTTCTTATTAGTTTACTATAAATTCATGTTACACCTTTTTGAAATTGATCAGATTGAATTAGAATTGAAGAAACCCTTAACGGATCTAGGGTTCTTCGATTATCAATCCCAAAGCTCTTGTGTTCTAAGACTTTCGGCAATCACAAAAACACCACCCTCCCCTTGATTCCATTCGGCAACCCTAAAACCAAAGACAACCCAAATCAGAAACTGTCGCAAGAAGAAGGAGACCGAGTACTTGGCAACAACCGCGAGCACGTATGCTCCCAGCGAGCGCAGACGCCCAGCTCCGCAGGCGCAGGCGTCCGGGCCGTCCAGCACTCGACCTCGCTCTTGCGCATCCGAGTTCTCAGGCGTTCGCTTCCGCGGATTCGTTCGCTGCCAGCGAGCGCTCTCTCACCCGCGTCCTCACTCCGCGTCTCCAAGCGCCAAGTTTCCAGGCGCGCTCGCTTCACTCTCAGTCGCTGACTCGCTCGCTCCCAGCGAGACAACCTGCGCGCTCCGACACCCGCACACCCTGAGGACCCCTGTCCTGTGTGCCCAGCGACCCCGCGCAACCCAGTCCCTCGCTTCTCTTCTTCTGTCGCTATTTCACTGTTTTAAAGTTGCTGAATTTTCTAAGTTTAATTCTGTCGCTAAATCAGAATTTAATAACTTGTTTGAATTGTTCCAAATCAGGAGATATCAAAGAGCATTGCAAGATCGGAGCAAATATACGGCGTGGATCTTGATCTGAAGCCCACAGGCGAAGGATCGGGTATCCCAAACGTATCACATGTGTTATAAAGCGGGTATAGCAGTTCAGAAGGAAGCGCGTACTAGTATGAGCAGTGACGACGGTTTTGAGTTGAGGCCAGGTGATTTGTTGGTTTATGGGTGGGACAAAGGTAGGGATACTTGTGTTGATGTAGTTGGGGCTTCGCCGTTTACTACTAGAGCTAATGATTCCTTTGTACCTGGCGAGACTGTTTCCCAAGCAACTGAAAGGAAGGAGAAGAAGTACGTAGATATTTATGCGGCTAAAGGGTATTGCTTCATGGCATTTGCGTTCTCTAGTTTTGGGGAACTAGGAGTTAATGCTATTGGTTTTATGAAGCGGGTTCAATTGGTTACGAAGAGTCACGGGGTCGGGTCTGATAATGGCGATTTCATATTCCACAGAGTGGGATTTACTATTCAGAAGGGGGTTGGAGCTCAATTTGTTACGAGACTTCCAACTAACTTTATGTAAATCATTTTATTACTAATAATAATAATAAGAGTGTCATTTCTTCAGACAGATTTGTTTATGATCTACTAGCTTCTAATCTTGAATAGGCCGGTCGTTGGTTGGGTGGCTTATGTTTGCGTAATCATACGGTCAAGATGGCGTGCAAACATGGAGGTATAGGTGATGCGGATCAAGATGACCTTCTGTGGGTCCAACAATGATCTTGATCCAGGCGAGCTCTCAAGACCGATTCGAGGGTCACTGATGGCAAAGAGTCTCGTCCTCAAGAGAAAGAAGAAGGCGCCACCATGGAAGAAGATTCAAGATGCATGTCGAATGGGCCTTGGCCCATGCCGAGTGCTCTTGAGGCCAATGTCGAGTAGCTTGAATGTGTGGGCCGGTTCTAGTCTTCAAATTAGTTTATTATTTTATTAAATATTATTTTATGCAATAAATTAATAATGTACAAGATTATATCGCCTCTAGATATATCTTGTTCCCTAAGTTTTAGAATTATATCTTCTTAGGTTTATTTTTATCTTTAAGTTATTTTAATCTATCTTTATCGAACTAAATTCTATCTTGCATGGTAGAATTGGTTCTTAGCTTTTCTATTTAAACATTGTAGTTCTATTGAATTAAATCAGATTGAATTAGAATTGAGAAACCCCTTTATAGATTAAAGGGTTCTCGATTATCAATCCAAACCCTACCTACCTTTCGTTTCTTGTGCATACGATCCAACAAGTTAAGCACGTTGCAATTCACTATCGTGTGCATCCGATCAAATTCCCTTTGGCAGCCATTGTTGACAAAAATTAATTAGCCTTCCATTTGTTTTTAATTCTACCGATCGAAATTGAGATTCACTTTTATTGAGTTTTTGATTACATTCAATCGAAAGAAATTCCAGTTCAATTGCCTACTCGACGTTAGTGGCTTCGAAGAGAGGAAATACAAGGAGCTACGCAAGATCATCACTTTTAGTTTAGCAATTGGCCGGCCTAGCCAATTGTTATACATCAAGATGGCCTTCTGTGGGTCAAACAATGATCTTGATCCAGGTGAGATCTCAAGAACGATTTGAAGGCCATTGATAGCAAAAAGTGTCTTCCTCAAGAGGAAGAAGAAGGCGCCACCATGAATTGAACAAAAGATATTTTATTTATTTAATTATTATTATTATTAGTTTTTATATTCTTTCCATATTTAGTAACTCCTATGTTAGTTGGGGCTATTTATGGAATGTCTTATTTTTAGTAATACTTAGTTAGG
The DNA here is from genome assembly GCA_037127255.1 of Persicaria tinctoria. NCBI lineage: Eukaryota > Viridiplantae > Streptophyta > Magnoliopsida > Caryophyllales > Polygonaceae > Persicaria > Persicaria tinctoria. The sequence goes on from JBANSL010000007.1 coordinate 37,790,290, forward strand.
TGAATAAAAGGGAAAAGGAAAGTTTATCTCTTCTAGATATTTTCCTTGGCCACTAAGTAGGAATATTTATCTAGCAATTATTTATTAGTATTATTAGGATTTAATATTTATTTATCTAAGCCAAAACTCTATCTTTTGCAAAGATAGAATTGGCATGCTTTGTTATTTAAACACTTTTCTACATTCAATAAAATTAGATTGGAATTATAATTGAGGAACCCTTTTAAGGATTAAAAGGTTCCCTCGATTCCCAATCCAAAAGCCTTCACTATCCTTTATGTTCTTGTTACTCAACATCACAAAGATCCAAGCACAATCCCTCACAAAACACACGCCAAATCTCAAGGAAACACAAGCTGCAGAAAACCGTCACTGGCAGTGGCCGCATCAGGCTTGCTGCGCCCGCAGTATCCGTCACCACCACAATGCCGTCGCTGCTGCTATTTCCTTTGTTGTCTTTTACTTAGTTTTTGTTTGTTTGTTTTCGTTTCTTTCACAATAGTTCGAACCCTATTATTGTAACTACTTGTAAACATCAAGGATAGCAAGAATATTGCAAGATCGGGCCATCAACAGTTTGGGGTTCTTGATCTTGAGCCCATAGGCGAAGGATCGCGAAGTCAAAAGACGCCAACTTTGGCTTCAACGTGAAGAGGAAGAACAACGTCAATTGGAGATCGAAGATAAGAGGTGTCGACAACGCTATCAGATTCGGCTTCTCCAACAAAGAGAGGCTGAGGAGGCACGACGATAAGAGGAGGAGGAACGTCGTCGAGAGGAGGACTTGGAGGAATTGGCGAAGGCCATCTCGGATAGAATTTATCAAGATCTTGCTTCAGCCCTCACCCCTACTCCAACGGCTATAGTTGCCTCAACCGACGATGAGGTAATTGAGCCTAAGGAGCATTCTGTTGATTTCGTTGCCCAGAAAATAGCACAGCGCGTCGAACTTGTTTCACAAATTCCCGTTGACTCCGACCTCAGAATTGAGTCAACTCAGTCTTGTTGAGAAGCTGACTCGACGAGCTTTCCAACGGTGGGTCACACGCTGCAAGATTCCTCCGGGAAGGCATCCGAATCTGATCTGCAAGCTGAATGTAATTTTATGCAAGATGATGTGGTTGCTTCTGACGACAACGATGAGGACGTTGGGAACACTTCTCTTGAGTTAGCTATTGTACCTCTTGAGAATGTTCTTAATGTTGAGAATTCTGAAGTTCATATGGTTATGGAGCCTATTGATATTGTCACAGGGTCATTGATAAAAATAAAAGCTTTTCCCCCTCATTTTAAGATAAAATAAAAAATTGTCACATGGTTGTCATTGATAATTTTCCGTTGAGACGAAATAGACCAATTGTGATTTTGAAAAGTTACCTTATATTGTTGCTGCATTTCAATCTTATAAACCAAAAGAGATAACTCCAACTTGCAAAGTTCAACCTATTGACATGTCTTTCACACCCAAAAATTATACTCCGTATATTCTTATAGTCTTAATCTGTTGCAAAAATAGAATTTAATGTAAACAGACAAGTGTACATTTTCGTACCTGTTGATGAAACCTAGGAGACATTCAAAAATTACTTTGTGAATCCTTTTGTATAAACCTTTACTGTAATGAATGTTGCAAGGACTTTGGCTGACAACTTCCATCGTTATAGGTTGAGATGCTTTGCATTCGTAGACACTGGATAATATCAGACTAAGAGGCTTAAGTGGCTATAAGTGCAGGTTCATAGACAAATAAACAACCACTTCGACCAAAATCATTATTCCATTTTATCGGATACAAATTGCTCGATCATCCCCATGTCAAATGATGTCAAATATTAAAAGAGCTCACTATGTCCAAGTAATTAGAGATCCAATGAGCTTAGAAAAGTTTTCATATTGCTACTATAACTAAAAAAATGGAATGACTCACCCAATTACAGAATGAGAAGAGTCTGTCTTGTTTGACTCTTAAAGGGGAACCCTCGTATCAAATCACACAAAGGTCAAGCTTTCCCTTTGAGAAGTTAATTTTTTCCTCCATTATTATAACTAAAAAAATCCAAGTTGAAAAGTAAGCATGGAATTGAAGAGTCTGTCTTGGAGAAATTGAGAAGGATAATTTTTACTGCATGAAAGGTAATTAAAAGGGGAGGAAATATCAAATCACACAAAGCTCAAGCTTTCATTTTGTCGACAGAAGCAGAGGAACTGCCTAGAAAAAAAAACTTTAAAATGAGTCTACCTTATATTCCCACTATTATATCAAAATTCCAATCAGTTTACCTTAGGATGACATGTAAACTAATTACTCATGTAAACAAACTTTAACGTGAGACTTAGAGAAATACCCAAATATGTATTGATGATGCCATATATGATATATTATCAAAATTATAAAAATAACTAAACTATATATACATTTTAAAATTAAAGTATTCAACACCAAATTTTATCAAAATTATAGGCATTTGTATTCAACTGAACAACTTTTGATAATGAAGCAGTAGCAATCTTATATGTAAATTGAACTTTTTACAAAGGATGAATATCAAGATAATATGTTTTTTTACAGATCTATATTTTACAAATATGGAGTTTTACAGATTTGGATGCTAAATTTTTACAGATCTGAACTGTCATGCTACAAAAAGGTGAATTTCATGATAATATGTATTTTTAGAAACCTGAAATTTACAGATTTGAACCTTTTACAGATTTGGAGTATTACAGATTTATATGCTGAATTTTTACATATATGAATGTTTACAAATTTAGACTTTTATAGATTTGAACTTCATACTACAATGAAGCAGTAGCAATCTTATATGTGAATTGAACTTCATACAAAGGATGAATATCAAGATAATATGTATTTTTACAAATATGAATTTTACAGATTTGAAATTTGTGCAGATTTGGAGTTTTACAGATTTGGATGATGAATTTTTACAGATCCGAATTGTCATGCTACAAAAAGGTGAATTTCATGATTTTTACAGATATGAAATTTACAGATTTGAACCTTTTACAGATTTAGAGTTTTACAGATTTATGTGCTGAATTTTTACATATTTGAATGTTTACAAATTTACACTTTTATAGATTTGAAGTTCATGTTACAAAGGGGGGAATTTCATGATAATATTTATTTTTACAGATTTGAACCTTTTATAGATTTGGAGTTTTACAAATTTACGTGCTGAATTTTTATAGATCTTAATGTTTACAAATTTACACTTTTACAGATTTGAACTTTCATGCTACAAAGGGGCAAATTTCATGATAATATGTATTTTTTACAAATCTAAAATCCTAATTTGGTGGTTAATTTTACTCCAGCACTTGTCAAAGGTGTTGTCTTTATAATTATGAATGTGTTTGGAAAAAAGGACAACTAAAAATCAATAACACACATCACCCTATCATTTCATTTCATTGCGAAACCAACAGAATGTTTTCAATTCGAAATTAAAAATAAAATCAGATCCACTGGCTTACTTGGTTGATAACTCCAAACGTGGTCTTGACTGATTTGGCCCGGCCTTCTTTATCCAGCAAAAAAAATTCCTCCTAACTTTTTCCTTCTTGAGCGATTTATTTTATTCATCATTTAACAGTTAAAAATTACAAGGCAATCTTCGTTTGTTTGATTCATTTACGTATGTGTAAAAAAATTCTAAACATGAGATATGCCACATCATTTTTTACACAAATGTCTATTTATATGTATGCCTATTTTTTTAATCGTTTGTTGGAATATTCAGATTTGGAACCATTTGGTGTTAGGCATGTATGCTTCATTTGATACCAAATGAAGCTAACTTCCCAGGGCATACATGCCTCATTTATATGCCCCCTCAGAAAATACTAATCTAAATTTTGGACGGAAAACCCTTAGTTTGCACCTGTGGGAGCTGAACTAAACTGAACTATACCACTATTAACTAATCTAAAGAAACAAATTGAGAGAAATTATAGCTAACTTGCATTCAACTATCATGATAGACATTTACCTGCCTTCATATTTCAGGCTTTAAAGATATATAGGATTTTCATATTTTAAAAATAGCTAACTTGCCTTCACATTTTCAGATTCAAGAAATACCTGGGATTTATATATTTTCGAGTTCCGAGATGGCTAAATTTACCTTTAGATTTTAGATATAGCTAACTTGCATTCAAATTTTAGATTTCAAAGATAGCTAAGATTTTCGGAAATTCAATCCAGCTTTCGCATAAGAAACGAAACTTGACATGTGTAAATGAAGCAACACATTATCTAGCTCGAAAAAAAATACCTTTTGTGCATCAGCATCAATAATCTCCTTAGGAATGTCATTATATCCCTTCACATCAAAAAAGGAAAAAGATTAGCTCAATCAACAACAAATGGTTCTACATAGGGGCGTAATCAACTGCAAATGGTTCCACATAGGGGCGTAATCAACTACAAATGGTTCTACATAGGGGCGTAAACATTAACCATCTTTCCCTTCTTAACGCTTCAACTGATTTAGCTACACACAAGTCAAGCAGTGAATCAATAACATAGCAATTGTTCTTGATCTAGCAATTATGTTTTGGTGTGAAAGCCTTGATAATTATTAGGAAGTCCAGATTTCATCACCGATACAACAATCATTCATTTATCCTAACAAACATAAACTCTTTGACAGAAATAAAAATTGACAGAAATTATAGTGAGCACTTGAGAATCCAAGTCGAGATTAAGAGAAAGGGGGTCTGAGAGTTTAGGAGCAACAATGAACTTGAGGCTGAACTCGATTTCCATTCCTAGGTAGAACCCAAATTCGATTTCAGTAGCAATACAATCAAGCAACTCAATCATTCAGTAGTACTTGTAAGTAAAGGTAATGTTCTAAAAGTAGTAACTCAATCAAGCAATTCATGAATATTGAAGATTGATGTTTGAGACAAAAGCTAACTTAATCATTTCCCTCATTCTTTTCAAGCAACCCCAAATTTTGGGCGGAAACCCCCAATTTTGCACCTGTGGGAGCTGAACTAAACTGAACTATACCACTCTTAAATACTAATCTAAAGAAACAAATTGATAAAAGGCAAAAACAAAAAAGGGGGCAGAACCACAAAACCGTAGCTAGAAAGAAACTGCTACTCAATTCATGGAAATCGATAGCATCACAAATCAAAAGGAACAAAAATTGATAGAAATTATAGAAAGCACCTAAGAATCCAAGCCGAGATTGAGAGAAAAGGGGTAGAGTTCAGCAACAACAATGAACTTAAGGGCAATATCAACTTCCATTCCTTGGTAGAACCCAAGTTCGATTTCAGTAGCAACTCAATCAAGCAACGCAATCATTCAGTAGTGTCTAATAGAAAATTAAAGGTCACTTGATAAAACATCTTTTTCAAAGTCCGATCAGGTCAGTGAACTTGTCACTTGTCAGGACCTTGAGACTGTGCCTTGTTAGGTGGTATGCTAGAAAATTGCAGGTTTATAAAGTTCACTCAAGGTCAGAGACAAAAACATAGAAAATGAATCAGAAATCAGTTAAACAGACTGCATGACCTTATGAATCGAACATAAAAAAGAGACTAAGCAACATCTATCTACATTAAGAAGGTTTAGACAGAAAGAAAATTTTAAAATTGGTGTCCAAAGAATTTAAAAATCCATCTCAGTGGCTACTCGATCAAGGAATATCTCTTTTCGGAATTTAAAATTAATATATCAGGCCAATTGCTTATACTATAAAAAGATCTCAAGTTTTCAGTTCAAAAATCTCTGAAAACAACAAATTAAGACTTCAATTTAGTTCCAAATGGAAAAAAAATTGAAGAACCTTTGAAATATGGTTATTGCAATGCTGTTAAACACATACAACAAAACCCAACATCAAGCATCCGTTCTTTTATGGCTCAGTTTGAAAAACTAAAGTCTCAACAAATCAAAATTGTGAAGATTGATCCTATTCTAACAATTATAAAAATAGCATTAACATGAGATATAATATGTCGAAATGTCATGTAGATGAATTTAGTAAAAATTACCTAACCCGCTCTCTTCGGAACCATCTTGTGAAGCTGAAATCAAGTTTGAGTAATATTAGATCTCCATCAAAATCCCTACAACATATCCACACAATCAAATCAGATGGATTTTCGTAGAACAAAAAGAGAAATAAAAAACAACAGGGAAAAATTACTCACGTCGACAACTAAATAAGTCATCTTCAATGGACGAAGTGATCAACGACAAAGAAGTGAGTGACCTAGTGAGGAAGAGAAGGAGAAGTAGATAGTCTGCTCACAAAGAAGCTTTGAGAGGATCTCTCTTAACACACACACTCTCTCTAACCTTGGTGTTGAAGGTAGATGAAGGAAGGTGTCTGAAGAATATAAAGAAGAGGCATGCAAAAAGAGCAGAAGTAGAGAAATTGAATACCTACCAAATCCCAAGTTGTGAACTTGAATTCCACCTGCACAAAAAGGGGAAATTGCGACCAAAGTCTCGTTTGGCTGAAACGCGCACAAAACGGGAAAGGAAAAAAAAGGAAGATGGAAGATGAAAATACAAGAGAAACAAATAATGCGAATGAGTATGACTTCAAAATTTAAAATTGGGCGATAGGGCAAAGGGAAAGTACCCACAAATGGAGATTGTGTGTTGCAAATAACTTGGAAATTGTTGTCAAGGGAGAGCAAGTTGCGATTGCTGTTGCAATTTTGTGATGATGGTTCCAATTTCAGAGGCCTTTTTGCTATAGAGCTTGAAGATGGAGCCGACCATCAAAATGGCTGCCAAGCCGAGGCGAGATCGAAGGCTACCTGGGTTTGGATTCGAGCTCAACAGCGACAACATCTCCTCTGTGCCACAGCCACCGTCGGCTGCCCTACCCAATTTCTTATGTCGCCGTTGACATCGGCCGTTCTCGGACATCAACACCTCCACCAGCCTTTGCCGAAGCCCCACGACCACACCCGCATGGCCGCATCCCATACCTCGTCTTCTATGTCGAACCCCTAAACCCTACTTTACTCCTCGACCAGAAATAGATGGGGGCACAAATTTGAAGTCGATAAAGCCAGCAAAGCAAAGACATCTACCAGTCCGTTGCTTCTGTCAGAGATTGGGGACGATATGGTCTCTAATCAGTGACCAAAAACTCTAGTGACTTCTCGGTACCTCTCCAAACAAAAAAATTTAATCACTACGGTATGCCAATTCAAGGATATGGGTTTTGAAGGTTGTGGTCGATGGACAAGTCCGAAAATTATGAAGAAGGTGGCCATCAGTTACATCAAGCAGTTTTACAAAACTACCACGTTCGCCCAATACGTGAAGAAGATGGAGGTGCCCAGATCGGCAAATCGTGGAGGAAGAGGTTAATGGATGACGTGATTCGATGAGATGGCACAGTGAACAACGTGGGTGTTCTTATTGGTTTTAATTAATGTGATGAACAGTGACATGGAGCCACCAACTGGTGAAAACAGGGAAGGATGTTCTCACCTCTTGACACCTGGATTCTAAACATTTGGTGAAGCCACGTGGGATGGATTTGCTTCTGCTTTTAGGTTTGTATAGATATTTTCATTTCACTTTCTTCATGATCATGTTGTATTTCGTGACACCCTTGTGAAAGTATCGACAAACAATTTATTCATACATCTGTCCATATAGTTGGCTTGATTTTTAGAGAATAACCTTCCATAATACACCATGATGATGCCGTAAATAAATATAAGTAAATACGAGCATAAAAGAGGTTAACGCTATATAAATACAACAACCTTTTTAAAACAATACATGCATGGAAAATGAAAAGTACAGGTCGACGGGCTCTTTCAAGCCTGCACATGAGATACACGGTACATGTAAAGTTAATACACTAGTGTGGCGCGGAAGAGGAACTAAGCTCGAGGTCCCCGCAGCCAGCTAGTCATGGATAGGGGAAAATCTACTAAGTATTGAAACCCCAGTTAAACTCTCCGCCGCCCACGTACCTAAAAAGCATCAGTAGATAACAATGACAACAAAACGTGGGAAAATCCACTAACCCACCCATGAACACGTGGCTCGTCCCGACGCACACTTGGCATCCACTGAATGCCACATGCCATCAACTAGTGATACACTTGTCAGATACCATGCAATAACAACCATGCACATAATTCTTCTATAAATAGATGAAAAAGATTCATTCACGAGGGTCGAATTTGAATGGCTCGATTAGCCTTCCCGAGCGGGATTCGTCTTGGTTAGCGGGAGCCGACATTTGATGGAGTCCAAGGGAGGAAGGTGGTATGCGGAAAGCTCAAACTCGGATCGTCATAGGTTATGGTACGCGGACGGCGGTCTCATCGTGTATCTCATGTAAACCCGATCATTCGAGGTCAGCCGCGTTCTGTTCGTTCCCAAAACCTGATGGATCAAAATTCTGAAACCGGGCTTCGTCATCAAGATATATCCTCCTGAAATCAAGACGGAGCTTGAAAGGGATACTTTTGGAAGTCACAAACCGTTGCTCAATGAAACGCTCAAATAAATGCTCGTCGAAAACCAAATCCCTCGGCCTACGTATATCAACATTGTGAACTATAAAATCTCGGGATTATGATTTCCGGTTACGTTTTGAGGGATGAAAACCCTCGTTAGGATCTTGCGCCCCGAGTACATGTTGAAGGTTTGAAATCAACAATTGCGCTTTGAAAGTGGGATTTCACACCCAAAAGCCGAGAGGGATCATTTGAATCCCCGAGGTAAGTCCCTTGTACCTGCCCTTTGACCTAAGCCGTGAGATTCATTGATCATACAAACCAGTAAAGTTTCCCAATTCATACATAAGGTTTCTAAGTGGAGCCGGGTCAAAACATGATCAAAACATTCAAATCCAAACCGTTAGCTCTTCCCTTCAAGTTGGCGCTCGTCAAGGGATCGCGAGCGTTAATAGCTACGGAGGTAGGGGAGAGACAAGGGCGGACGACACACTTCTTTAAGGATTTTAGACATGGACCAGGGCTAGAGACGAAGAAACCAAAGATAGAATCCCAACCCGAGGTTTACAACGATGCCCTTAGGGTATTCCATGAGGTTATAATTGTGGCACGTAAACATATAATAATCATGAATATCATCACATCATTCCACGCTAACATGCACCTACCTCGAGGAGTAGCGATCTATGCATTCATAACATGTTCATATAATCAAGTTTACATGTGTGCAGAACAAGCTAGCAACCTATCATTTCATTCACCAATCATGCCTGACAGACTAAGAACATGTATGCACAAACTGACATGGACATATATGGCATACGTTATGCAAGATCTAGCAAACATAACAGGATATCATATGTACGATTTATCACTCATTCAGATACACACATGAGTAGGTCATAAGATTGCGGGGTCAAGGCAAGCATGCTAAGATGTACCCTAATGATCATTCTAGAGGACGTGGGGAGATCATTCCGGGGCGGTGTAACAACTATCGCATCATATACATCCATACCCACATAGTAAAACAAGGGCAGCACATAATCACACGAGGGCCTTTAACCGAGAGGTGTATGTCTTACATGATACTAGCAATACTCATTAAACACGTATATGGTCAACGAGGGCTAATTCGGTTACTTTAGCATGCTTAACATTCATCTCACATAGTAGACATACAAGAGGGTTGGCCACACTACCATGGACCTAATTCATAAGAAGACAATAATCATGGGAATTCCATACACAAGGCACATACATCCTCTCATAAGTGCAACCATGCAAGATTATCAGGCAAGTCATGCTGAAATACATCAATATCCTATGTCATGCAATCACAAGAATGGTTACTACTATAACCGACATAATTTTCCAAGGGCATTCACCGACTCATCACCCCGTTTCCCCGTGGGACGCTAGTATGACTCGCTGGGTAGGACACAAGGACATTCACACTATTTCCGAGAGGTGAGGGTAGAACTCGTGCTTAGACTCTTGCGACAAGAAGACATGGTTGACCATTACGAGGACCAAAAATGATGACTCCATTAGATAACTCACTTCTAACTCGAAACTACTTCAATCATCACCCCCACTAACATACTCAGGTAACCCTCACATCTAACACAATTTCCGAAGGTATTTAGTTGGCCAACCCAAATTTCCCGTGGAAGTCACCAACCTCAGGTACGAGACTCGATAGAAGCATAGATAGTGGAATACCAAACAGGACTCGTAACGGGGAAAGAACATGCTTCTCGACCCTTGCTAACATGCCTAAACGTTTTGGTGGGACGGATGACGGAGTCAGAATTATCAGGGGGTTTGAATCATAAAAGGGCTATTCCGACAAAACAAGAATTCTGATTACATAAGAACAAGGTTCTCTCCCGCTATCACGTTTACATAGTTATTGAATACATGATTCACGTCACGGAAGCAATCAACAAGATTAATATAATCCTCTTCGAGGAGGATAGCCCTCGAGCCCAATTGAACATATATGACTACAAGCATAGAGATGATCTATGCCGTCCTTCGAGGGACGGCCGACCGGAGGGCGAAATTACTCACGGCCTCCTAACCCATGCTACTTCAACCCTCGGGCTCCTTGGAGTCTTCTAGACCCATCTGTAAATAAAAGCTAGTTTTTTTCCTACAGTTCCCCAAATTCTACATCCATAAGAGATGTCTACCACTTGGGTCTCTACCCACGAGTTTGATTCAAAAGGCCGGTTAGTCTAGGGTTAGGTCCAATTAAATTCATTTTGTCCTTTTGAAAACACTTCAAAACCATTTGAAACCATTAATCCACTTTTCAAAACCACTTCAACCTATCATACTCGGATTGCAAAACCTCACTCCGATACGAACTTTTTAACGGCCCAGGATTATGATTTTCGAGTTACTATTCGAGGGTTGAAACCCTTCGTTAGGATCTTGCACCCCGAGTACAGGTTGAAGGTTTGAAATCAACAATTGCGCTTTGAAAGTGGGATTTCACACCCAAAAGCCGAGAGGGATCATTTGAATCCCCGAGGTAAGTCCCCTGTACCTGCCCTATGACCTAAGCCGTGAGATTCATTGATCATACAAACCAGTAAAGTTTCCCAATTCATACATAAGGTTTCTAAGCGGAGCCGGGTCAAAACATGATCAAAACATTCAAATCCAAACCGTTAGCTCTTCCCTTCAAGTTGGCGCTCGTCAAGAGATCGCGAGCGTTAATAACTACGGAGGTAGGGGAGAGACAAGGGCGGACGACACACTTCTTTAAGGATTTTAGACATGGACCAGGGCTAGAGACGAAGAAACCAAAGATAGAATCCCAACCCGAGGTTTACAACGATGCCCTTAGGGTATTCCATGAGGTTATAATTGTGGCACGCAAACATATAATAATCATGAATATCATCACATCATTCCACGCTAACATGCACCTACCTCGAGGAGTAGCGATCTATGCATTCATAACATGTTCATATAATCAAGTTTACATGTGCGCAGAACAAGCTAGCAACCTATCATTTCATTCACCAATCATGCCTGACAGACTAAGAACATGTATGCACAAACTGACATGGACATATATGGCATACGTTATGCAAGATCTAGCAAACATAACAGGATATCATATGTACGATTTATCACTCATTCAGATACACACATGAGTAGGTCATAAGATTGCGGGGTCAAGGCAAGCATGCTAAGATGTACCCTAATGATCATTCTAGAGGACGTGGGGAGATCATTCCGGGGCGGTGTAACAACTATCGCATCATATACATCCATACCCACATAGTAAAACAAGGGCAGCACATAATCACACGAAGGCCTTTAACCGAGAGGCATATGTCCTACATGATACTAGCAATACTCATTAAACACGTATATGGTCAACGAGGGCTAATTCGGTTACTTTAGCATGCTTAACATTCATCTCACATAGTAGACTTACAAGAGGGTTGACCACACTACCATGGACCTAATTCATAAGAAGACAATAATCATGGGAATTCCATACACAAGGCACATACATCCTCTCATAAGTGCAACCATGCAAGATTATCAGGCAAGTCATGCTGAAATACATCAATATCCTATGTCATGCAATCACAAGAATGGTTACTACTATAACCGACATAATTTTCCAAGGGTATTCACCGACTCATCACCCCGTTTCCCCGTGTGACGCTAGTATGACTCGCTGGGTAGGACACAAGGACATTCACACTATTTCCGAGAGGTGAGGGTAGAACTCGTGCTTAGACTCTTGCGACAAGAAGACATGGTTGACCATTACGAGGACCAAAAATGATGACTCCATTAGATAACTCACTTCTAACTCGAAACTACTTCAATCATCACCCCCACTAACATACTCAGGTAACCCTCACATCCAACACAATTTCCGAAGGTATTTAGTTGGCCAACCCAAATTTCCCGTGGAAGTCACCAACCTCAGGTACGAGACTCGATAGAAGCATAGATAGTGGAATACCAAACAGGACTCGAAACGGGGAAAGAACATGCTTCTCGACCCTTGCTAACATGCCTAAACGTTTTAGTGGGACGGATGACGGAGTCAGAATTATCAGGGGGTTTGAATCATAAAAGGGCTATTCCGACAAAACAAGAATTCCGATTACATAAGAACAAGGTTCTCTCCCGCTATCACGTTTACATAGTTATTGAATACATGATTCACGTCCCGGAAGCAATCAACAAGATTAATATAATCCTCTTCGAGGAGGATAGCCCTCGAGCCCAATTGAACATATATCACTACAAACATAGAGATGATCTATGCCGTCCTTCGAGTGACGGCCGACCGGAGGGCGAAATTACTCATGGCCTCCTAACCCATGCTACTCCAACCCTCGGGCTCCTTGGAGTCTTCTAGACCCATCTGTAAATAAAAGCTAGTATTTTTCCTACAGTTCCCCAAATTCTACATCCATAAGAGATGTCTACCACTTGGGTCTCTACCCACGAGTTTGATTCAAAAGGCCGGTTAGTCTAGGGTTAGGTCCAATTAAATTCATTTTGTCCTTTTGAAAACACTTCAAAACCATTTGAAACCATTAATCCACTTTTCAAAACCACTTCAACCTATCATACTCGGATTGCAAAACCTCACTCTGATAACACCTTTGTAACGGCCCAGGATTATGATTTTCGAGTTACGTTTCGAGGGTTGAAACCCTTCGTTAGGATCTTGCACCCCGAGTACAGGTTGAAGGTTTGAAATCAACAATTACCCTTTGAGAGTGAGATTTCACACCCAAAAGCCGATAGGGATCGTTGGAGTCCCCGGGGTAAGCCCTTTGTACTTGCCCTATGACCTAAGTCCTGAGATTCATTGATTTTAAAAACCAGTAAAGTTTCCAAATTCATATATAAGGTTGCCACGACAGAGTCGGGTCAAAACATGATCAAAACATTCAAATCCAAACCGTTATTGATTTAGTGTAGTCAAATCTCAAATCTCTCTTTCTGCCAAGTCAGAACCCCGCGGTCATAGAGCCAAACCCGCATCAATAGTGGTAAGCATAATGGATACCTAAATATGTTAATAGTGGGCGGGATCAGATGATGCCCACTTGCTCTTTCCCCACCCTAAGTACACACATATGCTATAGCTAATAATCATGCTTCTAGGATGCAAGGCGGAAATCTTAACACACTAGCATGCTCCTAATTTCAAGTGCGTAATAATAATGAATGCCTTAACACAGAATACCAAATGGTATGTCCCTCTCCCTACCCACCGCCCCATTCCCGACATGGCGTTGACTAGCCATCTCGTGAATGCATTCCAATTCATTGATGGGGTGAGGTCTGTCTTGGTACCCGACCTCATATTGCATGCTTATTAATAAATCATGAATGTGGTCTTAAAAGAGAAAATAATAAGATAATGCAACATGTAAATAAAGATTAATAATAAAGTTGTAATCATGACTTGAACAACGGGCGTTCTGTTTACATACGCATAAAGAAATAGAATGCTCAATGGTCAATGTAACCTAGCATGATACTACATTACATGATGACAATGAATGCAAGCACCTAGTATATTATGCACCTAAAGCAGGGAGTTCTCTCTATCGATCTGAGTATGCTCCGAAGAGACTTACTTGGCTATGTAGAACAGAATAATAGAAGGTCCGACACGCATCAATCATAATCACTAAGTATCACCTAGATACATATAAAACACATATATATGTCTACGTCTAATCATTCAAGCACTCAAAGCATACATCATTCAACGAGAATAACAACCATATCGCAATCGTCATTCCATCAAGTTCAACCATTCATCACATTGCCACATTCCATAAGACCACATCATTCTCATCGTTTCATTCAGCCACATTCATATGTTCATAGAATTCATATATCCGCAATAATAATCCGCATAAGTCATGATATATAACTTTAACATCTTATCATGCTATTAGTCACCCAATCATGCTATTAGTCCACACAAGTCATGATATTAGTCAATCAATCACATCAACATGCTAGTTAGTCATCGATCATAAAATTCCATGAGTTAGTCCCGAAAACCATTTCGAAAACCAAGCTCATCGATTACGATATTCGACCTCGAAGCACTCATGAAATTCGTTTTCCAAAACTCCAAATCTGATCATCAAGTCAGTCCTTAAAAATAAAAAAAAACGTCTAAAATGAGTTGCGAAAATGAGCGTCGAAAACATCGAGAAACGAAGTCAAAACCATTGAACATGAGGCCTATCATGTCCATGAGAGAGGCTCTCGCACCCGCGAGACCTAGGTGCCCACGAGTCTCTCACGGTAGCGAGCATCTTGCGCCCGCAAGATCTCGAGTCACGACCGCGAGTCTGGGGTGTCCCTTAGGGCACCCCAGCAGGGCTCTCTCGCTACCGCGAGTTCCTTCACGCGGCCATGAGTAAGAACCCTAGGTTGGGTGTTCTAACTCGCGGCAGCGAGTTTATGCTCGCGACGGCGATTCCGGGGCTCAATCCTAGATTATAGCCCCGTTTCCGACCTTGTTTGACGTTGTTAGCCTCTTTCCTTTTTCCCCAATTTCCCTAGAGCTTATAGGAATATGTTAGAACAAGAATTCAATATAAAAATCGAGGTTTGAAATGATTTCTCACCCAAGTTCCTTCTCTTACTTTGGTTTGCTTGTGAAGCTTCATCCGGGCTCTGATTGGACTCGTTCTTGCGCGTGGGTGCCTAGGATTTTTATAGTGTGTTAAAGGTGTGAACTTTGTTTAGTATGTGGTGGTAGGAGGGAAAAATTTACTGTTACCTTCTTGAATCCAAAAATGGAGAGTTTGAGTCTTCTAGGGCTTCGTGGGGCTTCTTCGGCTTCTCCGGACTGTTGGAGCTTCTTCTTCCACTTTGAGGACCTCATGGAGAGGCTAAGGGAGCTGCTGGTCAGCCATGATGAAGAGGAGGGGTTGAACTTGGGTTGCTTTGGACCCAAACAAGAAGAGAGGGGGCTTAGAGTCCTTGCTCTTGGCTTCAATGCATGAAAGGAGAAGAAATGTGTTGTTGTTGGAGTTGTGTAGTGATGTTTAGTTTCTGGAATAAAGGGCCTTAGGGCTGCTGGAAAAAGGAAGCGAGAAAGGAGGGGAGATGATAACGTTTCTTTGGAACTTTTGGATAAGATTTTTAGGAGAGGAGTTTTAGGGATTGTGTTTTGTTTTGTTGTGAGGCAAGAGATCCCCAAAATCTGATTTTAAAGTGCCAAAGAGGAGCCTTTGGTGAGATACAATCGGATGGGCAAGGGAGGATTGAAGATTATTTTGTCTCATTGCCCTAGAAGGGGAGACAAGCATGGGAAGGAGAAAAAAGCAATGATGGGTGTTTAGTTATTTTGGGTAATGAGAATCTTTGACTCAATTCAAATGGTTCACATGTCTTCCTTGGCTCCAAGATTTGGGTGGGATTTCGGTTATGGCTTGGGAGAGTGAGGGTGGGAATCTTCGTTCCGACGTTTCGACCTCAAATCCCGAGGTCCGATAGATAACCAACTAATCATCCACCGTAGAAACAAAAAAAAAAGAGTCAAGAAACATAAACTACGTTCCAATTTCAGCAACTAACTATCCATTATATCTTTTGATAAATAAAGAAGGTCCGACATATAAACAACTAATCCAAGATGGAATGTCCAGACCTTGAGCAAGCTCAAACTCAACTTTTTCTCTAAACCAATCAATGAAGTCCTTACTATAGGTTTGAGTAGTGTCCCGCTTTCTTTTCTTTTTGCCTTTAGCAAGTGTCTCATGCTCACTACAAGAAAAAGAAAAACAAAGGTACATACTTTTCAATCATCTGTAGGATCAAAATATTTTAAATTAAGTAAAAAAATAATGTTTATAATATTACCAAATATATCTTTCAACTTCTTCTGTATGGCAATTCAACATAAAGTATCGATGTGCTTGAGCCCACTTTATATCATCAATTTTGTGACGATCGTGTTTTTTCCCCTTTTCTCCTTCCCTTCCTCATTATAGGACGACCCATCTTTGGAAAACAAGAAGTCCTAATCTACTTATCAGTAATGGTTGATCCACGATGTAGATATCGAGGACTAAAGTTTGTGCATTCATCAACTAAGTACGACTCTGTCATGGATCCTTCTGGTCGACTTTTATTCCGAACATAAGAGTTCACCTTCTGGAGATCACGTTCAATTAGATACATCCATCTCTCAAAAACAGGCCCCCAAGTCTAATCTCTTCAACTAAGTGGACAAGCAAATGAACCATAATATCAAAAAGTGGAGCAGGAAAAATCAGTTCAAATTGGCCGAGAATCTCAGAAATCTCAGATTTTAGATAACCAAGATCTTTAGGGTCAGTAACTTTGCTGCATATGGCCTTGAAAAAGGCACTCAATCTGATCAAAGGCTTTGCTACATCCTCGGGAAGACATGTCTTTACAACAATCGGAAGTAAATACTGCATTAAAAAGTGAGCATCATGGCTTTTATAACCTATAATTTTCCCTTGTTGGATCTGAACACACCGTGCAATGTTGCAATCACAAACTTGTGGTAACTTAGCATTTTTTTATCACAATGTAGAATCTGTGTTTCTCTTCCACTGTCATCCAAAAACGCGACTTTGCAATTTCAATCCTTTCACCATCATCAGTGAACTTAGGTTGAAGTTCCTCCATCATATCAAGTTCCACCAGATCCATTCGAGCTATCACATGATCCTTGTTTTTTCCAGAAATATCTAACAATGTCCCAATAATATTATCACATATGTTCTTCTCTATATCCATAACATCAAGACAATGTCAAATTTCAACATGCTTCCAATAAGGCAAATAAAAAAAGATTGACTTCTTTTCCCAAGGGCATGTGCATTTCTTCTTCTTCTTCTTCTTCTTCTTCTTATTCTTCACCTCCTTTGGGTTATTTTTCCCAAATTCATTTTTAAAACTAGTTAACAGCTCCAAAGTTTCAGCTCTTGAAAAACATACTGGAGCAATTTCATCATCAATCTTTCCATTAAAATGCCTCTTATTACGACGATATGGGAGGTTTCTTCGGAGAAATCTACGATGACCCATGTAACACATTTTTTTACTATATGTCAAATATCACGAGCGAGTCTCGTAATGACAAGAAAGACATGCCAAATCCCCTTTTATGCTCCATCCCGATAAAATCCCGAAGCTCGGAAAATCACTTATGATAGTTGTCAAGGCTGCACGCATATTGAACATTTGGTTGCTTGAAGCATCATATGTTTCTATGCCAAACAAAAACAACTCCTTCAAATCCTTGATCAAAGGCTGCAGATACACGTCAATATCATTTCCTGGTAAGGAAGGACCTAGGATGATTAAGGCAAGCAATCAAAATTCAGACTTCATAGACATCCAAGGTGGCAAGTTGTAAGTGGTTAGTATAACAGGCCATGTACTGATGTGCGCTCAACTTGCCATGTTTTGCATCTACTTTTACTTTGATTTCTGTATATATTTTATACTTTTATATTGGGGAAGCATGAGATTTGTATAGTTTATGTTTATTTTCAATATATGGAGGTCTACACAAGTTTCTATTTAATTTCGCAGAAATCGGACGCACTTTGGAGCTTAAGGGAAAGTCATGAAGACATTAGAGAAGCTAAGGTAGAGCACATGATGGTGCAGCTGGCGAAAATGTCACTTTTCACCATTCATCATTTTGACTCAAGTTCTGATGTCTTTATAAGAGTTGTATCCCTCGAAAAGAGCTTTCCAACGCATATTCATATGTTTTAATCGAACGAACGAGGACTCGGGAAATTGCGTTTCAAGAAGGAGTAGAATGCTGAAAGCAGACCACTCGACGTGACGAGTCAACGTCGAGTCCAACACTTGACGTCGAATGGATCAACTCGACACCTACCCTTGGAGGACCGAGACCAAGTGCCAGCCAGACTCGAGACGCAGGAGGAGTCGACGTTGAGTCACCGACTCGATGTCGAGTAAAGCTCGGAGCCGTGGTCGAATGAAGAAGATGAGGTGGAGTACGAGCTGGATCAAGAGACAAGACATCACTCGACATCGAGTCATTCACTCGATGTCGAGTGGCTCATAGAAGCCCATCCGACGCTGCCCGAGTTCGAATCCAAGAGTGCAATGTTACTTCTACACGAAGCAAGAGATATTCTATCTACTTAGTTAAACTTCTATCCTATTTAGTAATTCCCTATTTTACTAAAGGGGAATTTAATTGTTTTGTTTAATTTATTTATCAAACATTTATCTTTAGGATTTAGATAGATAGAGATAGAGTTGTTCTATCCTAGATTAGCTAGGGTTAAGCACTATAAATACAGCCTTAGAGGGCTAGTTTTTATTCATTTTTCAACACACAATTATTCTAGGCAATAGAGAGTAGAGAGAGAGCTTAAGGCCGAGTTTGAAGAGACATTGGAGAGTTCGGTTGTAAGCTTTCGTTTATTTTAATGCAATTAGTTATTCCCTTTATGATTTTGATATTTGTTACCATGATGAGAAGCGAGTAGTCACCCTACTTCTAGGGTCGGGGTGAGCCCGACGGTAGCCATTTGGGTGTATACATCAAAGGTATTATCTTTATATGCGATTTCATCTTCTATCCTTATTTGCGATTCTTCTACGACAGTAGTAGGTGATCCTTATTTGTATTATTGAAGCGAAAGTGATCTTAATATGAATTTGGATTAATCATTAGAAAGGGTTAGTAACAATTAGAGTTTATGCGAAAGCCTCAATATTCTTGATTGCTAATGACGAAATTTATTTGATGAAAAGGCATAATCTTTTATACTTGGCATAATTCTTACATAGTTATTGTTGTGGCATGAATCCCCGATCTTTGAAATTTTTAGTTTACTGAATTTACAAATCCCAAATCTATGTTATTTCTATTCATCATCTTCTTATCCATCCTCTTATTCTTCGGAATTTCTTTTCCAACACAACCTTTTATTTTTCTGCTAAGTTACGCTTTTTATGCACAGGACAACTCGACATCGAGTCCAACTCGACATTGAGTCTACACTACTGAGTCGACATCGATTACTACTTGACGTCGAGTGCGTTTGTCTTCTTTTGTGCAGCTTTACAGGAACACGACAGCTTCGGTCGACGTCAAGTCAGCTTCTGAGTCGACAACATGGTGGATTTTGGAACTATTTAGGCAAGCTCTGACATGCTTCCTCCTGGATACGATCTTGATTCCCTACTAACGATGCCATAGAAAATAGACCTATTAATTAACAAGGATATGACGTCATAAGTAGACCACCCAATGAAAAAGACATAGCTTGATCTACGGGATACATCGCGAGCAAGATGCTTCGCCAAACCCCTACCTAACCCAGTACCCTAAGAATCATCGATCTAAGGAACATCGCGATCAGAATCATAACACATGTAGGCGTACATCTCATAAACGGGACCCACCCATACCTCGAGGTCCTTTAGAGCAACGACGAACAGCTCGCTGGTCAAGCACCTCCCCTGTAACAGTGCCACGTGTAATACCTAACTCCCTAGCGTGAGGGCATGCATTACACGTGTCCCCTGTTAGCCCACGAGGTTACCAGCAAACTGCTCGCTTCGTCTTCCTATAAATACCCCCCTCATACCTCCAAGAAAGGGATCCAATTCAAGAGAGAAGAAGAAGAGCTCTACATATCTCCTTGACCTAAAACCCCTGGAGTTGATTTCGTAAAGTCTTTGGTCGGATAAGAACGTATATGGAATAAGAACATCATCTTACTTCCTTTTGAGAGGACGATTGAACAGTAATTACTCCTTCGCGAGACAAAAACGTCATCAACGCTGAATAGACCAATATGCGAATTAATTGACCCCCACCCATCTTGACCTGGCTTGCAGATAAATTAGGACATTTTTTCGTCACTCTGAAGTAATAAGTATAGATGAAATTCCATGATCGCGTCATTCGCGCCGTTTGTGGGAACCTTTTGCAATGAGAGGTTCCGCGTACCTATACGCTTTTTTACATTACATCTTTTCTTATTGTCGTTTCTTATTATTTGCTCTATTCTTCATTTTCCTTTTACCATTGATCTCGTCTAAATGAATAAGCATACCCCATTTTTTACTTTTAATACTAACAAATTTTGCAGGAATCATGAATTTTACACTGTTCGGTGAAGAGTTTGGAAACCAGCATCATGATGTCGAAGAATCTGACTGCCTCAACCTCAACAATCCCCCCAACGAGGAAACTCAACACCACAACGATGAGAATATCCCTCAACAACCTCCCTGGGACGCGACTCATCCCCCTCCGTTTGCCCCCTATGGGATGTGGGGTAGTTACCCCCCGTATCAATTCTTCGCGGGGAATTACCCACAGAATCCATACTTTGGCCAACAAGCAAACAGGATGCCATTCCAGCGCGATCCCCATGTCCACTATCAACAGCAGGGTCATGTACCTACAACGGTCAACCACTTCCCTAACCCTGTCGGCGGCCCTCTTAACCCCCGTCTAAAACACAACGAGAACATCGACAAGACGGCTCGCGACTTTCCCATCTACCTTATGCAAACAGATACGCGAAGCACTGTTGTAAGCTGAATCTGCCATGTTTTACAGTAACTTTTATATCGATTTCTGTATACATTGCATTTATTTAGGTTAGAACAGTACATAACCTATGTAGTTTATGTTTATTTGCCAAATTATGGAATCTACACCAGTTTCTGTTTAATTCACAGAAATCAAGGCATTTTACAGCAATTCTACAGAAGGTCGGAAAAGCTCGGAAAACCACTACAGAAGTCCAAGGTCAAAGCAGCGGAACCAGTCTAAGAGTCAAGGCTACTCGATCTCGAGTAGGCCTTACTCGACCTAGACGAGCATGTCCGAGCAACCTTGGTCGAGGCTCTCGAGCAAGCCAGACCAACCCGGCTCCGGACCCTACTCGATCTCGAGGACCAGTGGTCGAGATCGACAAAGCCTCAGCGCCACGCCCGGGGTTGACGAGAAGAAAAGCTGGTCGAGAAGCCGAGGACGACCAGGCGGCACTCGCTGCCAGCGACTCGACTCGCTGCAGCGGACCGCTCACTGCCGCGGAAAAACTCGCTGCCAGCGGAAGAGGCAACTTGCGGAAGCGGAAAGGAAGAACCCAACTCGATCTCGATGACCCTTTGTCGAGATCGACGAGACCCTGAGTCCAGATCCGGAGCCCATCGAGCAGAGTCACTCGAGAAGACCTAGTCGGCAAGCCAGTCTACTCGAGATTGACTAGGGCTTGTCGAGATCGACGAGCGCCTGAGGAGCCTTGTCCGAGCCTTGTCGAGTAGAGCCACCCGAGGAGACCTAGTCGATGACCAGTCCTACTCGACGTCGACAAGAGCTACTCGAGGTCTACGAGTCCTGTGAACCAAGTCCGAGCCACATCGAGCAGATCTAGCCGAGGAAGTCCAGTCGACGAACCACCCTACTCGAGGTCGACGAGCCGTGGTCGAGGTCGACTAGACCAGATTCCAGAAACTTCTCGACGAGACCTGTCCGAGTAGAATTGAGATTCCTTGGGGGCGAAGGAGGAAGATTCTATCCGATTCCATCAAGTCTATCCATGGGAGACAAGATCTATCAACATCATGAAGACTTACCCTATTTAGTTTTATCTTTTCCTTTTAGATTTATTTCCAATATGGCATTTATTTATCTTTTAAAGCTTTAGATATAATTTTAGATAGAGATAGAAGATTTCTATCCTTGATTAGCGAGGGTTAGAAGCCTATAAATAAGGCCCTAGGGGGCTCACTTTTATTCATTCCAGATCACAATTCAATTCTAAGTCACACACAATTAGTTAGTTCCACAGAGAAGTTTAGGAGTTCTAAGGTTTTTAGGGTTTTGGCTTTCTGCGAAAGTTGATTGCCGGGATTGTAAAGGCTTTTGAATATAGTTTAATACAAGTTATTTCTTTTCATTCAATGTCTGCAATTGCGATGAGGCGTGAGTAGTCCACCCACTTCTGGGGCTGGGGTGAGCCTGACGGTGGCCATGTGAGGCGATGCGATAAAGGTGAGATCTTTTGTGCAATTCATCTTCTATCCCTATGAGCATGACTCTTTTGCGAGAGTTGAAGGTGATCCTTGTTTGTATTATTGAAGTTAAAGTGATCTTAATGCAACTTGGATTAATTATGTGAAAAAGGGTTAGTAACAATTAGGGTTTATGTGAAAGCCTCTATATGCCTATTTGTTAATGACGAAAGTTATTTGATGGAAAGCATGATCTTTTGTGCCTTTGTGTGTTACTTTGCATGGTTATCATTGTGGTGTTGATACCCTGGCCTTGGAAGTCTTTTAATATATTGAAGTTAATTTCTGTCAAAATCTGAGTTTTGGTTCGAATTCTGCAATTTATATTTTCTGTCTTTCTTGTCGACATAGAGTAGTGCTTTGTCGAGATCGAGTAAGCTGTGGTCGATCTCGAGTAGGACTTGTCTAGGTCGAGTTGAAGTTTTCTCTGTTGTCGTCGATTTCTGTTTTCTATCGACTAGCCTTTGTCAATCTCGAGGAGCTGTTGTCGAGATCGAGTACGCCTTTGCTTTGCTTTTCGTTTTTGCTTTGCTTTGCTTTATTTCTTGCTTTGTTCTTTGCTTTTGTTTTAGTTACCCTTGCCGGGTTTATTTGTTTCTTTCCTTTCTGTGTTTCTGTCCTTTCTGCTGCTTCTGTGAGAATTTACAGCTACCTAAGAACTGCTGATGTGCTTCCTCGTGGATTCGATCCTGACTATTCTCTTACTACAACGGGAGGAAGTCTTGTATTTATTTGCTGAGACAGGGAAGTCAGTCTGAACTTTATTTCATATTTATTTCATACTTGACCATCCTCCTGCAACAACAAATTGGCGCCGTTGCCGGGGAGGCAATCATTCACGCCTTAGGTAGTCAGTTCTCACCGTTTCTTTGAGTTACTTTTCAGGTGTATGCGTCGTTCTGGTCAAACACCTGAGTTTGACAGCTTAGACGAACCGGAGCGCTACCTACACATCCACTCCAAACTCAAAAGGATAATGGCGGCCGCTGAGACACAGGAACAGCTGGTCGCTAGGCTTACCAGGGAATTGGCCGCAAAGGATGCTGCTATCGCCGCTAAAGATGTTGCTATCACCGCTGAGAGAGCAGCAAGGGAACAAGCACAGGCTGAGCTTGCCCAATATCCAACCACGGCAGAGGACTACATGCATCCAACTCTCGTCGTGCCTGAATCGACGATTCTAATCCCTGATAACTCTTTTGAAATTCGCACTCAATTTCTTATAGAGCTGAAAAATAATGCCTTCTATGATAGATTTAATGAGTGTCCTCTTGAGCATATTACAAACTTTTCTGACATGTGCCGTACTATTGCTGAAGGTACAACCCTGGAATATGTCAAGATGAAATCTTTTCGCTGGTCTCTCGCTGGGCCTGCACTGAAATGGCTGGAAGGGCTGAAAGCAAGATCACTCACAACCTGGGCCCAAGTAGAGCAAGAGTTTCTGAACAAATTCTTCCCACCTGCCAAAACAGCACATCTTCGCCAGAGAATCACCGCCTTCAAACAGAAGCAAGGAGAACCGCTGGCAAAGGCATGGGAGCGCTACAAGGAACTTCTGCGATCTTGCCCTACTCATGGACAGCCACCCTACGTTATTCAGGAGATCTTCTTCAACTCTCTGGAACAAGTCACAAAGGATAGGATCAACCACTATACTCGCTATGAGTATCTGACAATGCCGCCAAGTGACGCATGGGGTGTGCTAGAGAAGCTCACTAACTACGACAACAAGTATGGGTCTACTGCAACTTATGAAGAGAACCCATACGCCAGGCCAGCACCATCCATGCCCCTATATGAGCCACCTAAGGAGATTGATCCTGATGTTAGGGAGCAGTACTTCAAAGACCAGAATAAGAAGCTCATCAAGCAAGTAAAGTATCTCTCTGTCAACCAGCCTTGCATAGAATGCGGATCGCAAAGGCACACCACTCCTGAGTGCCCACACACAGAGCAAGTCAGGCTGGCAGAGCACCATGAGGATGCAGCTTACGCAGGGGGTCCAAATCGCTACATGGGGGACCAAAGGTTTCAGCAACCACAATGGAACCAAGGTGTCCCTAGGAATCCCCCGCCCTACAGAGCTCTAGGGCATCCGGAAAGGGAGCAGAAAAAGGATGATATACAGACAGTCCTGGAGGAAATACGGAGGAACCACTCAGAAACTAGGCAATCTTTCAACTCCGTCTATACTCAGATGCAAGGTGTCAATTCTAGGCTTGGGGAAATTGATATCTGGCGGAAAACAGTTGATACACAGATTGGTCAGCTAGCAGCGGGAATCCCCATACAGTCAGGGACACTTCCAGGATCTTCAGAACCAAATCCTAAGGGAAAGACTGGACACATCGCTGCTATAAAACTCAGAAGCGGCCATCAACTGCAAGAGCCAGAGGTCGGAAAGCAGCAGATCGACGAGGAACAGCAAGTCGATCTCGACAACGCCGTGGTCGATCTCGACAAGACCTTCGTCGACCTCGACGAGAACCTGCAAGAATCTTCGCTTGCACCACACAGCAACTCGACTGGGCCCAATCTGGTCGATGTCGACAAAGGCCTTGTCGATGTCGAGGAGCCCCTGGTCGAGATAGAGAAGTCTGCCGCACCTCCGACGTTTGTTCTGGCTCCGAATCAGAAAAAGGAGCTGCCTTTCCCCACAAAATCTCTAAAGGACCCGACAGAGAAAAAGTTTCAGCGCTTCATCAAGATGCTTCAGAAGCTCAACGTCACCATCCCCTTCACAGAAGCTCTCAATGAAATGCCCTCTTATGTCAAGTTCATGAAGGAGATCCTGAGCAAGAAGCGATCGATGGCTGAAATCACAGAGGAGTGCAGCCATCTGGACATATTGGAGAAGAGGCCGGATCCAGGTAAGTTTGCTATAACTATTGGATTTGGTCCATACAAAATTAATGCCCTATGTGATCTTGGAGCTAGTGTGAGTATAATGCCTTTAACGATTTGGTCCAAGATTAAGATAGGTGCCTTGGAGCCTGTGGATGCTAGACTTTACATGGCCAACAACACGGTGGTCATCCCCACAGGCATGGTGAAAAATGTCCCAGTACAAGTAGGTAAATTCTTCGTCCCTGCTGATTTCTTAATAGTTGATATGCAAGAAGATCCTGCTTGTCCAATTATCTTAGGAAGACCATTCTTGGCGACGGTGGATGCCAACATAAGCGTAAGGAAAGGAGTGCTCACCTTCAACATCAGCGATGAGGTAATTGAGTATTCCTTTAATAAAACTGAAAGGCATACAGGTCCAATGGAAGAGGTCAAATCTATCTCAGCTGGCTATATCACCTGCGGGGAACCCAACGTCAGAAATATGACCCCTGAGCAGCTGGAAAAGAGGGACATGGAGGCCCAGGTGGAGGAGATCATAGCAATCCTCAAGGAAAACACAGAGAGTCCAATCGACACGGACCAAGGTAAGTCGTTGTGGATTCATTATTTTTCGGATGCCTTGACAGGGACTAAGTATGGGGTCAAGATCGACCAAGGCTCCTCGACATCGAGTAGAGCCCTAGTCGATCTCGACCAGATCAAGGAGACCCCACCAGCGCCAGCATCGTCGAGCAGCAAACCAGAGGAGCCACCCTACTCGACCTCGAGTAGACTTGTCGAGGTCGACCACCAGTGCCCTAACTCGACTCCATCCTCCTCGACACAGAAGCCGCCTGGCGAACCAGCCTCGTCGATCTCGACTAAGCTTGTCGAGATCGAACACCACCCGGCGCCACCAGAGCCTTCTTCATCGGCGCTGCAGCAACCAGGAGGAGAGCCCTCGTCGATCTCGACTAAGCTTGTCGAGATCGACCACCACTCAGAGAGCCCAGGCTCGCCTTCCTCGATGAGCAAACCACCAGGAGCGGAGTCCTCGTCGAGGTCGACCAGACTTGTCGAGGTCGACAAGCCCCTGTCTTCGTCGACTTCTGCCTCTTCGACCAGACCACCACCAGGACCAGCAGTCTTGTCGAGATCGACTAGCCCTAGTCGAGATCGACCAAACACAGTTGTTCCCGATTCCGTTTCCGCGAAGGTAAGCCAAGGTATGGATCTTTCTTCTCCTATTTCCATTAAAGATTTATCTATACATGGGAGAGGTCTGCCTTGGTATGTGCGATTGTGCAGGATTTCCAATGATGAGCCTAAGGAATATGAAGTTGGAGACAAGCTCTATGTCTCTAAATCAAAGGATCATTGGTTCCCCAATAAATTCAACAAGAAGCGGATGGGACCGTTTGTGGTGAACAAGATCCATTCTGGAGGATTATAGCTGATAGACAAGAATGGAGTCTTATTTGAGGCCCAAGCTACATGGGCCCTACAGATGCCACCTTGAGCGTTAATGGAAAGTCGGCCTAGCGACTATAAAATCTAGAGCATGTACATAGACCTTTTTAGGACATTTGAGACTTTGTTTTTTGTTTTTGGTTTTAAACACTTTTAGTTTGCTATTATGGGTATATATCTTCTACTTTTCAGGTCAAGCTACATTAATACTCGGCCAGGAGATGCTCCAGTCGATATTTAGAGACATCTGCACACGTGTCTTGTGAGTTTCTTTCTTTACCCTTACCTTGTTTTTTTATACAGTGAGGACACTGTAATGTTTAAGTATGGGGTGGGGGAAGGGCTTGCTTTATGCATATTTGGCCATATTTGACATTATGTGTGCATATTTAGAATTTATTTCTTGGAATTGCTACATGGCTATTTTGGAATGCATTATTTATTTATGTGTTTATATGCATGTTTTCCAAAATTTGAGAAAAAATGACCCCCATTGAAATTTTTTATTAATGTCATAGAAACTTATATTGAACTCGACGATGCAAAATTGGATTCATTAGAGATATAGCATGAAATTGCCTAGTAAAGGGAAGTCACAATGAAGTGCATTATTTCTTAAAAACCATGAAAGGAGGTAAAATTTGAAGTTGCTTTTGACATGTTGCATGATAAAATGATGGAGGACTTTATATTTCCATATAATGCTCATTGTTTATATCCTAGCCTTACCTATGCTTATGCATCACAAAAGCCATATTATGCCTTATTTCATATGTTGCTCCACATGATCTAAAAATTGCCATTCTTTACCTTATCGGGGATTATGTTGAGAATGATGTTACATTATGGAGATGTTATATGGTTATTGTGATTATTATCTTATATGGAGTTTGGAAGGAATTTGTTTGAAATATATGAAAAATTTAATGAGTGAAAGAAAATCCAATCACCTCAGGAGATAAAGGTAGATTGACCCTGCTCTCTGAGATAATAGTTTGGAGAGATGGGACACATTGTGAGGAGTCCAAAGCACTAAGTATCCGGGGCCATTCATGACACCCATGTTTGCGACTCGCGAGAAGGCAGTGCTGAGGTTAGAGAGGTAAAAGCATTATTATTGAGAAAAGCATTATGAAAGGTGATGAATCTTATGGAGAAGGAATGTGGAAATTCAAATTTGGAAAGTACTCCATTTCCCCGGATCAAAAGCACCACATTGCCAAAAATTGCCCACCTTTTAGCCTTTTACCAATCTACTCCTTCATGAGCTAAATTAAAGTCTTCTTGATTATCAATGCTTTGTCACGAATAAATGTTTTGCATAACCCTCCTTCGATGAGTAGATGTTGCGTTTATTTGCACGTGCATGAATCTGTGACACTAGTACCTTTTCGAGGATGGTAATTGATTGCAGGGACATATAAGAATGCTTTGTCACAAATAAAAGTATTGCTTGAGGACAAGCAAGCTTAAGTATGGGGTGTTTGTTGTAAGCTGAATCTGCCATGTTTTACAGTAACTTTTATATCGATTTCTGTATACATTGCATTTATTTAGGTTAGAACAGTGCAGAACCTATGTAGTTTATGTTTATTTGCCAAATTATGGAATCTACACCAGTTTCTGTTTAATTCGTAGAAATCAAGGCATTTTACAGCAATTCTACAGAAGGTCGGAAAAGCTCAGAAAACCACTACAGAAGTCCAAGGTCAAAGCAGCGGAACCAGTCTAAGAGTCAAGGCTACTCGATCTCGAGTAGGCCTTACTCGACCTAGACGAGCATGTCCGAGAAACCTTGGTCGAGCAGAGCCTGATCGAGCAAGCCAGACCAACCCGGCTCCGGACCCTACTCGATCTCGAGGACCACTAGTCGAGATCGACGAAGCCTCAGCGCCACGCCCGGGGTTGACGAGAAGAAGAGCTGGTCGACAAGCCGAGGACGACCAGGCGGCACTCGCTGCCAGCGACTCGACTCGCTGCAGCGGACCGCTCGCTGCCGCGGAAAAACTCGCTGTCAGCGGAAGAGGCAACTCGCAGAAGCGGAAAGGAAGAACCCAACTCGATCTCGAGGACCCTTTGTCATGATCGACGAGACCCTGAGTCCAGATCCGGAGCCCATCGAGCAGAGTCACTCGAGAAGACCTAGTCGGCAAGCCAGTCTACTCGAGGTCGACTAGGGCTTGTCGAGATCGACGAGCGCCTGAGGAGCCTTATCCGAGCCTTGTCGAGTAGAGCCACCCGAGGAGACCTAGTCGATGACCAGTCCTACTCGACGTCGACAAGAGCTACTCGAGGTCTACGAGTCCTGTGAACCAAGTCCGAGCCACATCGAGCAGATCTAGTCGAGGAAGTCCAGTCGACGAACCACCCTACTCGAGGTCGACGAGCCGTGGTCGAGGTCGAGTAGACCAGATTCCAGAAACTTCTCGACGAGACCTGTCCGAGTAGAATTGAGATTCCTTGGGGGCGAAGGAGGAAGATTCTATCCGATTCCATCAAGTCTATCCATGGGAGACAAGATCTATCAACATCATGAAGACTTACCCTATTTAGTTTTATCTTTTCCTTTTAGATTTATTTCCAATATGGCATTTATTTATCTTTTAAAGCTTTAGATATAATTTTAGATAGAGATAGAAGATTTCTATCCTTGATTAGCGAGGGTTAGAAGCCTATAAATAAGGCCCTAGGGGGCTCAGTTTTATTCATTCCAGATCATAATTCAATTCCAAGTCACACACAATTAGTTAGTTCCACAGAGAAGTTTAGGAGTTCTAAGGTTTTTAGGGTTTTGGCTTTCTGCGAAAGTTGATTGCCGGGATTGTAAAGGCTTTTGAATATAGTTTAATACAAGTTATTTCTTTTCATTCAATGTCTGCAATTGCGATGAGGCGTGAGTAGTCCACCCACTTCTGGGGCTGGGGTGAGCCTAACGGTGGCCATGTGAGGCGATGCGATAAAGGTCAGATCTTTTGTGCAATTCATCTTCTATCCCTATGAGCATGATTCTTTTGCGAGAGTTGAAGGTGATCCTTGTTTGTATTATTGAAGAGAAAGTGATATTAATGCAACTTGGATTAGTTATGTGAAAAAGGGTTAGTAACAATTAGGGTTTATGTGAAAGCCTCTATATGCCTATTTGTTAATGACGAAAGTTATTTGATGGAATTTGTTGTAGTAGGAAATCGAGTATGCAATAATAAAATATAAATAAATCACAGCAAACCAGATTCCGTCCCTTGCAAATAATTACAAGACCTCCTCCTGATGTAGCAGCGGGAAGTCAGGATCGATCCACGAGGAAGAGTGTCAGCGGATCCTAGGCAGCGGAGAATCTCACCAAAGTCGACCACAGAAGTCCTCGAGCTGGACAAAGGGGTTAGTCGACAGAAGCTCGGACTAGTCGAACACAGCAGAGTTCTCGGCAAAACCTACTCGACCTCGACAAGAGGCTACTCGAGGTCGAGTACGGTCCTCGTCGACTTCGGGCTCGCCCCAACCCTAAAAGTGGGTGGACTACTCGCTCTTCATCGCAAACTCAGACATCATCGATTGAAAAGAAATAACTTGCATTAACTAAATTCCAAAGCCTTTACAATCCCGGCACTCCAACTCTCGTTGAATGCCAAAACCTTAAAAACCTCAAACTCTTAAACCGTCTCTGTGGAACTACTTGTCTTGCTCTGAAACTGAATGAATAAAACTGAGCCCCTTGGGCCTTATTTATAGCCTTCATTCCCTAGCTACTCTAGGAAAGAAGATATCTATCTATATCTAAAACTTTATCTAAAATGCTTAAGGATAAATAAAAGACATAAAAGAATTAAATCTAAAATAGGAATTATATCTAAAAGGTCTTCAATGGATAGAATCTTTCTCTTCATGGTAGATCTTGATAGTTTTGGATAGAATCGGAAATCTTCATGCCCAAGGAATCCAAATCCGAGTAGAGTTGATCAAACCGCGCCGTTCAGCTTCTGGAAGCTTAGTTGACCTCGACAAGGCTCTTGTCGATCTCGAGTAGAAGTCTTGGTCGACAGGCTTGGTTCGTCGTCTCGGCTAGCTGGTGCTCGACAAACTCGGACTCTGGCTCACGGTGCTCGTCGACCTAGACAAGCCCTAGTCGACCTCGAGTAGACTGTTTCGCCGACTAGGTCTTCTCGGGTAGATCTCCTCGATGTGGCTCGGACATGGCTTCTTGGGCTCGTTGACCTCGACTAGCACTCGTCGATGTCGAGTAGGGTTGGTGTTGCCGACTAGGTGCTCTCAGGTGGCTTTACTCGACAAGCCTGGATCCGGACTCATGGGCTTGTCGATCTCGACCAAGCTTCGTCGAGATCGAGTAGACATGATCTTCTCTGGTCAAGCAACTTCTCCTCGGCAAGGACTCGGGCAGGCGCTGGAAGGCTCGTCGATCTCGACAAGGGCTCGTCGAGATCGAGTAGGGTTGTGCTCGGCTTCTCGTCCTCAGCTTCTCGGGCAGCTCTTCTCCTTGTCGACTCCGGGTGTGGTGACTGGGCTTCGTCGATCTCGACTAGGGTTTGTCGAGATCGAGTTAGGTCCGGAAGTCGGGTGGTCTGGCTTGCTCGATCAGGCTCTGTCGACAAGGCTGTGCTCGGACATGCTCGTCTAGGTCGAGTAAGGCCTACTCGAGATCGAGTAGCCTTGACTCTCAGACTGGTTCCGCTGCTTTGACCTTGGACTTCTGTAGTGGTTTTCCGAGCTTTTCCGACCTTCTGTAGAATTGCTGTAAAGTGCCTCGATTTCTGCGAATTAAACAGAAACTGGTGTAGATTCCATAATTTTGGCAAATAAACATAAACTACATAGATTTTGTACTATCTAAACCCAAATGAATGCAATGTATACAGAAATCGATATAAAAGTTACTGTAAAACATGGCAGATTCAGCTCACAACAAACACCCCATACTTAAGCTTGCTTGTCCTCAAGCAATACTTTTATTTGTCATTCAGGGGAAGAATTCAAACTCTCAACATCTTAGATTCATTCTTATATGTCCCTGCAATCAATTACCATCCTCGAAAAGGTACTAGTGTCACAGATTCATGCACGTGCAAATATGTAAAAGCAACATCTACTCACAAAAGGAGGGTTACGCATAAATAATTTATATGACAAAGCATTTATAATCAAGAAACTTTAATTTAAGCTCATGAAGGAGTAGATTGGTAAAAGGCTAAAAAGTGGGCAATTTTTGGCAATGTGGTACTTTTGATCCGGGGAAATGGATCATTTACAAACTTGAGTTTCATTCCACATTCTTTCTCCATTTGATTCATCACCTTTCATATTGCTTTTCTCAATAATAATGCTTTTACCTCTCTAACCTCAGCACTGCCTTCTCGCGAGTCGCAAACATGGGTGTCATGAATGGCCCCGGATACTTAGTGCTTTGGACTCCTCACAGTGTGTCCCATCTCTCCAAACTATTATCTTAGAGAGCAGGGTCAATCTACCTTTATCTCCTGAGGTGATTGGATTTTCTTTCACTCATTAAATTTTCCATATATTTCAAACAATTTCCTTCCAAACTCCAATAATGATAATAATCACAAACACCATATGATAATCTCCATAATGTAGCATCATTCTCAACATAATCCCCGGATAAGGTAAAGAATGGTCAATATTTAGATCATGTGGAGCAATATTTGAAATAAGGCATATTATGGCTTTTGTGATGCATAAGCATAGGTAAAGCTAGGATTTTAACAATATGAACATTATATGGAAATATAAAGTCCTCCATCATCTTATCATGTAACATGTCAAAAGCAACTTCAAAATTTACCTCCTTTCATGGTTTTCATCAAAATATGCACTTCATTGTGACTTCCCTGAACTAGGCAATTTCATGCTATATCTCTAATGAATCCAATTTTTGCATCGTCGAGTTCAATATAAGCTTCCATGACATTATGTCAAAAATTTCAATAGGGGTTTTCTCAAATTTTTGGAAATCATGCATATTAAGCACATAAAGCAGTAATGCATTCCAAAATAGCCATGTAGCAATTCAAAGAAATAATGCACATATATATCAAATATGATCAAATATAGCAAATACGCACAAAGTAAGCCTTTCCCCCACCCCATACTTAAAATTTACAGTGTCCTCACTGCATAAAATCAAATAAAAACAAGAGTAAAGAAAGGAACTCACAGGATAATGCATCGAGGAAGGCTGATCAGTGTAGGTCGAGTAGAGGTGCCACGTCGATCTCGAGTAAGGTGTACCCGATCTCGAGTAGGCTTGTCTGCGTCTGGTGGTTTCTGAAGTCGAGGAGTGTCTGGTGCTTGTCGAGGTCGAGTACGTCTACTCGAGGTCGAGTAGCTCATGGCTTCTCCTCCTCGTCGTTGTCGACTTGGCCTTCGTCGATTTTGACTGGTTTTTCAGGGACTTCTTCCTCCACTTTTTGCGATCCTTATATGCTGGCCGATCAAAAAGTATTAGATTCCACAAAAACAAGACTATCCATATGAATTATTTTAAAAAAACAAAAAACAAAAAAAAACAAAAATTAAGAAAATTCAAATAAAATTTATATACACGCTCTAGATTTTAGAGTAGCTAGGCCGACTTCTCCGTTTGCGCTCAAGGACCATTATTGTGGGGCCCGCTCAGGCTTGGCCCTTCTCCTGGATCATCTAGGTCCTGATGGTAGTATGCAAGCTCAGCGGACAGGGGGTTGCTTGCATCATCTCCCTTTTCTTTTTTCTTTTTCTTTGTAGCCCCCAGTTTCTGCAAATTCTCTCGCCATGGTGTTTTAGCTCCCTTTAAATCATTAAATTTTTTATTTATGGACTGAGGGGGAGTAGAATTCATACCTGAACTTACCTGTTCGGACCCAAAACAGAAATCTTTGGGCTTGGGTCTACTCGATGTCGAGTACAGCTGGTCGACCTCGAGTACAGGGACCCCATACTTAGACTCTGGGCAAGTCTCTGGCTCACAAGTGGTGGTCGAGATCGACAACGTTTTGTCGAGGTCGAGTACAGCGCTTGTCGAGGTCGAGTAAGGCTTGTCGACCTCGAGTACAGATTTGGTGCTTTCCTCCGCTGTTTGCTTAGTCCCGTCGATGCTGATGCTTTTCACCTCTAGCCAAGAAATTTCCTCTTTTGCAGGGCCAAAAGAGAAATCTAAAAAGTCCCATATTTATAAAAAAAAATAATACACCAAAAATTCTATTTTAAATACATTCCTCTAGCAGCTGAATAGTAAAATTGTAAATGTAAAATTACACAATTAAGCTAATCTACTAGAGAATGAAATCGCATTAAGCTAATCTATTCTAAATACATCTCTGATGTCGTGATTACCCTGCAGCAGCATTGCTCGAAGCAGATGAGCTATTTAAGCAACTTTCCAGCTACAGCAGCCAGCACCCTGCAGCCAGAACCTCTGATCTACTGTCTTTGGAAAAGCAGCTATTCAGACCAAAAGTTTATATTGAAATGTATAAAGGTTCAAAAGTTCTATCTCATAATGAAATTGAGCTATATATATGCTACAATGTAGAGTGTGGAGAGCAAAACATTTCCTGATTTTGAGATATTATACACTAATGGTGCGTGATAAGCACATATGATATGTATGGAATTTTGTGAAGCAAAAAGAAGCTCCTCTACTGTTGTTTGATAGGCGAAATGAGGAGATACCTGAACTGTAAAATTATATGGCATCACTTGGTGGTGGGCGAGGAGGATGTCCTATCTTTTGATCTTAATCCGATTGTGCAATCTTTCATTAGTACCAATTGGGGAAGATTCTGTCATCTTTTCAATTGTAAAAGGAATTCACCAATACAGCTGACGCCCTTTGAAGCATCGCCAATAGATATCTAAAGTCACGAGTTCAGTGTGTGTATATCGACTGTCCAGTCAGTCAACAGCATAGCATGAAAAAAAAAATAAGTCCATGAGAACTCTAAACTATCACTTGAATTAAAACACTGAAGAAATCTAACAGATAATGACCAGCAAGGCATCAGCAGTTACATAATATTTTCGACAATGACACAAAAATTTTCCCAAGACTATATATTTCAATATTTCTGCTTTCAGATGTTAAGCTGATAGCTAGCAGAACAAAGAAAACAGGCAATACTTTAAGCAGATCTTATTGAGTTCTATCCACCTCAAAATGAATTGCAAATCAGATATTCAACACAACATGCACCTCCGCTTCTCCCCAAATGAATATGGCTATAGGATGTTTAAAGCTAGAGCAGTTCTGGCACTGGTAAATTTAACCACATCATATATCTATATATACACAGTATATTATTAATTTATTTACCGCAATTTTCTCATTTATATATTGATAGAATTATTAGATATAGTTTAGGCATTATAGTTTCCAGTTTCCACCCAAAGGAAAAAAAGAAGCTAATTTATTTAATTAACTAGGAAAATAATTTTGATTTGTTAAAGAATATTAGAATAAATAGGTTATACTTTTCTCTCCAAATCTACTTGGCGCTACTTGAAAGTTCAGTTAGATATGTTATCAATGCTCAAGAAATCACCACTTGTGTCACAAATTACAATCAAGCAGTTTCCACTTTCAATTTAAACATACAAGCACCTCATAAGATTCAAATCCCACCCTCTCAAACCAAGACAAAAGAAAAGTATAATCTGAAATTAATGAATATACGTATAATCTGAAATTAGATATGTTATTAATGAATATAAAAGCTTTTATCTTTCACATGCTATTCAATAAAACAACCAGCATTGGTACCTTGCATTCGCATGTATTCAGACCTTGAACCCCATAATGACACTTAAATGTTTAATTATTAGATGGACTAGTTCTAACTTCTAATTCTAACTGACCACATGATCAATTCAGTCTTCTTCAACTATTTGAGAAATGCTTTTCAGATCATCCTAAGAGTAAAGAAAAACCCCACAACAACCATTAACCGAACAACTCCAACAAACCATGGTATCCTAGATTGGATTTTATTTATTCATTTTTGCATTGTCTTATCAGAAAATATCACTAGTGTTTCATCACATTATCATGAAACGACAAATATGCCTCAAAACTCACATAAGCCAAATATTACAAATAAATCAATAACAAATGAAGGAATTTAATAATTATTATATGAGAGCTAGGCTCACCTTCAAACTAGTTTATTAGTACTAAACTAGATAGAAATAGAGTTCAGTGAAGAATGAATAAACTTCATTTTTAATTAAGAACATTTTTACATATATGAAAAGAAAAGATAGCATTGAAAAGAAAATGAGGATAAAATGAAGCATCATATGAGACTA
The DNA here is from genome assembly GCA_037127255.1 of Persicaria tinctoria. Taxonomy (NCBI): domain Eukaryota; kingdom Viridiplantae; phylum Streptophyta; class Magnoliopsida; order Caryophyllales; family Polygonaceae; genus Persicaria; species Persicaria tinctoria. Next base: position 37,826,479 of record JBANSL010000007.1, read on the forward strand.
AATCTTTTAAATTGAAGTACATAGAGGCAAAATGTATACCTTTGAGAATTATAAGATGGAGCCCAGATAGAGCAAAATGTACAAAGGACAGCAACTCAGGCAATAACAGCAACAACTATTGCATTTGCGAACTTCCTACATAGATCAAACTAATTGAAAGCACTCCATTTTACCTGTAGAAGAATAAGCCTTCTCATCCCATTGCTGCTGTGAACTCAGCTCTGTATACCACTCAAGAACTTTTGAAAGATAGATTTGAACCTAGAAATAAATGGTTATAAAAAGTAGGTTTTTAATAAAATATCAAAGTAAAACTCGTTATAAGTAGCATCAAACATTTATTAAACGCGCTGAAATGTTAGCTGTAAAATTCAAATGAAGAATTACCATTTCATTCTGCAGATTTCCAGAGACTGCACCTTCATTCATTGAAAGCATAAGCTCTAGATATTTAGCCTGCATATTTGGAGCATGCTGCTTTAGATAGGAGCTCACTAGTTCGGGAGGAATATTTCCTGACAGAAAGAGTTCTATAGTTTCTGTTGGACAACTTTCAAGAACAAGCATAAAGGACTCCAGAACAAGCATGGGATCGGTACCACAAAGAGGCTGCAGATGAAGCCATAAAAGTAAGTATCACTAACTAGAAACCCACCATCTAATGTAACTTCCTGAAACAAAGTTCAGATGATGAAACTTACCTTGAGATACTCAATAATCATATGAGGTGTGAACTTCTGGGTGAGCGAGACCTGTGGTTGTTCTGATTTTGATTCAACTAACTGATGCAGAAGTTTTAAAGCCTCACGGTGCATATTGTTGCATTTGTATAGTTTAACCAATGCAGCATGTTGATTCCTTTTCAGCAGAAAATCTTCACAGATTTTCACATCGCAGTAGTTTAGACCTTTCAATAACTCCAAAGCAGCCAAGGACTGCCCTGTCAGGACAAGGGCTTGCAGTAGTACTGTGTCCAGAACCGCTGCCCTTTCCCTAGCAACTGAGCTTATTGGAATACTGCCACGACCCTGCAAATCCAGATAACAACGTTAAATCATGTGGTGGTAAACCATTAGTTTTGCACAGAAACAAACTATTGAGATAATTTGCTGATAAAAAGCTATAAAAAATGATAAAACTATAGAAGTCATTCCCAGTGAATAACTAGGAGCATTAAGCTATGCACTCTTATGTAAACAGAGAAAATTGCATATAGCCTCCACATATGCACATTGCACACTATATTCATTAATCCCTTCTTCAAGTCATTTGTGAACTAGAAGTTGAACAAGCTTAATGTTTATGTTTCTAAGGAAAACAAATCTGAAATGGATCTGAAACACTTTTGGAAACCCCTGTAATTTTACGAGTATAAGAACCGTCAATTTTAAGGAAGAGAATAAAAGTTAAAAACTCAAAATCCCACTGAAACGCAATACTCAAAGTCCTGACATTCAGGTATTTCATGTGATCTTTAAAGCAAAATGCCAAAGTGAGTTCATAGCAATGACACTTAAATGTTTAATTATTAGATGGACTAGTTCTAACTTCTAATTCTAACTGACCTCATGATCAATTCAGTCTTGTTCAACTATTTGAGAAATGCTTTTCAGATCATCCTAAGAGTAAAGAAAAACCCCACAGCAACCATTAACCGAACAACTCCAACAAACCATGGTATCCTAGATTGGATTTTATTTATTCATTTTTGCATTGTCTTATCAGAAAATATCACTAGTGTTTCATCACATTATCATGAAACGACAAATATGCCTCAAAACTCACATAAGCCAAATATTACAAATAAATCAATAACAAATGAAGGAATTTAATAATTATTATATGAGAGCTAGGCTCACCTTCAAACTAGTTTATTAGTACTAAACTAGATAGAAATAGAGTTCAGTGAAGAATGAATAAACTTCATTTTTAATTAAGAACATTTTTACATATATGAAAAGAAAAGATAGCATTGAAAAGAAAATGAGGATAAAATGAAGTATCATATGAGACTAAATCTTTTAAATTGAAGTACATAGAGGCAAAATGTATACCTTTGAGAATTATAAGATGGAGCCCAGATAGAGCAAAATGTACAAAGGACAGCAACTCAGGCAATAACAGCAACAACTATTGCATTTGCGAACTTCCTACATAGATCAAACTAATTGAAAGCACTCCATTTTACCTGTAGAAGAATAAGCCAACAATCAAAGAAAATCTATGGGATTATAAAAAACCAAAATAAACAATTACAATGTACTCCCCCATTTTATTATACATAAAAAAAAATCAGCTAACTTATCAAATTATAAGCAACTGATGACAATAAAACAACGTAACTAATAAGCTATGGAGGTTATCAATTTGTGGCCTCAGTTGAAAAGTAAATCTTGGACACCATCTCAAGGATTAAGAATTGGCCTTGTAAAAGTTTAAAACTAGTTGGAGTTTTGCTCTATTCATTTTTTTATCTATCAATTTAATAATTAGAAGGGACACCAAGTAACACGGCTCATTGTTGAGTGTGAATCTTTAAAACCAAATCAAACTTTCTTAACAAGATAAATGTAAATATTAAAACAAGTGACCATAGAAAGCAAGCTAGGCTAAATCTTATATATATACGGAGTATATTCTTTCCTACCAATAAACCTCAAATCTTGTGTTACAGCCAAGACAGAACATTATCATATCTTCCTAAGAAACTGCTTACTCTCCGGTGAAATCAAAACTAGATGTTTACTCTCCGAATCAAAAAAATTGAACTGATCCTCCCAAGAAATACAAGCTAATTTTTGGTTCCTGAGAGGAAATCTGAACATCCAAATCGAAATCAGCAAAGAAGCAACAATAAGTCCAGTTTTCTTTAGCATCAAACTATACAAATACGAGACTCGGAGATGAGCCACATACTGCTATCCTAACCGTCTGAGGGCAAACTAGGAGACATAGGGCAAAGTGGAGTAAAATCATCGCTCGACACCTAATTTGAAGAAACCAAAACTATACCTTTCAATAGTAGCGACGAACAAGGTAGAGATATATTTGACGACGGGAGATCTGAAGACACCGGAGGTTGCGTGATTTCGAGGCTGTAGCGGCAAGGTGTCGGCCTCCTGGTGTCAAAATCGGAAGGCAACAAGTAATAGGTTTAGCCTCGGGAGATCTCGAGATCTGAGATCCGATTTGGGAGATCTACAACCTGCAAGAGAGATATCGAGATGAAAAGGAGAGAGACCAAGGAGAGCGGGATTTTGAGAGGTCGGACGAGGGAGATGGAGATCGGGTCACCATGTGGGAGGCGGAGGAAGCTGGTGGAAAGAATAGGTTATTAGAGTTAGATAGATCCGCTTCTCTGTTTTATGTTTGGAAAAATGGGTTTTCTTTTTTGTTTCTTTTTTAAAACAACAAAAAGTACAAGTTTTTGCCACGGGAATCTATTGCCGTTGCTACATCCTATGGCGAAGTTGTTTTTTCAGACCCAATAGCCACGGCAAATCACAGCCGTTGCTACCACCCCGTGGCTAATATGTTTTTTTTTTGTAGTGGAGATAGATCGCCTCTTGCTCAGGATTTCCTTCAGGAATTTGACATATCCAGGCATCTCTTGCAGGACATCTGTAAAAGGAATAGAAAAGTTTAGTTCTTGTAGCATATTAACAAATCTATTGAATCTACCCGCAGTGGGGTCTTTATGAGTTTTAGAAGGGAAAGGAAGTGGCTTTTTCTGTTTCGAAGCCAGATCAGCTGTCGGAGATGCTGCAGAGTTTTCGACGTCGGCCAGATGCTCCTCGACTTCGACCAGAGGCTTGTCGAGATCGACCAGAGGCTTGTCGAACTCGAGTTGACTTGTCGACCTCGGGTTGCTGGTCTGCACAGCGGAGTCCGAGCTCAGATTCTGGTCTTGGTCGAGTACGGGCTTGTCGAGGTCGACCACGGTCTTATCGACATCGAGTACAGGCTTCTCGAGATCGAGTTGTTGTTCTGCTTGGCTCTGCTGTTTTCTGACCTCTGGGTCGTGTAATTGATGCCCACTCCTTAGTTTGATAGCTGCGACATGTCCGGTTTTCCCCTTACGATTTGGTTCTGTCTGCCCAGGGAGCTGTCCGGACGGTTGTGGGATCTGTGCAGCGATTTGTCCCATCTGAGTTTCGAGTCCTTTTTTCCGGATATCAAGATCTACAAACTTTGTGTTGACGTGCTGGAGCTGATTATTGATGGTGTTGGTAGCCTGCAGGTTCTGGGCGTGATTTCGGCGCATCTCATCAAGGATCAGCTGCAGATCGTCCCTCTTTTGATCTCTTTCTAGATGCCCTGGAGCTCTGTAGGGTGGGGGATTCCTAGGGGGACCTTGGTTCCATTGCGGTTGATAGGGCTTTTGATCCCCCATATAGCAATTAGGACCCCCAGCGTATGCTGCCTCCTCATGTGTTTCTGCCATCCTGACTTGCTCTGTGTGTGGGCACTTAGTAGTGGTGTGCCTCTGTGATCCGCATTCGATGCAAGGCTGATTGACAGACAGATATTTGGCTTGCTTGAGGAGCTTGCGATTCTGGTCTCTATAGAACTGCTCCTTGACATCTGGGTCAATCTCCTTTGCTGGCTCATAAAGTGGCATAGATGGTGCTGGCCTGGCGCAGGAGTTCTCCTCATAGTTTGAAGTAGACCCATATTTGTTGTCGTAGTTAGTGAGCTTTTCCAGCACACCCCATGCGTCACTTGGCGGCATTGTTAGATACTCATAGCGAGTATAATGGTTGATTCTGTCCTTGGTGACTTGATCAAGAGAGTTGAAGAAGATCTCCTGAATGACATAGGGTGGCTGTCCATGAGTAGGGCAAGACCGTAGAAGATCCTTGTAGCGCTCCCATGCCTTTGCCAGCGGTTCCCCTTGCTTCTGTTTGAAGGCGGTGATTCTCTGGCGGAGATGTGCTGTTTTGGCTGGTGGGAAGAATTTATTCAGAAATTCTTGCTCTACTTGGGCCCAGGTGGTGAGTGATCTTGTTTTTAGTCCTTCCAGCCATTTCAGTGCAGGACCAGCGAGAGACCAGCGAAAAGCTTTCATCTTGACATATTCCAAGGTTGTACCTTCAGCAAGAGTACGGCATTATTTTTAAGCTCTATAAGAAATTGAGTGCGAATTTCAAAAGAGTTGTCAGGGATTAGAATCGCCGATTCAGGCACGACGAGAGTGGGATGCATATAATCCTTTGCAGTAGTTGGATATTGGGCAAGCTCAGCCTGTGCTTGTTCCCTTGTTGCTTTCTCAGTGGCGATAGCAGCATCTTTAGCGGCCAGTTCCCTGGTAAGTCTGGCAATCAGCTGCTCCTGTGTTTCAGCGGCCGCCATGGCTCTTTGTAGTTTAGCCCTGATGTGAAAAAGGCGTTCCGGTTCGTCTAAGGCATCAAACTCAGGTGTTTGACCAGAACGACGCATACACTGCAAAGTAACTCAAAGAAAACGTGAGAACTGACTACCTAAGGCGCGAATGATAGCTTCCCCGGCAACGGCGCCAATTTGTTGTAGGAGGAAATCGAGTATGCAATAATAAAATATAAATAAATCACAGCAAACCAGATTCCGTCCCTTGCAAATAATTACAAGACCTCCTCCTGATGTAGCAGCGGGAAGTCAGGATCGATCCACGAGGAAGTGTGTCAGCGGATCCTAGGCAGCGGAGAATCTCACGAAAGTCGACCACAGAAGTCCTCGAGCTCGACAAAGGGGTTAGTCGACAGAAGCTCGGACTAGTCGAACACAGCAGAGTTCTCGGCAAAAGCTACTCGACCTCGACAAGAGGCTACTCGAGGTCGAGTACGGTCCTCGTCGACTTCGGGTTGGGCTTGTCGAGTTCTTGTACAGGTAAGCTACGGCGACTCTGGGTCGAGGATCAGTAACTCGAGGTCGACCACAGTTGGTCGAGATCGAGTAGACAGGGAACAAAAACGAATAAAAATAAAGAAAGTAAAAACAAATGCTTTTTAGGGTTTCGACTAAACTTAATGTAAAAGAACTTCCAAGATTGGGGTTTGCAATAACAATAACCAAGCATGCATAAGGTAGAACCAAACAGATAATGATGTGAATCGCATTAAAGGACTAAGCTTTCGCCTTTTCCAACAATTAGACAACTCTCTCAAGAAACCCTAATTGTCTCTACCGATTTTATGTTTATAATCCAAGTTGTTAGCATGGATCTCCATTAGATGGGCAATAAACACATAAACAAGTAGGAAAATGCTCAAAACATGATAACGGTCGGATCTTTACCTCAAATATGCATGGCTATCGTCGGGCTCGCCCCAACCCTAGAAGTGGGTGGACTACTCGCTCTTCATCGCAAACTCAGACATCATCGATTGAAAAGAAATAACTTGCATTAACTAAATTCCAAAGCCTTTACAATCCCGGCAATCCAACTCTCGTTGAATGCCAAAACCTTAAAAACCTCAAACTCCTAAACCGTCTCTGTGGAACTACTTGTCTTGCTCTGAAATTGAATGAATGAAACTGAGCCCCATGGGCCTTATTTATAGCCTTCATTCCCTAGCTACTCTAGAAAAGAAGATATCTATCTATATCTAAAACTTTATCTAAAATGCATAAGGATAAATAAAAGACATAAAAGAATTAAATCTAAAATAGGAATTATATCTAAAAGGTCTTCAATGGATAGAATCTTTCTCTTCATGGTAGATCTTGATAGCTTTGGATAGAATCGGAAATCTTCATGCCCAAGGAATCCAAATCCGAGTAGAGTTGATCAAACCGCGCCGTTCAGCTTCTGGAAGCTTCGTCGACCTCGACAAGGCTTTTGTCGATCTCGAGTAGAAGTCTTGGTCGACAGGCTTGGTTCGTCGTCTCGGCTAGCTGGTGCTCGACAAACTCGGACTCTGGCTCATGGTGCTCGTCGACCTCGACAAGCCCTAGTCGACCTCGAGTAGACTGTTTCGCCGACTAGGTCTTCTCGGGTAGATCTCCTCGATGTGGCTCAGACATGGCTTCTTGGGCTCGTTGACCTCGACTAGCACTCGTCGATGTCGAGTAGGGTTGGTGTTGCCGACTAGGTGCTCTCGGGTGGCTTTACTCGACAAGACTGGATCCGGACTCAGGGGCTTGTCGATCTCGACCAAGCTTCGTCGAGATCGAGTAGACATGATCCTGACTATTCTCTTACTACAACGGGAGGAAGTCTTGTATTTATTTGCTGAGACAGGGAAGTCAGTATGAACTTTATTTCATACTTGACCATCCTCCTGCAACAACAAGCACCTGTCCTTAAGAGATGGAGGGATGTGACCATCGCCAAATACAAAGGAGACACTCATCCTAATGATCACCTCAACCAGTTTACAACATCGATGGGAATCAACGAGGACAATGATGCTATGTTCTGCCGCTCATTTCCGTCCACATTAAGCGGAATGGCTCTCACATGGTTCACTAATCTGACCCGGTCGTCCATTCACAACTTCGCAAAATTATCAAGCACGTTTGTCACCCATTTCGGTCGTGCCCGCACGAGAAAAAGGACAATGCTGGACCACAATTCCATCAAGCAGGGATCATCCCAAAGTTTAATCAAGAGTCCGCGAGCACGATATTGATGGGCAATCTGGCAGAAGGGGATTTCAAGATCTCCCTATTCCGAAAGGAGCCAGATAATTATGGCAATCTACAAGAGTTCGTCACAAAGCCAATCCATCCTTTGGAGGCTGCAATTTCAAGTTCGCGACCCATTGAGATCAAGCCTTCTTTTTACGATAAGGTCCCCAACAAATACCGATAGAAGAGAGGGTTCGAGAATCAGCAACGCTATAACCACCCTTGGCAATACCCTGTTGCCTCACCGAGGCCTCCCCAACAAGTAGTACAATACAACCAGGGGAAAAGACCAAGCCTGCACGATGCCCCAACGAATGTAATGATGGCTCATCCCGACCATATTTCGCCCCTTGTTTATGGGATTCCACCGACTCTCCCCCAAAAGGAAGTACCCTTACAGATATGTGCCCCGCCAGTGTATCCCAACCAGCCCGTCGCGGCGCCGCAATAATACAATCCTTCCGCGGTCCCTCCCCGACAGTATAGATCGCCTCCTACTCAACCCTGGCCATACAATCCCTAGTATGGAGCTAGAGGAAGATAAAGGGGGAATTACCCCCAAGGCACGAGAGGAAGAAATGGTAACAGAGGAGGAGGATATTGGCCTCCCCCCAAGGACGCGAGAAATGCCCCTGAAGCAAGGTCCTCATCAAACCGACCAAATTATTTCAATAGGGATCAACGGAAACCATCTTCCCCAGACGTATGTATCAATACCATCGCAGGGGGACCCACCTCGTCCAGCACCAGCAAACAAGAGAGGAAAAACGATAAAAGGGAAGCTAGATGTCCCCCTCTCCGAAGCCAGCGTCAGACAAGCATCCACTGCACACGCGGTACTATGTTTTTCCATTTCTGACGCTCGCGACCTCAAGATGCCACATTCGGATCCTATGGTCATTCATGTGCAGCTAGGGACCAAAACGTTCAAGTGAGTAATGGTAGACAACGGTTCGTTAGTAGACGTCCTCTATTGGAACGCCTTTGAGAAGCTTCGCATCGCGGAAAGCGCTTTGCGTTGCAACTCAGGAAAGCTACTCTCTTTCTCAGGAGATGAAGTTGAAGTGGCTACAATAATCGAATTAGCTCTAACACTGGGGACGGTTCCGAATAGAAGAACTCACATGATTGAGTTCACGGTGGTCCGACTACCATCCATTTACAATGCTATCATGGGTTTGGTGAGTCTATTCAAATTCCAAGTAGTATGCTCTATTTATCATTTTAGCATCAGGTTTCCATGTGCCAATGGAAAGGTAGGCGAAGCCCAAAGGGAACAGACAGAAAGCAGAGTATGTTATTTGACTTCACTAAAAAGGGACACGAGTGAGTATTCGTGATCGATAAACCTAGTCAAGGGTCGTTAAAAATAGAAGAAACCGTCGAAGACGGCCAAGAAGCAACATCTGAAAAGCAACAAGCAGAACTAGAGATGAGGCCCAAGAAAATGATAGAAAAAATAGTTGAAGAAAAGGTCACTTTTTTCCCATTCCCATATAAAGCCGAAGCCCTTTACCACAGCCACAACCACAGCTTGTCCGCCCCGACTTTAGATCGTATAAAGCGTATATTGAAAGAATCACGGAACGTCTTTGCATGGTCACCCCAGGATTTAAAGGGTCTCCCTCGCGAGATCGCGAAGCACTCTTTAAGACTCAATCGAGATGCGAAGCCCGTGTGCAAAAGGAAAAGAAAGATGGCCGATGAGAAGTCGGAAGCAGCAAAATAGGAGGTAAACAAGGTTTTACAAGCCGGATTCATCCGCGAAATCAAAGACTTGAAATGGTTGTCGAATGTGGTATTGGTAAGAAAGAGATATGTCAAATGGAGAATGTGTGTAGATTTTAAAAATCTGAAGAAGGCTTGCCCAAAGGATAGTGACCATTTACATTCCATTGATGAACTGGTAGACACCAACGATGAAGCCCTTGAATTGGAGCTCCACTTGCGAGAAGAAAGAAGATACACAGCTAGTCTCAAAGCAAACGAATATCAGCGTCGACTGGTTGAGGGGTACAACAAGCGTGTCTTCCTATGCCTAATTAAAATAGGAGACATGGTCCTTCGACAAGCAGCAGCAGGGGGAAAACTTGAACCCAAATGAGAAGGTCCTTACGTCATCCACAAGGAAGTAGGCAGAGGTTCTTTCAAGCTTCAAAATTCAGAGGGAGCTATCCTCGCGAAGTCATGGAACACTAGATATCTCAAAGCTTATTTTGAGTAAAGATTAGGAATATTGGAAACTTGGTGACATAGATTTTCAGTGTATAGAGGTCACCAGGATTCCTGATTGGGTACACCTCTTCATATATCTAAATGTAAGTTCCAAACCCAAATATGATTGTCGCTACGCATAAAATTAGCAAACGCGTGTCTTTCGAACACATATGTGCAAACAAGCCTCCAAGGAGAATAAATTTAGCAATCGTGTGTCTTTCGAACACGGATGTGCAAACAAGCCTCAAAGGAGAATAAATTTAGCAATCGCGTGTCTTTCGAACACGGATGTTCAAACAAGCATCCAAGGAGAATAAATTTAGCAAACGTGTGTTTTTTCGAACACGGATGTGCAAACAAGCCTCCAAGGAGAATAAATTTAGCAATCACGTGTCTTTCGAATACGGATGTGTAAAAAAGTCTCCAAGGAGAATAAATTTAGCAATCGCGTGTCTCTCAAATACGGATGTGCAAACAAGCGTCCAAGGAGAATAAATTTAGCAATCGCGTGTCTTTCGAACATGGATATACAAACAAGCCTCCAAGGAGAATAAATTTAGTAATCGCGTGTCTTTCAAACAGGGATGTGCAAACAAGCCTCCAAGGAGAATAAATTTAGCAATCGTGTGTCTTTCGAACACGGATGTGCAAACAAGCCTCCAAGGAGAATAAATTTAGCAATCGCGTGTCTTTCGAGCACGGATGTGTAAACAAGCCTCCAAGGAGATGAAAGAGGTGGCTGGGACTAGATCATTCTCATTATCGGGTCGATAAGATAATTGGAACTACTACTCTTTAAAGCGATTAGTAGCTCGCATGACCTGTCCGGTTCCGCTCTTCCCACTGAATCCTGCGAGCCTATATATACTTCTTGCTTTGATGGCTGTCACGGCAATCGTTGGAATTGCTTGGTCGCTTGATTGATTAAAAGGACTGCCACATCTGTTCTAGGACAGGTTATCTCTCAATCAATGTATTCACGCATCTCGAAAGAGTTCAAAAAAGTAGTCCTTCCTCCCGGAGCTGAAATAGCTGGGTGTATTCCTTCAACAGAGGTAATGCTGACTCTTCTCCTTCCCGGTACTTTTAAATAAGGCAACGCCCCATAAGCGGGACCACCACAAAATAGCGCAAAACCGGGTATTTCCGCTAGAAAATCTTCTAATTGTTCCCGGGCAACTAGAATGGTCATACCTTCACATTAGTATGAGTTAAGCATGAGATGTTTGCTAAGGATCTGGGCCTTAAATCAAGGAAGAACAAATGACCAATTAAAGTCTCCGATTAGTATGGGTTATGGCATGACGATAGGTAGACAATCGAGGTTCAAAATGTTGATTAATCTATATTTCGACAAGCCAAATAGAACCTGCAGTAAGCATGAATTGTTTTATGTTTTTCCGCTTTTGAATCAAAAATGGATGTTGACATCTTTAAAGTAAAGAACTTCTAAGAAGAGAATCGAAATCCTTGAGTTAACCGTTGAAGAGGAATCTGAAATGAAACCTTTGACGATATTCTCCCTCACACCCGTTCGGTAGTCTACTTCGGTTACAACACTCTTTCCCCTACGATCCGGCTTTTCTTGCTTCCCTCTTCCTTTGGTAAGACCTTGATGAAAAGTAAAGGAATAAGAATTGGCAAATCGGCTTTCTTTGTCTACGAATAGGCTGCCCAAAATAGGTATGTTTAGCCGCCGCGTGAAACTCTTCTCACGGTAAACGCGAGGGACTATCCTTTCTATCGCTTGCGCTTGCTTTTCACCCTCAAGACAACGGTCTCTCTCTTCTATAAAGCGAAGCAAAGCGCATGTCGCTGAAGTGAAGAAAAGAAAGCTCAATAAACACACACGAACACGATGCAGGGCATATCATAAATGAGACTGCTGATCATTTCATAAAACATATATGCTTGACCTTTCTCGATGATTTTTGGGGGATGACTCACCAACCGACCCAGCGGTGATCGATGACAGAATGATATGAACAAATCCAAGAACTTGGATTTGCTAGTTATCCATTCACTTCTTTCTTTACCCCGTTTGCATATGTTCCTAAATGGGTGTGCACCTCCAGATGGGCAGGGGCCGGCCTCCCACTCTCTTATGCAACATTTATTAGCTTAGCTAAGTATTTAGCAATCACGTGTCTTTCGAAAACAGATGTGCAAACAAGCCTCCAAGGAGAATAAATTTAGCAATCACGAGTCTTTCGAACAAGGATGTGCAAACATGTCTCTAAGGAGAATAAATTTAGGAATCGCGTGTCTTTCGAACACGGATGTGCAAATAAACCTCCAAGGAGAATAAATTTAGCAATCACATGTCTTTCGAACACAGAGGGGCAAACAAGCCTCCAAGGAGAATAAATCCATCAATCACGTGTTTTTTTGAACACAAATATGTAGACAAGCCTAAACAATAAACGCAACACGATCATTATATTACATGCAAAGTGAGATACAAAAATGATTAACAAGATAGTGGTTATACAAACAACAGACGAATGATAGGCTAAAAAGGAAAACAAAACAAAACCAAATCTCGATCCACCCTCGCGAACTCACTAGTACAGAAAGCCGGTTTTACCTCGGTTCCGTGTGCAAGATTTACCACGGTTCTGAACCGAGGTAAAAGTGGCTATGGTAAATCTGTCAGAACCGTGGTAAAACCGTCCACCCGTGGTAAATCTGTTTGTAGTTGTAGGCCTTGTGAACCGTGGTAAATGTGTCAACCGTGGTAAATAGGTCGTGTGGTGTAATTGTTTTGAACCGTGGTAAATTTGTCAACCGAAGTAAAGATACATATGGTAATTGTGTTTTGAACCGTGGTAAATTGTTGAACCGAAGTAAATATGTATTGTGGTACACCTGATTATTATAGTAGCCTATGCGGGATTCGAACCCACATCTTTGTGTATAAACACATCACTCTACCATTTGACCTAATAGGCTTAAATAAAATAATAATATGAATTTCTATCTTGGGTGCTAAGTTTACATCAAACTCCATGAAGAAATGATTTGTCCTAAAAATATTTTTTTGACAAGAATCAATTTTCCATCCAGACTAAGCTCCAAAAGTGCATCCTAGGCTAAGCAGTACTGTATTTCTTGAGATAGATATGATAAAACATCTAAAATATGATAAATAACTACAACTCACCAACCACTTCCCATACTAATCCCATCGAAAGACCCTCCTAAAGATAGCAATCGTGAGGGAACACTAGTACAGAAAGTTTAACTTTTTATTTAAGTTATAATACAATTGCTTATTTTTACTTGGGGTGGATGCTTCTAGATACATTTACTGCTATCACAATAGTCACATCATACACCTGCAACAGAGGACAAAATCAAGTAACTATATGTGAAATGCAATGATCGATTGATTTCAGACCACGAGATGCTTATTGGGCAACACAATTTCTAGCAATTTAACAACTACAATAGGTTCTTAGAAATAGGTTTGCAAGTTTAGAACAACTAAACTAAAGTTCATTGGTAAACACAAGAAGCAACCATAACACATCTGACTTCACAAAGATGCATGCGATCGTATTTTTCTAACATTAGCTCATTTATTATTTCCACACCTTACACACGGGCATGGTATTAGTTTACTATGCTTTCCATAATGCGTTTCAGCTTGAGTTATAAATTCCTCAACCCCTCTCTCATATTCGTTAATCAAAATGATTTACAACCGTCCATTTTCTATCCATCATAATGAATCGATTTCCTATGCATAACACATGTAACTATCACTAAAAAGGAATGAACGCATAACAAGTAGCATGTAATTACTTTCCTAAAATAAAAAGCAAATTATAACTTTTAGATGAATGAATGATAAAATGCAAAGAATTGGGACTTACCAACTAACAACTTTGATAGTAGAACAACAATCAAGAATGAAGGGTAGGTGCTGTTCCGATGAAACTACACCTAAGTTTGGACTGGACATAGAACCTTGAAAAACAAAAAACAACCAACCATTGTAAGATAATCTTTATTGTGACCAATAATTTTTTAGATGCATTGAATTATTTTTCAAAATAAATTAAACAAAATACTCAAGGAAACACACATGGTGAGCCACATATAGACTCGTATCAGTACACACACGAAACATACGGAGTAGTAATTAAAAACAACCGCAAGGACTAGGAAATAGGAACTGCTAAAAGTATCATCTGAAAACAATTGTGATTAGTTGACTTAAACACATAATCAAAAGCTGATACATAAAATGAACCAAATAGTTGAGAAATCATTAAGAAAAAGTGAAAGAGACAAAATGTTATAGTATAAAATAAAACAAGCCAATTTAATGGAAATACCTAAGATCCTGAACATGTCCATTGGGAAAGACATTAAATTACAATCTAGAAGACAAATTCAACACCAAAATATCCTTCTATAAACATATCGATCAACAACGTTAAAACTACACAATTTAGAAGAGAGTTCAATTGGGGTTGTTCCATTTTGAAGACGTGTTGTAAGAATATTCTAAAACTAGCTAGGAACATTCATTGAAGATGAACATGACGAGTTTACCTGTTTAACTTGAAACTCTCAACCCATAGATATAAAAAATTCCAATAATTGACTTTTAATCAGTTCTATACATGCCTAAGGATACTGTTGGTTTCACTTTTAAGCCAGTCTATAGATGCTTTAAATAGGAAGACAAATGTTAAACCTAAAATTTTAAAAAATCACTAGGTTTGGCATCTATAGAATTGATTAAAAGTGAGCACACAAGTTCAAGTGGGGTTGAATGAAGAAAAATGACTAAAGATTGAATCTGCATGTTTGGCATATAATTAAAGCTCGTGACCTGAATTTTAATTGGATGAATCCCAATTGAATCTGTATGTTTGGCATATATTTAAAGCTCATGTGCTAAATTTTAATTGGATGAATCCCAATTGAGCCCAATGCCTTACTTGTCACAAATACATTCAGTCTGTTCTATAAACGACCTTTAATCAAACCAACCCCAATTGAATAAGTATCTAAATATCTAATTAAAACAAATCATAACGTTTAACAAGATTATTGTTGGTACCTTTAACATTATTTGCAGATTAAGTTGAAAATAAAATATTAAAATACCATTGTTTTAATATATTCATTATCTTAAAAAGTAGAGATTGAGATAGGGATATAGATGAGATGGAGGCACGCATCGATCTTGTTCCAAGACCAAGACCAAGTTCCAATCACATATGTAATTTTCTATCCCATCATTTCCATGGCAGCCATTTTCACTCACAATGCCTAACAATTTCAAGCCATATATACCCTATTGATCACTAAAAACCTAAAGAAAAAAAAACAACAAACAACTCAAATAGGCAGGTATTCAAAGATCCAAGATAACGCCACCAACAACAACAACAGTCTCAAATTAGCCACTAATCCCTCATCAGATACTACCAAGGCCCCTGATCAGCCAACCAAACAAGAAGCAATGAAGAAACCAAAACGAGAAGGTACCCCAATTGAATATGCATCTAATTAAAACAAACAACTAAGAGCGTACAATTAGGGCTATTTTTCTCAAATTGGAAGACAACACAAATGTTAAATTAAACAAAATCAACACACTTACTAGCTTCTCAAGACAAATTGATCGAATTGATCGCTCAATTGGGTGCCAGATTCGGAGGGTCATTGAACCTGATCATAAGAACTCGATCGCAGATTCAAAGGGTCGTGAACCTAACCACAAGAACTCACCGATTCGTAGGTTTGTTGAAATTGGGTGCCGAATTTAGAGTCTGAACGCTCCATGAAACCTAAGGCACTGGAATTGAGCACTAGAATCGCCGATTCGGAGTTGTAGCAGTTTGGATGAGCAAGAAAGTGCTCGTGAACTTGCTACAACTAGGGTTAATATCGATCTCTCAAAATTAAACAATTTTCTTTTTAAAAAAAAATTCCATAAATCCCGAAACCCAAATTTTATATTTTTAAATATATTTCCATATGAACGAAATCGTAGTAAATTTTTATGATAAATTACTACGGTCAAACTTCTAGATTTACCACGTGAAGGCAAAACGTCATGGTAATTATTTATGCTAAATTACCACGGTTCTGATAGCACCCGTGGTAATAAGGTCAAACTGGTAAATCTACCACGCTAAGACACAACGATGTGGTAAATTTTCATTACTATTTACTACGGTTCTTCTTGGAACCGTGGTAAATTTCCAAAATTACAAATTTACCACGTCGAGAGACAGAACCGTGGTAATTTCACCGTCGCCAGAGGCCATTTTTCTACTAGTGACTCATTCACTCCCTTCCAGAACAGTTATCGTATAGAGATTGCTCCCTTCATACTTAAAAATGATAATAGATCCCCCAACACGAAGCCCACTATCTTCAGCAAAAGCACGCCAACCTTTGGTTAAAATATAATGACAGGCAGATGGAAAGGTAGGCGAAGCCCACGAGGAACAAGCAGAAAACAGAGTATGTTATTTGACTTCACTAAAAAAGGGACACGAGTGAGTGTTCGCGATCGATAAACCTGGTCAAGGGTCGTTAAAAATAGAAGAAACTGTCGAAGACGACCAAGAAGCAACATCTGAAAAGCAACAAGAAGAACTGGAGGTGAGGCCCGAGAAAATGATAGAAAAAATAGTTGAAGAAAAGGTCGTTTTTTTCCCATTCCCATATAAAGCTGAAGCCCTTTACCACAGCCACAACCACAGCTTGGTCGGCCCGACTTTAGATCGTATAAAGCATATATTGAAAGAAACACGAAACGTCTTTGCATGGTCAACCCGGGATTTGAAGGGTCTCCCTCGCGAGATCACAAAGCACTCTTTAAGACTCAACCGAGATGCGAAACCCGTGTGCAAAAGGAAAAGAAAGATGGCCGATGAGAAGTCAGAAGCGGCAAAATAAGAGGTAAACAAGCTTTTACAAGCCGGATTCATCCGCGAAATCAACGACTTGAAATGGTTGTCGAATGTGGTATTGGTAACAAGGAGAAATGGCAAATGGAGAATGTGTGTAGATTTTAAAAATCTGAACAAGGCTTGCCCAAAGGATAGTTACCCTTTACATTCCATTGATGAACTGGTAGACACCAACAATGAAGCCCTTGAATTGGAGCTCCACTTGCGAGAAGAAAGAAGAGACATAGCTAGTCTCAAAGCAAACGAATATCAGCGTCGACTGGCTGAGGGGTATAACAAGCGTGTCTTCCTACGCCTTATTCAAAAAGAAGACATGGTCCTTCGACAAGCAGCAACAGGAGGAAATTTTGAACCCAAATGAGAAGGTCCTTACGTCATCCACAAAGAAGTAGGCAGATGTTCTTTCAAGCTTCACAATTCATGGGGAGCTATCCTCGCGAAGTCATGGAACACTAGATATCTGAAAGCTTATTTTGAGTAAAGATTAGGAATATTGGAAATTTGGTGACTTAGATTTTCAGTGTATAGGGGTCACCAGGATTCCTGATTGGGTACACCTCTTCATATATATAAATGTAAGTTCCAAACCCAAAAATGACTGTCGCTACGCATAAAATTAGCAAACGCGGGTCTTTCGAACACAGATGTGCAAACAAGCCTCCAAAGAGAATAAATTTAGCAATCGTGTGTCTTTCGAACACGGATGTGCAAACAAGCCTCCAAGGAGAATAAATTTAGCAATCGCGTGTCTTTCGAACACGGATGTTCAAACAAGCATCAAAGGAGAATAAATTTAGCAATCGCGTGTTTTTCGAACACGGTTGTGCAAACAAGCCTCCAAGGAGAATAAATTTAGCAATCACGTCTCTTTCGAATACGGATGTGTAAAAAAGCCTCCAAGGATAATAAATTTAGCAGTCGCGTGTCTTTCGAACACGGATGTGCAAACAAGCCTCCAAGGAAAATAAATTTAGCAATCGCGTGTCTCTCAAATACGGATGTGCAAACAAGCCTCCAAGGAGAATAAATTTAGCAATCGCGTGTCTTTCCAACACGGATGTGCAAACAAGCCTCCAAGGAGAATAAATTTAACAATCGCGTGTCTTTCAAACACGGATGTGCAAACAAGTCTCCAAGGAGAATAAATTTAGCAATCGCGTGTCTTTCGAACACGGATGTGCAAACATGCCTCCAAGGAGAATAAATTTAGCAATTGCGTGTCTTTCGAGCACGGATGTGCAAACAAGCCTCAAAGGAGAATAAATTTAGGAATCACGTGTCTTTCGAACACGGATGTGCAAACAAGCCTCCAAGGAGAATAAATTTAGCAATTGCGTGTCTTTCGAACACGGATGTGCAAACAACCCTCCAAGGAGAATAAATTTAGCAATCACGCGTCTTTCGAACACGGATGTGCAAACAAGTCTCTAAGGAGAATAAATTTAGCAATCGCGTGTCTTTCGAACACGGATGTGCAAACAAACCTCCAAGGAGAATAAATTTAACAATCGTATGTCTTTCGAACACAGAGGGGGAAACAAGCCTCCAAGGAGAATAAATCCATCAATCACGTGTTTTTTCGAACACAAATATGCAGACAAGCCTAAAAAATAAACGCAACACGATCATTATATTACATGCAAAGTGAGATACAAAAATGATTAACAAGATAGTGGTTATATAAACAACAGACGAATGATAGGCTAAAAAGGAAAACAAAACAAAACCAAATCTCGATCCACCCTCGCGAACTCATTCACTCCCTTCCAGAACAGTTATCGTATAGAGATTGCTCCCTTCATACTTAAAAATGATAAGAGATCCCCCAACACGAAGCCCACTATATTCAGCAAAAGCACGCCAACCTTTGGTTAAAATATAATGACATTGGCTATCCCGAAATACCGTTACGCAAAATTCTCATCCTGTAGGGGAAACTAAACAGACATGGCTTGACACCACATGGCCATACATAATACCGAAAGTGTCCAACAACAACTACAAACAATCAAAGCAAAGCTCTATTAAAAAGGCAATAAATACGACAAAAACACGAATAAAGAAGTAGAATAATTACCAGATATTCAAGCTTCTCTTTAGAACCAATGGAACGGAAAAAATCGCGACGACTAGGGTTGAGAGAAGTCATGGTTCCTCACTTCAGGTCAGAAAAACAGAAACAACATGAAAGGACGGTTAAGACAGGCTACTCCCTACACTATCATATATATCGACAAACAAAACCCATCCCGTTCAAAACGGGCATCAACACAACAAACAAGAGACCACCTCAATCCAAAAACTTGCCAGATCAACTGCATGCAAAGCAAGTGGTGAGATAACAGAGCACGCCTCTGCTACCCTAACTAGCCATGTCACGTCTGGGAACAGTCACATCTAGTTCAAAAACAAACAAAAAACACGAATATCGAAACTTTGCTCAAAAACAATATTATTAAGTAAAAGATCATTACATAAAGCCCCGCGAATAAATTACGCAATACTGATGATGTAATTAGGATTGGCCAAATATATTTTATATTATTTTAATTAGATATATTATTATTTTATTCAAATTGTAAAAGTGTGATAAAAACCGGTCCTCGAGCACCATGTTTTGATTTTAACATCCTTCCGGGATCGTTTTAGAATTTTGATTTTGACTGAATTTGATTCCGCTTTCGAGTTGCGATTCTTGTTAAATTAATTTAATTCCGGTAATGATTTACAAATTCGATTTAGATTGTCTAGCGTCGGGATTTCGTTTAGCGAGCGGGATTGAATTTGAGCGAGCGGGTTTGGAGTTTTTATTTTCTCGGGTATTTAGATTTGGATTTTGGGGACCACTTTACCTCTCCCATCTCATTTTTGTCTTCTCCCTCCCCATGAGAGCTGATTGCAGGCTATCCTAGCCAATTTGGGGTGCAACAACACCTTACCCTTCCTCTTTCCCTTGCACCACTGCTGCCCCATTCCTGGCAAAGGGCCACTACACCTCCCACGCCAATCTGCAGCCCTTCTCTTGCTACTTTGTGACCAGCCAGATTTCAGCTCATCCATTCTTGTCTCCTTCCTTTCTTCTTATCCAAAAGATTCAGGAGCCAACCCCCTCTCTGGCACACATCGTTTCTTTCCCCAAAGATAGAAACATAGCAGAACTCCCCTCCTCCCATTTTCTGATTCCAAAGGGGAAATCTACAATCCTACTCTTCACTCTCCCCCTTCTTCCCATTCTGAAAATTTCAGAAATTTCGAGGAGTCCCACCACCATTCCACATCGTTCCACCACCAGAAGCTGCTGCCAGTCATCACCACCTTCACTTTCCTCCCTTCAGCCACCTTAGCCACCGTCGTCATCGCCGAGGCGCATAGTGTCGCCCACGTTCTCTATTCTCCTTCACTGAAGAGCAACAACAACATCGATCTCCTCCTTTCCTCCGAGTATCAGAAGCTTCTCCAATGTCCGACCATGCCATCATCAGCCATCGAATCCAGAGCCCAGCATATTCGCCGAAGCTGTCAGAGCCCCTAGTTCCCCCTCAGATTTCCCGTTTATGGTCGGTTTCACTTGCTTCTCTTTCCGACTTAGAAACCGTGTAAAGATCCTCTTTTATGACGAATACGTCCATCCTAGGCCTGTTTGAATCTCCTCTCGAGCTCTCACAGCCGGAGCCGGCCTCGGAGCACCTCCGACGTCGGAGAATCGCGTTGTGAGTAACTCCTTTGTTACTCTCTCTCATTCTCCCGTGTTTGGATTTCCTTGCTTGAGTTGTGGTCAGGATTGGGATTCAATAAGATTGGGTGGGTTGTGGTCGGAAGGGAGCCGCCGGCAGGGCCTCGGATTCTTTACTTTCTCCTTCATTTTGACCATCGTCGTTGCACATCCGTGAGAGGAAGAGGACGAGATCCGTTCTTTTCTTTCTGGGCCTAATTGGTTGGTCTTGACCCGGATTCCTGTATCCGCGTTATACCATTTACAATCCGGATCCTTTCTTCCCTTTCTTTTGTTCTGTTCCGGGTTGGGCCTCCCCTATTGGTCAGTTTGGGCTTATTTTGTTTCAGATTTGGGGTTTGTTATGTGGGTTAAATTTTTATATGTTATCATGTATTAAGGTGTTATATTATGTTATTACGTTGTTAAGATTTGATGAGTAGGTATTTTCTGGAAAATAGTATATACTATAAAAATGGATTTGGTTTTAGTAATTTATTGTATTTAAATATTATTCGGAGTGTGTTACTAGATGTTGTTAAAAATGTGATTTAAGGAATTTTAAAGTGATTGTCGGTTTTGGTCTATAATTGTGAATTACAAGGATGAATTTAGTTGGTTTTATTTTGGGTAAATATTATTTGAATTATTTAAAAGGGTTTTCAAGTTTCTGAAAATGTTCTTAAAGGGTTTGTGGCTTTGAAACCGAGATGCCGGAATTATCATTATAATATGAATTTAAGAAGTTGATTTTCAGGTATAAATGTTTAATGTCGGGATTCTTTGACGATGTTGGTTTGAGAAGAAAATTTGAATAATGATTTTGGTTGATGTTGACCATATCGGGAAGATTTTGGAAAACGGTTCCACTATCGATTGATTTTGAGTATGTCGGGAACTTTGGTTTTGTGCGTATGAATGTTGGTCCGGTGGCTTATGGAAATGGCTTGATGATAGGTGTGTATTGCTTTTGGATTTCTTTGGACTTGCATTTGGGCCCTACTTGTGTTATCTTGTTGTTCTGCATCTTCAGGTAAGTTCCTTAGGGGGCTTACTCAGGTTGGACATTCACACATGTTGTTGCATTTTATGTTAGGTGTTGCATATGCATAAAAGCATGAACATGTAGTATCCTGTGGAGGTTGTACTAATTGGATGAGCATCTGCTTACTTTATGCGTTTGAAAAGAGAACGGCCATTATCTGAGTCTTTAGAGTCGTTGCTAGGGTCATTGGGGCATCCGTGTTTCATATCGTTTCGGTCCCAGTCGAGTCTTATATATGATCTGGTTGCGGTGGTCACCGAGCGTCCTACATAGGCTGATTTAGAGTGAGGTACGGACAGATAGGTTGCGACACCGACCGAGCGTCTTACCTGGGCTGCTTCGGAGCGTTGTACGGACATATATGCCCCAGAGTGGGCACATATCAGAGGATATGCCTTTTGGCATTGTCTTGGGCCATTTATAGTATTTCTGCTTATTATTACAAATAGGAGCATGCTAGTGTGTTTAACTTTCGTACTGCATTAGAGCATCTTTATTAGGTATAGCACATACTATGTGGCTTCGGCTAGGACTGCCGGTCCCGCATGAGTGGCTCGATCTGACTCATTTCCCCGTTCTTCTTTTAAAGGTATTTTCTGCAGATTTTGACTGCACGGTGTCTATATGAAAGGGTTCCCTTTTGGTGATTATTGGAATGAAAGACTGACTTCTAACCTTAAACTTGGGTAATTTGGATACTCGTATTTACCATGTTTTTGGTTTTGACCCGGCTTCACCGTGGGAAGCTGTACCTTCTTTTCATTTTCGCAGTTACTATTAAATAAACTTCCACGACTTAGTCTATAGGACAGGCTAAGGGTGCCCAACGGCCCTACGATGCTTTTAGGGTTTGGAATCTCCCTTTATTATTGACCTTAAAATTGATTTTGAAACATCGACCGACTTGGATAGCAAGATCCGAACAAGGGGTTTCATCCCTTGAAACGCAACTCGAAAATCATAATTCTGGGCCGTTACAAAGTTTGTTTCAGAGCCGAGGTTGTGCCATTCGGGTACGCAAGGGTCGAGTGTATGTTTTTGAAAACCACCCTTGAATTTCAAGGGATTTGAAAGGATTTTAAAAAGGGCAAAATGAACTTAAGATACCTAACCGAAATTGGAATAAGTAATGAAGTCGACTTGTACTAAAAGAGGAAGACCAACCAAACGGGGACACGAGTGGGTAGTAAAGGCGCTAGACCACCCCTATTGGGTGTAGTTGGGAACGGTAGGCAAAATACTAGCTTGCTCTTTACAGAGGGTCCGGAAGACTCCAAGGAGATTGCACCAAGGTGGTTGGAGTGGCGAGTTAGGTAGGATCGCGAGGTTTTTGCCCCTCCGGTCAGTTGCTCCTCGAAGAGTGACATTAGATAGCTTGATGTGCTTTATATATTGATTCTGAGCATGATCTTCCTTGAAGGAGGTCATTATAATTGCCATTGGCTGATTCTATGTTGAGTGCTTGATATGCTAAAGTCTGATTGATATGCCTAACAATTAAATATGTATTGAATGATCTGTGCAAACGGGATAGCGGGAGTACCCTTGCTCTTATGTGGTCAAGCCCAGCTTGTGTGGGACACCCTTTTCCACTATGCTAAACCTTTTTCGGTTCTATCGAATCTTTCTTCTGGATGTCAATGTCTTTCACGGAAAATCAGGTTGGTAAACACATTGTGTCGGAAAATCATGTATGGATATGAAGGTTGTCCGAGTGAGTATTGGTAGGTAGTTCTTGGTGTCCTTTTGAGTCAAGAGTAATGTGTTTATGAGGCTGTCCTTCTCAATCCTTATGAAGATCAACCAGAGTGTCCTTGCCATAAAGAGTCGTACCAGAGTCACACGGGAAAGAGGGGTGATGAGTCGGTTGGGAAAAGTCAATGGTTGCCCTCAGGGATCTCTGTCCGGTTGTAATGATGACTCTCTCTGGATCGCATGACATGATCTTATAGCCTCTTCCATATACCTTGCGAATGACCATTAGTACAGACTGCTCATGCTATTACATATGTGATTGATTATATTGCTTATGTCTCGTGTTGTGTCTTGCCTTCTATCATGAATGTATGCTGTTATAGCATGTTTACTTAGCCTATTGATCGTATGATTGATTGGAAGGATGAACCTTATGATGAGAACCTACATGATCGTTATTTCCTCTTTGATTAAGTTCATGAGAGTGTGATCAACTCCCCTTTTTATGAACGCTTGTAGATGATTGCCTTAGCATGCTGGGTGCTGATGTGCCAATGCTTATTATCCTTTTGTGACAAGATTCTATAGTATGACCATCTGTTCTGTATTCGTCAGATTAATTAACATTGGTTGTTTTGCAATTTGTATTGTTGTGTGATTACATGGGTTGGATGGAGAATATGTGGTATAATTGAGTCTTGAGAAATGCATGTTTTATCCTAGTATGTGTTGATTTGAGCTCATGTTCCTGTATTCTAGTCATATTGTCATTACTTAAACTCGTGTTATACATCGTAAAACCTTCCTCATGTTTCTTTATTGTTGGAATGTGATTGAATTGATTTCTTACGTGTCGCGATGATTAGTTGCATGCATGTATCGTATGTTATGTAGAGCCTTTAGTATCATGTATGATCCTTGGTTTTGACTCATCTGAATTATACCTTGCCTGCATTATTGTTGATTTTCTCTCGAACTAGGTTCCCGATAGTGTGGTTCTTCCCTCTTTCTATTACCATAACATGTCTTACTCATCCTGGCTAGATGATGTTAAATTCGATGACCGACTTGCTTTCTGCAATGGTATGTCCTAGCATGCTTACATGTTCTCACTCGATGGTATTCCTCTATTACTATATGATATCTTCTCGTACTTGCATGAACGTATGGCTTGACACCTTGCATGATCACACACCACGTTATATTATGATTTCGCACACGCATGACACTTGAATGTTAGGATGAATCTAATCGCATTATCTTGATTGTATTCATGTTCGAAATGTGCCAGTAGTGTCATGTAGGGCTTATGATTCCCAATATGACTCGCTAAATGATCACGAGTTGTGCTTGTTCTATGATGTGATTACTATTTTACCATATATGTGCTCTATGATGGTTCCTTCTTGGCATGATTATAATCTATCGCCCATGATGTCCTTCATGTTACTTTTGATGATGCCTTGTGCTTCGTGAATATTATGATGAACTCCTTTTAACGACTCATGATTATGCTTGTATCACGCCATGTATCGCTAGTACCATGTAGGACTCGATTGTGTCTTTGAAAATGAATACGAATGTTGTCCCCCTTGAGATAGGTACATGTTAGGGTGGATTAGTGAGATTGACATGCCTCATGATGAATTCGTGTTTGCTTGTCGCGATTATGACCTAAATAGACTTCCATAAGGGCATCGTTGCTATTCTCGGGTGGGAGTTTCGTCTCTAGTTGTCGTCTTTAGTTGTGGTCCGTGTTTGTCCCCGGAAGGAATTTGGGTTGTCTTCTCTTGTCACTCCCCTATCTTCCCTAACTTGGACTCTTGTATGATACATTGGGTGAGCGACCATGTGGAAGAGGGAACGAAAAGTTAGATAGCGATTGAGCAACGCAACGGAAGTGTGGGCCCATAACCCATGGGCCTCAGGATTTATGATGTCGGCGGAACGGGCATGCATCGAGAAATATGGTTACTGTGTACGATATGACTTACAAGCGGGATTGTTCTCCGTTCGAATTGCTAACCCTTTTGAAATTGTTGATGACGATATTGCACTGACCTAGCGATGCGATTTACGTGTTGATGTGCTAACTTGATGATGATTGTTGTCTGACTGCCTGTTGTCTATGATGATATGATTTGAGGACTTATAGATCTCATGTACCATAATGTCTTGACTTGTTGCTACGCTGAGTTGCTAAGCATGAGTTGAATTTCTTTGCCTGTAAAATGTGAACTACATATGCTAAGAAGCCTGAATTGTATCTGATAAGGTTATAATGCAACATGTTAGCTTGACTTGATTATGTTCATATATGATGTTTGCGATGGTTATTGAGCATGATGGTAAACGGAGACTTGTTGAACCCATGATGTTATGTTTATGAATGCTAGTTGATATGATGTAGACCTTATGTTTGATGATTTTCATGATTCCTTCTTCCTTAAACCTGTGGGTGAGGTCATTTGGTAGCTTGGTTAGAGAGTGGTGAAAGAATTTTGGGCGGTTGGGATGATCGATGGTATTAGGAGGTGAGTCGCGAGAGAGGGATGTTGGCTTAGGTAAGATTGAGTGAGCTTTGGGATTTATGGTAGGCAATGTTGTTGGTGCTGATGAGCTTCTAGGTGATGCTGGTAATGCTTCAGGTAGTAAGAGGAGAGTAAGAAAGGGCTCGTCAATATTGAGGACATGGTATTAGAGGGTACTTGGGTGTGAAGTTAGAGATATGAGTTGGATTCTTAGAGGTGGATGGTGTGGTAGTGCTTGGCAGAAAGAGGGGCGAGATTTGAGCATCGAGATGAATTGGGATTCTTTGGGGAATTTTTGTCTGAGTTGACGTTAGCGAGTCTAGAAGAGGATTCGTCTTGGCTTGAGATTGGAGATGAGTGAGTGGTTGTGTTTTATTATGACTGGTATGATGTGAGGATTGTCGTGATTATGTGATTTATTTATATCTGCTGGCATGATGTTAGATAACGACCATGATAAACCTAATATGAAATTTCATGTTGATATGCAATATTAAAATCTAGTTGGTAGTGAAAAGTGTTACCATGATATATTACTGCTTTGCTATCCTGTTATGTTTTTTTAGAAGCATGTTGGGACGTGTTGTGATATGATATATGAAGTAATGATGAGTATGAACTATGAGATAATGATATGATATGTGGAAGCATGATGTTTTGTTATGTTGTAGTAAGCATGATGATGTATTATATGGTTGACTAGTAGGATTATTGATTATGTAAATGATGAATATGATCTGTAGTATGGACATGATTTGTATATATGAGATAATGGTGTATGTCTGCCTAATGACTAAATGATCGTTATATGGTATTGTTAGGAGTTGAAATAATGTTTTGTGAGTATGTTAGCATTTGGATGCTTGGTATATGGTTAGATCTTTCCTTTTCCTGAATCTTAATAGCATGACCTTGTTGTGTTGAAATGTTAACATGATGAATCTTCTCTACTTGTGTTGCGATATCCATATGCGATTGTGAGACTTGATGTGTACTGACGTACTAACCCCATAACACCTAACCCGTTGATTATGGACATGTGTGCTTATGTGATGAGTGATGAACATTCGTTTATGCACTTGTGATCCCTTCAGAATGATATAGATATACCTTATGATTCGTAGTATGCTGAGGCATGTTGTTCCTTTGGTACTTGATACTTGTGGCATGTTTATGTTAGAAGGTTATGTGATGGTTTGTGACTAGTATATGATGTGGGAATTATGGTATTATGCCATGTGTGAGATGGCTTATGGTATTATGCTTATATAAGAGTTGATGAGACTTTTGGTTATGGTACTTGTTGACTTGTGAATGATGTTGCATGATCTGGAAACTAGGAAGAGAATATGGTATTAGCCCTTAGAGGTGAATGATTCCACCTCCGAGCTTCTGAATTTGATTGATTGTTATGTGGGAAACAGATTTGGTTTTGGAGGATTAATTTGACTTGTTGGTGTAAAGTTGCTTGGTTAAACGTTGGATTTGAATATTTTGAGCGGTTTTGAAAATGACCAATTTGGATTTTAGAAGAATAAACGATATCGAGAATTCCAATGATTTTAAGGCCAATCTTTCCCTTTACAAACTCTTTTGAATTGTACAGAACTAGATTACATTATGACGTCTCACGAAGTGGATACAAGCATTTTATAGGGTCACTTATAGATTGTTTTCTAAGACCTAGTCGGGACGCTATGATGCTTTTGAGTTATGATATAACCGAGAAGTTGGGGTAATGATGTGATAAGGGCCCATATCACATCCTTGCTACGACCAATTAGAGATATCATGATCACATCAAGAATAATATGAGAATCTCATATGGGACCTTATGAGTGGCTTACGGGATCAATGGCATGGTCCTCGGACTCATCAATTTCAAACTTTATCCCCTTGCTTTAGAATGATTTTAGTCTCGGGGACGAGCCTTGTTTTTAGAGGTGGATGAATGTAAAGACCGAATATATTTTATATTGTTTTAATTAGATATATTATTATTTTATTCAAATTGTAAAAGTGTAATAAAAACCCGTCCTCGAGCACGAAGTTTTGATTTTAACATCCTTTTGGCATCGTTTTAGAATTTTGATTTTGACAGAATTTGATTCCGCTTTCGAATTGCGATTCTTGTTAAATTAATTTAATTCCGGTAATGATTTACAAATTCGATTTAGATTGTCTAGCGTCGGGATTTCGTTTAGCGAGCGGGATTGAATTTGAGTGAGCGGGTTTCGAGTTTTTTTTTTCTCGGGTATTTAGATTTGGATTTTGGGGACCACTTTACCTCTCCCATCTCATTTTTGTCTTCTCCCTCCCCATGAGAGCCGATTGCAGGCTGTCCTAGCCAATTTGGGGTGCAACAACACCTTACCCTTCCTCTTTCCCATGCACCGCTACTGCCCCATTCCTGGCAATGGGCCAGTGCACCTCCCATGCCAATCTGCAACCCCTCTCTTGCTACTTTGTGACCAACTAGATTTCAGCTCATCTGTTCTTGTCTCCTTCCTTTCTTCTTATCCAAAAGATTCAGGAGCCAACCCCCTCTCTAGCATACATCGTTTGTTTCCCCAAAGAAAGCAACATAGCACAGCTCACCTCCTCCCATTTTCTGATTCCAAAGGGGAAACCCACAACCCCACTCTTCACTCTCCCCCTTCTTCCCATTATAAAAATTTCAAAAATTCTGAGGAATCCCACCACCAATCCTCGTCGTTCCGCCACCAAAAGTTGCTGCCAGTCATCACCACCTTCACTTTCCTCCCTTCAGCCACCTTAGCCGCCGCCGTCGTCGCCGAGGCGCATAGCGCCGCCCACGTTCTCTGTTCTCCTTCCCCGAAGAGCAACAACAGCATCAATCTCCTTCTTTCCTCCGAGCATCAGAAGCTCCTCTAATGTCCGACCACGCCAACATCAGCCATCGAATCCGGAGCCCAGCAACTCCGCCGAAGCCGTCCGAGCCATGAGTTCC
Source organism: Persicaria tinctoria (assembly GCA_037127255.1). Taxonomy (NCBI): domain Eukaryota; kingdom Viridiplantae; phylum Streptophyta; class Magnoliopsida; order Caryophyllales; family Polygonaceae; genus Persicaria; species Persicaria tinctoria. The sequence goes on from JBANSL010000007.1 coordinate 37,855,202, forward strand.
CCCTCAGATTTCTCGTTTAAGGTCGGTTTCACTTGCTTCTCTTTCCGACATAGAAACCATGTAAAGATCCTCTTTTATGACGAATCTGTCCATCCTAGGCTTATTCGAATCTCCTCTCGAGCTCTCACAACCGGAGCCGGCCTTGGAGCACCCCCGGCGTCGGAGAATCGCGCTGTGAGTAACTCCTCTGTTTCTCTCTCTCCTTTTCTCGCGTTTGGATTTCCTTGCTTGAGTTATGGTCGGGATCGGGATTCGATAAGATTGGGTGGGTTGTGGTCGAAAGGGATCCGTCGGCAGGGGCCGGGATTCTTCCCTTTCTCCTTCATTTTGACCGTCATCGTTGCACAACCGCGAGAGGAAGAGGACGAGATCCGTTCTTTCTTTTCTGGGCCAAATTGGTTGGTCTTGACCCGGATTCATGTATCCGAGTTATATCATTTACAATCCGAATCCTTTCTTTCATTTCTTTTGTTCTGTTCCGGGTTGGGCCTCCCCTTTTGGTCGGCTTGGGCTTATTTTGTTTCAGATTTGGGGTTTGTTATGTGGGTTAAATTGTTATATCTTATCATGTATTAAGGTGTTATATTATGATATTACGTTGCTAAGATTTGATGAGTAGGTATTTTTCTGAAAATTAGTATATACTATAAAAATGGATTTAGTTTTAGTAATTTATTGTATTTGAATATTAGTCGGCGTGTGTTACTAGATGTTGTTAAAAATGTGATTTAAGGAATTTTAAAGTGATTGTCGGTTTTGGTCTATAATTGTGACTTAAAAGGATGAATTTAGTTGGTGTTATTTTGGATAAATATTATTTGAATTATTTAAAAGGGTTTTCAAGTTTATGAAAATGTTCTTAAAGGGTTTGTGACTTTGAAACCGAGATGCGGGAATTATCATTATAATATGAATTTGAGAAGTTAATTTTAAGGTTTAAATGTTTAATGTCGTGATTCTTTGATGATGTTGGTTTTGAGAAGAAAATTTGAATAATGATTTTGGTTGATGTTGACCATATCGGAAAGGTTTTGGAAAACGGTTCCACTATCGATTGGTTTTGAGTATGTTGGGAACATGAGTTTTGTGCGTATGAATGTTGGTCCGGTGGCTTATGGAAATGACTTGAAGATAGGTATGTATTGATTTGGACTTGCATTTGGGCCCTGCTTGTGTTATCTTACTGTTCTGCATCTTCAAATAAGTTCCCTAGGGGGCTTACTCATGTTGGACATTCATGCCTGTTGTTGCATTTTATGTTAGGTGTTGCATATGCATAAAAGCATGAACATGTAGTATCATGTGTAGGTTGCACTAATTGGATGAGCATCTGTTTACTTTATGCGTTTGAAAAGAGAACGAACATTATCAGAGTCTCTAGAGTCGTTGCTAGGGTCATTGGGGCATTCGTGTTTCATATCGTTTCGGTCCCAATAGAGTCTTATATATGATCTGGATGCGGCGGTGACCGAGCGTCCTACCTGGGCTGCTTTGGAGTGAGGTACGGACAGATAGGCTGCGGCACCGACCGAGCGTCCTACCTGGGCTTCTTCGGAGCAAGGTACGGACATATATGCCCCAGAGTGGGCACATATCAGGGGATATACCTTTTGGCATTGTCTTGGGCCCTTTACAGTATTTCTGCTTATTATTAGAACTAGGAGCATGCTAGTGTGTTTAACTTTCGTACTCCATTAGATCACCTTTATTAGGTATAGCATATACTATGTGGCCTCAGCGAGGACTGCCGGTCCCGCATGAGTGGCTCGATCTGACTCCTTTCCCTGTTGTTCTTTTAAAGGTATTTTCTGCAGATTTTGACTGCTCGGTGTCTATATGACAAGGTTTCCTTTTGGAGATTACTGGACTGAAAGACTGACTTCTGAACTTAAACTTGGGTAATTTGGATACTCGTATTTACCATGTTTTTGGTTTTGACCCGGCTTCACCCTGGCAAGCTGTACCTTCTTTTCATTTTCGCAGTTACTATTAAAAGAACTTCCACGACTTAGTATATAGGAAAGGCTAAGGGTACCCAATGGCCCTACGATGCTTTTAGGGTTAGGCTAAGGGTACCCAATGGCCCTACGATGCTTTTAGGGTTTGGAATCCCCCTTTATTATAGACCTTAAAATTGAATTTGAAACCTCGACCCGTACATGGATTGCAAGATCCGAACAAGGGGTTTCATCCCGTGAAACGTAACTCGGAAATCATAATTCTGGGCCGTTACAGCAGATACCAATCCCTCGCTATGTCTCAAAAAGATGACTGAAAAAAATGTGATCCAACGTTGGTGTCATAACGTAGGCCGCCAGGTACATCCACACGTTGGCTCAAGATCAAGAAGCACGCCGTATATTTGCCCGATCTTGCAATGCTCTTCCAATATCTCCTGATTGAAAAATTAAGTAAACTAATTAACAAACTAATTATAGCGACAGAATTTGAACTAGGTAATTTAAATAAACTAATAGCGACGAAAAGGGAAAGCGAGGGAAGAAGGCCGGGAGCGCTCGCGGAGACAGGGGTTCGGACGCGCAGGAGAAGAGATGCGTCTTAGGGATCTCGCTCGCTGGGAGCGAGGATCGGACGCTGGAGGCGAGACCGAAGGTTGCTGAGGATGCCGGGTGTGTTCGCTGGAGGCGAACTCGAGAGCCTGCGAAGCCGAGCACGAACGAGAGCGAAGGCCTGGAGTTCTGCGGGTGAGAACGTTGGGAGCGAGCGAAGCCGCGAAGACGAGCGCGAGTGTGAGAGCAAGACCAGGGAGCCGGGAAGCAAGAGCGATGGTGCCTGGAAGTGCTGAGGAACCCGAGCGCCTAGCGCCGAGGCCTGCAGAGCCTGGTGCCGGTGTCCACAAGCGCCGGAGCCGGTGTCCTTGATGCGTCGACTAGGTTATGTTTGGCTTAGGGTTTTGGTCGATGAAGAACAAAGGTAAGGTGATGGTGATGGTGTGCCGAAGTGGATAGAACAGAAGAGCATAAAGGCTTTTTGGATTGAAATCGAAGAACCCTTTAATCCATAAAGGGGTTCCTCAATTCTATTCAATCTAAGAAATTCAAAGTACATTAGTTTGATTAAATAGAAAAGCTATGGAAGATCTAACCAATCCTTTCTTGCAAAAGAAATGGGTTTTGATAGATCTAATTTATGTAAAGATAATTAAAACAACCCTAAGATAAGTAATTCCTAATAAAGATAGAATTTAATAACTGGATGTACAAGAATTAATCTAGAAGAGATATAGTCCTTGCAACATATTAATTCTACTTACATAAAATAATAACTAATTAATTAAATGGATAAACCTACTCGGCCAAACACAAGGTACTCGGCCAAGGCCTACTCGACACACATGGGAAGGCACTCGACATGGCCCAATCCGAGTGTGTACCGAGGGCATGCCGAAGGTGTCTTCAAGGTGGGTGTTGTCGAGTTTGCATGAGCTTTGTTTGAGGAAAGAAGCTCATTTCTTGTATCGGTGGTGTAGCTTTGAGTAAATTGATCCAGGGTGGCCCGAACCCTTGCTCCATCGCTCCTTGGTAACGGACAAGAAGGGCTTTGGCTGCATCTTAAATCCTTTTTGCCCTTGCACGAGTGATAGAACCATCGATTGGAACCTTCATGCTGTCCTCAATGTCACCAGGAGTCATCGACAATTGCACTGCATCAGGTTGAAAGCGAGCTAAGCGGGACAAGAATTTATCCACTCCAAAAGATCAGAGTAGAGATTGGGTAGAGGAAGGTGGAACCCCTAAAGCAGGCTTCTGAGATGGACGACGACGTGATCCTGGTACCCGTTCAAACAAACCCCATTCGTAGTAGCCAAGCCTATCTCTACTCCAACTAGCCAATTGGGTAAATCTGAGCTATCATCTCCAAGTGATAGGCTTCGAGGATTGAACTTTTTCCCAGGGTTTGAGAATAGGTAGGAGCCATGCGCCCCTTAAAGAGCATAGGGGCAGATGGGGGAGCTGCAGGGACATAGCCTTCACAAAAGTTGTAGTTATCCACCTCTTTTTGCTTATAATTATTTTATTTTTTTTGTTTAATAATGCATATTTAGATAGGCATTATAGAGTAGTTTTAGGGTCATTTAGATGTATATATTTTACTTTAAAGGGTTAGTTTACTTGTTTGCTCATTTGGTACTTAAGTGCAGAATCTACACAAGTTTTGCGAGTAATTGCAGATTTTGGATTCGAAGAATGGAGGAGGTCATTCATTAGGGTCATATGGATCATATGGAGGCAAGAACGAGCTAGAGAAGCCAAGTTGGAATGCATAAGGAAGAGGCAAAGGGCATACAAGAGAGAAAACGGCACCCGCGGTCAGAGGAGCAAGGGTAGCCTGCAACCGCACCCGCGGCCACAGAGGCAGCACCCGCGGCCATTCCAGCAGAACACGAATTATGGGCAGCACCCGCCGCCTAGGAGGCAGCACCCGCGGTTTTTCTGGGCCGGATTCAGCGCCGATTTTCTATTCCTCTTAAGTTGAGCCTATCTTTGGGAAATAATTTCTAGGGTTTTATGACGGTACTTAGGCCTATTTAAAGGCTTGTTTTAGGTTGTTTTAGGGATCTCATCTAATCTTTTGACAATCTTTTGACAATGGAGTGCTAAACTATTTTAGTTTGCCTACGATTTGAGACTCCGTTTGGTTGAATTGTGAGTTTTCTATTCTTGTTCTAACTTCCATCACATGTTTCATCTTCTTTGTGCTTGAATGCTTTATGGTGTTTGATGCTATCTTGATTGATCACCTTGCTAGGATCTCATCATCGCTAGGGTTTTGAATTGTTCGTTATGATTCTTAATCTTTCGTAGCAAACATGTTCTAGCTGACTTCGTTAGAAAGCTTGAATGTGTAGGAAGTTGACTATGGGTTAAATACTAGTTCTTTAGGGGATTAATATTGCTTATAAGCTTTATACTTCTTGAGACTTATTGCTATTCCTAGGATTAAACCTTAATCCGTGTTAAGATTGCCTAGGAGTAAGGGATTATTAGAACTCATAGGACTAATAATCTATTTAAATCAAGATAAGAACATTTGATTGGAAAAGGAAGAGAACTTGAGTAGGAAACAAGGATCGAATTCACCAAATAGGGTTGAGAATTGTAGGTGAAACTATCTCTTAATTATTGATTCTCCTAACTTGTTAATATTTCTCATTCTCAACCACTCGAAACCCCTCTTTTCTACAAATTGGTAAATACACAATAAATATGAATACTTGATTCTCTGTGGGATCGACCTCTTACTTACTCACTATACTAGTTTGTAGGTTTGAGTTTTATTTTGATAGGAAACACAACGATTTTGTCCTGTTAAATTTTGGCGCCGTTGCCGGGGAATCAAGTTTATTTCTTTATTTTGTGTATCTATTGATTTTTGTGTATATATCTAACCCCGTCGTGGACCTATCTTTCGGTTCCCGACACCCTCTACTAATATTTTGAGATGTTGAAGTTATGTCAGTTTCAAGGGGAAAATTTTCACCTTTATCTCACGAGAGTGGTGGTATTATATACCCTCTCAACTTTGGTTCGTCTACTTGGTGGTATTATATACCCTCTGTGGGTAGTCAAACTCATGAATACAACAAGTCGAAACGGTTCTGAAATGTATTATTATTTAGTTTCTATTTATTTGTATGTAGTGCATGGTTGTTTGTTAGTTGTGCACAAGAGTTTGACAGGTTGCTGAGGGCTTTGACTATGTCTGATTAGTGTCTTAAGCTTCAACACAAAGCCAAGCCAAGGGCGAGAAACAAAGGCGCTTCTCGGGAGGCAACCCGAGGTAAGTAGACTATAAGTTTTCTTTTCTCTATTAATTTTTCATTTTTCTTAGCATAATTAGACCCGTCGTAGATTTTAGGAAATTGTTTTCTACCATGTTAGACTAACCTTTCAGGGGGAAGAACGAAGAAGGTAGGAAAGGCAACGCTTTGGAAAGGCAGCGGCTGCGACAAATCTGGGCAACAGCACTAAAACCGCACCCGCGGTCGAAAAACCGCACCCGCGACCAATATTGGGGAGGGTTTTGGAAAGGCAGCACCCGCGGCCAGCCCTGCAGCCTCCTTTTTGTTCATTTTCTTCGCTCTTCCTTTCGTGCCCACCTCCACCTCCGCCATACCAGTGAGCTTGTGAGTTTTACTTTTCTCCTCCATTGTTCTTTCTAATTTTTGTTATTTTGATTTCATTGAGACAATGAAAGCTTCAAGTGGGGGGAGGGGAGTAGTGTGCATAGTACGTTGCATTGCATATCGAGCATGTTTAAATTAGTTTGCATAATATTAAGGTTTTACATCTTAGTTTTATTTCAAACAAAAAGAAAAAAAAATTTGAAAAAATGAAAAAGAAAAAGGAAATCATGCATTTGCATAGAATATGCCATTGTTTAAACAACCGCCAAGCCAAGTGAGTTCTCAAAATTTTATTGAAATTATGATCATATAAGTCCCATGACATGTTTGAATTGCTTTAGCATTATCCCAGTTACAGTTTTTATGTGGAACATAGCTAGGTGAACATAATTGAGCTTGTGTGGTCTAAGTTCCTAGCATGACTGAAATCCAATAAAAATTTAACCTTGTGAGATTGATTTTTGGCCTTATTGGGACTGCACTTCATTGAGTTCTTTTGCTCTTGTTTCATGTGTGTGATTACTCTCCAATGCTTTTACCTCTTGGAATTGGTTTTGTTATCTATGTCAAGGCTGTACTTATATGTTTGTTATTGGTAAATTTCACATGATTGAGACACCTTTATTAGCCATATTTGACTCTATTCCACCTTACATATGATCCTCTACTTTAAGTCAATTTGAGCCTAATTGCCTATTCTTTTATAACTTCACAAGAATTTCCATAGCCAATTATAGCCTGACCCTATCCAGGAATTAGGAATGGTTGGTGAATATTTATAATGTGGATGATGGTTTTTAGTGGTGGGTTGTATGTTTGATGTACCCTTATGAGATGTTTGAATATTGCTAGTACATTCATTACTTGGAACCTAAGGAGGATACAATTCACTTAGGGGTAAAAGTCAAGAAAATCATTTGATATAGCATAACAAAAATGGATAAAAAGAAAAGAAAAGAAGAAAAAAAAAAGAAAAAAAAAAGAAGAATAAAGGACTGAATTGAGTATGGTTTGTAAAGTTATATGCTTGATATTGGAGTTGTATTACATTTTAGAGTTATGGTATCAGTTTATGAGTGGTATTGTGATTTGGTTGCTTCCTTAGTTCCCGGATTATGAGCAACACATGAGCTAAATTATTCCATACCTTATGTTTTCTACCTTGGCCCCATTACAACCCATAAAAGACCTCATAATGATTTTTGCCGGTAATAACATCCACGGTGGAGATTGTGATTCAATTTCAATTCTTATGTAGCTTAGTTGCATTTTGGATAGAGTTTGAGTGATCATTGATAAACCTAAACACTTGAGTGAGAGCGAAAGCACTTTATTCCCGGTGAGGTTGGATGTGTAAGCATGCGGGTTACTTGATCACATAAATACTTGCTAGGACATTTGTTTGCCTTGTATATGTTGGCACTTTGATGAGATGTTGCTTTTGATGAGGCTATTGCATGAAGGATTGTGTTTGTGGGATGAATGACTCATAAATGTTTTGTTTTGCTCGAGGACAAGCAAAAGGCTAAGTGTGGGGGAGTTTGATAATGCATATTTAGATAGGCATTATAGAGTAGTGTTTATTTGTAGATTGAGGATCCGAAGTAGTAAGGAGGTCAATCATGAGAGTTCTATGGACCATATGGAGGTGAGAACGAGATAGAGAAGCCAAGTTGGAATGCACAAGGAAGAGGAAAAGGACATACAAGAGGAAAACCGCACCCGCGGCAAGAGGAACAAGGCAAGGCAGAAAGCCGCGCCCGCGACCAAGGGGGCAGCACCCGCGGTTCTCATGGGCCAGATTCAGCGCCGAATTTCTATTCCTATTAAGTGGGCCTATCTTTGGGAAATACTTTCTAGGTTTTTATGACGGTATTCTTAGGTATTTAAAGACTTATTTTAGATGGTTTTAGGTAATCTTTTATCACTACTAGAATACTGCAATTAGACATCATGTGATTTAAGTCTGTCAAAACATCAACATATGTTAAATTAATTTATTACATCGATAATTTATTTTGTGATGTTTAAAATAGCTTACACAATGGTCAAATATATGGACAGATGTAAAATTGTTACTTCAAAAAAATAAAATACGAGCGCGTTTAAGAGAAAAGGCGGGATGAAAATACTTAGAAAAAATTTGTAGCCCGGGCTTTCAAATTTGAAGTAAAAATTTGGAGTTCCCTTTTTCCGCTTCTAAAACTTTGAAAATAATTTGACCCATTTTATCCACTTTCTTAAAATTTATAACACTTAAACATATTTCTCTCTCTTTTTTCTCTTCCCTCACCACCTCTAACCATGTTCTACTTCTCCAGATCCGAGCTAGCCCTCAAATCCCAACTCCATGTTCGACCATCTCCCTCCAGATCCGAGCTTCCTCTGACGGACGTCCTCCTGGCTTCAGTGCTCCTCGTCGCCGTCGTCTCCTTCCTCCAAATATGAGATCTCCTCCTCCTTTCCGGCCACTCACATAATCTCTTCACCTCCTCTCACCGCCGTCTGCCTCCCTCCAGACTCGAGATCTCCTCCTCCTCGCCGGTCACTCACACCATCTCTTCACCTCCCTCCCGCCGCCGTCTCCCTCCCTCCAGATCTGATATCTCCTTCTCCTCACCGACCACTCACACCATCTCTTCACCTCCTCCTCGCCGTCGTCTCCCTCTTCAGATTTGAGATCCCCTCCTCTTTTCTAGCCACTCACACCATCTCTTCATCTCCTCCTCGCCGCCGTCTCCCTCCCTCCATCACTATTGTTAAAGTTCCCTCCTCCATACATCTATTGGTTCTCTACACCTGAATCCCTCTCTTGGTGGCCCCCTCGCCTGAGTCACTATTGTCAAAGTTCCCTCCTCCATCCATCTATTTCACCGCCAACGTTTCTCCTACAACGCTGGTAATTTTATTTGTTATTCAATTTCCCTTTTGATTTGGCATTTCTTCTGCGCTAATTTTAGGGGTTTTGACATTTCTTTTTGCAATTTTATATCTGGGATTGCCGGCTGATATGGAGGAGAGGGAGTTGCAGAATATGCCGACACTGCTAAATATGCTCTTCAGGTTTTACCCTTCTTCCTCTTCACTTTACCAGGAATCAAATAGGGTTAGATTTGTTAAATGGTTTCCAGTTTCTGATTTGGAAATTTAGGGTTCTTGGACTGCGATTTTTTTTTTTTTTGTAGATCTAGGGTTTGTTGTTGTTCTTCTTGAAATAAATCGATTACTCTGTATATGTTACCTTCTCAATGATAAATAGATGAAATTTCTGATTTTGGGATAGTCACTTGGACTGAATCGTTCTGTCCTGTAGATCATCCGACATCCTGAACTTTTAGATAGAGGAGAAATCGTTGTTATTTGCTTTGTTCGTTGACTCTATAGGCCACTTTTTCAATTGGCATAGTTCTAAATGATAATACTATTTGCAGGGCTTCTAAGGTTTAAATAAGAAGCTTCCCTAGAGAACTGGTTGATTTCCTATTTGAAGTACACCTCTGTATGTTTCTGAACTAATCATCTGTATTACAGATTTTCTTATTATGCTTAGAATGTCTTTTTATTTGTTTGATTTTTTTAGGCTTCATATGCCGCATTGTTCCTCTGATATTTTTTTTTCATATGCCGCATTGTTCCTCTGATATTTTTTTCATTTGATTAGCAATTGAGCAAGTAATCATCCTCCTCTACTTTCAGGTATTTTTTTTATTTAATCTTTATATTCGCCTTAAATTTGTCAGATTTGGGCCACTACTGTACGTTCTCCTTCACTTTTTATGATCCCCAATTTGTGATGGTATTTTCAATTAGAAAGTAGGATCGATAGATCGATTGTGGAAATTAGGAAATTTGAAATAAAAATTGACGCTTCATTGACTACTTAATTAGTTAATCTGATTGATCATGAAAGGTTACAACTTGAATACAAATGGTGGGAAAATCCGATTTGCGACACTGGGATGAGTTGGCTCCGGATTTGCTTGGCCTAATATTTAGAGGCCTCAACTTCCAGGAGATCTTGGAAGTGATTCCTACGGTTTGCAAATCATGGTGTAAAGTTGTGGAGGGACCTTACTATTGGCAAACTATTGATACTAATCAGTGGAGTAAGAGCTAGAGGGTATCGCCTGAGAACCATGATCGACTGCTTCAAACACTCGTAATAAGGAGCTCAGGCTCGCCTCGTGAGCTCATTGTTTCTCTCCTCATAAGTGACCAGATGCTCGCCTTCATCTCTGACCAATAAGTTTAGAGTTCTCTATTCCAGCTTGTTCTAATTGTGTTTATATATACATGGATAACACTTATATTAGTTTTAATAATTATGGTTTTTGATACTAATACCCGTATAGATGATGTGCATATTTTTTTAACAGCAAATACATAAATATTTTTGATATACTTTTGATATTCAATCTTTTCATATAGAAAGATCAAAGAGAATCAGAGTGGTGTTTGATTAATATGCAATTGAAAATTCCGAAAATTGTATATTAACCTTAACCTAAAATTTATTTTACTGCATCAATGCATTTTTTATATGGATTTGTATGTGATGCAATCTATTATTGCTACAGTATACGAGTATATGACTGTGTTTTTTATTGGCAAAATGGCTTGTGTGTCGTTTTCTTAATTTCGTATAGTGCAGCGTCTCTCCAAAGATTAGAAATCGGTTATATTCCAAGAACCGACTCCAAAGTTGAGCAAGATGCCTCTAAATTCTCCACGATCAGGAAGGCGTTGGAGGCTATAGGAAGCAATGGTAAAAACCTCATGTCGTTGAGTATGGACTGGCACAATGCATACAAGCGGTATGTTGCAGATGCAGATGAGGGGCGTACCATAGCCTGTAGCATGCCCAAGCTTAAGCACCTCAATGTAGGCTTTCACAGAGTCAAAACCCAGGCTGTGTTAGAGATACTCCCGGGTTTCCCTGAGCTCGAGTCGTTGAATATCGATTGCTGCTGGGATGACGGCCTTGATATAAAATATTTGGAAGAAAAATACCCCATGTTAAAGGTGAGCGTTGTTTCTCATAAGGAACTGTTCTGTGGTTATAATTTCGACAATGAAGATCAGTCACACAACAATGGCATGACAAGAGGAAGCAAAAGTTGGTTGGATTGATTTGAGGGTTGTTTCTGATGTATATTTCTCATGTATTTCCTTATCTTTAAGGGTGACGTTTATGCATGTTTGGTTTTTGCACTTTTCTTGTTTGTTCATATTTTGTAAATGTGACCATATGATGGTAGTATATATGTACATGATTTTATTAAACGATCTATCATATTGAAGACCATACAAAATGCGATGTTCTATCGACAAAAGCGTGTTGCCTATCCTAAAATAAAACATCGGATTAAATATAAAAATAGTAGTGCATTCATACATTTAACATTAGATCCGTCTATTAAAACAGATGGCACTATAGTTTTACACATCAGTTATAACAAAAAATGCAATGTCGATAATACGGAAATACATCGGTTATGTATATATTTCAAGTGGTCGGTCAAATTAAAACAATATAAAATCATAAATTATATATTGAACATGATTATAAATGTGATCACTAAAATAAAAACTGTTGTGTATTTTGTATTAAGACATCACTTATTTTTATAAATAAAGACGTAAATGTCACTTTTTTTTTTGGAATCGGTAAATATATAGATGTGGTAACGTAGTTACAAAAATAGACAAACCAAGCGGGGGGTTTGCCTGTAAAAATGATTGGGACCATACCCCACAAGACAAAATGGGGGTTCCCACGTATAAGCCCTCCAAGAATAAACCAGCCCTCACTACTACCCAAATTCACAAAAGCCACAACTCCTAGAGTCTAAGGTTTCCTCATGTGCAATCCATGTAACCAACGGATTTCCCTAGGTGTTTTGCCTATACACCTTAGTGATATCCGAGATTTACATGTTTCAATAATTTTAATCGCCCAATCTTTGGGTCTACAATTCTCATTTCCAAACACTACTTCATTTCTCCCCATCCAAGTATAGTAAATGAAGGCGTTAAACACAAGCAACTTCACCTGGAAGAAGATGGATCTCTTCACTTCCTCCCGTTCAGCGCCAAACCACCCAAGCCAGGCTTGAATCCCCCCTTGCCGATTGGGTATACCCACCCAGCTCCACACAAGCTCTCGAGCTTCCACAATGCGAGGGCAAGAGAACCATAGGTGCAATTCTGATTCCTCTGCGCCTCTACACAACGGACAAGCAGCAGCATCCTCACCACGCCAATGCTTGATGATCCTGCCCGTCCGGAGCCTATTCCGAGCAGCCACCCACACAATGAACGACCACTTTCTCGACTGAATCCCCTTCCACAATAGATCACCCCAGTCGACTAGAGGTCCTTTCTCCCGAAGCTCCTCATACACTTTGGTGCAAGAGAGCCCCCCATTCGGCTTTAAAAGCTGCTGGACACTCCCATGCTCAGTGATGATCCCTTGGCTGCTCAATTCGTTTCTCACATCAAGTAGATTCTTCCAGAGCCAAGTGTTGTAAACTCGTTCCTCAACTGTCCAGATTGATTCATACCTAAGACGGTTTACATCAGCCCATCTAGTCCAAATATTATCCCTACCCAAATGTATATCCCCTGTCAAAGCAGCAAAGAGGCTTCTGTTCCAGCCCTCCAACTGTTTTATCTCCAGCCCCCCCTCGGCAAAGGGTTTTGTGACCTCTTCCCATGCGACCAGCGAGCATTTCCTGTTTGAGTGCCCATTCCAAAGGAAATGGTGGCACATACTATTCAGATGGGTCACCACTGTCTTCGGTAGGAGAGCAGCTTGACCCCAGAATGTAAACAGCCCGTAAATCACAGATTTTATAAGTTGTAGGCGCCCCGCATAAGAAAGAGTTTTGCCCGCCCACCCATTCAATCTACCTTCCACCTTTTTAAGGAGCTCTCTATATTCTGATATCAATACTCTCCGTGCATGCAATGGGATGTCTATATTTCAAGTAGCAAATTTTGGATATTCATCAACAAGTGAATATACCATAACAAAAAATGAGGGGTTCTAATTAAGAAAAGACATCTGCTTAAAACAGATGTGGAAAGTTTGATCTTTTACTACACGCACAAAGAGATCGGAATTTTTTTTGAAAGACATCTGTTGACAACAGATGTATAATTGAAGTTTTCTAGTAGTGTATCCTTTGAAGAATTGAGAGACGGCGTTTAGGAGCATGAGCAACTAAACTCATCTTGTTTTGCCTACGGTCAAGACTTGGTTTTGTTGAATTGTGATTTTTCTATTCTTGTTCTAATTTCCATCACATGTTTCATCTTCTTTGTGCTTGAATGCTTTATGGTGTTTGATGCTATCTTGATTGATCACCTTGCTAGGATCTCATCATCGCTAGGGTTTTGAATTGTTCGTTATGATTCTTAATCTTTCGTAGCAAACATGTTCTAGTTGACTTCGTTAGAAAGCTTGAATGTGTAGGAAGTTGACTATGGGTTAAATATTAGTTCTTTAGGGGATTAATATTGCTTATAAGCTTTATACATCTTGAGACTTATTGCTATTCCTAAGATTAAACCTTAATCCGTGTTAAGATTGCCTAGGAGTAAGGGATTATTAGAACTCACAGGGCTAATAATCTATTTAAATCAAGATAAGAACATTTGATTGGAAAAGGAAGAGAACTTGAGTAGGAAACAAGGATCGAATTCACTAAATAGGGTTGAGAATTGTAGGTGAAACTATCTCTTAATTATTGATTCTCCTAACTTGTTAATATTCCTAATTCTCAACCACTCAAAACCCCTCTTTTCTACAAATTGGTAAATACACAATAAATAGGAATACTTGATTCTCTATGGGATCGACCTCTTACTTACTCACTGTACTAGTTTGTAGGTTTGAGTTTTATTTTGATAGGAAACACAACGATTTTATCCTGTCAAATTTTGGCGCCGTTGCCGGGGAACTACCGTTACTCTTGATAGGAAACACAATGAGTTTCCTATCAAGAGTAACGGTATGCTCCCTTATAAGGGAGCACGGGGAAGTCACTTGGGAAACACAACGATTTTATCCCTCGTTAAAGGACGCTTGATTGATCCGACCAACTTTTGCTGCTTCGCGCTCTGTGGAGCCATAGTCTTGGCTTTCTTTCCCCTCACCTCGTGTGACTTTTTCTTTTGCGGGGGAGGAACAGGAGGCGCCGAAGATTCTGAGTCGTCATGTACTAGCGTTTCTGTCTTTATGCGCAAGGAGCTAACCTCCTTGTGCTCATAATCCATACTCTTGTTTTGGCTATCGCTCTCATTCGACATCAATAGGTGTATTAAGAAGAAAAGCCCCTGAAAAGGCGCAAAGAAAGAAAAATCAACAAGGGGAATGACCTTTTCATCATCGCAATTAAACAAATTTGGCGCCAAAAACCCCTGATAAGGTTCATGTTAGCGCCCCACGCGTCCCTCCAAAGGACGTTGAAAAGACATTTCCCCCTCAGAGTGACGGTTAAAAGACGACGTTTCGTCTCCTCCATAAATGTTCTCTATTTTCGAGAAACCTCCTCTAAAAAAGAAAAAAAAAAGGGAAGACGAAAGGTTTCGTCCACCCACAGCTGTCGAAAAATCCCCACGAAATCCCAAAAAAGGTACTGCCCCACCCCTACGCACCAAAACACCACCAGAAAGGAAAAGGGAAATGAGACACCAAGAAACACCCAGCTGTCAAACCCCATAACCACTATTCCTCTCGTCGGAGGAAGGTGGTTCAACCACCAAGGGTTCCCTCCCTCTACCCTAAAAATCTGAAAACCGAATGGAAATCTAAGAAATCAAACAGTGTTTTTAGACGATCGAGATGTACTTACTTGAAGAAAGTAGAAAAGAAGCACCAAACAACAAAAGAGAACAGGGAAATGGTCTGCCACCTGACTCCGGTGCCGTCACTTTTGAAATAAAAACCCTTCAAGTTCTCTCCCTTTCTCTCTCTCTTTTTATGTCCTTAGAAGTTTAGAATGAAGCAACTAAAAGCAAAACCCTCACTTATAGGTCTCCGTGGGACCACCCTTCCCAATTGGGCCAAAAACACAACGGGACCTATTCTAGCCCATCAAAGAATTAAGTTTTTTGGCGGGAAGCATCGCTTTTTATCGAAACCTAATCGCGGGTGATACATCACTCGTGATCCAGTTACGAGGAGATATGATGATGCCATAGAAAATAGACCTATTAATTAACAAGGATACGACGTCATAAGTAGACCACCCAACGCAAAAGACATAACTTGATCTACGGAATACATCGCGAGCAAGATGTTTCGCCGAACCCCTACCTAACCCAGTACCCTAAGCATCATCGATCTAAGGAACATCGCGATCAGAATCATAACACATGTAAGTGTACATCTCATAAACGGGACCCACCCATACCTCGATGTTCTTTAGAGCAAAGACGAGCAGCTCGCTGGTGAAGCACCTCCCCTCTAACAGTGCCACGTGTAATACCTAATTCTATAGTGTGAGGGCTTGCATTACACTTGTCCCCTGTTAGACCACGAGGTTATCAGCAAGTTGCTCGCTTAGCCTCCCTATAAATACCCCCTTCCTACCTCCAAGAAAGGGATCCGATTCAAGAGAGATGAAGAAGAGCTCTGCATATCTCCTTGACCTAAAACCCTTGGAGTTGAGTTCTTAAAGTCTTTGGTCGGATAAGAACTTATCTGGAATAAGAACATTATCTTACTTTCTTTTGAGACGGCAATTGAACAGTAATTACTCATTCGCGAGCAAAAAACGTCATCAACGCTGAATTGAACAATAGGCGTGTTAATTGACCCCCACCCATCTTGACCAGGCTAGGTTCGAGAAACCATCTAGACAAATAGATGAAATTCCATGGTCGCGTCGCCTACCACTACAACGGGAGGGGTTCTTGTATTTTATTTGCTTGGACAAGGAGTTGGTTTAGTTCATTCATATTCATATTTATTTACTTGACTAGTATCCCTCCTTAATATCTACTATGTACACATTACTACATTTCCAAGCCTAATATAACATTTTTTGTGTAACATTTTTGTAAACTGTTACCATATGAATCTATTGTAACATATTTTAACTTTTATTAACAAATTGTTGCATTAGCACAAAATGTGTTGCATTGGATGTAACAATATTTACACTGATGTAACACTTTTGTAAATGCAACATATTTTCTGTTCTATTGTAACACATTCTAATAAAAATAAAATAAACGTTAAACTAAAAGCAGAGCCTAAATAGTGGGATTTAATTTTATTTAGGAAGATTAATTATTCTTAATGTCAATTTTACTACTACTAGGCCCTCCAATTCATGCCATATATATGATCGACATGACACCATTTTATTTATATATTTTTAAAATATAATTTATTTCATATTTTATAAAATATTTATTTATTTTACTATTCCATTCAAGGGTTTTTTTCCTAGTATTGAGTGTTTATATTTTTCATATTGGATTGTTCATTTTTTTTTTATGGATCCAATCTATTTATATTTATTAGTAACAATAAATTTTAAATTCTAAAAGAAATATTTTTCCAAGTTTTTTTATCTATTTTTTTTATTTTCCACTAATATATTTAAATGTCAAATTTAATAAATTTGATAAAGCCATTATGGTGTAAAACTTTAAAACAATTTGGTTTGCATATTATTTCATCTATTTGTTTATTGAATAAAAGTCATAATATTATTAATGTTTTAAAATTTAAAATAAATATATTTTCATTATATTTTTATCTATATTTTTTAATGATACCATTTTTATTAAATTTAAATTTTAATAAATTTTTCTAAGTAATAAATGTTATAAATAAATTTTATCATATATTATTTAAATACAATTTTTTAAGCAATAAATAACTAATAAATTTTAATGCAATTAATTCTCTTAATAAAAACCCTTTTTTACTAGTAGGTTAGTTTACATTTATTTTAAATATAACGGATTCAAAATTATTGTATTTCGAGCATATATTAAAATGGTTTTGGAAATGTTATGATGTTTTCAACATTAAATAAATTTGTTGAATTGCCTTTTATAAAAATAAATTTTCCTTTTATAAATTGAAAAAGAAAAAGATAGGATTTTTGGAGGGAATTCAAGGACAAAATGAAACTTTAGGAGGGAGTTCAAAATGAAAGAGGGATGTGAGAAACCCTAAGCCAAACCTCACACTTCAGATCTAGAGCCTCCAGCTCTCCTCGGTCCTCTCTCTCTCCCGTTCTCAACTCTGAGGAAGAGCTTTGAACGCTTGAAGCTTCCATGGCTTCCTTTGTCCTCGCCCCTCCCGTTCTCCGCTGTGGTCGAGGCTTGCAGCCATGGCGACGGCGTCCTCAAGCCGGAGCAGCACCCTTTCTTGCCCAGAACCCGGATTCAAGCCCCCGCCACCATCTCCGTTCTCCCCGACGACCTCGAGCTTCTCCCTCTGACGCCGGCAACCTTCCTTGAAGCCCCGATACCCTCACTCTCCTTTAGCTCTCTTCTCTTCAATCCCGATTGCTCGAGACGCCGATGAAGCTTCGGTCCTCATCTTCGCTCCCTCGTCCTGGCGCTGAGCCCGATCAAAGAGGGAAACCGAAGCCACCTCCTCATCTCCGCTCCGTTGTCCTGGTGTCGAGCCCCGGCCAAAGAGGGAAACCGAAGCCGCCTCCTCCCATTCCAAGTGATGCAGCTCCTACTCCCCTGAGCCGTGGGTCTGAATTATCAAAATCGAGGGTATACAATCTGGCTCTTACCTTGTTATTGGCTTTAATGGTGTTTAATTGAGTTCTAATTTGGTTTTAGTATTTACCTAATTAAGTGATTTGAACATGGTTCGGTCTGATTTCTTGTCTCAATCGAATTAGATTAGTAGGATTGTTTTGGGTTGGTCTGGTCTTGATGGTTGGTGTTGTTTGTTGATTATGTGAAAGTGCTTTTTGTCGATTGTTGTTGTTGTGCCTTCCTGCTTATTTTATTAGCTTGGAAAATGAAATATCCAAGCATTAGTTAGAATGAGAATATTGATTAAATAAGCTATTATTGCATTTATTTTCATTGCTTCCATTGTTTCGGTTCATTATTATGTAGTCCAATCTACATGAGGGAAAACTCAAACTTAATTTGCATAAATCAATTTCCTCCTTCCTCAAACTTAATTATCTTACTTATTCTAGCTCTTATATGTTTTCACCCTCCCTACAAGTATAGCTGTATTATCCAAGTAAGCTGATGTGATCTCATTTACGAACCTATACTATATCCTTTGGTGTAACCTTAATAAAATGTTTCATATTCCCTAAAAGGATTGTCACAAGCATTATTTTGTATGTATTAGTTTCATTGGAAAAATTTAGAAACACTTCCGTTCTCTGTTCTCTCCTCTCCCACCTTTTCAAATTTTCGTCACTATGATTGTTGTAGTTATTTACTCAAAAAAATCCTCATACCCCACACTTCCAAAACTTTTATCATTATTTTGGAAGGATATCACCTTTTTCTACTATATATTTTTTAGGTTAACACCATGTATTTTGCAGATATATGATGTTTTGAGGTATAGGATCCATCGCATGAAGAAAAATCTTAAAGATGAACTAGAGAGCAAGAATACAATCCAGGAATACATATGCCCTAACTGCAGCAAAAGGTATAGCTTGCAACTCTGGTTCCATCACTTTATGAGCAAACAGAATTCTGGCTCAACCACACTTTTACCGAACCACTGTCAGAGATAACATATCCAACAAAAATAGAGAGTTCATTTTGTTTCCTCTAAAGATGTAATGCTCTAGATGCTGCAAAGGCTGGTTTCTATGTTGGATGCATATTTCCATTGTGAAAACTGTAATGGGGAGCTTGTGGCAGAGAGTGATAAGTTAGCCCATCAAGATTTAGGAGATGGTGATGAAAATGCTAGGTGGAGGCGACATAGTACGTTAAGAGTTATGCTTCAGAATGTGGAGGTGGGTAAACATCTGAGAGTTCTTGTACATGTATGTCATTTCAATTGGCATTAGTTATTTGTGTTTTCAAAACATGACATTGCCTAGAATTTTAGGTCTTAACTCAAACAATATGGCCTAAAACTCATAGTGGCCTGGACCGGATGGTTTTGGATCAAAAGAGATCGAGTTCTGGTTGACCTGTCACTCTAATATCATTAATATAAAAAAATACGGAAGAAACATGCAACAAGGAGATTTTAATAATTTTAATCCTGTTTCATGAACGTACAATTGAAGCCACTTATGGAGCAGATAGT
This sequence comes from Persicaria tinctoria, assembly GCA_037127255.1. Classification (NCBI taxonomy): domain Eukaryota; kingdom Viridiplantae; phylum Streptophyta; class Magnoliopsida; order Caryophyllales; family Polygonaceae; genus Persicaria; species Persicaria tinctoria. Next base: position 37,874,632 of record JBANSL010000007.1, read on the forward strand.
TAGAGTAAAAGATTTATGGTAGTTCCTGATTTTGGAAGTTTGTACACTTGGGAGGCCCAGGCTAGTGCTGCAGCTCACGGAAACCTGAATAATGATGCCTCTAGATCATCTTTAGGATTGGCTGGACCAGGAATACCTTATCTTGGGGAAACGAAGGTGACTATATATTGGTTCTTTGATTGTTCAAACTGTGGTCTTATTTGTTTGCTTGAAATTTGATTTTTGATCCCCACAATTAGTATAACTTTTTATCAGATGATAAAAAAATCAGCTGTTCATACGAATGAATCCCCGCAGACTCTACGGGTTTATTAAGATTTATAATTGGACATGTTTGGAATCTCACTTGTGTGATGGGAAATTGATGAAGCATATCATTTTTCATAAAGATTTTCAGAAATTTCTGACTTTGCTTCTTGGAATCTCATTTGTGATGGGAAATTGATGAAGCATATCTTTTTTCATAATGATTTTTAGAAATTTCTGACTTTGCTTCCTTTTAACATATTGTAGGATGAATATCTTAAAGCTTATTATGCTGCTCTTTACCAAAGGTAGCGATAGCAAGAAGAAGCCACCAAAAGGCAACAAGAATTCAGTTTCCTCCCCTTGGCTCCTTAGCGCAGTGAAACAGGTAAGAGATCTGCACTCAAAACTTTTTATCACTTTCCTCCCTTTGGCTAATCATCGCCCCTTTTTTGAGCAAAACAAATGCTATTGTTTTGCATTTTATGGTATAGAGATGAATGCTTCTTGTGGTTATGGTTGCAATGTGCCAATATTTCTTGTCTTCTATACATCATGTTTCTGATTGGAAATGATGCATTCGCCCTTTTTCCGGTTTATGCTGCCATGTTCTTTTAGGATTAAAAACACAAGCCTAATGAGCCATATGAGTTGATGTCCTTTCCATTTGACATCACTGATTCAAGGCTTTGCTTAATTGCTCCGATTTCATTGTTATTTAGGGTTGCCTTGTTGATATTCATGCAGATTGCATTGTTAAGAACATCTTGCTTAAAGCTATTACTGGATTAAGTGATCTTATGAAAATCTCGACATGTAAATTTATCATTTGTGGCCTCACTCACTATGTGGATAAATTTGAAAGTAGTTACAGGACGCCAGGACCATATATATAGTTTGTCCCACTCCATTTCTTTTTTGTGTTTTGGTTATTTTTTTCACAGATGTGCAAATTAAAAAGCCAACGAAGAGTTTCACAATAGGACACCTCCATAGGATTGGCAAGCAAGGACATGATAATTCTCCAGATACCTCGAAATAGGGGAGAATAACAATAAGTAGCCATTGGAGGCATTATCTACCTATGTTATTTATATCATCGTTAGTTTTGACATGGTAATTGTATAAATGTTGAAGGTTGCATGCCTAGCCGGAGAAAACTAGTGTGTATATATATAATTATGCACATGCATGCTCAATAAACTGTCTTGGATATTTTTTTAATGGAAATTTGATTTTGGATAATGTATGTTAGTGTTATTATTACTAAATATTTTAGATTATTCTTATATGTCTAATATGTGATATGTATTATATATTGCATATTATATAATTTTAATATAATAAATTGATAAATATCTATTATAATAAATTTAATTGATCAATGTAATACTTGGAATTAAAAGTAACATTTTTCTTCAAATGTAACATTTTTCTTTAGATGTAACATATTTGGTTAATGGTAATACCCTCTTAAGGTAACATTTATTTGAAAATGTAACATTAAATTCAAATGTAATAGTTTTGGAATCAAATGTAACATTTAGATTCATCAATGAAACAATGTTACACTTGGGAATAGAAACTGTTACATTAGGTCAAATGCAACGGCCGCAAATGTAATCCACAAAAGGTGTTACCTTTTCCCCTAATGTAACATATTTAAGGTATAATGTAACAAATATTGGTGATACATTAGGTCTTGATATGTAGTCGTGACAATACTCATTTATTGAGTTAAATGTACTAAATCCATCACTAGCTAAACCCAATTTGACATTACGTGAATCAAGAGCAATTGATGGATATAATAAATCAAAGTTCTTCCAAGCTTCACCATCAGCATGGTGTCTTAATGTTGTGAGCTGAATCTGCCATGTTTTACAGTAACTTTTATATCGATTTCTGCATACATCGCATACATTTGGGTTAGAATAATACAGAATTTGTGTAATTTATACTTATTTGGCAATATATGGAGGTCTATACAAGTTTTGGTTATATTTCGCAGAAATCGGACGCACTTTGGAGCTTAAAGGAAACTCATGGAGAAGCTAAAAATGGTGCAGCTGGAGAAAAGGGCATTTTTCACCATTCTTCGTTCTGAATCAAGCTTTGATGTCTTCATGAGAGTTGTATCCCTCGGAAAGAGCTTTCCAACGCATGGTCATATGCGTCAATCCGACAAACGAGGACTCGGGAAAGTGCGTTTCAAGAGCAGAGCAGAAAGCTGAGAAAACTCTACTCGAGATCGACTAGCATCTACTCGATCTCGACGAGACCTGGTCGACGAAAATTTGTCGAGCAGAGCTGATCGAGGACACTGAGTCAGAGACAACCCGACTCCCAGAATCCTACTCGATGTCGAGTAGCCGTGGTCGAGATCGAGGAGCCATGTCCGGAGTCGACGAGTTGTGCCGAGCCGAGAAGCCGAGGCCGAGAAGCCGAGCACACAACCCTACTCGATCTCGACAAGAGGTGGTCGAGATCGACAAGCCCTGAGTCCGGATCCGAGCCAATCGATTAGACCTACCCGAGCAGACCCAGTCGACAAGCCCATCCTACTCAACATCGACGAGGAGTGGTCGAGGTCGACGAGCCCAGGAGCCCAGGTCCGAGCCACATCGAGCATCAGCAAGCCGAGACGACGAACTCTACTCGAGGTCGACGAGCCTTACTCGAGGTCGACTAGACCAGTGTCCAGAAGCTTCTCGACGAGCCTTGTCCGACTAGACTTGGGATTCCTTGGGCACGAATGCGGAAGATTCTATCCAAATTTGATCAAGTTCTATCCAAGGAGACAAGATCTATCACATCATGAAGACCTACCATAATTAGTTTTATCTTTTCCTTATGGATTTATTTCCTTAAAACATTTATTTATCTTTTATGCTTTTAGATATAATTTTAGATATAAATAGATATCTTCTTTCCTAGAATAGCTAGGGAATGAAGGCTATAAATAAAGCCCTAGGGGCTCAGTTTTATTCATTCAATTTCAGTCAGAGACAAGTAGTTCCACAGAGTAGTTTAGGAGTTCTAAGGTTTTTAGGGTTTTGGCTTACAGCGAAAGTTGATTGCCAGGATTGTAAAAGCTTTGAATTTAGTTTAATGCAAGTTTCTTCTTTTACATCAATGTCTGCGATTGCGATGAGGCGTGAGTAGTCCACCCACTTCTGGGGCTGGGGTGAGCCCGACAGTGGCTATGTGAGGCGATGCGATAAAGGTCAGATCTTTTATGTGATTCATCTTCTATCCATATGAGCATGATTCTTTTGCGAGAGTTGAAGGTGATCCTTGTTTGTATTATTGAAGCGAAAGTGATCTTAATGCAACTTGGATTAATTATGTGAAAAAGGGTTAGTAACAATTAGGGTTTATGCGAAAGCCTCTATATGCCTATTTGTTAATAACGAAAGTTATTTGATGGAAAGCATGATCTTTTGAGCCTTTATGTGTTGTTTTGCATGGTTATCGTTGTGGTGTTGAAACCCTGGCCTTGGAGGTCTTTTAACATATTGAGTTAATTTCTGTCAAATTTCTGAATGCTGTCGAAAATCTGCAATTTTGGGTTTTCTGTTTCTTGTCGATCTAGACGAAGCTTTGTCGACCTCGAGTACTGTTCTTGTCGAAGTCGAGTAGAGACTTGTCTGGGTCGAGTTAAGTTTGCTGCTTTTGTCGATTTTAAAAAGTTTCTGTCTTTACTTTCTTTGTCGATCTCGAGGAACTGTGGTCGAGATCGAGTTGGTTTGCCTTTGTTGAGTTGTTTGTTTTCAGTTTCTGAGTTTCTGCTGTCGACCACCTTAGTCGACCTAGAGGACAGCTACTCGAGATCGAGTAGCTTCTGTGTCCTTGCTTTAGTTTCTGCTTTGCTTTTATTTTGCTTTGTTCTTTACTTCCTTGCTTTACTTTCTTCTTTGCTTTCGTTTTAGTTGCCCTTGCCGGGTTTATTTGTTTCTTTTCTGTTTCTGTCTTTCTGCTGCTTCTGTGAGAATTTACAGCTACCTGAGAACTGCTGACGTGCTTCCTCGTGGATTCGATCCTGACTTTCTCTTACTGCATTGGAGGAGTCTTGTATTTATTTGCTGAGGCCTGAGTCTGGTTTGATCTATTTCGTTATATTTCATACTCGATTCCTCCTGCAACAACACTTAACAACCCGGATGTCCATCTGCATGCCATGTCATATTCTGCGCAATCTCCCGACACATGAACAATCTCTACAACCTCTTCTTAACTAGGAAGTATCTAAGTACTTTTGCAAGTATTGGGGAAACCTTGATGGTTTCCTCATCTTTTTCATCTGATTTCCACCGAGAAGTCTTAAAAATTGGACAACTTGTTGCTTTGGCATTCTTTTCCCAATACAAGATGCAATCATTGATACATGCATCAATCTTAGTGTACTCAAGACCCAAAACCTTAAGGATCTTCTTGGCTTCATTATAAGAACTAGGCAACTTTGCATCAGGTTGCATGACTTTCAATTTTTTTTAGCAAATCAGTAAAGGCACCATTGCTTAGTTTATGATCTCGCTTATGAACAAATAAGCAAATTAAGAAGGAAAGCTTCGAAAAAGTCTTGCAACCAGGGTACAAATCTTCTTGAGCCTTCTCAACTAACTTGTAAAAACTGATTGCCTCTTCATTTGGACAATTACTGAAAGTGTCATATAGTAGACCATCCATGTTATCATCGAACTTATATATTATTTTAGTTAGATATAGTTTTATTAGTGATTTATTGGTTATTTTACAAATAGTGTTGATTTTCTTTAGTTGCTTGACCTTTACAGCTAACTCATAACAATAAATTAACAAACCACCCAATACAAGAAAAAAATGTTGGCAACAAAACTTGTATAAAATGTGTGTGGTGGTCGCAAAGAATCATTGTATGTTAAGAGTGCAGAGTTAGATTTCAAATGAGCAACAAGTGTGTGGTCACAAGCATACTTACATGTATGGAAGAAAAACACTTAGAGAGAGAGAGAGAGAGAGAGAGAGAGAGAGAGGGAGAAAAACATGAGAGATAATCACCTTTAATTTTGTTTAGCTCATTCCTCCTTTATGGTATATTCGTGTATTTCCAATACAATAGCCACTTCAGTAACTTGTATATAACTTCAAAATATGAGCTTACAACCAACTTTTCAAAGCATTTGACAATAAAGGGTAACGCATAAGAAAATAAAATTACTAAGTTTCATATTAAACATATTTTGTGACAAATATTGAAGTGTATTAGGAATATTATTTCTGAAACAAAGATTGAAATGAAAATTTTCAAATCGAATTCTAAAAGAATCTGAAAAATGAATATCGTTAAAAATAACTTGTAAGAATATGCATAATGCAACAATAACAAACATAAAACAATCACAAGGAATTTTATGCCTCGATAATGATAAAAATAAGTTGATTAAAACAAAGGAAAATTCCCAAATTCCAACAACAAATCGGAAACAAAACCAAACAATCAAACAAGAAAGACAATCAGCGCATTTTCAGTTGGAAACACTCTTACAATACATACACGGAAGTCAACATTACTTTTTTTTTTTATCAATATCCAATGAACCCATCATTTTACTTATTAGCTTGTTGATCTCATTTAAGATTCAAACCATATTATACAAACAAGTATTCATGTATTTTTAAATATAGATTTATTGGTCCAAAGTTGGAATGAAATGTGTAGCACTAATGCATTATCTAAACATACCAGCCAGATTCATTAGAGAAGCTTTGATGGCATCATGTTGGGCTTCTCTTCTTGTGTTTCCTTTTCATTCGCCAACGTTCTCACCAGCAAAAGACACATGTAGGGGTACAATGAAGATGAAGATCATCAAAAGGTAGAAATAAGAAAACATGGAAGTCAATTGGATCAATAATAAAATTTTCATAAAGATTCCGTTAACTAATATGAGACATTTGTAGCACTCTAGCTAAAAGCATCAACATCCTTAATTGAAACCCACAAAAAACACATCAAATAAACAAGAGGGTTAGAGAAAAGTAAAACTATTCAAGCACACAACTGGCACTACAACTAATAACTTTTTTTTCAGTTAATAGGTAAGCGTATACAAGTTTCAGGTGATATGACTCTTAAGATATTCTTGTAGAAAATTAAATCAACCTAGACTTGTTGGATTACTTGTCTCATATAAACAAATACAGAAACGGTGCTTTATAATGTACCTACATCATGGATAAAACACCATGTACAAAACCACGTAATTAACTTAGAGAAGGAAAAAAACCCACCCCATTGCACAAAATTATAAAACACTTTATATTGAGTGATAATAAATTACAAGATTCCTATTTAACTCATCCAATTCCCCTCCCCACTACTTTTTAGGCCAATAAATTATTAGTATTTTAGATGGTGGATATGCAGACTCATTGGCAAGGATATCATGAAGTGGGATTCACTGGTAAGGACCCAATCTCATTTATGAATTTCTAAAAACATAAATATCAACACTCCATTATTCTTTTTTGCTAATAAAGCTCATTGTCTATGAAACATCCCGTTTGAACAACACAAATTGCCGCACCCAAGTATATATAGCCAATTATCACCCAACCACAAAAAAAATACTTTTAATTCATGGCTGAACTCATAGAGATACATCAAAAAATAACTAGACTAATTTTATTTGAAGAACTGAATTATAGGAGGAGGAGGGGACTTACCTAGAAGTCTGAGAGACTTTGAACTAGACATTACAGTTGGTGCCGCCGGTGTTTCTTGTCGCCTAATTTTAGAGGATTACGAGAGTGCTTCTCACCCAAATCGCAATCTCCAACTCGCTTCTCCTTATCATTCAAAAATTGAAACTTCTAATCTCTCCCAAATGCCTTGAATTTCCTTTGCGCGGGTCAGACCTCCAAGTTCGCCACTGTTCCCCCAAATTGCATGTCGCTTCTAAACCCTAGATAATTGGGGATGTAGATGGGTTTTGCTGAAAAAAATATCTTATTTCATTTTGCGGGTTTTTAGAAAATTAAGGCAGGCCGGTAAAATAAAATAAAATAAGGGAACCCACCAATTAATGGAGCCAAATTAAACCGCCCACTTAGGTGCTTTATTTTACTTGGTTTTGGTGAACAACTTCCATAGTTTTTTTTAATGAACCGTCTCTAAAGAGTAAATGGACCGCTTCCATAGACAAGGGATTAGAAAACCGATGCCCCAACCGCCCCTATAGATTAAACCGTTGCTAAACTTATAACACTTTCCTAACCCGCTGCCATCGGCCGCTTTTTTAATAAGGCCGCCACCATAAACCGCAGCCTCTGATCGTAATTGTAATAGTGGTAACATCTTATTCTCTTAGTCTGCAATAACGTATAATAAGATATAGAGACTTTAAACTTGTATACAATAATTTCTTATATAATTAATATGTGTTTAACATTCAAATGTTCATAACTTTTTTCTCAGTTATTGGATCGATGCTTATAATATATCAAAACAAAGCTTACGACGAGTAGAGAAAATATAAGTGATTCGTTGGATGAAAGGAGGGGTGAATACTCTCCATAGCTCCGCCCATGGGCGTGGTATAGATTAATAGATTAATATTTGAACCTTAAGGTACCAAGTGATAAGGAGGAAGAAGTCCATAATCTGTTGAAAAATAAGGTAAATTTCAGAATATTTATGGAAAAACATTTTGTAACTTATCTTGGACTAAAATTATTTTACACTGTGATATAAAACACACCTCACTACACCATGTGCATGTGAGCTTCCTATTTCATCTCTCAATAATAGAGGTGAAACAAATGAAATACCATTTTAAACAAACCTCTGAAGTCCCTAGAAAACAATGTGGGACAGTAGAAACCTTTCACCTTCCATTTTCATAGAAGGAGACCAACCCTAGGGGTGTGTAGAAAAACCTGACACGACTGATACGACACGAAAACACGACGACACGGCCCAAAAAAACACGACACAAAAATCACACGAACCGCTAAAACACGGCATTAAATGGTTCGGATACGGTTCGGGCAAATCTCCTTATCGGATACCTGACACGAACCGTTAAATTTTTTTTTAAAATTTATAGGTATGGTGATTTTAGTACTAGTACATTTACTATCTGTAAAGTGATAGTATGGTTCAATAACGCAATTGGTAAAGAGCCGGAGTTAAGGCATGTGTTTTCTATAAAGTTCCACGTTCGATTCCCACGATGGGTTTCGTTTTTTCCTTCCCAGCCTGGCAGCCACTATGTGCTTTTTTTTTTAATTTAAAAATAAACTCTTTTTTTTTAATTCACAAACAAACCCTTATTCCCATTTAATTAAAAAGCCGCTCCAAACCTCCCAAAACAACCCTAGCAAATGCCTCAACACCGCCACTGTGTTCTCTCCCTCTCTTTCCAAATCAACCATGGATGGAAGCCTTCGAAGCTGGTTCCCTTCAGTTCTGCATAGGAGAACAAGAAGACTAGAGTCTGAGAGTCGAAAACCTCCACCGGGTTTGGTGGCGCTGGACTTCGACGGTGGCTGCCCCTCCGGCTTCAAATCTGCATACGAAGCAATCCAGAATCCCCAAAGGAGGTTTCGGTGGCCCTCGACTTCGACGGTGGCTGCCCTTCAGCTCCAGATCTACATCAAAGCAATCCTGAATCCCCATTAAACGAGGCGACCCTTCTGGCTTTGGCGGCGCTCGGCTTCGACAATGGCTACTTCTTACTATCGTACGGTGCTCTGGAAGTCAAAACCCTCCATCTTTTGGCAAGACAAGAAGAACCCAAGTGAACAACAGAACTCAGACTCAACCCTTCTCAATCCAACCGGTTCATGTCGGATAATCGAGTATCCGACAAGGAACCGATTACCATATCCGTGTCGGGTACCCGGGTTAAACCGGTTCGTATACAGTTCGGCCATTTTGGCCTAAACGGTTTCAGGTACCCGACACGATTAACCGGTTCGTGTCGGGTACCCGGATATGCACACCCCTAACCAACCCTTCATGTATAATCTCGTAGGTGGATTCATCAAGTCTATCTCACATAGACCACCCTTATCGGGCTATGAAACCATTAAGAGCATTAGCACAACCTCTACTATTTTCAGTGAATCCATCAAGTCCTTTTCAATGGGATCACCCAACTCTGGGCTATGAACTCATTAAGTGTACATGACTCGACCTTATTCAATACACCTACCCTGGGAACAAGATGTGGTGCATCTCTCATCATATGGGTTGGAATCCCAATCCCCTAAACGAACCAACAACCAATCTTCTGGGCAGCTTCTGTCAATGGATAAGCCAAGTTCCTCTCAGATTTCACATACTCTAAATAGATCACACCGGTCACATCTAGTTGTCTCATAACATCATGGTGAATCTGAATGTGTCTCTTATTTCCATTATCTGTATTGTTGTTAAATACACATATAGAAGATCATAACTCACAATGTAGAGAAATAAATGGAGCTTTTGGCCCCCAAAAAGGTAAGTCATCTAGTAAGCTTCTTAACCACTCAGCCTCTTGTCCAGTTAACTCTAAAGATGTGAACTCATATTCCATAGTTGACCTTGCAATGCAAGTTTGTTCTAATGATTTCCGCGATATAGCATCACTACATAATGTGAACACATAACCACTAGTAGAGCTGACCTCATCATTATTAGTGACCCAATTAGCATCACAATATCCATCCAAAGCTTGAAGGTACCCTACATAATATAAACCCTAATCCATTATGCCTTTCAAATATATCAACAATCTATGAAGTGCAGTATAGTGATCTCTACTAGGGTTATGAGTATATCTATCGAGTTTACTTACAACATATGCAATATCAGATTGAGTGTAGTACATAAAAAACATTAAACTCTAAATTATTTTAGCATACTCATTTTGTGAAACACTGTTTCCAATTTTTTTTTTCTGAAATTACATGCTAGCATATGGTAGGGAGTTTTTACTAGCACAACATCAAAGTTATCAAAAGTAACATATCATCCATATCTGCTTGAGATCAAATGAAGACATTTCCTTTTCAAGTTAATTTAACACCTAAAATCACTTCAGATTCACCCATATCTTCTATTTCAAACTGAGTGGATAAAAATTATTTGGTCGAATTTATAGCACTTATATATGTATGATCCAAAAAGTACCATATCATCCACATATAAGCATATAATCACGGAATCAACACCATACAGTTTTCAATAAACATAAGCATCAGATCTGTTTACTTCAAATACAAAGCTAAGTATGGTTTTGTGAAAATTTTCATACCATTGATACGATGCGTGCCTGAGTCCATACAATGACTTTTTTAGTTTGCACACTTTGTTTTCCTGTCCTGGAACCACACAACCTGGCGGCTATTTCATATAGATTTCCTCGTTGAGATCATCATTCAAAAAAAGTTGTTTAAAATCCATTTGTTGTTCAAGCCGTTTATAGCTAGAAGGTAAAGCAAAAAAACGTACGAATGGTAGCAATCTTTGAGTGAACCCTCTTATAATTATTCTTGCCTTATATCTATCAACCGAGCCATCCACTTTAAGCTTCTTCTTAAAGATCCACACAACTAATGCTTTCTTTCTTTTAGCCATATCAATTATTCTCATGTGTGATTTGACATAATGGATTGTATCTCACTGCTTATAGCATCTTTTCATAAACTAATATCTAATGAACATATAACCCCATCATAGGTCTTAGGCTCATCTTCTATCGTATGAAGACTACTGAATTTCTCATCTAGTTCATTTAAATTATTAAGTTCAATTATGAAAGCAGTGACAAAATCAGGACCAAAACTAATTTCTTTTCCGACCACCTCTTGTAGTTTGTTCCAGCTAGCGGCATCACCTTTTATAGATCCAATAATGGTTTGAAGAACTTATTGACCATTGTAAACAACAAAGAAATCACTTTCGAATTGTTATTACAATTTGTTGATGTAGGGCCTTGAAAACCAACGAAAACCCGATGCAAAACAGAGAGCTTTAAAACATGAAGGTTGTGGAGTGGTCTAGATCTGACCACACTGCCTTAGAAGCGATTTTGCTCTGATCAAATTTGCAAGTCAGTTGTTAGGATATTCTCCAAGATTTTTCAACACACCCTCGAAACGTGCACTCGAAACAAGGGTTAGGTGTTAGGAGAAAAATCAAGTATGAAATATAGATTCCAAATTCGACTCCCTGATCTCCGCAAATTAATTACAAGACCTCCTCTTGCTGTAGTAAAAGGTACTCAGGATCGATCCACGAGGAAGCGTGTCAGCGCCCGCCTTTTCAGTTCAGTAACTCAGCAGATTTTTGACCAGAAGAGCACTCGATATCGACCTGTCTAGTTGATATCGACCACTGCGTCGACAGAAACTGCAAAAAAACAGAAGAGCAGCAACGAAAACAGAAAAAACTGACCGGTCGATATCGACCTAATGAACTCAATATTGACTAACTTTAGCCGAAATTGACCAACAGTGCTCGAAAATCCAGTAAAAACAGAACCTTTGCAATGACGGAAAATAGCACGGAATATGCAGAAATAAATTCAATACTTAAAAGCTTCTAAGATCAGGGTTTCAACACCACAATGACAACCATGTAAAATAACACATAAAGATATAAAAGATCATGCTTTTCATCAAATAACTCTCGTTATTAACAAATAGGAATATAGAGGCTTTCGCATAAACCCTAATTGTTAGTAACCCTTTTTTCTATAATTAATCCAAGTTGTATTAAGATCACTTTCGCTTCAATAACACAAACAAGAATCACCTTCAACTTTCGCAAAAGAATCATGCTCGTAGGGATAGAAGACAAATTGCATCAAAAGATTGTACCTTTACCGCATCACCTTACATGGCTATCATCGGGCTCACCCCGACCCTAGAAGTTGGGTGACTACTCGCTCTTCATCATCAATAAACACATCAAAGATTTATGGAAAATAAATTGCATTGAATAAACTAAATAAGAAAGCTTACAATCAATCGAAGCCAAATCCCGCTTTCGCCTTCTCCAACTTCTCTCGCCACAAGCTCTCTCTCTTTACTCTCTCTATGTAACTAATTGTAACTAGAATTGAATGAATAAAATCCATCCCCTAGGGCTTTATTTATAGACTTCCTTCCAAGTTAATCTAGGAAAGAAACTCTATCTATATGTAAATTTATCTATCTAAATACATAAGATAAAACTTGGAAATAAAAGAAATAAATCTAAAAGGAAATTATATCTAAAGTGGATAAATATCTTCTCCCTTGATAGATCTTGATAAATCTCCTCTTGAGTTGATAGAATATCTCTTGCTTCATGTGGAAGAAATCCAGCTCAACACTCGGACTCGGATTCAGCTCGATTTCGGCTAATGTATACCGGTCGATATCTACCAAAAGTGGTCGATATTGACCTCGTCTTCTCAGCTTTGCTTTAGACACTCGATCAGGGGCTCCAAGATGAAAATCGACCGCGTTTCTGTCTTCTTGGCTTTGGATTCTGACACTCGATCTCGGCCTCTGACAAGATTATCGACCAAGTTTTACTCGATATCGACCAACTAGGTCGATATCGACATGTCTTTTCCGCTCTAGCTTTTTGGTCGATTCCTGGCATCTTGGCTCGAATTGGTCAACTCGATATCGACCTAGTTCAGTCGATATCGACCTAGTTCAGTCGATATCGACCTCTTTATGTCGAGTGCTTCTTTCCACGTTTCCAGCTCGATTTGTCCTAGTTCCGCTACTCCTTGATCTTGGACTTTCTGTAGTTGACTTCGAGCTTTTCCTTCTTTCTCTGAATTGTTGTATTTGCCTCGGTTTCTGCGAAATTAAACAGAAACTAGTGTAGACTCCATGATTTGGCAAGTAAGTGTAAACTACATAGAATCTGTAGTTTTCTAACCCAAATGTATGAAATGCATGCCGAAATCGATATAAAAGTAAGTATAAAACATGGCAAAATAGGCTCACAACAAACACCCCATAGGTAAGCTTGCTTGTCCTCAAGCAATACTTTTAATTGTCATTCAGGGGAATAAAACAAACTCTCAACATATTAGATTCATTCTCATATGTCCCTGCAATCAATTACCATCCTCGCAAAGCTACTTCTATCACAAATCTGTGCATGTGCAAATAAAAGCAACATCTACTCACAAAAGGAGGGTTGTGCAAAACAATTCATAAGTGACAAAGCATCAATAATCAAGAGGACTTTAATTTAAGCTTAATATGGAGTAGATTGGTAAAAGGCTAAAGGTGGGCAATTTTTGGCCATGTGGTGCTAATGATCCGGGGAAATGGAGTACTTTCCAAATTTTCATACCACATTACTTCTTCTTTTGATTTCTCACCTTTTCGCTCATTCGCTCAATGCTTTTTTTTCAATATTATGCTTTTACCTCTCTAACCTCAGCACTACCTTCTCGCGAGTCACAAACATGGGTGTCATGAATGGCCCCGGATACTTAGTGCTTCGGACTCCTCATCTGTGTGTCCTATCTTGCCAAACTATTATCTCAGCGAGCAGGGTCGATCTACCTTTATCTCTTGAGGTGACGTGATTTTCTTTCACTCATTAAATTTTCCATATTTTTGAAACATTCTTGCCAAACTCGATATATGATGATAACAACAACACAAACACCATATAATAATCTCCATAATGTAGCTTTCATTCTCAACATAATCAACGGATGGAAATAAGGTAAAGAATGGGCAATATTCATATCATGTAGAGCAATAATTTGAAATAAGGCTCAATATGGCTTTTGTGATGCATAAGTGAAGGTTCGATAATATAAAACAATGTAATATAGAAATACTCTAGAAGGGGGGTTGAATAGAGTATGCCCGTTTTTCGCAGAAAGTCTCAAGACTTTTGGAGCTGGAACCAAAACCTTTGAGATAAACCTGAATCACAAAGTTAAACAATTCGAACCAAGTGCGGAAATAAGGTAAAGCAAATAAGTAAAGGACACGAGTAATTGTTTACGAGATTCAGCACAACTGGCCTACGTCCCCGCCTAGGGTTCTTCCACAACCCTAGGATTCAAAGGCTTTATTGAATGCTTAGCTTAGGATCCTAATAGCTCACCGAGAAGCCTCTCTCCTATACAATTGCAATCTAGTCAACTCACGTTCCCTTGGAGTCATAAACCAATCTAGAAGAGCCCCACCTCTCTCAGCTATCTAGTACAATCCTCTAACTCTCGCAAATCAATAGCCTAGTGCAACTTCCCGAGTTATAAACTCTCGAGTAACACTTGAAATAAATATATCCTATAAGCTCACAGTGACTCTCAAAGGCTTTGAAATAAACAACAAACTATTTGAGCGCTTTGCAGAGAGACACTTGGAAGACAGATCGCTTGAATGAATGAAGCTCGTGTGTAGCACTTGTACGTTCTTATTTTTTTTCTGTCTTCTTCTTTCTTTCCTTTATATAAGAGTGGAATGACACCTGAGAATCTTCACCAACGGCTCAATGAATCAGGCTTGATTCTTCAATCTTCTATATATGGACACTTTGAAGCCATGATCCATTTTGAAATAGATCTCCTCAATAACTCTATAAAGAAAGGTTATAATCTCGAAAATACTTCCTGAAACAGTTAGTCCAACGAATATATATATAATATAAAGGAAGTATATAATAAGATAAAATAATATACGAATAATAAGATAGGTTTTGTATTTCATCAACTGTTAACGCTCCAAGGCCTTTGACACAAATATCCTGTCAAAGCCTTTGGAACATCTTTTTCGATTTTCATCAAGGGAGGGAGTTATCAATCTCCCCCTTGATGAAAGACAAAACCTGTGCGTCCCTGCAACTTAGTCAAACAGATATATCATAAACAAAATCAGACTAAGTACCTGCAAGGGTTAGACAAATGTTGGATCAAATAATTTTTAAATTAAGAAAACATCCAACCGAAAACCAGAAATCAAAAAGCAAGGTCCTCCATGACCTTTAAACAGAGGTTTTCAAAGTCTAACGAACATCTCCCCCTTTTTGTCTTTCAACAAAGGGCGGAGGTAAAACAGTCACCAAAAGTTTACCAAAAGTTTTGAAAATGTTTCCAAAAACCAGCAAAGTAACAAGTTTCAGGGTGGGATAGGGTGGTTTAAGGTTTAGGCTTGGTCAATCCAGAGCATCATCAGTGAGCCTTGTTGTGAGCGGAATCTGCCATGTTTTACAGCAACTTTTATATCGATTTCTGTATACATTTCATGCATTTGTGTTAAGATAGTACAAAATCTGTGTAGTTTATGTTTATTTGCCAAAAGTATGGAATCTACACCAGTTTCTGTTTAAATCGCAGAAATCGAGGCATTTACAGCAATTCTACAGAAGGTCGGAAAAGCTCGGAAAACCATTACAGAAGTCCATGGTCAAAGCATCAGAACAAGGCTGAAAGCCAGGTCTAATCGATCTCGAGTGACCCTGGTCGAGCTAGACGAGCATGACCGGGCACAGCTTGGTCGACAAAACCATGATCGAGGAGCCAGACAACCCGAACTCCACTCGACCTAGACAAGCACTGGTCTAGGTCGACGAAGCCCCAAAGCCATGCCCGGAGTCGACGAGGAGAATTGGCCGAGGACGAACCCGAGGATGACCACAAGACTCGCTGCAGCGGAAAGGGAAGCTCGCTGCCGCGGACCAGGCCAGTCGCTGCCAGCTGATGGAGCCACTCGAGAAGGCGTTCTCGACAAGCCTGAGAACCCGAGCACCCAACTCGATCTCGACGAGTCTTACTCGAGATCGACGAAGAGCCAGAAGCCATGTCCGAGTCCTTCCAGGAGATCCACTCGAGAAACCCTAGTCGCCGAGCCAGTCTACTCGACCTCGACTAGTCCAACTCGAGGTCGACGAAGGCCAGTGAACCCAAGTCCGAGCCACATCGAGCAGATCTAGCCGAGACGACAAGTCAAGCCGAGCCACTTTACTCGAACTCAACGAGCCCTACTCGAGGTCGACAAGAGCCCAGTTCCAGAAGCTTCTCGACTTGTCTTGTCCGAGTAGAGTTGACGTTGCTTGGTCGCGAAGGCGAGGATTCTATCCGATCTATCAAGTTCTATCTATGGAAGGCGGAATCTATCAAGACATGAAGACTTTCCCATATTAGTTTTATCTTTTTCCTTATGGATTTAATTCCATTAAACATTTATTTATCATTAAGGCTTTTTAGATAGAATTTAGATATAGATAGTTATCTTCTTTCCTAGATTAGCTAGGGAATGAAGGCTATAAATAAGGCCCTAGGGGCTCAGTTTTAATCATTCAATTCCAGATCACGATTCAATTTCAGAGAGAAGTAAGTAGTTCCACAGAGAAGTTTAGGAGTTTGAGGTTTTTAAGGTTTTGGCTTACAGCGAAAGTTGATTGCCAAGATTGTAAAGGCTTTTGAATATAGTTTTTTTATGCAAGTTTCTTTCATCAATTCAATGTCTGTTATTACGATGAGGCGTGAGTAGTCCACCCACTTCTGGGGCTGGGGTGAGCCCGTCTGTGAGAATCTGATAGCTACCTAAGAACTGCTGATGTGCTTCCTCGTGGATTCGATCCTGACTTTTCTCTTACTACAACTGGAGGAAGTCTTGTAATTATTTGCTGAGACAGGGGAGTCGTTCTAATCCATATTCTTATTCTATACTTGACTTACTCCTGCAACAACAAATTGGCGCCGTTGCCGGGGAGGCAATCAATCGCGCCTTAGGTAGTCAGTTCTCACTGTTTCTTTGAGTTAGTTTGCAGGTGTATGCGTCGTTCTGGTCAAACACCTGAGTTTAACGCTTTAGACGAACCGGAACGCCTATTCCACATCCGAGCTAAACTACAAAGAGCCATGTCGGCCGCTGAAACGCAGGAGCAGCTGATACAGAGGCTTACCAGGGATCTAGCCGCCAGAGATGCTGCTCTAGCCACCAACAATGCTGCCCTCGCCGCCGAGAGAGCAGCAAGGGAACAAGCACAAGCTGAGCTTGCCCAGTACCCAACCACTGCAGAGGATTACATGCATCCAACACTCGTCGTGCCTGAATCGGCGATTTTAATCCCTGAAAACTCTTTTGAAATTCGCACTCAATTTCTTATAGAGCTTAAAAATAATGCCTTTTACGGCAGATTTAATGAGTGTCCTCTTGAACATATTACTAACTTTCATGATATGTGTCGTACACTTGCAGAAGGCACAACTCTGGAATATGTCAAGATGAAATCTTTTCGCTGGTCGCTCGTTGGACCTGCACTGAAATGGCTGGAAGGGCTGAAAGCAAGATCACTCACAACCTGGGCCCAAGTAGAGCAAGAGTTTCTGAACAAATTCTTCCCACCTGCCAAAACAGCACATCTCCGCCAGAAAATCACCGCCTTTAAACAGCAAAAAGGGGAACCACTGGCAAGGGCATGGGAGCGCTACAAGGAACTTCTGCGATCTTGCCCTACTCATGGACAGCCGCCCTACATCATTCAGGAGATCTTCTTCAACTCTCTGGATCAAGTCACTAAGGACAGAATCAACAATTATACTCGCTATGAGTATCTGACAATGCCGCCAAGTGACGCATGGGGAGTACTGGAGAAGCTTACTACCTACGACAACAAGTATGGGTCTACTGGAACTTATGAAGAGAACCCATACGCCAGGCCAGCACCATCCATGCCCCTCTATGAGCCATCAAAGGAGATCGATCCAGATGTCAGGGAGCAATACTACAGAGACCAGAATAGGAAGCTCATCAAGCAAGTCAAATATCTCTTTGTCAACCAGCCTTGCATAGAATGTGGATCGCAAAGGCACACCACTCCTGAGTGCCCACACACAGAACAAGTCAGGATGGCAGAGCACCATGAGGATGCAGCTTACGCAGGGGGACCCAATCGCTACATGGGGGACCAACGGTTTCAGCAACCACAATGGAACCAGGGAGTCCCTAGGAACCCCCCGCCCTACAGAGCTCCAGGATATCCTGAAAGGGACCAGAAAAAGGATGATATACAGACAGTCCTGGAAGAGATGCGGAGGAATCATGCTGAAACTAGGCAATCTTTCAACTCCGTCTATACTCAGATGCAAGGTGTCAACTCTAGGCTTGGGGAAATTGATATCTGGCGGAAATCAGTTGATACACAGATTGGTCAGCTAGCAGCAGCAATCCTCAAACAGTCAGGCGCTCTCCCTGGATCTTCAGAACCAAATCCTAAGGGAAAAACTCGACACATCGCTGCCGTAAAGCTAAGGAGCGGCCATCAACTTCGAGAGCCAGAGGTCGGGGAGCAGCAGGATGAGGAACAGCAAGTCAACCTCGACAAGACAGTAGTCGATCTCGACAAAGCCGTGGTCGACCTCGACAAAGGACTTGTCGACCTCGAGGAGAATCTTCAGAAACCTTCGTCTGCACAGCCCAGCAACTCGACGTCACCAAAACTGGTCGATCTCGACAAGAGGGTAGTCGATGTCGAGGAGCCTCAGGTCGAAAAATCTGCAGCAACTCCGACATCTGTTCTGGCTCCGAAAAAGAAGCTGCCTTTCCCCACAAAATCTCTAAAGGATCCAGCGGAGAAAAAGTTTCAGCGCTTCATCAAGATGCTTCAAAAGCTGAATGTCACCATACCCTTCACAGAAGCTCTCAATGAAATGCCGTCCTATGTCAAATTCCTGAAGGAGATTCTGAGCAAAAAGCGATCGATGGCAGAAATCACAGAGGAGTTCAGCCATCTGGACATATTGGAAAAGAGGCCGGATCCAGGTAAGTTTGCTATAACTATTGGATTTGGCCCATACAAAATTAATGCCCTATGTCATCTTGGAGCTAGTGTCAGTATTATGCCTTTAACGATTTGGTCCAAGATTAAGATAGGTGCACTGGAGCCTGTGGATGCTAGACTGTATATGGCCAACAACACGGTGGTCATTCCAACAGGCATGGTGGAAAATGTCCCAGTACAAGTAGGCAAATTCTTCGTTCCTACTGATTTTTTAATTATTGATATGCAAGAAGATCCTGCTTGTCCAATTATTCTAGGGAGACCATTCTTGGCGACGGTGGATGCCAATATAAGCGTACGGAAAGGGGTACTCACTTTCAACATCAGCGATGAGGTGATTGAGTATTCCTTCAACAAAACTGAACAGCATACGGGTCCCATGGAAGAGGTCAAATCTATCTCAGCTGGCTACATCACCTGCGGGGAACCAACGATCAGGAATATGACCCCTGAGGAACTGGAAAAGAGGGACATGGAGGCCCAGGTGGAGGAGATCATGGCAATCCTTAAGGAGAGCAAAGGAGCCAAGTATGGGGTCAAGCCAGGTCTACTCGAGGTCGACCACATCCTCATCGAGGTCGACCAAAACTCGGGGAGCTCAGAGCCTGCTCCCTCGACACAGACTCCACTAGACGGACAACCTTCGTCGATCTCGACTAAGCTTGTCGAGGTCGACCACCCCTCGGAGAGCCCAGCGCCTTCCTCCTCGATGAGCAAGCCACAGGAAGGAGAAGGCTACTCGACCTCGAATAGCCTAGTCGAGATCGACAAGACCAGATCTTCCTCGACGCCGCCTTCTTCGACTACGCAGCAACCAGGAGGAGAACCCTCGTCGACCTCGAGTAGCCTTGTCGAGGTCGACAACCGCCAGACTTCACCAGATCCGTCTTCCTCGACCAGATCACCACTAGAGCCAGAGTCCTCATCGAGGTCGAGTACGCTTGTCGAGGTTGACAAGACCTGTTCTTCCTCGACTTCTGATTCTTCGACCAGACCACCACCAGGATCAGCAGACTCGTCGATCTCGAGGAGCCCTAGTCGAGATCGACCAAACACCGTGGTGCCCGATTCCGTTTCCGCGAAGGTGAGCCAAGGTATGGATCTTTCTTCTCCTATTTCCATTAAAGATTTATCTATACATGGAAGAGGTCTGCCTTGGTATGTGCGATTGTGCAGGATTTCCAATGATGAGCCTAAGGAGTATGAAGTTGGAGACAAGCTCTATGTCTCTAAATCAAATGATCATTGGTTCCCTAACAAGTTCAACAAGAAGCGGATTGGACCGTTCGTGGTGAACAAGATCCATTCTGGAGGATTACAGCTGATGGACAAGAATGGAGTCTTATTTGAGGCCCAAGCTACATGGGCCCTGCAGATGCCACCTTGAGCATTAATGAAAGTCGGCCTAGCGACTATAAAATCTAGAGCATGTACATAGACTTTTTAGGACATTTTTGAGACTTTGTTTTTGGTTTTTGGTTTTTGAACATTGTTTTTGGTTTTTGTTTTTGTTTTGTTGGTATATGTCTTCTAAATTTCAGGTCCATGGATAGAATCAAGCTATAGTCATACTCGGACTAAGAGGTGCTCCATCCAAAATTTTGCAAGCTCTGCACACATGTCTTGTGAGTTTCTTTCTTTACCCTTTACCTTGTTTTTATACAGTGGGGACACTGTAATGTTTAAGTATGGGGTGGGGGAAGGGGCTTACTTTATGCATATTTGATCATATTTGACATTATATGTGCATTATTTCTTGGAATTGCTACATGGCTATTTTGGAATACATTATTTATTTATGTGCATATATGCATGTTTTCCAAAAGTTTTAGAAAAATAACCCCCATTGAAAATTTTGAAAGAATGTCATGGAAGCTTATATTAAAGTCGACGATGCAAAATTGCCTAGTAAAGGGAAGTCACTATGAAGTGCATTATTTTCTTGAAAACCATGAAAGGAGGTAAAATTTGAAGTTGCTTTTGACATGTTGCATGATAAGATGATGTTGGACTTTATTTTTCCATATAATGCTCATTATTTGAAGTTCCTAGCCTTACCTATGCTTATGCATCACAAAAGCCATAATATGCCTTATTTCAAATATTGCTCCACATGATCTAAATATTTGCCATTCTTTACCTTATCCGGGGATTATGTTGAGAATGATGTCACATTATGGAAATGTTATATGGTTGTTGTGATTATTAGCATTATTGGAGTTTGGCTGGAAAGTGTTTGAAATATATGGAAAATTTAATGAGTGAAAGAAAATCCAATCACCTCAGGAGATAAAGGTAGATTGACCCTGCTCTCTGAGATAATAGTTTGGAGAGATGGGACACATTGTGAGGAGTCCAAAGCACTAAGTATCCGGGGCCATTCATGACACCCATGTTTGCGACTCGCGAGAAGACAGTGCTGAGGTGAGAGAGGTAAAAGCATTATTATTGAAAAAGGCAATATGAAAGGTGATGAATCAAATGGAAGAAAGAATGTGGTATGAAATTCAAAGTTTGAGAGTGATCTATTTCCCCGGATCAAAAGCACCACATTGCCATAAATTGCCCACCTTTAGCCTTTTACCAATCTACTCCTTCATGAGCTTAAACTAAAGTCTTCTTGATTATCAATGCTTTGTCACGTATGAATTATTTGTGCATAACCCTCCTTTTGTGAGTAGATGTTGCTTTTACATATTTGCACATGCATGGATCTGTGACAATAGTACCTTTCCAAGGATGGTAATTGATTGCAGGGACATATAAAGAATGAATCTAAGATGTTGAGAGTTTTAATTACTTCCCCTGAATGACAAATAAAAGTATTGCTTGAGGACAAGCAAGCTTAAGTATGGGGTGTTTGTTGTGAGCGGAATCTGCCATGTTTTACAGCAACTTTTATATCGATTTTTGTATACATTTCATGCATTTGTGTTAAGATAGTACAGAATCTGTGTAGTTTATGTTTATTTACCAAAAGTATGGAATCTACACCAGTTTCTGTTTAAATCGCAGAAATCGAGGCATTTACAGCAATTCTACAGAAGGTCGGAAAAGCTCGGAAAACCATTACAGAAGTCCAAGGTCAAAGCATCAGAACAAGGCTGAAAGCCAGGTCTACTCGATCTCGAGTGACCCTGGTCGAGCTAGACGAGCATGACCGGGCACAGCTTGGTCGACAAAACAATGATCGAGGAGCCAGACAACCCGAACTCCACTCGACCTAGACAAGCACTGGTCTAGGTCGACGAAGCCCCAAAGCCATGCCCGGAGTCGACGAGGAGAATTGGCCGAGGACGAACCCGAGGATGACCACAAGACTCGCTGCAGCGGAAAGGGAAGCTCGCTGCCGCGGACTAGGCCAGTCGCTGCCAGCGGATGGAGCCACTCGAGAAGGCGTTCTCGACAAGCCTGAGAACCCGAGCACCCAACTCGATCTCGACGAGTCTTACTCGAGATCGACGAAGACCCAGAAGCCATGTCCGAGTCCTTCGAGGAGATCCACTCGAGAAACCCTAGTCGCCGAGCCAGTCTACTCGACCTCGACTAGTCCAACTCGAGGTCGACGAAGGCCAGTGAACCCAAGTCCGAGCCACATCGAGCAGATCTAGCCGAGACGACAAGTCAAGCCGAGCCACTTTACTCGACCTCGACGAGCCCTACTCGAGGTCGACAAGAGCCCAGTTCCAGAAGCTTCTCGACTTGTCTTGTCCGAGTAGAGTTGACGTTGCTTGGTCGCGAAGGCGAGGATTCTATCCGATCTATCAAGTTCTATCTATGGAAGGCGGAATCTATCAAGACATGAAGACTTTCCCATATTAGTTTTATCTTTTTCCTTATGGATTTAATTCCATTAAACATTTATTTATCATTAAGGCTTTTTAGATAGAATTTAGATATAGATAGTTATCTTCTTTCCTAGATTAGCTAGGGAATGAAGGCTATAAATAAGGCCCTAGGGGCTCAGTTTTAATCATTCAATTCCAGATCACGATTCAATTTCAGAGAGAAGTAAGTAGTTCCACAGAGAAGTTTAGGAGTTTGAGGTTTTTAAGGTTTTGGCTTACAGCGAAAGTTGATTGCCAAGATTGTAAAGGCTTTTGAATATAGTTTTTTTATGCAAGTTTCTTTCATCAATTCAATGTCTGTTGTTACGATGAGGCGTGAGTAGTCCACCCACTTCTGGGGCTGGGGTGAGCCCGACGGTGGCCATGTGAGGCGATGCGATAAAGGTCAGATCTTTTGTGTGATTCATCTTCTTTCCCTATGAGCATGATTCTTTTGCGAGAGTTGAAGGCGATCCTTGTTAGTATTATTGAAGCGAAAGTAATCTTAACGCAACTTGGATTAATTATGTAAAAAGGGTTAGTAACAATTAGGGTTTATGCGAGAGCCTCTATATGCCTAGTTGTTAATAACGAAAGTTATTTGATGGAAAGCATGATCTTTTATGCCTTTATGTGTTGTTTTGCATAGTTATCGTTGTGGTGTTGAAACCCTAGCCTTGGAGGTCTTTTATTATATTGAGTTAATTTTCTGTCGGAAAGCTGAGTTTGGGTTTCGAGCAATTGCAATTTAAATTTCTGTTCTTTTACTTATTCTTGTCGAGATAGAGGAAGGCTTCGTCGAGATCGAGTACCACCTTTGTCGATCTCGAGTTGTCTTAGTCTGTGTCGAGTTAGCTTTCTTCTGTTTTCGTCGATTTCAAGTTTCTGTCTTTATTTCCTTTGTCGAAGTCGAGTACCTCTTGTCGAGGTCGAGTTGCCCTTGCCGGGATTTCTTGTCTGCTGTGATTATCGACTTGCTGTTGTCGATTGCCGTGGTCTATCTCGAGTAGGAGTTTGTCGAGATCGACGAGACTGTTGCTTTGCTTTTAGTTCCTGTTTGCTTTCGTCTTTTCTTTGTCTTTTATTTCTGTCTTTTGTTATTTACTTTAGTTGCCCTTGCCGGGATTATTTGTTTCTGCTTTTGTGTTTGTTTCTGCTTTTCTGCTGCTGTGTCTGTGAGAATCTGATAGCTACCTAAGAACTGCTGACGTGCTTCCTCGTGGATTCGATCCTGACTTTTCTCTTACTACAACGGGAGGAAGTCTTGTAATTATTTGCTGAGACAGGGGAGTCGTTCTAATCCATATTCTTATTCTATACTTGACTTACTCCTGCAACAACAAGCCTCGCCCACAGTCCTTCCAGCATCGTTGAAATCCCGCTCATCTTCGTCATCACCTCCGTCCGCAGCTCCTTAATATCCAGGCGAACTTCCTCCAAGCCCAACTCTAGGTTGTCCATGCGTTCATCGAAAGCTGGAGCAGTGGGAAAGGCTTTTGAAGGAGTGACAAGACTCAAGGTCCCTTGGGGAGATCGAGTGATGCCAATCTTTTCAAGGCCTTTAGAGTAGAACATACCCGTATGACGCAGGTGTTCTTCATTTTTGAGATCAATTCCAAAAGCTTTGAAGATAGGGGTCAAAAGGGTAGCAAAGGGGAGGGGAGAGCCTTCACGAGCTTTTCTGGCAAGGGCCATGGTTCCAAGGATGGTGTTGGCTAGATCAGGATCTAGGCCATTAAGAATGCGGTAGAGTAGGACCATGGCATTGTCAGTTAGGAGTGAGCCAGAGTTGAGACGGGGTAAGAGGCATCTAACAATGATGTTAAAGATAATTTTTGCCTCAAGGGTTAGGGATGAGTGGGTGAGTTGCTTTGCGGTGCTATTGGACGCTTCGGGTAGGAGATATTTGGCTCGGGCTAGGATGATGCAGTTTTCTTTTGAGGGGTGGATTTCAGATGGTGGAACAGGGGTAGGTAAGCCAAGGAGATCTGCAAAATCATTGGGGTTGAGAGAGATTCTAACCCCTTTGACAACAGTCTCCAAAGACCAACCATTAGTGTCGTTCTTGGCTTTGAGGTTTATGTAGAAGAGTCGGGTAAGCTCAGTGTAGTAAACAGTTTCTCGGTTAAGAAGAGTCCAGGCTGGGGAATTTTTGAGGAGCTCAATGCAAGGCATCTTCTAAGCTTCAAAGAATTCGAAATCTAAAAAATCTGAACAGCTAAGCTTACGAGTACGAAATTCGTCTACCCACTTACCAGCAGTCTCAGCATCTAAAAACCAAGAGGAGGGCAAGGATTGATTTACCTGGATATAGGCCGGGGGTTCAGCGTTCTTCCTGCGTGCAACAGTTGGAGCAGCTTTCTTGGCAGACGCTACAAGACTCTTGACAGTGCCCTTCCTGGTACGCTTAGGGGAGGGAGGCTTGACTGGAGCAGGGGCTTTCCACTTCTTCGGAGACGGGGGAGGAGGAGGAGAGGGAGAAGGGGATTCTTCCTCCTCTTCCTCAGACCCCGAGTCCTCACCGGACCCCGCATCATCACCTTCAGGTTCCTCGTCCTCTCCGGATTCCTCGTGCTCTTCCTCTTCCTCTTCTTCTTCCTCGGGCTCCACCTCGGATGGAACCTCTTCGGCTTTGGATTCCTTCCGAATCCGCTCAGCTTCCTCCTCGGCCAGTCTCTTAGCAAGCTCAGCCTCCTCATCGGCCTTTTTCTGTTTCAAGGCCTCCTCCTCGGCTTCCCTGGCAGCATTTCTTTCCAGGGCGGCATCAAGGTCGTCTTCCTCTTCTTCCTCATCCTCTTCCTCAGCCAGGATCTTCCTCTTCCCCTTTTGTTTAGCACTGAAGGGTTTCTTAGCAGCACGTTTCTGAGAGCCTTTGGGAGCCGTGGCTGAGCTCGACTTGACAGTGCTCTGGACAACTGCTGGGATGATGGCTTGAGTAGCAGGTTCGGATGTGGGAGAGGTGGCAGTCGCCTGGCGTCCCTTGGGGGTGGCGCCAAGTCTTTTGGGAGTGACGGCTTTCTTGGTTTTAGGTGCCATGGAGGTAGTCGGTTAGGGTTTCTTTGAGAGGTTGAAGATGAAGGAGTGGAAAGGGTTTGGAAAAAACTGAGTGTGGGTTGTAAAAGGGTACATATTTGGTTTAAGTAGAGAGAGAGGGTGACGGATCGATGGGATGGGTTTAGGGTTCCAAGGAAAGAAATCATTACCTTGCCAAGTTGAAGGATTTTCAAATTCAAATTTGAATTCAAATAACCATAAAAATCGGACTAAACACAAACCAATTTAGTTCCAAAAATAAAATATCTTAACGGTTAAGGAAATCATAGAAATAGGCAATTTTTGAAATCCGATTAAAACAAATATAATTGATTAAATATCTAAAAAGATATTAACCAAAAATATATGATCCGATATATGTACTCCACTGTTCAGTTTGCAGACCTTGACTTAACTCTCAAAG
Source organism: Persicaria tinctoria (assembly GCA_037127255.1). Taxonomy (NCBI): domain Eukaryota; kingdom Viridiplantae; phylum Streptophyta; class Magnoliopsida; order Caryophyllales; family Polygonaceae; genus Persicaria; species Persicaria tinctoria. The sequence goes on from JBANSL010000007.1 coordinate 37,900,949, forward strand.
GTCTTGACACTGAGTGGAGTTTATCTTTCGTAAAGGGAAAGCTCCCCCTACGAAAGTGCATCCTTGTCAAGCATCCCAATCTCTCGTCTAATGAAGGTGAACCTGTCCTCTGCCAAAGGCTTAGTGAAAATGTCAGCCCATTGATAATCAGTAGAAATAAAAGATATGGACACATCACCTTTTTCAACATGATCTCTAATGAAATGATGTCTTACATCAATATGCTTGATCCTTGAATGCTGAACAGGATTCTTAGTGATGGATATGGCACTTGTATTGTCACACTTAATTGGGATACCCTTGAGGTTGATGCCAAGATCTCGCATTTGTTGAGCTATCCAAAGAATTTGGGAGCAACAAGCTCCAACTGCAATGTATTCGGCTTCTGCAGTGGATAGAGCGACTGAATTTTGCTTCTTTGAGTGCCAACTGATCAAGGATGCTCCTAAGAATTGGCAACATCCTGATGTGCTTTTTCTATCCACCTTGTAGCCTGCAAAATCTGCATCAGAATATCCAATTAAAGTGAAATCTTTTTGCTTTGGGTACCATAGTCCAAGTTCCTTAGTGCCATTGAGATATCGAAAGATCCTCTTCACAGCCACGAGGTGAGATTCTTTGGGATCAGCTTGAAACCTAGCACACATGCAAACACTAAACATAATATCAGGTCTACTAGCCGTGAGATATAATAAAGATCCAATCATTCCTCGATACTCCTTTTGATTGACACTTGTTCCAGTCTTGTCTTGATCTAGAGACAATGTTGAGCTCATGGGAGTCTTGGCTGCTTTGGATTGATCCATCTTGAACTTCTTCAAGAGATCCTTAGTGTACTTGCTTTCGTTGACAAAGATCCCTTTCTTGGATTGATGAACTTGTAACCCCAAAAAGAAGTTTAGTTCACCCATTAAGCTCATCTCAAATTCACTGCACATTATGTCAGAAAATTCCTTGCACAAAGATGTGTTAGTAGCACCAAATAATATATCATCAACACAAATTTCAATAATCAAAATGTCCTTTCCTTTGGTTTTGATAAAAAGAGTCTTGTCGATCAACCCTCTTTTAAAATCATTTTCTAAAAGATATTTTGACAAGCGCTCGTACCAAGCTCTTGGGGCTTGTTTCAAACCATAAAGCGCCTTGTCATGTTTGTAAACATGATTGGGAAATTCTGAGCTTTCAAAACTTGGGGGTTGAGCAACATAAACTTCTTCTTCTAAAAAACCATTAAGAAAAGCACACTTGACATCCATTTGATATAACTTTATGCTCATGAAAGATGCAAATGCTAATGAAATGCGAATGGCTTCAAGCCTGGCTACGGGAGCAAAAGTTTCCTCGTAGTCAATACCTTCCTCTTGATTGTAGCCTTGAGCAACAAGCCGTGCCTTGTTCCTCACAATCTTGCCATTCTCATCTAACTTGTTTCGAAACACCCATCGAGTGCCAATGACTGATTGATGCTTTGGTCTAGGCTTCAAAGTCCAGACTTTGTTCCTCTCAAATTCATTAAGTTCACTTTGCATAGCTATAATCCAGTCTGGCTCCTGAAGTGCTTCATTTACCTTCTTTGGCTCAATAAAAGAAACAAACGCGTTAAAAGCACAAAGATCTTTAAGTTTAGAACGAGTTTGAACACTAGAAGTAGGGTCAGAAATGATATCCTTTAAAGAGTGTGATGAGGAGTATTTGAATTTCCTTTTGCTGGTCTCAGCTCCTTGATTCGTCACACCATCAGGATTGATTTGTGGTACATCTGACTCCGTGGTCCTGTTAGGTTCAGTTACAGCAGTTTTTGACGTCTCAACACTGTTGGATAAGATACCAAGGGCTTTGGACGCATCTTCAACACCTTGGGCCAATTCTTCAGTGTTAAGAATCGGTTCCTGCATGTTCCTTTTCTCTGTGTTCTTGGTGGCAGTGACATCACCTTCCTCGTTCTCTTCATGGATATTAAGATCTATATCTGCAACACTTTCACTCAAAGCGCCATCATTGCATTCATAAAAAATAACATGTATACTTTCTTCAACTACCTGGGTCCTTTTATTGAAGATTCTATAAGCTTTGCTACTCGTGGAATAGCCAAGAAATATACCTTCATCACTACGCGCATCAAATTTCCCAAGTTATCTTTTCCATTGTTATGAACAAAACAAGTACAGCCAAAGGGTTTAAAATAAGATATAAGTGGTTTGCGGCCTTTGAAAAGTTCATAAGGAGTTTTCTTTAAGATAGAACGTATAAGACAACGATTTAAAATGTAGTTAGCTGTGTTAACAGCTTCAGCCCAATAGGTTTTAGGTAATGCATTTTCTAGAAGCATAGTCCTGGCCATATCCTCTAAGGTGCGGTTCTTGCGTTCCACAACCCCGTTTTGTTGAGGTGTCCTAGGAGCAGAAAAGTTATGGGAGATGCCATATTTAGCACAAAACAAATCAAATTGAAGTTGATCAAACTCCCTACCATGATCACTCCGAATAGACACTATGGGCTCATTTCTTAAAGTTTGCAACTCCTTACAAAATTTTGAAAACTCAAATAAGGCCTCTGATTTTTCTTTCAAAAATGCAACCCAAGTATATCTTGAAAAATCATCGACAACAACTAGCATGTACTTTTTACCATTGGGAGATTTGACTCGCATAGGACCACATAAATCCATATGTAAAAGTTCAAGGGGTCTAGAAGAACTTACAACCTTTTTGGGTTTGAATGAGCTACGTGTTTGTTTACCTCGTGTGCAAGCATTGCACATGTCAATACCTTTGAAGTCCATCTCAGGTAGTCCACTTACAAGCCCTTTGGACACAAGCTTCTGTAGTGTATGTGGACTCACATGACCGAGTCTCCTGTGCCAAAGCTTTGGATCGTCCGTCAAGGCCTTTAAACAGATTAAGCTTCCTTGTGCCACTTGATCAGCATTTACAGCGTATATGTTGTTGTAACGGTATGCAGTTAGAATAACTTCACCTGTATCATCTCTGCACACTATACATCTTTTCTTGTTAAATCTGACATTGTTACCACTATCAAATAATTGCGAAACGCTAAGCAAATTATACTTTAAACCATTAACAAGATAGACATTTTTAATACTATGGCTGGAATCACTTCCAACACTACCAATACCAACAATGTCGCATTTCCCTTTGTCACCAAGAGTGATTGTTCCTGTGGATTGCTCCTTTAAATCATGAAAGAGAGAACTCTTCCCACTCATATGCCTCGAGCAACCACTATCAATAATCCATTTGTGTTCTTTCACTTTGGTGATCTCCTGCAAAACAAACATCAACCTTTGTGGCTAGACCAATAATCAAATTTGGATCCATTGTTGGGGTAAACCATATTTGGTAAAATAGTGCCTTTTGGGACCCAAACTTGTGTTATCCGTTCTTTTCTCAAATGAACAGGAAATGTATTGCGAATAATATAGGGATCCTTTCTTCTATAAGGGCAGGTCTCTTTTACATGTCCCTTTCTAGCACAATGGTGACATATAGGAGAGGTTCTGCTTCCTTTAGTGTTTACAAAAGTGGTAATGTGTTGCTTCTTTAAAAACTTTGGATTGTAACCAATACCACTTTTGTTTAGAGAGCTTTGTTGCTCACCCAACATCTTATCGAGAGTGCCTTTGGATTTGGTAAAACTTATGAGAGCTGTCTGTAGGTCTAGAATCTTATTATTCAGGGAGATCTTCTCGTTCTCTAAGTCATGATGCTCATTTCTTAGAGAGGAGAGATCTTGCTTGAGTTCAGATTTCTCCGAGTCAAGCGTCTTGACTTTAATGTCAAGACCTGAATAAGAAGCTTCAAGACCTTTGACCCTCATAGACAGATCTTCAATAGTTCTTTCTTGGTCCACAGTTCTCTTAATAAGAATGTTAGTTTGGGCAATAAGCTTCTCTTCACTGGCAATCATATTTGAAAGGAATTCCGATAATACCTCTTTTGGGCTTTCCATTAGTTCTCTTACAGTAGCTTCGAGCTTTTCATCGAGAGATTCATTTTCTGAGGCCATAAGACAAATGTTGGCCTTCTCATCATCGGAGTCAGAGTCGGAATCACTCCAAGTAGCCACCATAGCTTTCTTCTTCCATTTGTCACCTTTCTTGGGCTGGCTCTTAGTCTTTTGAGGGCAGTCCTTCACAAGATGATCTGTTTCACCACATTCAAAACAAGACAACGTTTTAGTCTTCTTTTCAAACTTGTTGTATTGAGGCTTACCTCGGAATTTTGAAGACTCTGATCCATCCTTGTTGTTGAATTGCTTCTTCATTTTGGGAATTCTAGCAAGGCCTCTTGTGATAAGAGCAAAAGGATCATCCTCATCGTCATCTTCGTCTTCGGATTCAGATCCATCCTTGGGCTCATCCTTCTTAGACTTGAGTGCCAAATTCTTGGTGCTAGCTGGAAGTTCTCCACCGTCTTCATTAAGGATCATCTCATGCGTGATCAACTTCCCAAGGAGGTCATCAAGGGGTAGAGTGGTGAGGTCCTGAGCTTCTTCTATAGCTGTTACTTTTGGACCCCATTTCTCCTATGGAAGGCACCTCAGTATCTTCCTCACTTTCTCAACGTTGGTAAAGCTCTTGCCGAGAGAGTCAAGGTTGTTGGTGATTTCTGTGAATCGTGTGAACATGGCTTTGATTGACTCATCGGACTTCATCTTGAAGAGCTCATATTTTCGAAGGAAGATGCTGATCTTGGTGTCTTTCACTTGGCTTGTTCCTTCATAGGTGACGACCAACTTGTCCCAAATCTCTTTAGCTGACCTACAAGAGGAAATACGGTTAAACTCATCAGTGCTAAGACCACAATAAAGTAAGTTGATAGCCCTGTAGTTTTTGGAGATGGTTTCAAGATCTGCTTGGTTGTAATCAGACTCCTTCTTTGCCACTTTGGTATCGTTTGGTCCTTCCTTCTCTGGAATCTTCGGACCATTCTCTATAATGTTCCAAAGCTCTAGATCTTGGTCTATGATGAACATCTTCATCAAAGATCTCCAGTGGACAAAGTTGTTTCCTACAAAGAGTGGCGGTCTGCTTGTGGACCTTCCCTGTGCAAATCCTCCGCTTGCTTCACCAGACATGATCGAAAACTCACAGGATTGTTAGATCAAAAGCAGTGAGTAAAGCTCTGATACCAATTGAAGGTTCGATAATATAAAACAATGTAGTATAGAAATACTCTAGAAGGGGGGTTGAATAGAGTATGCCCGTTTTTCGCAGAAAGTCTCAAGACTTTTGGAGCTGGAACCAAAACCTTTGAGATAAACCTGAATCACAAAGTTAAACAATTCGAACCAAGTGCGGAAATAAGGTAAAGCAAATAAGTAAAGGACACGAGTAATTGTTTACGAGGTTCAGCACAACTGGCCTACGTCCCCGCCTAGGGTTCTTCCACAACCCTAGGATTCAAAGGCTTTATTGAATGCTTAGCTTAGGATCCTAATAGCTCACCGAGAAGCCTCTCTCCTATACAATTGCAATCCAGCCAACTCACGTTCCCTTGGAATCCTAGACCAATCTAGTAGAGCCCCACCTCTCTCAGCTATCTAGTACAATCCTCTAACTCTCGCAAATCAATAGCCTAGTGCAACTTCCCGAGTTATAAACTCTCGAGTAACACTTGAAATAAATATATCCTATAAGCTCACAGTGACTCTCAACGGCTTTGAAATAAACAACAAACTATTTGAGCGCTTTGCAGAGAGACACTTGGAAGACAGATCGCTTGAATGAATGAAGCTCGTGTGTAGCACTTGTACGTTCTTATTTTTTTTCTGTCTTCTTCTTTCTTTCCTTTATATAAGAGTGGAATGACGCCTGAGGATCTTCACCAACGGCTCCATGAATCAGGCTTGATTCTTCAATCTTCTATATATGGACACTTTGAAGCCATGATCCATTTTGAAATAGATCTCCTCAATAACTCTATAAAGGAAGGTTATAATCTCGAAAATACTTCCTGAAACAGTTAGTCCAACGAATATATATATAATATAAAGGAAGTATATAATAAGATAAAATAATATACGAATAATAAGATAGGTTTTGTATTTCATCAACTGTTAACGCTCCAAGGCCTTTGACACAAATATCCTGTCAAAGCCTTTGGAACATCTTTTTCGATTTTCATCAAGGGAGGGAGTTATCAATAAGCATAGGTAAGGCTAAGGATATCAAAATATGAGCATTATATGGAAATATAAAGTCCTCCATCCTCTTATCATGCAACATGTCAAAAGCAATATCAAATTTTACCTCCTTTCATGGTTTTCAACAAAAATATGCACTTCATTATGACTTCCATTTACTAGGCAATTTCATGCTATATCTCTAATAAATCCTCTAACATCCGGCCCTCGGGGCTCGAATGCTACTCGGCACGTAACCCGAACTGGGTCCGAAAGACATAATGATCTTACAACGAGGGACATGAAACTTAGAAATAATCATGAACATGCAACCACAACATAGAAAGTCAGGTAACATGGAAGTCCGACACAACCACCCCCTAGCAAGTGGGTCCGACACCCCAAGTCATGTAAATGTGCGGTAGTAAAGTGTAACAGTATCATTCTCCATCATTTCTAGTAGAAAATATAGAGTATATAACGCAAACAATCTAAAATGCCCAAATCCCATGTAGACAACAATTCCTATGCACGACTCGGACCCTTGTGATCATCATCTCTCGCCGACTGTATAGTATAGTTGGTACCTGAATCTGTATAATAACAACAACGAGGAAAAGAGTCACTATCCATTCAATAATATATAACTTAGACAATAAATACTACGGAGTATATATGCAACACCCCATACTTAAGCTTGCTTGTCCTCAAGCAATACTTTTACTTGTCATTCAGGGGAAGAAATTAAAACTCTCAACATCTTAGATTCATTCTCATATAACCCTGCAATCAATTACCATCCTCGAAAAGGTACTAGTGTCACAGATTCATGCACGTGCAAAATATGTAAAAGCAACATCTACTCACAAAAGGAGGGTTATGCACAAATATTCATTCGTGACAAAGCATTAATAATCAAGAGGACTTTTAATTTAAGCTCATGAAGGAGTAGATTGGTAAAAGGCTAAAAGGTGGGCAATTTCTGGCAATGTGGTGCTTTTGATCCGGGGAAATGGAGTACTTTCCAAACTTTGAATTTCCACATTCCTTCTCCATTTGATTCATCACCTTTCATAATGCTTTTATTCATAATAATGCTTTTACCTCTCTAACCTCAGCACTGCCTTCTCGCGAGTCGCAAACATGGGTGTCATGAATGGCCCCGGATACTTAGTGCTTCGGACTCCTCACAATGTGTCCCATCTCTCCAAACTATTATCTTAGAGAGCAGGGTCAATCTACCTTTATCTCCTGAGGTGATTGGATTTTCTTTCACTCATTAAATTTTCCATATATTTCAAACACTTTCCAGCCAAACTCCAAAAATGATAATCTCAACACAACAACCATATAACGTCTCCATAATGTAACATCATTCTCAACATAATCCCCGGATAAGGTAAAGAATGGCAAATATTTAGATCATGTGGAGCAATATTTGAAATAAGGCATATTATGGCTTTTGTGATGCATAAGCATAGGTAAGGCTAGGAACTTCAAATAATGAGCATTATATGGAAATATAAAGTCCTCCGTCATCTTATCATGCAACATGTCAAAAGCAACTTCAAATTTTACCTCCTTTCATGGTTTTCATAAAAATGTGCATTTCATTGTGACTTCTCTTTACTAGGCAATTTCATGCTATATCTCTAATGAATCCAATTTTGCATCGTCGAGTTCAATAAACCTTCCATGACATTATTCAAAAATTTCAAAAATTTCAATGGGGGTCATTTTTCTAAAACTTTTGGAAAACATGCATATAGGCACATAAATCAAATAATGCATTCCAAAATAGCCATGTAGCAATTCAAAGAAATAATGCATATATATGTAAAATATGATCAAATATGGCAAATATGCACAAAGTAAGCTCTTCCCCCACCCCATACTTAAACATTACAGTGTCCTCACTGTATAAAAACAGGGTAAAGGGTAAAGAAAGAAACTCACAAGACATGTGTGCAGAGCTGCAAAATTTTGGATGGAGCACCTCCTAGTCCGAGTATGACTATAGCTTGATTCTATCCATGGACCTGAAATTTAGAAGACATATACCAACAAAACAAAAAACAAAAACCAAAAACAATGTTCAAAAACCAAAAACCAAAAACAAAGTCTCAAAATGTCCTAAAAAGTCTATGTACATGCTCTAGATTTTATAGTCGCTAGGCCGACTTTCATTAATGCTCAAGGTGGCATCTGCAGGGCCCATGTAGCTTGGGCCTCAAATAAGACTCCATTCTTGTCCATCAGCTGTAATCCTCCAGAATGGATCTTGTTCACCACGAACGGTCCCATCCGCTTCTTGTTGAACTTGTTAGGGAACCAATGATCCTTTGATTTAGAGACATAGAGCTTGTCTCCAACTTCATACTCCTTAGGCTCATCATTGGAAATCCTGCACAATCGCACATACCAAGGCAGACCTCTTCCATGTATAGATAAATCTTTAATGGAAATAGGAGAAGAAAGATCCATACCTTGGCTCACCTTCGCGGAAACGGAATCGGGCACCACGGTGTTTGGTCGATCTCGACTAGGGCTCCTCGAGATCGACGAGTCTGCTGGTCCTGGTGGTGGTCTGGTCGAAGAATCAGAAGTCGAGGAAGAACAGGTCTTGTCGACCTCGACAAGCGTACTCGACCTCGACGAGGACTCTGGCTCTGGTGGTGATCTGGTCGAGGAAGACGGATCTGGTGAAGTCTGGCGGTGGTCGACCTCGACAAGGTTACTCGAGGTCGACGAGGGTTCTCCTCCTGGTTGCTGCGTAGTCGAAGAAGGCGGCGTCGAGGAAGATCTGGTCTTGTCGATCTCGACTAGGCTATTCGAGGTCGAGTAGCCTTCTCCTCCCTGTGGCTCGCTTATCGAGGAGGAAGGCGCTGGGCTCTCCGAGGGGTGGTCGACCTCGACAAGCTTAGTCGAGATCGACGAAGGTTGTCCGTCTGGTGGAGTCTGTGTCGAGGGAGCAGGCTCGGAGCTCCCCGAGTTTTGGTCGACCTCGATGGGGATGTGGTCGACCTCGAGTAGACCTGGCTTGACCCCATACTTGGCTCCTTTGTTCTCCTTAAGGATTGCCATGATCTCCTCCACCTGGGCCTCCATGTCCCTCTTTTCCAGTTCCTCAGGGGTCATATTCCTGATCGTTGGTTCCCCGCAGGTGATGTAGCCAGCTGAGATAGATTTGACCTCTTCCATGGGACCCGTATGCTATTCAGTTTTGTTGAAGGAATACTCAATCACCTCATCGCTGATGTTGAAAGTGAGTACCCCTTTCCGTACGCTTATATTGGCATCCACCGTCGCCAAGAATGGTCTCCCTAGAATAATTGGACAAGCAGGATCTTCTTGCATATCATAAATTAAAAAATCAGCAGGAACGAAGAATTTACCTACTTGTACTGGGACATTTTTCACCATGCCTGTTGGAATGACCTCCGTGTTGTTGGCCATATACAGTCTAGGATCCACAGGCTCCAGTGCACCTATCTTAATCTTGGACCAAATCGTTAAAGGCATAATACTGACACTAGCTCCAAGATCACATAGGGCATTAATTTTGTATGGGCCAAATCCAATAGTTATAGCAAACTTACCTGGATCCGGCCTCTTTTCCAATATGTCCAGATGGCTGCACTCCTCTGTGATTTCTGCCATCGATCGCTTTTTGCTTAGAATCTCCTTCAGGAATTTGACATAGGACGGCATTTCATTGAGAGCTTCTGTGAAGGGTATGGTGACATTCAGCTTTTGAAGCATCTTGATGAAGCGCTGAAACTTTTTCTCCGTTGGATCCTTTATAGATTTCGTGGGGAAAGGCAGCTTCTTTTTCGGAGCCAGACTAGATGTCAGAGTTGCTGCAGATTTTTCGACCTGAGGCTCCTCGACATCGACTAGACCTTTGTCGACATCGACCAGAGTGGGCCCAATCGAGTTGCTGTTCGGCGAAGTTTCTGGAGATTTCTCCTCGAGGTCGACGAGATCTTTGTCGAGATCGAGTGGGCTCTTGTCGAGATCGACTAGTGTTTTGTCGAGGTCGACTAGCTGTTCCTCGCTGCTCTGCTGTTTCTCGTTCTCTGGCTCCTGCAGTTGATGTCCGCTCCTGAGCTTTACAGCAGCTACATGTCCAGTTTTTCCCTTAGGATTTGGTTCTGAAGATCCAGGGAGAGCGCCTGACTGTTTGGGGATTGCTGCTGCTAGCTGACCAATCTGTGTATCAACTGATTTCCGCCAGATATCAATTTCCCCTAGCCTAGAGTTGACACCTTGCATCTGAGTGTAGACGGAGTTGAAAGATTGCCTCGTTTCAGCATGATTCCTCCGCATCTCCTCCAGGACTGTCTGTATATCATCCTTTTTCTGGTCCCTTTCAGGATGTCCTGGAGCTCTGTAGGGCGGGGGGTTCCTAGGGACTCCCTGGTTCCATTGTGGTTGCTGAAACCGTTGGTCCCCCATGTAGCGATTTGGACCCCCTGCGTAGGCTGCTTCCTCATGATGCTCTGCCATCTTGACTTGTTCTGTGTGTGGGCACTCAGGAGTGGTGTGCCTTTGCAATCCGCATTCTATGCAAGGCTGGTTGACAGAGAGATATTTGACTTGCTTGATGAGCTTCCTATTCTGGTCTCTGTAGTATTGCTCCCTCACATCTGGATCGATCTCCTTTGATGGCTCATAGAGGGGCATGGATGGTGCTGGCCTGGCGTATGGGTTCTCTTCATAAGTTACAGTAGACCCATACTTGTTGTCGTAGGTAGTAAGCTTCTCCAGTACTCCCCATGCGTCACTTGGCGGCATTGTCAGATACTCATAGCGAGTATAATTGTTGATTCTGTCCTTAGTGACTTGATCCAGAGAGTTGAAGAAGATCTCCTGAATGATGTAGGGCGGTTGTCCATGAGTAGGGCAAGATCGCAGAAGTTCCTTGTAGCGCTCCCATGCCTTTGCCAGTGGTTCCCCTTTTTGCTGTTTAAAGGCGGTGATTTTCTGGCGGAGATGTGCTGTTTTGGCAGGTGGGAAGAATTTGTTCAGAAACTCTTGCTCTACTTGGGCCCAGGTTGTGAGTGATCTTGCTTTCAGCCCTTCCAGCCATTTCAGTGCAGGTCCAGCGAGCGACCAGCGAAAAGATTTCATCTTGACATATTCCAGAGTTGTGCCTTCTGCAAGTGTACGACACATATCATGAAAGTTAGTAATATGTTCAAGAGGACACTCATTAAATCTGCCGTAAAAGGCATTATTTTTAAGCTCTATAAGAAATTGAGTGCGAATTTCAAAAGAGTTTTCAGGGATTAGAATCGCCGATTCAGGCACGACGAGTGTTGGATGCATGTAATCCTCTGCAGTGGTTGGGTACTGGGCAAGCTCAGCTTGTGCTTGTTCTCTTGCTGCTCTCTCAGCGGCGAGAGCAGCATTGTTGGTGGCTAGAGCAGCATCTCTGGCGGCTAGATCCCTGGTAAGCCTCTGTATCAGCTGCTCCTGTGTTTCAGCGGCCGACATGGCTCTTTGTAGTTTATTTCTGACGTGTATAAGGCGCTCTGGGTCGTCTAAGCCGTAATACTCAGGTGGTAGACCAGAACGGCGCATACACCTGCGAGTTCACTTGAAGAAACAGTGAGAACTGACTACCTAAGGCGCGATTGATTGCTTCCCCGGCAACGGCGCCAATTTGTTGTTGCAGGAGTTGGTCAAGTATTGAAATAGAAATCAAATATAGTTCAAATAGACTCCCCTGTCTCAGCAAATAAATACAAGACTTCCTCCCGTTGTAGTAAGAGAAAAGTCAGGATCGAATCCACGAGGAAGCACGTCAGCAGTTCTCAGGTAGCTATCAGATTCTCACAACAGCAGCAGAAAAGCAGAAACAAACACAGAAGCAGAAACAAATAATCCCGGCAAGGGCAACTAAATAAAACCAAAGAAAAGACAGAAAGTAAAGACAAAGCAAAGATGAAAGCAAACAGGAACTAAAAGCAAAGCAACAGTCTCGTCGATCTCGACAAACTCCTACTCGAGATAGACCACGGCAATCGACAACAGCAAGTCGACAATCACAGCAGACAAGAAATCCCGGCAAGTGCAACTCGACCTCGACAAGAGGTACTCGACTTCGACAAAGGAAATAAAGACAGAAACTTGAAATCGACGAAAACAGAAGAAAGCAAACTCGACAGAGACTAAGACAACTCGAGATCGACAAAGGTGGTACTCGATCTCGACGAAGCCTTCCTCTATCTCGACAAGAAACAGTAAAAGAACAGAAATTTAAATTGCAATTGCTCGAAACCCAAACTCAGCTTTCCGACAGAAAATTAACTCAATATAATAAAAGACCTCCAAGGCTAGGGTTTCAACACCACAACGATAACCATGCAAAACAACACATAAAGGTATAAAAGATCATGCTTTCCATCAAATAACTTTCGTCATTAACAAGTAGGCATATAGAGGCTTTCGCATAAACCCTAATTGTTACTAACTCTTTTCACATAATTAATCCAAGTTGCATTAAGATTACTTTCGCTTCAATAACACAAACAAGGATCACCTTCAACTCTCGCAAAAGAATCATGCTCATAGGGAAAGAAGATGAATCACACAAAAGATCTGACCTTTATCGCATCGCCTCACATGACCACCGTCGGGCTCACCCCAGCCCCAGAAGTGGGTGGACTACTCACGCCTCATCGCAATCACAGACATTGAATTGATGAAAGAAACTTGCATTAAACTAAATTCAAAGCCTTTACAATCTTGGCAATCAACTTTCGCTGTAAGCCAAAACCTTAAAAACCTTAGAACTCCTAACTGTATCTCTGAATGGAACTAACTACTTCTCTTCCTGAAATTGAATTGTCTTGGAATTGAATCCTCTCTTTGAAACTGAGCCCCCTAGGGCCTTATTTATAGCTATCCTTCCCTAGCTAATCTAGGAAAAGATCTTTTATCTATATCTAATTTCTATCTAAAAAGCCTTAATGATAAATAAATGTTTGAATGGAATTAAATCCATAAGGAAAGAGATAAAACTAAAGTAGGAAAGTCTTCATGATGATGGATTTCGTCTTCCATGGATAGACTTTGATAGATCGGATAGAATCTTCCGCCTTCGGCACCAAGGAATCCCAACTCTACTCAGACAAGGCAAGTCGAGAAGCTTCTGGAACTGGGCTCTTGTCGACCTCGAGTAGGGCTCGTCGAGGTCGAGTAAGGTGGCTCGGCTTGACTTGTCGTCTCGGCTAGATCTGCTCGATGTGGCTCATCTTGGCTCCTGGGTGTTCGTCGATCTCGACAACGCCTAGTCGATCTCGAGTAGGGTGGGTCATCGACTAGGGTTTCTCGAGTGGATCTCCTCGAAGGGCTCGGACATGGCTTCAGGGTCTTTGTCGATCTCGAGTAAGACTCGTCGAGATCGAGTTGGGTGCTCGGGTTGGCTCTCTCCGCTGGCAGCGACTGGTCTGGTCCGCGGCTCCGTGGACAGCTCTTCCTCGAGGACTCCGGGTGGTCTGTCCGGGCTTCGTCGACCTAGACTAGTGCTTGTCTAGGTCGAGTAGGGTTCCGGAGTTCGGGGAGCTTGGTTTCTCGAGCAAGCTTGCTCGACTATGGCCGCTCGGTCATGGCTCGTCTAGGTCGAGTAGGGCCCACTCGATGTTGACTAGACTTGCTCTCCGATTCGTTCCGCTGCTTTGACCTTGGACTTCTGTAATGGTTTTCCGAGCTTTTCCGACCTTCTGTAGAATTGTTGTAAAATGCCTCGATTTCTGCGAATTAAACAAAAACTGGTGTAGATTCCATAATTTGGCAAATAAACATAAACTACATTGATTCTGTATTATCTTAACCCAAATGCATGCAATGTATACAGAAATCGATATAAAAGTTACTGTAAAACATGGCAGATTCTTCTTACAACACACGCTACACCCAATTCACAATAACAAATCTCTATATGTACCACACCAAAGCACACTTATATAATTGCATCAACCACGAAGAAGTGTCTTAATCACACAGCTTAGACACTAACCACACGAATTGCCTTAACCACAAAGAATGGCCATTGTTCACAAAGAAGTACCCGTAATCACAAAGCTTGGGCACTAACCACATAAAATAGGTAGATAAATGCACACGATTAAATAACGCAATGCACACCTCACGAGAACCATATATTACAATTGTATAGTGAGTAAGTTTAGAAGACTTACCTCGATTCGATAACAATACTCCACACAACGCTCACCAGCGCCCAAGTGTACTCAATCCACACAATCACCTAGTAACCAACATATTACTCTAATATATGTTTTGTGATTGTAACCATAGTACACGACATCTGGGCAACATATATATGTCCCATTCAAATCAAACTATACCGTACCAGTGTACCACCACTATCCGCATTCCTTAATTAGTCTAGATAATACTACATATAATATTCATATATAGTTTAAATGATAATTTACATGTGTATAGGAATTTACCCATCCCATTCATAGTAAAATACATTCTCTTAATCCACTGCTAACTTGCCTCATTACAACGAAAGACTCGTATACACCCAGAACATCATCCGGATCAATTCAATTGTATCTTAATCAACTCCTCTCGCTAATTACCTAATTCCACCCTAATTCCACCATTCACCCAGTTGTTAATTCCCTAACTACATAACATATATGAAAGCATCGAAAGATTTACCTATATTTGACAAAACAATAAGGATGGAGAAGCATATATTCAAGTCTCTGCTAATTGAATAACCTACCGCGAAACATATCACCCATACAACTGAGGCATATATATCTACTCCTTTACTTGTTACCCACTCCTTTCAAACAATTAACATCACCTATATACACCTACAAACCCAACGCCCAACCTCGATCACTCGATTCGATCGCCAAATGCTTAAATACACACTCTATTGCCCAATCGATTCACGAAAAGCACGCATAAATATCAACAATTACGTCACTCACCCGAATCGGCTCCTCACCGTTGATATACGCAGACGTTAGCGTCCTTCGATCTGACCGTTGTTGGCACGAACCGTGCTTCGATCGCTCGATCGTCCTCTCTTCTCAATTGTAACCACCCGTGCTTCCGTTTTCTCACCCCTCTACTTCCTAACCCTCTCTAAAGATTTACCCTAGTCCGATTAGTAACTAATAATAATAATAATAATAATAATAATAATAATAATAATAATAAAATACTAATGGACTTAACATATTATCAATTTCTAGAAATTCCATTAATTAATTAATTCAAGTATTTCTTCCACCTAGCTACTACTCCGTATTGTTTAGTCCAATTCAAATAATTCCCCTACTTAACATTACCATAATCATAAACTAAAGGCTCCTAATTCATAGTGCCACATTCTAACTTCAATTGTTACATTATAACCTTCTTTAAAGAGTTTCGTCCCGAAACTAAATCGAAACTTGCTAATGCTACCACGAACCAATCATAATAATACTCCTATGACAATTTACCCCTCCTAAATATGAGTTTTGTCCTCATAACTATCAGGAAGCATATCTTCAACTATTAAGTACAACTAATTAAACACCTAACACACATCGCCCATCCAACTAGCGATGTCACACATAATCAATAAACACTCATAACATGTACAAGAATAAAGAAAACCATCTCACCTACTCAATAGCACTCTTCTCGAAGTTTTCCCTCAACTTCGTATATATATCAGGATAACTTTTTCGGATACTTTCCTGTGTCTCCCATGTACACTCCTCTGCGGAGCGATTAGCCCATTGGATCAAAAGCAGTGGCACACTCCGTCTCCTTAGCTGCTTGACTCGACGATCAAGAATACGAAACAGATTCTCAACGAATGTATGATCCGGTTGAATCTCCAATCCTCTGTAGTCCAATACATGACTAGGGTCCGGAATATACCGCCTCAATTGTGAAACACGAAATACCGGGTGTACGCAAGCTCACCCACCCGATAAGCAAGCTCACCCACCCGCTCTAAGATCTCAAACGGACCAACATACCTCGGACTCAGTTTGCCCTTGATACGGAACCTACGAACTCCTAAGACCCTAAGCCACACGTGAGCTCCCACGTCAAACTCTAGATCACGCTTTCGGCGATCCGCATACTTCTTCTGACGATCCCGAGCTACTCGGATGTGCTCCCTAATCTGAGCAACTCTGTCTATAGTATCATGAACGATCTGAGGCGGATCTCCAATAACATCAGCTGGCTCATCCCAACAAAGTGGTGAACGACATCGACGACCATATTGAAGCTCAAACGGTGCCATCTGAATTGAAGCGTGCCAACTGTTGTTGTAAGCAAACTCAACCAAAGGAAGATGATCGACCCATTGTCCACCCCAATCAAGGACAGCAGCCCTGAGCATATCCTCTAGGGTCTGGATGGTCCTCTCACTCTGACCATCTGTCTGCGGGTGGTATGTTGTAGAGAAATGCAACTGCGTCCCCAGAGTCTTGTGTACTTGTCTCCAAAAGTGCGAAGTAAATCGGCCATCCCGATCTGACACTATGGTACGGGGGACCCCATGCAATCTCACAATTTGCCGAATAAATAGATCAGTAAGCCTATTAACTGGCCAATCCTCTCTGACAGGAATGAAATGAGCCGACTTCGTCAACATATCCACTATAACCCAAATAGATTCAACTCCTCTACTGCCTCTCAATCTATTCCCCAAATCCATCGAGATATCCACCCTCTTCTACTTTGGAATAGGCAAATAATGCGTCAATCCACCAGGCTTAATGTGCTCTATCTTAACCCGTTGACAAGTCTGACAACGAGCTACAAAGTTTACAATATCAGCCTTCATAGCCTTCATACCTGAACCGGGGTGGATGGAATAAGGAGTATTATGTGCCTCAGTCAACATCCGTTGGCGAATATCTCCAATATCTGGAACACATATACGTCCTCCAAAACATAATAGCCCATCTGATCGATCAGAAAACCCTATAGCGTGACCATCAGCCATACGTTGTCGGATATCTCGAATGCCCACACAAGCTTGCTAACCCTCTCTGATCTCATCAAGCAGACTCGACCTCACCTCCATCGCTGTCAACTGACCGTGAACCCTCTGCATCCAAACCTCGATGCCTGCTCGGTGCAAGTCTCTTTGTAACCCCGGAATACATGTCAATCGTGATATGATTGCCTCCTGACTGGTTTTTCTACTAAGTGCATCAGCCACCGCATTGGCTTTACCAGGATGGTACTCAATCTCAAGATCATAATCCTTGATCAACTCTAGCCACCTCCGTTGTCTCATATTAAGCTCCCGTTGAGTGAAGATGTACTTGAGACTTTTGTGATCAGACATAATTTTACAAGAACTCACATAGAGATAATGACGCCAAATCTTTAGGGCATGTACTACTGCTGCCAAATCTAAGTCATGAGTAGGGTAGTTCAACTCAGAAGGCTTTAGTTGTCGTGAGGCATAAGCAATCACCTTATCCCCCTGAGTCAGCACACATCCCAGCCCAGTCTTCGAGGCATCCGTGAAGACCACAAACCCTTCCGTACCTTGTGGTAACGACAAGATCGGTGCAGAGGTCAATCTCAAGTTCAACAGATCAAAGCTCGCCTGACACTCCTCCGTCCATACAAAAGGGGGATCCTTCCTCAAAAGTTGTGTCAATGGTCTAGCAATACTACAAAATCCCTGAACAAATCTGCGGTAGTACCCTGCTAAACCTAAAAAACTACGAACCTCCTTCACTTTCCTAGGTGGAGTCCAAGCAACGATGGCCTCAATCTTTGCCGGGTCTACCGTGACACCAGCCGCTGATATGATATGCCCAAGAAAACCCACCTCATGCATCCAGAACTCACACTTGTTGTATTTAGCATACAACTTTTATGCCCTCAATACTCCCAGGACCTGTCTTAAGTGATCCTCATGCTCCTCTCTACTTCTAGAGTAGATCAAAATATAATCAATAAACACCACAACAAATCTGTCTAACTGCTCTAGAAAGATGTGGTTCATCAACTCCATGAACACTGCAGGTGCATTAGTCAGCCCAAACGGCATGACCACAAACTCATAATGTCCATATGATGCGGGACCATCCAAGACACCTTCGGATGATGTTCTTCTCAAGAGAAAGAAGAAGGCTCCACCATGGGAGAAGACCCAAAGGTGCAAATGGCGTTTTTACATTCGTTCAGCACATTTGACAGCTTTTCGACGTCTCTGTAAAATGGGTCTTACGGATTGTATATTTATCGGATTGGGGTGTGCTATACCTTGTCGGAACGAGGACGAAGAGATCTACAACTTTGCTGTTGAAGGTCTTTCCAGATTCAACCTTGACATTGGCCGAAAATCAACATCTTTGCAAGCGGTACTGTTTGGAACGAAAATCAGCTCCTTACATTACTATTTTTAGTATTAATTTTACTTAAATTATTTTAGGAAACTTTAGATGTTATTTTATTAATTTCTCAAGTTATTAGTTTTATTAATTCCTTTAGATAAATCGGCCCATCAGCCTTAGAGGTCTATATAAGCCGATTCCCTCTTTGTAATTCAGTAGGAACATTATGAATAGAATTTAGATCTCTCAAATTGTGTGAAACACATGGAGTGTCTTATTGATCTAACTAGAGCTGTGCTCGTTGATCATTGAATTGGTTTGTTTTAGCTTGGTTTGCTTTGCCGTTCATCAACTTCGCAAGACTTGATGAATCGAGTATCCACGAGCCCCCTCCTTGTGCCTCCAAGTTGTCCACTTGGTTGTTTAGGGTTGTAGAGGCGGGTTATATAGTTATTGGTATTGGTTCCTACCCCTTTAGGAGGCATGGGGTCTTTATCTTGTTCTATATAGATCGACTCAGTCCTTATCAGGTCGTGTCTTTTCATTCTTTCATATCAATTTCGAGTCTTTAGCTACTGTTTTCGAGTCTTGTTTGAGTTCTTGATCATTCTTGGTTATCTTGTGCAGATCTTGAATCATCTTGTTGAGTCTTGCATAAATCTTGCATCTTCCTTGTTAGTTCTTGCTGCGTCTTTATAGTTCTTGATCGATCTTGATTAAGTTTTTGCGTTTCTTGTTCAGTTCTTGAAGTTTCTTGCTTGTTGTCGAAGATCGGACCATCACACGGCTAACCCCGTATCAAATTGGCATCAGAGCTTTGGTTTCCGACATCAAGATTGAGTCTTTTCTTTTCATAAACACAAAAACCCACAAAAAGAGTCCTTTTATTGTTTTGGTCTTTTACTTCTTGTTTCTTTTATTAATTCTTGCACTAATCTTGAGTTTGTGATTGTTTGTGGTTGCATAGCCTAAACACAATGCCTAGCCGAAACCGTGGAGTCGACCAAAGGTGCACACAACCCCTTGTGAACACCCAAAGCCGGCGGCATCTTGTCCCCATAGTCAACAGTTTGGCCTAATCCACATACCACACAAGACAAACCCTAATTTGTTGCTTTGTTCTACCTTTGGAACTTTTATCTATCTTTTATCTATTTCCTTTATCTATTGCCTATTTCAAATCTGATTTTGTGGTAGAATTAATTCATTAAATCTATCATATATCATAAAGGCACAAGATAGATCCTATTACCTAAATTAGCCATTTTATCTATATCTTTGCATTAGGGCTGAAATTTTATCTTTTCACCATAACATTTAGATTTTTCGAGTCCTACATACATCATTAGAGTCTTTTCTTGCATTAGTTTCATATTTCAAAAAAAAAAAAATCAGATCCCAAAATTCAAAAAAAAAAAGAGAAGAAAGTGTTTGTTAGTTGTTGTTGATCTAGTGCAAGAAAGCTCCCAAGGACATTCTTTTGGTGAATCTCTCCAGCCCTAATCGACATATCTATTCCCCAAACACATTGCCTCCACAAAATTCTAAATTGAAACCCTACCTTGCAACTACAACATCATAACTTAAGGTTTTCAATCAAAGGAGGTAAATTTCCATTCTTTCTTTTATTTCTCTTATTTTTCTCTTTGTGTGGAGTACTCTACTACCTTGATCGAGTACTGTTGTGTGTTATTTGCTACTGTCGAGTGCTTGAAGTGTTTGTGTCGAGTGATCTCAGCCCTTGCGAGTTCTCTCTTGTGCGTGTCGAGTGCATTAGACCCCTGTCGAGTGCACCATAGCTTGTGTCGAGTACTTCTCCACCTTTGTCGAGTACTCCTTGGTCTATTTTGAGTTGAATTCTTGCAAATTCCTATCTGTTTTGCTTGAATTGAGTTAATTGCTTACATCAAGTTCTCTACAGCCCTTGTTGAGTACTCTTCTGCGTTGTTTCATTCATTACATACTTTGATTGCTTAGTCTATTGCTTGGTTGTTGATTTGCCCAAAGCGGATTGCCCCAACAACCGTGACATACCAATTAGAGAGGGAGTGTGAGCGAAACACGTTGTGAGGTTGTTTATATTTTTCTAACTTTACATATTTCTTTGTTTGTTGTTTTGTGATGGCTAATATGCAGGGACGAGGGAAAGGACGATGGCAACAAGAAGAGTACTACTTCTCAGAGGACGACGACGACTTCCAAGAGGATGATTATTGGGAGCAACGTCCTAGACGAAATGATAGAGGAGGTCGATACCACTATCAAGCACCTAGAGAGCCTGTGCAAGATGGCATAGGTAAGGTAAAGGTAAAGATCCCTCAATTTTATGGTACCACCGATCCAGATGCATATATTGATTGGGAAACTAAAATGGATCAAATATGGATTTGTCATAACTTCTCTGAACATAAAAAGGTGCAACTAGCTTCCCTAGAATTTCAAAGTTTTGCTTTAATTTGGTGGGATAATCTAGTTAAAGAAAGAAGAAGATCTCTTGATGCGCCTGTCGCTTCTTGGATTCAATTAAATGCACTTATGAGAAGTAGGTTTGCTCCTCCATATTATGCTAGCGAGCTTAGACAACGATTAAAAAATCTAAAGCAAGGTAGCAAAACTGTTGAGGAAACCTTTTATGCAATGCAAGAAACCATGGCTAGAGCTAATGTAGTGGAACCCTATGAATATACTAATGCTAGGTTTCTTAGAATATTGCACCCCGCCTTAGCTCATGAAATTAATTACTTTCCTTATTCTACGCCTACTGAACTTTTACATTTAGCTATGAAAGTGGAAAGGAATGCTAGATACAGGAGCCAAGGTGGTAGAATGTCGAGTGGACAACCCCAAAGGTGGCACCAAGGCCATGTGCAGCAGCCCCAAAGGAGGTTTGATGGCGGCTCAAGGGAGAGAGTAAGCCAACCCCAAGGGAGGAGTAAAGGCCGAATGCCTCATGAGCCCATCGACAATGGCAGAGCGCCTTGGAACGGACATGAATCGTCTAGGGTATCTACTGGCCCTAAAGGGAGTAATCCTAACTCTTCTACTCTTGAACATATGTACATTCCTTGCTTTATATGTCAAGGTAGTGGACATGTTATGAAGGATTGCCCAAATAAGAAGTCTCTCATGACTAATCACCTAGACAAAAATGAATCTGAAAATTCTAGTGATAAACATGATGAGCATGTTCATAATGATCAAGATATTAGTTTACTTGCCTCTAAAGTTGATTGCCTTGAACATGAGCATGTTGATTCTTTGATTGATTTAAATGTTCAACCTATACCCTGTGCTGATAATCAAAGCAAAGATTTGTGTCAAACTACATGCTTAGAAGAAGGCATACTTTCTAATATGATCATTGATGATGAAACTTCTTCTACTATTGCTAGCATTGAGTTAATTGAAAATTCAGCCTTGGAAAAGGATGAAAACTTGCTAGTTTTGGATGGAAACTTAGGGATTAATGACCAAGCTCAAGTGCATATTCAATTAGGACATCATGACATTAATATGAAATCTGAAATGTGCAATAATCAAGATTCTTTTCTTGATTTTGTAGATGAAGCTGAGACAATAACCATCGAGGAGTGGTCAATCCCTACAACAATCGTTCTTGATATGAGTTTCCATGGGCATAAGGTTTTCGATCCAGGAGCTCGTGTGGATGTCTTTGCGGAATCATATGCGACCTTGGATTCGAGGACGAATCCTTTTCAAGAAAGGGAGATTGATGCGGGACCATCCAAGACACCTTCGGATGATGTTCTTCTCAAGAGGAAGAAGAAGGCTCCACCATGGGAGAAGACCCAAAGGTGCAAATGGCGTTTTTACATTCGTTCAGCACATTTGACAGCTTTTCGACGTCTCTGTAAAATGGATCGTACGGATCGTATATTTATCGGATTGAGGCATGCTATACCTTGTCGGAACGAGGACGAAGAGATCTACAACTTTGCTGTTGAAGGTCTTTCCAGATTCAACCTCGACATTGGCCGAAAATCAACATCTTTGCAAGTTGTACTGTTTGGAACGAAAATCAGCTCCTTACATTACTATTTTTAGTATTAATTTTACTTAAGTTATTTTAGGAAACTTTAGATGTTATTTTATTAATTTCTCAAGTTATTAGTTTTATTAATTCCTTTAGATAAATCGGCCCATCAGCCTTAGAGGTCTATATAAGCCGATTCCCTCGTTGTAATTCAGTATGAACATTATGAATAGAAT
The DNA here is from genome assembly GCA_037127255.1 of Persicaria tinctoria. NCBI lineage: Eukaryota > Viridiplantae > Streptophyta > Magnoliopsida > Caryophyllales > Polygonaceae > Persicaria > Persicaria tinctoria. The sequence goes on from JBANSL010000007.1 coordinate 37,923,685, forward strand.
TTAGATCTCTCAAATTGTGTGAAACACATGGAGTGTCTTGTTGATCTAACTAGAGCTGTGCTCGTTGATCATCGAATTGGTTTGTTTTAGCTTGGTTTGCTTTCCCGTTCATCAACTTCGCAAGACTTGGTGAATCGAGTATCCACGAGCCCCCTCCTTGTGCCTCCAAGTTGTCCACTTGGTTGTTTAGGGTTGTAGAGGCGGGTTATATAGTCATTGGTATTGGTTCCTACCCTCTTAGGAGGCATGGGGTCTTTATCTTGTTCTATATAGATCGACTCAGTCCTTATCAGGTCGTGTCTTTTCATTCTTTCATATCAATTTCGAGTCTTTAGCTACTGTTTTCGAGTCTTGTTTGAGTTCTTGATCATTCTTGGTTATCTTGTGCAGATCTTGAATCATCTTGTTGAGTCTTGCATAAATCTTGCATCTTTCTTGTTAGTTCTTGCTGTGTCTTTATAGTTCTTGATCGATCTTGATTAAGTTCTTGCGTTTCTTATTCAGTTCTTGAAATTTCTTACTTGTTGTCGAAGATCGGACCATCGCACGGCTAACCCCGTATAACCATATCTCGTCCTGAATGCAGTCTTTGGAATATCCTCCGGCCTAATCCTCAATTGATGGTATCCTGATCTCAAATCAATCTTTGAGAAGACCACCGAGCCAAGCAGTTGGTCCAGCAGGTCATCAATATGCGGCAATGGGTACTTATTCTTGATAGTTACCCGATTTAATTCCTTATAATCAATGCATAATCTCAACGATCCATCTTTCTTCCTCACGAATAGGACCGGGGCACCCCATGGTGAAGCACTAGGGCGAATATACCCTTTCTCTGCTAACTTCTCTAATTGAGCCTTCAACTCTGACATCTCTGTTGGAGCCATCCTGTAAGGTACACGAGAAATCGGTCTAGTTTCAGGCTCCAGTGCAATCGTAAAATCAACTTCTCGCCTTGGTGGCAAACCTGGCAGTTCATCTGGAAAAACATCGATAAACTCCTTAACAATTGGGACGTCCTCTAACTTTCGTCGACCCTTCTCAGCCTGCACCGCATAGCACCAATATCCCACACAACCCTGACTAAGAAGCTTAACAGCTCTCATCGCACTAATAACTGCTCCGTTCTTCTTAGGGTCACTACCTAAGATTTGATGTTGACTACCATCCTCAGCGTTCAAAGTTATCGTCCGAGACCTCAAATCGATCACAACACCAAAACGTAACATCCAGTCCAACCCCAAGATAGCCTCATTTGTCATGATCGATATGACAATGAAATTAGCAGGCCAAACACGCCCACCAAATTGGATAGGACACCCTAATATCTCACGACTACCCGACACCCTAAACCCATCAGGATAAGCAACAGAAAAAGGAGAGCATGGAGTAGTCACTAGTCCTAAACGCTCTACACATGAAGCAGCAATGAAACAACGTGTGGCACCCGTGTCAAATAGAATCTCAAGAGATTGGGAGCCAACAAAGATGGTACCTGTGGCAGTCGGTGCGAAGGCATCATCATCATGACGCATCTGAAACACACGTGATGGTGCTGAACTCGATCCACGGCCCCCAACGTATGATCCTCGACCTTGTTCACTCGAACTAGACGATGACCCTCGTCCTAAGCCACCATAACTCCGTCCTCCTCTCCCACCACGTCCTCCTTCGCCGCGTCCCTAACCCTGATAAGGCTCCGTCTGCTGATACTGAGGAGGTCTAGGACCGAAAAATGTTGGCCGCGGTGGGGGTGCTGATACTGATAAACTACGAGAACAATAAGCACGACGATGACCCTTCCCCCCGCAACTGAAGCACTTGGTCCTGACATGGGGACAATGACTCTGAATGCTACTCGGCACGTAACCCGAACTGAGTCCCGATGAGCTAAGAGTGCCGAAAGACATAATGATCTTACAACGAGGGACATGAAAGTTAGAAATAATCATGAACATGCAACCACAACATAGAAAGTCAGGTAACACGGAAGTCCGACACAACCACCCCCTAGCAAGTGGGTCCGATACCCCAAGTCTCGTAAATGTGCAGTAGTAAAGTGTAACAATATCATTCTCCATCATTTCTAGTAGAAAATATAGAGTATATAACGCAAACAATCTAAAATGCCCAAATCCCATGCACACAACAATTCCTATGCACGACTCGGACTCTTGTGATCATCATCTCTCGCCGACTGTATAGTATAGTTGGTACCTGAATCTGTATAATAACAACAACGAGGAAAAGTGTCATTATCCAATCAATAATATATGACTTAGACAATAAATACTACGGAGTATATATGCGATGCACGCTACACCCAATTCACAATAACAAATCTCTATATGTACCACACCAATGCACACTTATATAATTGCATCAACCACGAAGAAGTGTCTTAATCACACAACTTAGACACTAACCACACGAATTGCCTTAACCACAAAGAATGGCCATTGCTCACAAAGAAGTACCCGTAATCACAAAGCTTGGGCACTAACCACATAAAATAGGTAGATAAATGCACACGATTAAATAACGCAATGCACACCTCACGTAAGTACAACAAGGTAAGTGCACACACACTACTCATACGACCACAAGGCCTCATAAGCTTCACCACGAGAACCATATATTACAATTGCATAGTGAGTAAGTTCAGAAGACTTACCTCGAATTGATAACAATACTCCACACAATGCTCACCAGCGCCCAAGTGTACTCAATCCACACAATCACCTAGTAACCAACACATTGCTCTAATATAAGTTTTGTAATTGTAACCATAGGACACGACATCTGGGCAACATATATATGTCCCATTCAAATCAAACTATACCGTACCAGTGTACCACCACCACTATACGCATTCCTTAATTAGTCTAGATAATACTACATATAATCAGGGGCGGAGGGAGGGGGGGCATGCGGTGGCTCGAGCTCCCCCTGCGCCGGAGGAAAGAATAAAAAAAAAATATGTGTGTTTTTTTGTAATTTTTGATAATTTAAGGGGTAAAAACAATTAAAAAGAGTAAAAGATCAATAAGAGTGCTTAGCTTAGTTGGTATGAAGGTGGGAACTTGAGCAATGAGGTCTAGAGTTCAATTCCCTATAGCTTCATTTATTGATTTTTTTACTTCTTTTAGCTTTTTACACTTAAAATAGCAATTTAACTCATAAATTTAATGTGTTTTCTACTATATTTTTACAACAAAGATTGTATCTTATATATATCTTTAAAAAAAAACTCGAAAATATAGTTGAGCCCCCCCTTAGATTTTTTTCTGGCTTCGCCCCTGCATATAATATTCATATATAGTTTAAATGATAATTTACATGTGTATAGGAATTTACCCATCCTTGAATTGGTAAATAAAGAGCGGCCATTCCGGGGTTCGAACCGTGGACCTATGACTATTATCCACAAGTCCTTTCTGGTGAGCCATTCCGGAATGGTTGAATTTACCCATCCCATTCATAGTGAAATACATTCTCTTAATCCACTTCTAACTTGCCTCATTATAACGAAAGACTAGTATACACCCAGAACATCATCCGGATCAATTCAATTGTATCTTAATCAACTCCTCTCGCTAATTACCTAATTCCACCCTAATTCCACCATTCACCCCGTTGTTAATTCCCTAACTACATAACATATATGAAAGCATCGAAAGATTTACCTATATTTGACAAAACAATAAGGATGGAGAAGCATATATACAAGTCTCTACTAATTAAATAACCTACCGCGAAACATATTGTTTTTGCAGGAGTAAATCGAGTATTGAAATAAATATGAAATAAAGTTCAGACTGACTTCCTTGTCTCAGCAAATAAATACAAGACTTCCTCCCGTTGTAGTAAGAGAAAATCAGGATCGAATCCACGAGGAAGCACGTCAGCAGTTCTTAGGTAGCTGTAAATTCTCACAGAAGCAGCAGAAAGACAGAAACACAGAAAGGAAGAAACAAATAAACCCGGCGAGGGCAACTAAAACAAAAGCAAAGAACAAGAAAAACAAGAAAAGAAAAAGCGAAACAGCAAATAAAACGAGGACACAGAAGCTACTCGATCTCGAGTAAGCTGTCCTCTATATCGACAAGAAAAGTGGTGAAAACAGAAAATAGAAACGGAAGCAAACAACTCAACAGACCAAGCTCTACTCGATCTCGACAACAGGTACTCGAGATCGACCAAGGTAGGCAGAAACAGAAAACAGAAAGTGAAAATCGACGACAACAGAAGAACAACAGTACTCGACCTAGATGAGCACCTACTCGAGATCGACTAGATGCAACTCGATCTCGACCAGCTCTTCTCTATCTCGACAAGAACATAGAAACTTAAAGTTCAAATTCTCGAACACAGATTCAGAAATTCGATGAAATAAATCAATATATTAAAAGACTTCCAAAGCCAGGGTTTCAACACCGCAACGATAACCATGCAAAGTAACACATAAAGGCATAAAAGATCATGCTTTCCATCAAATAACTTTCGTCATTAACAAATAGGCATATAGAGGCTTTCGCATAAACCCAAATTGTTACTAACCCTTTTTCACATAATTAATCCAAGTTGTATTAAGATCACTTTCGCTTCAATAACACAAACAAGGATCACCTTCAACTCTCGCAAAAGAATCATGCTCATAGGGACAGAAGATGAATTGCACAAAAGATCTGACCTTTATCACATCGCCTCACATGGCCACCGTCGGGCTCACCCCAGCCCCAGAAGTGGGTGGACTACTCACGCCTCATTGCAATCGCAGACATTGAATGAAAAGAAATAACTTGCATTAAAACTAAATTCAAAGCCTTTTACAATCTTGGCAATCAACTTTCGCATAATGCCAAAACCCTAAAAACCTTAGAACTCCTAAACTTCTCTGTGGAACTAACTAATTGTGTGTGTCTTGGAATTGATAAAACTGAGCCCCCTAGGGCCTTATTTATAGCCTTCATTCCCTAGCTATTCTAGGAAAGAAGATATCTATCTCTATCTAAAATTATATCTAAAACTTGAAAGGATAAATAAATTGTTTTATGGAAATAAATCTAAAAGGAGAAGATAAAACTAAATAGGTAAGTCTTCATGTCTTGATAGATCTTGTCTCCTTGGATAGAACTTGATGGAATCGGATAGAATCTTCCGCCTTCGGCCTCAAGGAATCCCAATTCTACTCGGACAGGTCTCGTCGAGAAGTTTCTGGAATCTGGTCTACTCGAGATCGACCACGGCTCGTCGACCTCGACAAGGATGGTTCGTCGACTGGACCTCCTCGGCTAGATCTGCTCGATGTGCTCGGACTTGGCTCACTAGTGCTCGTCGACCTCGACAAACCCTAGTCGGTGTCGAGTAGGACTGGTCATCGACTAGGTCTCCTCGGGCAGCTCTACTCGACAAGGCTCGGACAAGGCTCCTAGGCGTCGTCGATCTCGACAAGGCGTAGTCGAGATCGAGTAGGGCTCTTTCTTTCCGCTTCCGCGAGTTGCCTCTCCCGCTGGCAGCGAGTTTTTCCGCTGCAGTGAGCGGTCCGCTGCAGCGAGTCGAGTCGCTGGCAGCGAGTGCTCCTGGTCGTCCTCGGCTTGTCGACCAGCTCTTCTTCGGCAAGGACTCGGACTGGCACGGTGGGTCTTGTCGATCTCGACTAGGCGTAGTCGAGATCGAGTAGGGTTGCTCGGCGTCCTCGTCCTCGGATCCTCTCCTTGTCGACTCCGGGTGTGGCGTCTGGGCTTCGTCGATCTCGACTAGGGCTTGTCGAGATCGAGTAGACTTCCAGAACTCGGGTTGGTCTGGCTCTCGATCAGGCTTTGTCGACCAAGGTTGCTCGGACATGCTCGTCTAGGTCGAGTAAGGCCTACTCGAGATCGAGTAGCCTTGACTCTCAGACTGGTTCCGCTGCTTTGACCTTGGACTTCTGTAATGGTTTTCCGAGCTTTTCCGACCTTCTGTAGAATTGTTGTAAAATGCCTCGATTTCTGCGAATTAAACAGAAACTGGTGTAGATTCCAAAATTTGGCAAATAAACATAAACTACATAGATTATGTACTATCTAAACCCAAATGAATGCAATGTATACAGAAATCGATATAAAAGTTACTGTAAAACATGGCAGATTCCGCTCACAACAAACACCCCATACTTAAGCTTGCTTGTCTTCAAGCAATACTTTTATTTGTCATTCAGGGGAAGAAATCAAAAACTCTCAACATCTTAGATTCATTCTTATATGTCCCTGCAATCAATTACCATCCTCGAAAATGTACTAGTGTCTCAAATTCATGCATGTGCAAATATGTAAAAGCAACATCTACTCACAAAAGGAGGGTTATGCATAAACAATTTATATGACAAAGCATTGATAATCAAGAAGACTTTAATTTAAGCTCATGAAGGAGTAGATTGGTAAAAGGCTAAAGGTGGGCAAGTTTTTGGTAATGTGGTGTTTTTGATCCGGGGAAATGGAGTACTTTCCAAATTGAATTTCCACATTCCTTTTTTCATTTGATTCATCACCTTTCACAATGCTTTTCTCAATAATAATGCTTTTACCTCTCTAACCTCAGCACTGCCTTCTCGCGAGTCGCAAACATGGGTGTCATGAATGGCCCCGGATACTTAGTGCTTTGGACTCCTCACAATGTGTCCCATCTCTCCAAACTATTATCTCAGAGAGCAGGGTCAATCTACCTTTATCACCTGAGGTGATTGGATTTTCTTTCACTCATTAAATTTTCCAAATAATTCAAACAATTTCCTTCCAAACTCCAAATAATGATAACAACACAACAACCATATAACATCTCCATAATGTAACATCATTCTCAACATAATCCCCGGATAAGGTAAAGAATGGAAATATTTAGATCATGTGGAGCAATAATTGAAATAAGGCATATTATGGTTTTTGTGATGCATAAGCATAGGTAAGGCTAGGAATATAAACATATGAGCATTATATGGAAATATAAAGTCCTCCATCATTTTATCATGCAATATGTCAAAAGCAACTTCAAATTTTACCTCCTTTCATGGTTTTCATCAAAATATGCACTTCATTGTGATTTCCCTTTACTAGGCAATTTCATGCTATATCTCTAATGAATCCAATTTTGCATCGTCGAGTTCAATAAAGCTCCCATGACATTTTTCAAAAAAAAAATTCAATGGGGGTCATTTTTTCTGAATTTTGGAAAACATGCATATAAGCACATAAATCAGATAATGCATTCCATAATAGCCATGTAGCAATTCAAAGAAATAAGTTCTAAATATGCACAAAATATGGTCAAATATAGAAAATATGCACAAAGTAAGCCCTTCCCCCACCCCATACTTAAACATTACAGTGTCCTCACTGTATAAAAAACAAGGTAAGGGTAGAGAAAGAAACTCACAAGACAGGTGTGCAGGGCCTCAAAATTTCTAATGGAGCACCTCCTAGGCCGAGTTTGACTATAGCTTGGTTCTATCCATGGACCTGAAAAGTAGAAGACATATACCCATAATAGGAAAACTAAAAGTGTTCAAAAACAAAAAACAAAGAACAAAGTCTCAAATGTCCTAAAAAGTCTATGTACATGCTCTAGATTTTATAGTCGCTAGGCTGACTTTCCATTAATCCTCAAGGTGGCATCTGCAGGGCCCATGTAGCTTGGGCTTCAAATAGGACTCCATTTTTGTCCATCAGCTGCAATCCTCCAGAATGGATCTTGTTCACCACGAACGCTCCCATCCGTTTCTTGTTGAATTTGTTGGGGAACCAATGATCTTTTGATTTGGAGACATAGAGCTTGTCTCCAACTTCATATTCCTTAGGCTCATCATTGGAAATCCTGCACAATCGCACATACCAAGGCAGACCTCTCCCATGTATAGATAAATCTTTAATGGAAATAGGAGAAGAAAGATCCATACCTTGACTTACCTTCGCAGAGACGGAATTGGGGACCACTGTGTTTGGTCGATCTCGACTAGGGCTAGTCGATCTCGACAAGACTGCTGGTCCTGGTGGTGGTCGGTTCGAAGATTCAGAAGTCGAGGAAGAACAAGGCTTGTCGACATCGACAAGGCTGGTGGACCTCGACAAGGATTCTGCTCCTGGTGTCTGCAGCGTCGAGGGAGGTGCCGTCGAGGAAGATGTGGGCTTGTCGATCTCGACAAGGCTACTCGATCTCGAGTAACCTCCTCCTCCTGGTGGGTTCGTCATCGAGGAAGAAGGATCTGGGCTCCCCGATTGGTGGTCGACCTCGACAAGCGTGGTCGAGATCGACGAGGCTGGTCCTGGCTCTGGTTGTCTCAGCGTCGAAGAAGGCCGAGTAGGGTACTGGTGGTCGACCTCGACAAGTCTACTCGATGTCGAGTAGGGTGGCTCCTCTGGTTTGCTGCTCGACGACGCTGGTGCTGGTGGAGGCTCCTTGGTCTGGTCGAGATCGACTAGGGCTCTACTCGATGTCGAGGAGCCTTGGTCGATCTTGACGCCATACTTAGTCCCTGTCAAGGCATCCGAAAAATAATGAATCCACAACGACTTACCTTGGTCCGTGTCGATTGGATTCACTGTGTTTTCCTTGAGGATTGCCATGATCTCCTCCACCTGGGCTTCCATGTCCCTCTTTTCCAGCTCCTCAGGGGTCATATTTCTGACCTTGGGTTCCCCGCAGGTGATATAGCCAGCTGAGATAGATTTGACCTCTTCCATTGGACCTGTATGCCTTTCAGTTTTATTAAAGGAATACTCAATTACCTCATCGCTGATGTTGAAGGTGAGCACTCCTTTCCTTACGCTTATGTTGGCATCCACCGTCGCCAAGAATGGTCTTCCTAAGATAATTGGACAAGTAGGATCTTCTTGCATATCAATTATTAAGAAATCAGCAGGGACGAAGAATTTACCTACTTGTACTAGGACATTTTCCGCTATGCCTGTTGGAATGACCACTGTGTTGTTGGCCATGTAAAGTCTAGCATCCACAGGCTCCAGGGCACCTATCTTAATCTTGGACCAAATTGTTAAAGGCATTATACTCACACTAGCTCCAAGATCACATAGGGCATTAATTTTGTATGGACCAAATCCAATAGTTATAGCAATCTTACCTAGATCCGACCTCTTCTCCAATATGTCCAGATGGCTGCACTCCTCTGTGATTTCAGCCATCGATCGCTTTTTCCTCAGAATCTCCTTCAGGAACTTGACATAAGATGGCATTTCATTGAGAGCTTTTGTGAAGGGGATGGTGACGTTGAGCTTCTGAAGCATCTTGATGAAGCGCTGAAACTTTTTCTCCGCCGGGTCCTTTAGAGATTTTGTGGGGAAAGGCAGCTTCTTTTTCTGATTCGGAGCCAGAACAGACGTCGGAGGTGCTGCAGACTGCTCTATGTCGACCAGAGGTTCCTCGACATCGACAAGTCCTTTGTCGACATCGACCAGATTGGGCCCAGTCGAGTTGCTGTGTGGTGCAGACGAAGATTCTGGAAGTGTCTCCTCGAGGTCGACAAGGATCATGTCGAGGTCGACCACGGCTTTGTCGAGATCGACTTGTTGTTCCTCGTCGTTCTGCAGCTTTCCGACCTCTGGCTGTTGTAGTTGATGGCCGCTTCTGAGTTTTATAGCAGCGATGTGTCCAGTCTTTCCTTTAGGATTTGGTTCTGAAGATCCTGGAAGTGACCCTGACTGTCTGGGGATTCCTGCTGCTAGCTGACCAATATGTGTATCAACTGATTTCCGCCAGATATCAATTTCCCCAAGCCTAGAGTTGACACCTTGCATCTGAGTATAGACGGAGTTGAAAGATTGCCTAGTTTCTGAATGGTTCCTCCGTATTTCCTCCAGGACTGTCTGTATATCATCCTTTTTCTGCTTCCTTTCCGGATGTCCTGGAGCTCTATAGGGCAGGGGATTCCTAGGGACACATTGGTTCCATTGTGGTTGTTGAAACCTTTGGTCCCCCATGCAACGATTGGGACCCCCTGCGTAAGCTGCATCCTCATGGTGCTCTGCCAGCCTGACTGGCTCTGTGTGTGGGCACTCAGGAGTGGTGTGCCTTTGCGATCCGCATTCTATGCAAGGCTGGTTGACAGAGATATACTTTACTTGCTTGATGAGCTTCTTATTCTGGTCTCTGTAGTATTGTTCCCTCACATCAGGATCAATCTCCTTAGGTGGCTCATATAGGGGCATGGATGGTGTTGGCCTGGCGTATGGGTTCTCTTCATAGGTTGCAGTAGACCCATACTTGTTGTCGTAGTTGGTGAGCTTCTCTAGCACACCCCATGCGTCACCTGGCGGCATCGTCAGATACTCATAGCGAGTATAGTGGTTGATCCTGTCCTTTGTGACTTGATCCAGAGAGTTGAAGAAGATCTCCTGAATGACGTAGGGTGGCTGTCCATGAGTAGGGCAAGATCGCAGAAGTTCCTTGTAGCGCTCCCATGCCTTTGCCAGCGGTTCCCCTTGCTTCTGTTTGAAGGCGGTGATTCTCTGGCGGAGATATGCTGTTTTGGCAGGTGGGAAGAATTTGTTCAGAATCTCTTGCTCTACTTGGGCCCAGGTTGTGAGTGATCTTGCTTTCAGCCCTTCCAGCCATTTCAGTGCAGGCCCAGCGAGAGACCAGCGAAAAGATTTCATCTTGACATATTCCAAGGTTGTACCTTCAGCAATAGTACGGCACATGTCAGAAAAGTTTGTAATATGTTCAAGAGGACACTCATTAAATCTACCGTAAAAGGCATTATTTTTAAGCTCTATAAGAAATTGAGTGCGAATTTCAAAAGAGTTTTCAGGGATTAGAATCGCCGATTCAGGCACGACGAGAGTTGGGTGCATGTAGTCCTCTGCTGTGGTTGGATATTGGGCAAGCTCAGCCTGTGCTTGTTCCCTTGATGCTCTCTCAGCGGTGATAGCAGCATCTTTAGCGGCGATAGCAGCATTCCTTGCGGCCAATTCCCTGGTAAGTCTAGCGACCAGCTGTTCCTGTGTCTCAGCGGCCGCCATGATCCTTTTGAGTTTGGAGTGGATGTGTAGGTAGCGCTCCGGTTCGTCTAAGCTATCAAACTCAGGTGTTTGACCAGAACGACGCATACACCTGAAAAGTAACTCAAAGAAACAGTGAGAACTGACTACCTAAGGCGCGAATGATTGCTTCCCCGGCAGCGGCGCCAATTTGTTGTATTGCAGGAGTAAATCGAGTATTGAAATAAATATGAAATAAAGTTCAGACTGACTTCCTTGTCTCAACAAATAAATACAAGACTTCCTCCCGTTGTAGTAAGAGAAAATCAGGATCGAATCCACGAGGAAGCACGTCAGCAGTTCTTAGGTAGCTGTAAATTCTCACAGAAGCAACAGAAAGACAGAAACACAGAAAGGAAAGAAACAAATAAACCCCGCAAGGGCAACTAAAACAAAAGCAAAGAACAAGCAAAACAAGAAAAGACAAAGCGAAACAGCAAATAAAACGAGGACACAGAAGCTACTCGATCTCGAGTAAGCTGTCCTCTATATCGACAAGAAAAGTGGTGAAAACAGAAAACAGAAACGGAAGAAAACAACTCGACAGACCAAGCTCTACTCGATCTCGACAACAGGTACTCGAGATCGACCAAGGTAGGCAGAAACAGAAAACAGAAAGTGAAAATCGACGACAACAGAAGAACAACAGTACTCGACCTAGACGAGCACCTAGTCGAGATCGACTAGATGCAACTCGATCTCGACCAACTCTTCTCTATCTCGACAAGAACACGGAAACTTAAAGTGCAAATTCTCGAACACAGATTCATAAATTCGATGAAATAAATCAATATATTAAAAGACTTCCAAAGCCAGGGTTTCAACACCGCAACGATAACCATGCAAAGTAACACATAAAGGCATAAAAGATCATGCTTTCCATCAAATAACTTTCGTCATTATCAAATAGGCATATAGAGGCTTTCGCATAAACCCTAATTGTCACTAACCCTTTTTCACATAATTAATCGAAGTTGTATTAAGATCACTTTCGCTTCAATAACACAAACAAGGATCACCTTCAACTCTCGCAAAAGAATCATGCTCATAGGGACAGAAGATGAATTGCACAAAAGATCTGACCTTTATCACATCGCCTCACATGGCCACCGTCGGGCTCACCCCAGCCCCAGAAGTGGGTGGACTACTCACGCCTCATTGCAATCGCAGACATTGAATGAAAAGAAATAACTTGCATTAAAACTAAATTCAAAGCCTTTTACAATCTTGGCAATCAACTTTCGCATAATGCCAAAACCCTAAAAACCTTAGAACTCCTAAACTTCTCTGTGGAACTAACTAATTGTGTGTGTCTTGGAATTGATAAAACTGAGCCCCCTAGGGCCTTATTTATAGCCTTCATTCCCTAGCTATTCTAGGAAAGAAGATATCTATCTCTATCTAAAATTATATCTAAAACTTGAAAGGATAAATAAATTGTTTTATGGAAATAAATCTAAAAGGAGAAGATAAAACTAAATAGGTAAGTCTTCATGTCTTGATAGATCTTGTCTCCTTGGATAGAACTTGATGGAATCGGATAGAATCTTCCGCCTTCGGCCTCAAGGAATCCCAATTCTACTCGGACAGGTCTCGTCGAGAAGTTTCTGGAATCTGGTCTACTCGAGATCGACCACGGCTCGTCGACCTCGACAAGGATGGTTCGTCGACTGGACCTCCTCGGCTAGATCTGCTCGATGTGCTCGGACTTGGCTCACTAGTGCTCGTCGACCTCGACAAACCCTAGTCGGTGTCGAGTAGGACTGGTCATCGACTAGGTCTCCTCGGGCAGCTCTACTCGACAAGGCTCGGACAAGGCTCCTAGGCGTCGTCGATCTCGACAAGGCGTAGTCGAGATCGAGTAGGGCTCTTTCTTTCCGCTTCCGCGAGTTGCCTCTCCCGCTGGCAGCGAGTTTTTCCGCTGCAGCGAGCGGTCCGCTGCAGCGAGTCGAGTCGCTGGCAGCGAGTGCTCCTTGTCGTCCTCGGCTTCGTCCTCGGCTTGTCGACCAGCTCTTCTTCGGCAAGGACTCGGACTGGCACGGTGGGTCTTGTCGATCTCGACTAGGCGTAGTCGAGATCGAGTAGGGTTGCTCGGCGTCCTCGTCCTCGGATCCTCTCCTTGTCGACTCCGGGTGTGGCGTCTGGGCTTCGTCGATCTCGACTAGGGCTTGTCGAGATCGAGTAGACTTCCGGAACTCGGGTTGGTCTGGCTCTCGATCAGGCTTTGTCGACCAAGGTTGCTCGGACATGCTCGTCTAGGTCGAGTAAGGCCTACTCGAGATCGAGTAGCCTTGACTCTCAGACTGGTTCCGCTGCTTTGACCTTGGACTTCTGTAATGGTTTTCCGAGCTTTTCCGACCTTCTGTAGAATTGTTGTAAAATGCCTCGATTTCTGCGAATTAAACAGAAACTGGTGTAGATTCCAAAATTTGGCAAATAAACATAAACTACATAGATTATGTACTATCTAAACCCAAATGAATGCAATGTATACAGAAATCGATATAAAAGTTACTGTAAAACATGGCAGATTCCGCTCACAACAAACACCCCATACTTAAGCTTGCTTGTCCTCAAGCAATACTTTTATTTGTCATTCAGGGGAAGAAATCAAAAACTCTCAACATCTTAGATTCATTCTTATATGTCCCTGCAATCAATTACCATCCTCGAAAATGTACTAGTGTCTCAAATTCATGCATGTGCAAATATGTAAAAGCAACATCTACTCACAAAAGGAGGGTTATGCATAAACAATTTATATGACAAAGCATTGATAATCAAGAAGACTTTAATTTAAGCTCATGAAGGAGTAGATTGGTAAAAGGCTAAAGGTGGGCAAATTTTTGGTAATGTGGTGTTTTTGATCCGGGGAAATGGAGTACTTTCCAAATTGAATTTCCACATTCCTTTTTTCATTTGATTCATCACCTTTCATAATGCTTTTCTCAATAATAATGCTTTTACCTCTCTAACCTCAGCACTGCCTTCTCGCGAGTCGCAAACATAGGTGTCATGAATGGCCCCGGATACTTAGTGCTTTGGACTCCTCACAATGTGTCCCATCTCTCCAAACTATTATCTCAGAGAGCAGGGTCAATCTACCTTTATCACCTGAGGTGATTGGATTTTCTTTCACTCATTAAATTTTCCAAATAATTCAAACAATTTCCTTCCAAACTCCAAATAATGATAACAACACAACAACCATATAACATCTCCATAATGTAACATCATTCTCAACATAATCCCCGGATAAGGTAAAGAATGGAAATATTTAGATCATGTGGAGCAATAATTGAAATAAGGCATATTATGGTTTTTGTGATGCATAAGCATAGGTAAGGCTAGGAATATAAACATATGAGCATTATATGGAAATATAAAGTCCTCCATCATTTTATCATGCAATATGTCAAAAGCAACTTCAAATTTTACCTCCTTTCATGGTTTTCATCAAAATATTCACTTCATTGTGACTTCCCTTTACTAGGCAATTTCATGCTATATCTCTAATGAATCCAATTTTGCATCGTCGAGTTCAATAAAGCTCCCATGACATTTTTCAAAAAAAAAATTCAATGGGGGTCATTTTTTCTGAATTTTGGAAAACATGCATATAAGCACATAAATCAGATAATGCATTCCATAATAGCCATGTAGCAATTCAAAGAAATAAGTTCTAAATATGCACAAAATATGGTCAAATATAGAAAATATGCACAAAGTAAGCCCTTCCCCCACCCCATACTTAAACATTACAGTGTCCTCACTGTATAAAAAACAAGGTAAGGGTAGAGAAAGAAACTCACAAGACAGGTGTGCAGGGCCTCAAAATTTCTAATGGAGCACCTCCTAGGCCGAGTTTGACTATAGCTTGGTTCTATCCATGGACCTGAAAAGTAGAAGACATATACCCATAATAGGAAAACTAAAAGTGTTCAAAAACAAAAAACAAAGAACAAAGTCTCAAATGTCCTAAAAAGTCTATGTACATGCTCTAGATTTTATAGTCGCTAGGCCGACTTTCCATTAATCCTCAAGGTGGCATCTGCAGGGCCCATGTAGCTTGGGCTTCAAATAGGACTCCATTTTTGTCCATCAGCTGCAATCCTCCAGAATGGATCTTGTTCACCACGAACGCTCCCATCCGTTTCTTGTTGAATTTGTTGGGGAACCAATGATCTTTTGATTTGGAGACATAGAGCTTGTCTCCAACTTCATATTCCTTAGGCTCATCATTGGAAATCCTGCACAATTGCACATACCAAGGCAGACCTCTCCCATGTATAGATAAATCTTTAATGGAAATAGGAGAAGAAAGATCCATACCTTGACTTACCTTCGCAGAGACGGAATTGGGGACCACTGTGTTTGGTCGATCTCGACTAGGGCTAGTCGATCTCGACAAGACTGCTGGTCCTGGTGGTGGTCGGTTCGAAGATTCAGAAGTCGAGGAAGAACAAGGCTTGTCGACATCGACAAGGCTGGTGGACCTCGACAAGGATTCTGCTCCTGGTGTCTACAACGTCGAGGGAGGTGCCGTCGAGGAAGATGTGGGCTTGTCGATCTCGACAAGGCTACTCGATCTCGAGTAGCCTCCTCCTCCTGGTGGCTTCGTCATCGAGGAAGAAGGATCTGGGCTCCCCGATTGGTGGTCGACCTCGACAAGCGTGGTCGAGATCGACGAGGCTGGTCCTGGCTCTGGTTGTCTCAGCGTCGAAGAAGGCCGAGTAGGGTACTGGTGGTCGACCTCGACAAGTCTACTAGAGGTCGAGTAGGGTGGCTCCTCTGGTTTACTGCTCGACGACGCTGGTGCTGGTGGAGGCTCCTTGGTCTGGTCGAGATCGACTAGGGCTCTACTCGATGTCGAGGAGCCTTGGTCGATCTTGACGCCATACTTAGTCCCTGTCAAGGCATCCGAAAAATAATGAATCCACAACGACTTACCTTGGTCCGTGTCGATTGGATTCACTTTGTTTTCCTTGAGGATTGCCATGATCTCCTCCACCTGGGCTTCCATGTCCCTCTTTTCCAGCTCCTCAGGGGTCATATTTCTGACCTTGGGTTCCCCGCAGGTGATATAGCCAGCTGAGATAGATTTGACCTCTTCCATTGGACCTGTATGCCTTTCAGTTTTATTAAAGGAATACTCAATTACCTCATCGCTGATGTTGAAGGTGAGCACTCCTTTCCGTACGCTTATGTTGGCATCCACCGTCGCCAAGAATGGTCTTCCTAAGATAATTGGACAAGTAGGATCTTCTTGCATATCAATTATTAAGAAATCAGCAGGGACGAAGAATTTACCTACTTGTACTAGGACATTTTCCACTATGCCTGTTGGAATGACCACTGTGTTGTTGGCCATGTAAAGTCTAGCATCCACAGGCTCTAGGGCACCTATCTTAATCTTGGACCAAATTGTTAAAGGCATTATACTCACACTAGCTCCAAGATCACATAGGGCATTAATTTTGTATGGACCAAATCCAATAGTTATAGCAATCTTACCTGGATCCGGCCTCTTCTCCAATATGTCCAGATGGCTGCACTCCTCTGTGATTTCAGCCATCGATCGCTTTTTCCTCAGAATCTCCTTCAGGAACTTGACATAAGATGGCATTTCATTGAGAGCTTTTGTGAAGGGGATGGTGACGTTGAGCTTCTGAAGCATCTTGATGAAGCGCTGAAACTTTTTCTCCGCCGGGTCCTTTGGAGATTTTGTGGGGAAAGGCAGCTTCTTTTTCTGATTCGGAGCCAGAACAGACGTCGGAGGTGCTGCAGACTGCTCTATGTCGACCAGAGGTTCCTCGACATCGACAAGTCCTTTGTCGATATCGACCAGATTGGGCCCAGTCGAGTTGCTGTGTGGTGCAGACGAAGATTCTGGAAGTGTCTCCTCGAGGTCGACAAGGATCATGTCGAGGTCGACCACGGCTTTGTCGAGATCGACTTGTTGTTCCTCGTCGTTCTACAGCTTTCCGACCTCTGGCTCTTGTAGTTGATGGCCGCTTCTGAGTTTTATAGCAGCGATGTGTCCAGTCTTTCCTTTAGGATTTGGTTCTGAAGATCCTGGAAGTGACCCTGACTGTCTGGGGATTCCTGCTGCTAGCTGACCAATATGTGTATCAACTGATTTCCGCCAGATATCAATTTCCCCAAGCCTAGAGTTGACACCTTGCATCTGAGTATAGACGGAGTTGAAAGATTGCCTAGTTTCTGAATGGTTCCTCCGTATTTCCTCCAGGACTGTCTGTATATCATCCTTTTTCTGCTTCCTTTCCGGATGTCCTGGAGCTCTATAGGGCAGGGGATTCCTAGGGACACATTGGTTCCATTGTGGTTGTTGAAACCTTTGGTCCCCCATACAACGATTGGGACCCCCTGCGTAAGCTGCATCCTCATGGTGCTCTGCCAGCCTGACTTGCTCTGTGTGTGGGCACTCAGGAGTGGTGTGCCTTTGCGATCCGCATTCTATGCAAGGCTGGTTGACAGAGATATACTTTACTTGCTTGATGAGCTTCTTATTCTGGTCTCTGTAGTATTGTTCCCTCACATCAGGATCAATCTCCTTAGGTGGCTCATATAGGGCCATGGATGGTGCTGGCCTGGCGTATGGGTTCTCTTCATAGGTTGCAGTAGACCCATACTTGTTGTCGTAGTTGGTGAGCTTCTCTAGCACACCCCATGCGTCACCTGGCGGCATCGTCAGATACTCATAGCGAGTATAGTGGTTGATCCTGTCCTTTGTGACTTGATCCAGAGAGTTGAAGAAGATCTCCTGAATGACGTAGGGTGGCTGTCCATGAGTAGGGCAAGATCGCAGAAGTTCCTTGTAGCGCTCCCATGCCTTTGCCAGCGGTTCCCCTTGCTTCTGTTTGAAGGCGGTGATTCTCTGGCGGAGATATGCTGTTTTGGCAGGTGGGAAGAATTTGTTCAGAAACTCTTGCTCTACTTGGGCCCAGGTTGTGAGTGATCTTGCTTTCAGCCCTTCCAGCCATTTCAGTGCAGGCCCAGCGAGAGACCAGCGAAAAGATTTCATCTTGACATATTCCAAGGTTGTACCTTCAGCAATAGTACGGCACATGTCAGAAAAGTTTGTAATATGTTAAAGAGGACACTCATTAAATCTACCGTAAAAGGCATTATTTTTAAGCTCTATAAGAAATTGAGTGCGAATTTCAAAAGAGTTTTCAGGGATTAGAATCGCCGATTCAGGCACGACGAGAGTTGGGTGCATGTAGTCCTCTGCTGTGGTTGGATATTGGGCAAGCTCAGCCTGTGCTTGTTCCCTTGATGCTCTCTCAGCGGTGATAGCAGCATCTTTAGCGGCGATAGCAGCATTCCTTGCGGCCAATTCCCTGGTAAGTCTAGCGACCAGCTGTTCCTGTGTCTCAGCGGCCGCCATGATCCTTTTGAGTTTGGAGTGGATGTGTAGGTAGCGCTCCGGTTCGTTTAAGCTGTCAAACTCAGGTGTTTGACCAGAACGACGCATACACCTGAAAAGTAACTCAAAGAAACAGTGAGAACTGACTACCTAAGGCGCGAATGATTGCTTCCCCGGCAGCGGCGCCAATTTGTTGTATTGCAAGAGTAAATCGAGTATTGAAATAAATATGAAATAAAGTTCAGACTGACTTCCTTGTCTCAACAAATAAATACAAGACTTCCTCCCGTTGTAGTAAGAGAAAATCAGGATCGAATCCACGAGGAAGCACGTCAGCAGTTCTTAGGTAACTGTAAATTCTCACAGAAGCAACAGAAAGACAGAAACACAGAAAGGAAAGAAACAAATAAACCCCGCAAGGGCAACTAAAACAAAAGCAAAGAACAAGCAAAACAAGAAAAGACAAAGCGAAACAGCAAATAAAACGAGGACACAGAAGCTACTCGATCTCGAGTAAGCTGTCCTCTATATCGACAAGAAAAGTGGTGAAAACAGAAAACAGAAACGGAAGCAAACAACTCGACAGACCAAGCTCTACTCGATCTCGACAACAGGTACTCGAGATCGACCAAGGTAGGCAGAAAC
The DNA here is from genome assembly GCA_037127255.1 of Persicaria tinctoria. NCBI lineage: Eukaryota > Viridiplantae > Streptophyta > Magnoliopsida > Caryophyllales > Polygonaceae > Persicaria > Persicaria tinctoria. Next base: position 37,942,747 of record JBANSL010000007.1, read on the forward strand.
AGAAAACAAAAAGTGAAAATCGACGACAACAGAAGAACAACAGTACTCGACCTAGACGAGCACCTACTCGAGATCGACTAGATGCAACTCGATCTCGACCAACTCTTCTCTATCTCGACAAGAACACGGAAACTTAAAGTGCAAATTCTCGAACACAAATTCATAAATTCGATGAAATAAATCAATATATTAAAAGACTTCCAAAGCCAGGGTTTCAACACCGCAACGATAACCATGCAAAGTAACACATAAAGGCATAAAAGATCATGCTTTCCATCAAATAACTTTCGTCATTAACAAATAGGCATATAGAGGCTTTCGCATAAACCCTAATTGTCACTAACCCTTTTTCACATAATTAATCCAAGTTGTATTAAGATCACTTTCGCTTCAATAACACAAACAAGGATCACCTTCAACTCTCGCAAAAGAATCATGCTCATAGGGATAGAAGATGAATTGCACAAAAGATCTGACCTTTATCGCATCGCCTCACATGGCCACCGTCGGGCTCACCCCAGCCCCAGAAGTGGGTGGACTACTCACGCCTCATTGCAATCGCAGACATTGAATGAAAAGAAATAACTTGCATTAAAACTAAATTCAAAGCCTTTTACAATCCTGGCAATCAACTTTCGCAGAATGCCAAAACCCTAAAAACCTTAGAACTCCTAAACTTATCTGTGGAACTAACTAATTGTGTGTGTCTTGGAATTGATAAAACTCAGCCCCCTAGGGCCTTATTTATAGCCTTCATTCCCTAGCTATTCTAGGAAAGAAGATATCTATCTCTATCTAAAATTATATCTAAAACTTGAAAGGATAAATAAATTGTTTTATGGAAATAAATCTAAAAGGAGAAGATAAAACTAAATAGGTAAGTCTTCATGTCTTGATAGATCTTGTCTCCTTGGATAGAACTTGATGGAATCGGATAGAATCTTCCGCCTTCGGCCTCAAGGAATCCCAATTCTACTCGGACAGGTCTCGTCGAGAAGTTTCTGGAATCTGGTCTACTCGAGATCGACCACGGCTCGTCGACCTCGACAAGGATGGTTCGTCGACTGGACCTCCTCGGCTAGATCTGCTCGATGTGCTCGGACTTTGCTCACTGGTGCTCGTCGACCTCGACAAACCCTAGTCGATGTCGAGTAGGACTGGTCATCGACTAGGTCTCCTCGGGCGGCTCTACTCGACAAGGCTCGGACAAGGCTTCTAGGCATCGTCGATCTCGACAAGGCGTAGTCGAGATCGAGTACGGCTGTTTCTTTCCGCTTCCGCGAGTTGCCTCTCCCGCTGGCAGCGAGTTTTTCCACGGCAGCGAGTTGAGTCGCTGGCAGCGAGTGCTCCTGGTCGTCCTCGACTTCGTCCTTGGCTTGTCGACTAGCTCTTCTTCGGCAAGGTCTTGGACTGGCACGGTGGGTCTTGTCGATCTCGACTAGGCATAGTCGAGATCGAGTAGGGTTGCTCGGCGTCCTCGTCCTCGGTTCCTCTCCTTGTCGACTCCAGGTGTGGCGTCTGGGCTTCGTCGATCTCGACTAGGGCTTGTCGAGATCGAGTAGACTTCCGGAGCTCGGGTTGGTCTGTCTCTCGATCAGGCTTTGTCGACCAAGGTTGCTCGGACATGCTCGTCTAGGTCGAGTAAGGCTTACTCGAGATCGAGTAGCCGTGACTCTCAGACTGGTTCCGCTGCTTTGACCTTGGACTTCTGTAATGGTTTTCCGAGCTTTTCCGACCTTCTGTAGAATTGCTGTAAAATGCCTCGATTTCTGCGAATTAAACAGAAACTGGTGTAGATTCCAAAATTTGGCAAATAAACATAAACTACATAGATTCTGTACTATCTAAACCCAAAATGAATGCAATGTATACAGAAATCGATATAAAAGTTACTATAAAACATGGCAGATTCCGCTCACAACACATATCACCCATACAACTGAGGCATATATATCTACTCTTTTACTTGTTACCCACTCCTTTCAAACCATTAACATCACGTATATACACCTACAAACCCAACGCCCAACCTCGATCACTCGATTCGATCGCCAAATGCTTAAATTCACAATCTATTGCCCAATCGATTCACGAAAAGCACACATAAATATCAACAATTACGTCGCTCACCCGAATCGGCTCCTCACCGTTGATATTTACAGACGTTAGCGTCCTCCGATCTGACCGCTGTTGGCACGAACCGTGCTTGGATCGCTCGATCGTCCTCTCCTCTCAATTGTAACCACCTGTGCTTCCGTTTTCTCACCCCTCTACTTCCTAACCCTCTCTAAAGATTTACCCTAGTCCGATTAGTAACTAATAATAATAATAATAATAATAAAATACCAATGGACTTAACATATTATCAATTTCTAGCAATTCCATTAATTAATTAATTCAAGTATTTCTTCCGCCTAGCTACTATTGTTTTGTCCTCCAATTCAAATAATTCCCCTACTTAACATTACCATAATCATAAACTAAAGGCTCTTAATTCATAGTCCCACATTCTAACTTCAATTGTTACAAATCCAATTTTATATCGTCGAGTTCAATTAAAGCTTCCATGACACTAATCAAATTTTTTTTATGGGGGTCATTTTTATAAACTTTGGAAAACATGCACATGTAAGCACATAGATATCAATAATAATTTCAAGGTAACCATGTATAAGTAATTCAAGAAATAAACTTTAAACATGCACAAATAATGTCAAATATGCACAAAGTATGCCCTTCCCCCACCCCATACTTAAACATTATAGTGTCCTCACTGTATAAAAAATAAGGGTAAAGAAAGAAACTCACTAGACAGGTGTGCTGATCGTCGGAAATCGAATGCAAATGCTGCTGTAGTACTGGTCGATTTCGAGTGGCTATGGTCGATATTGACCTAACTGTACTCGATTTCGACTTGCTGCTTTCTTCCTTGTAATTGAAATAATTAGAATAGAAATACCCACAATAGAAAATAATGTCCAAAACCAAAAACAAAAGCAACAATGTTCAAAAATCCCAAAAATAAATGTCTATTTACAAGCTCTAGATTTTATAGTCGCTAGGCCGACTTCTCCATTAAGCTCAAGGTGGCATTTGTAGGGCCCATGTAGCTTGGGCTTCAAACAGGACTCCATTCTTGTCCATCAGTTGTATTCCTCCGGAATGGACCTTGTTCACCGTGAAAGGGCCCATCTTCTTCTTCTTGGACTTGTTGGGGAACCAATGATCATTTGATTTGGAAACATAGACCTTGTCTCTTATCTCGTATGCCTTAGGATCATCATTGGAAATCCTGCATAAACGCAGATATCAAGGCAAACCTCTCCCATGTATAGATAGATCTTTAATTGAAATAGGAGAAGAAAGATCCATACATTGGCTTACCTTTGCAGATTCGGAATCCGGGACCTCCTGAGGATATGGTCGATTTCGACCTATGTCAGTCGATATCGACTGTTGCTGCTCTGGTGGAGATTCAGTCGATGCAGAAGATGGGTCAAAATTGGCCGGTCGATTTCGACCTGTAGTGGTCGATATCAAGTGGTGTTGCTCGAAATCGGCTGACTTTGTCATGGGAGATGAAATCGAGTCGACTTGATCTGGTCGATATCGACCTGTATTGGTTGATATCGAGCTGTTTTGCTCGATTTTTCCTGGCTCGACTTCTGGTGGAGTTGAATCGATATTGGGAGGTTTATTTCGACCTGCATTGGTCGATATCGAGTGCTTTTGTGGGCAAGTCGATTTTTCCTGGTCGATTTTGACCTCATACTTAAGAACTGGCAAAGCATCCGAAAAATAGTTAGTCCATATCGACTTACCTTGATCTATGTCGAGTGGAGTTAGTCCATATCGACTTACCTTTATCTATATCGAGTGGACTCTCTGCTTCTTCGTTCAGGATGGCCATGATCTCCTCCACCTAGGCTTCCACATCCCTCTTTTCCAACTCCTCGGGGGTCATATTTCTTACCCTAGGCTCCCCGCAAGTAATGTACCCGGCTGATATGGACTTAACCTCTTCCATAGGACTTGTATGCCTTTCAATTTTATTAAAGGAATACTCAATTACCTCATCGCTGATGTTGAAAGTGAGCACTCCCTTCCTTACGCTTATGTTAGCATCCACCGTCGCCAAGAAGGGCCTTCCTAGAATAATTGGACAAGCAGGGTCCTCCACCATATCAATAACTAAGAAATCAGCAGGGACGAAGAACTTACTTACTTGTACTGGCACATTGTCCACCATGCCTGTTGGGATGACTACCGTGTTGTTCGCCATGTAAAGTTTAGCATCCATAGGCTCTAGGACACCTATCTTAATCTTGGATCAGATTGATAAAGGCATTATACTCACACTGGTTCCCAAGTCACATAAAGCATTAAATTGATAATGACCAAATCCAATGGTTATAGCAAACTTACCTGGATCTGGCCTCTTCTCAAGTACGTCCATTTGGTTGTACTCCTTTGCGATCTCAACCATTGACCGCTTTTTGCTCAGAATCTTCTTAATTAAGGAACTTGACGTAGGATAGCATCTCATTAAGAGCTTTTGTGAAGGGTATTGTGACGTTAAGCCTTTGAAGCCTCTTGATGAAGCGCTGGAACTTCTTCTCTGCTAGATCCTTTGGAGATTTTGTCGAGAAAGACAGCTTTTTCTTTGGCGAAGGTGCTGATGTGAAGTGGAGGGGGTCGAAATCGACTGGCGTTTGGTCGATATCGACCTGTTTCTGGTCGATATTGACTGGATTTGCTAGCCTGGGGCTTTGTGGAGGAATCGGGTCGATTTCGACCAGGGGGTCGATATCGACTAGGGACTCGTCGATAATGACTGGGTTGGTCGATATCGACTGGTCTCTAGTGCCCTTTTCCTCTATTGTTTGCTCCTGCATTTGCATCTGTCGCCCACTTCTTAGGTTCATAGCAGCTACCTGTCTTGTAGATTTACCCTTAGGGTTAGGTTTAGAGTTTCCAGGGAGCGTACCTGACTGTTTGGGGATGGATGTTGCTAGTTGGCCAATCTGTGTGTCAATCGATTTCTTCCAGATATCGATTTCCCCAAGCCTAGAGTTGACACCATGCAGCTGAGTATGGATGGAATTGATAGATTACTTGGTTTCTGAATGATTCCTCCGCATCTCTTCAAGATTGGTCTACATGTCATCTTTCTTACTTTCTCTATCAGGGTGACCAGGGGTTCTGTAGGGAGGGGGATTCTGATGTTGGTGTTGTCGATAGTAGCTCCAGTTATGGTTCTGATGTGGCCATGAGTAGTGTCACCTTGCGTACCTTACCTCCTCGTGGGTCTCTCCTTGCTGTACTTGATCGACGTGTGGGCACGTAGTAGTGTTGTGCCTCACAGACCCACATTCCAAACAAGGTTTATCTTTAGAGATGAATTTTACCTGTTTGGTGAGATGACGTACCTGATCATTGTGGAACTAGTTTCTGACGTCTGGATCAACCTCCTTTGGTGGCACATACAACGGCATAGATGGGATAGAACTTTCATACCTTTCGTCAGAAGCGGCCGCAGAAGTCCCATATGTGTTGTCGTAGTTGGCCAGTGTCTCAAATACCTCCCATGCTCAGCGTGGAGTGTATCCGAGATACCTATAGGCGGTGTAATTGTTGATCCCGTCCTTAGTAGGTGCATCCAGGCAGTTGAAGATGATCTCCTGGATGACGTATGGTGGTTGTCCATGCGAAGGACAGGATTTGAGAAGCCTCTTGTAGTGCTCCCAGACTTGTGCGAATGGTTCTCATGGCTTTTGTCTGAAAGCCGTGATTTGTTGTCTGAGGGCGTTGTCTTTGCAAGAGGAAAAAACTTGTTGAGGAACATGTCTCGTAGTTCATTCTAGGTCCGAATTGACCGTGCGGACAATCCTTCCAGCCAATGTTGTGCTACTCCTGCAAGGGACCAACAAAAAGCCTTTAGTTTTAGATATTCCAAATTAGCACCATCTACAATTGCTTCACATAAGTCTATAAAAGTTGTGATATGTTCTAAAGGACATTCATTGATTCTTCCCCTAAATTGATTCCTCCTAATTTCAATAATAAAAGAAGGACGAATTTCAAAATTAATAGCGGGAAGAACGATCGGTGATTCTGGAACTTCCAGAGTAGGATGCAGATACTCCTTTGCGTTGGCTAGGATATGTCCGATCTGCTCCTCAAGTTCCCTTCTTGCGTTGATCTCGCGATCTACCCTTGCCTCTCATCGGTGCTGGTTCTGTGTATATTCCGCCTCTCGTTGGGCGTGTGCTGCTTCTCTAGCGGTGGATTCCTCTATCTTTAAGCGGAGTTGCTCAAGCTCCTGTGCTGGTGTGAGCGGAACCACATTCTTGTCGTTGGGATGAGTCTCCATGAGTCTCTTCCTTAGCCTTTGCTGAAGATGGAAGAAGCATTCTGCGTCGAAAATAGGGTATATGGGTGTGCAATCAGTTCTTCGCATGCACCTGAAAAACAAAAACAAAAAAAAACAAGCAAAAGAAACTAAAAAGCAAAAACAAATAAAAAGAAGAGAAAAAGAACTAAAAAGGGCGCGATTGATGGCTTCCCCGGCAACGACGCCAAATTTGTTAGGAGGAAAATCAAGTATGAAATATAGATTCCAAATTTGACTCTCTGATCTCCGCAAATTAATTACAAGACTTCCCCCCGCTGTAGTAGAAGGTAGTCAGGATTGATCCACGAGGAAGCGTGTCAGCGCCCGCCTTTTCAGTTCAGTAACTCAGCAGATTTTTGACCAGAAGAGCATTCGATATCGACCTGTCTAGTCGATATCGACCACTGCGTCGATAGAAACTGCAAAACTGAAGAGCAGCACCAAAAATAGAAAAAACCGATCGGTCGATATCGACCTAATGCACTCAATATCGACTAACTTTACCCGAAATCGACCAAAAGTGCTCGAAAATCCAGTAAAAACAGAACCTTTGCAATGACGGAAAATAGCACGGAATATGCAGAAATAAATTCAATACTTTAAAGCTTCTAAGATCAGGGTTTCAATACCACAACGATAACCATGTAAAATAACAGATAAAGGCATACAAGATCATGCTTTTCATCAAATAACTCTCGTTATTAACAAATAGGAATATAGAGGCTTTCACATAAACCCTAATTTTTACTAACCCTTTTTCACATAATTAATCCAAGTTGTATTAAGATCACTTTCATTTCAATAACACAAACAAGCATCACCTTCAACTTTCGTAAAAGAATCATGCTCGTAGGGATAGAAGACGAATCACCTTACATGGCTACCGTCGGGCTCACCCCGACCCTAGAAGTTGGGTGACTACTCGCTCTTCATCATCAATAAACACATCAAAGATTTCTGGAAAATAAATTGCATTGAATAAACTAAATAAGAAAGCTTACAACCAATCAAAGCCAAATCCCACTTTTGCCTTCTCCAACTTCTCTCACCACAAGCTCTCTCTCTCTCTCTCTCTTTACTCTCTCTATGTAACTAATTGTAACTAGAATTGAATGAATAAAATCCATCCCTTAGGGCTTTATTTATAGGCTTCCTTCCAAGCTAATCTAGGAAAGAAATCTATCTATATCTAAATTTATCTATCTAAATACATAAGATAAAACTTGGTAATAAAAGAAATAAATCTAAAAGGAAATTATATCTGAAGTGGAGACATCTCTTCTCCCTTGATAGATCTTGATAAATCTCCTCTTGAGTTGATATAATATCATTTGCTTCATGTGGAAGAAATCCAGCTCAGCACTCGGACTCGGATTCAGCTCGATTTCGGCTATTGTATATCGGTCGATATCGATCAAAACTGGTCGATATTGATCTCGTCTTCTTAGCTTCGCTTTAGACACTCGATCCCGGCCTCCAGGATGAAAATCAACCGGGTTTTGGTCGATATCGACCAAGGTGGTTGAAATCGACTTGTCGTCTCGGCTTTGGATTCTGACACTCGATCTCGGCCTCTGACAAGATTATCGACGAAGTTTTACTCGATATTGACCAACTAGGTCGATATCGACCTGTCTTTTCCGCTCCATCTTTCTGGTCGATTCCTGGCATCTTGGCTCGAATTGGTCCACTCGATATCTACCTAGTTCAGTCGATATCGACCTCTTTGTGTCGAGTGCTTCTTTCCTCGTTTCCATCTCGATTTATCCTAGTTCCGCTACTCCTTGACCTCGGACTTTCTGTAGTTGACTTCGAGCTTTTCCTCCTTTCTCTGAATTGTTGTACTTGCCTCGATTTCTGCGAAATTAAACAAAAACTAGTGTAGACTCCATGATTTGGCAAATAAGTGTAAACTACATAGAATCTGTACTTTTCTAACCCAAATGTACGAAATGCATGCAGAAATCGATATAAAAGTAAGTATAAAACATGGCGAAATAGGCTCACGACATTAGGTATCACAAAGGATGATAAGAACATTTGTAAAACAGAGGATAGACGAAGGTTAATTTTCTATGTGTTGCAAACTGGAGATGTCGGGTCTTTAAAGAGGAAGAACATGCTCCACGTTCGAACATGTAGGAGGAAATCTCGGAAGTAGTTAAAACCAATGGATAAGGAGGAGAGAAATCCAAGAACAATTTTTTTTTGTCGTCGTAAATTGTTCTTTGTTGATGCTATTTACACCCAAATTTTTTACTATTCACACCACAAAATTCATTTTTTAATGTACATATTCGAATACATATGGATGTGACTCGTAAGGGACAAGCCTATATGACTCCTAAGTCACATGTGTTTATTTTTCATATTAAGTTTTTTTTAATAATTATATGTATGTATCTCTTAAATTACAGTTTGTACCTCAGGAATTACAAATTAACATGTGCATGCAAAAGCACACATATTTTTTAAAAAGTAAAAAGCTGAAATTTTGGTGCCAGTAATAAAAAATATGGATGGATGTAAGATTTGTGTTTTTTTAATATATGAATTGGTTAATAAGTGTTATATTTTTTTATATCAATTTGACAATTTGTTGCATGGGATAAAATGTGCTTTAGAGTTTAGAGTGACAAGTTAGGATTGAACGAAGAGGGTAGACAATAGAACACACGATAAAGAAAAGGCAAGATTTGCATTTGGATTAATGATAGAGCATGATTAGATATGCATACTTGGATTCATTTACCATAGTTTGGTTGTAAATAATGCATATTTTAGTTATAATTACATGTTTACCTGTGGTGTTGGTAGAGTCGGAATCTATGCAATTTTATGGTTAATTTTAGGTAGATGTGGATCCGACGAGAAATGAGGAGACTCTTGGATGAAGGAAGATTCAAGTGGAGGAAGAAAAGTGAAGAGAATGGGAGCGGAGTCGAATTTCGAGAGCCTAAGTGAAGAACAAGTCAGCAGAAGTTGTCGCCAGAGAAGCTGAACTTGTAATGCACTCTCTGGAGACCTCGATGGTCCGATTGACTATTATAAGCATGTGTTGGAAAGCTCTCTCCGAGATCTATAACTTTTGTGTTGACATAGAGACCAAATTCAACGAGGAAAAATCGATGTGAACAGTATGGCAGCCCCGCGGCCAAGCTAGCCGCCCCGCGGCTCGAAGCCCATCCGAAGGATTTCGCTGATCGCTTGGCCACGCCGCGGCCTGGGTTGGCTGACCCGCGGCCTTCGCAGAAACGCCAAAATAGAACCGGACTTTAATTAGGGTTTTTTTTTGTTAGTTTTTGGCCGACTCTTTGGACGCTTTTAAAAGACTTTTCTAGGTTATTCTATCATTGAGTTTATGCACTTTTAGAGATTATTGAGAGAGTGTCGTTGAGGATGAGCAAATAAACTCTCAAGGTTTCGCCTATAGTTTGGATCTTTATTTGTTAGATTGTGAGTTCTTTAATCTAGTTCTTATTCCTATTCGAATGTTTGACTTCTTTGAGTTTAATTCCTTATATGACATAGTAGATTTATTGTATGAGTTTATGAATAGTATGATGATTTGGGTGCTTCCTTAGTTCCCGGATTATGAGCACCACATGGCCTAAATTGTTCCATACCTTATATTTTCTACCTTCGCCCCATTACAACGTAATTGAAAGACCTTATGATTTCATGATCTTAAATGCTTTGATGGTGGCACTGTTATGCTTGGTGATCATTCTGTGCTTAAAATTAAAGGTGTTGGATCTATTGCCTTAAAGATGTTTGATAATGTGGTAAGAGTTATAAAGGATGTTAAATGGGTTCCTGCTTTAAGAAGAAATTTGATGCCTGAAAGTGCTCTTGAAGAATTACATTATGATATGTTCAGTTCCAAAGATGTGACCGTTGTTACTAAGGATAGTAAGCCTGTTATTAAGTGCATTAGAAAAGGTGGCTTCTATGAATTGCTTGCTACTCCTGTGATGAACTTCCCTACTGCTTCTAACTCTGTGAAAACCATGTCATTAAGTGAAACCCTTATGTGGCATAACAAGTTAGGTCATTTAGGCAATAAGGGCTTAAAAAATTGGCATAAGTCTGGCATTCTCAACGCTAAACCTTGCACTATTAATTTATGTGAAAACTGTGTGCTTGGTAAACATACTAGGAAAAGTTTTAAGTCTTCTATACATGTCTCAATTGCTCCTCTGGATTAGATACATTCTGATCTTTGGGGCCCTGCCCAAGTTTCTTTTGTTGGTCATAAAAGGTATTTCATGTCCCTTGTTGATCACTATAACAAATATGTTTGGGTTTATTTTTTGAGAACTAAAGATGAGGCTTTTGAAACTTTCAAGATGTGCAAAACTAGAGTTGAAAAAGAAACTGGATTATCTGTTAAATGTTTGAAAACTGAGAATGGTTTGGAGTTTTGCAATTCTGTGTTTAATGCTTTCTATCAAGAGCATGGTATTAAGAGACATTTAACCATTCCTAGAACCCCTAAGCAAAATGGTACAGCTGAGAGCTTAAACATGACACTTCTTGAAAAGGCTAGATGCATGTTAATCTCTTCTGGTTTGCAACATTGTCTATGGGGTGAAGCTGTGATTACTCCTGCTTATTTGATTAATAGAACTCCTTCATCTGTGATTGCTTTTAAAACACCTTATGAGTTATGGACTAACAGAATACCTAAACTTGATCATTTAAAACCTTTTAATTGCACTGCTTTCTCTTATGTCAATCAAGGTAAGTTGGAACCCAGGTCACAGAAATGTGTGCTGCTTGGGTATCCTAAAGGGGTCAAAGGTTATAAACTGTTGATTATCGAACCTGGTGTTCATAAGACAGTTGTGAGTAGGAATGTTATATTCAATGAGCATGAATTTAAATTTAAAAAGACTTCTGCTTCTGTGCTACATGAGACTGACTTGCAGGAACATGATGGTGATCAGTTCTATGTTCCTAAGAACATGGATTATGATTTTGAAGATGAGTTTGACAATGGTTATTCTTCTACACACTCCCGTCCTCTCTCTATTTCTTCTCCTGCCCCTCTTGCTTCTGTGATTGTGCAACCTCACCAATTTGGTGGGGAAAATAATGAATATGTGCTACCTTCCTCTTCTATTTCTCCTATTTTTGTGAATGAGGATGTTGTTGTTGAATCTGCGTCTGCTTCTGGTTCTGGTAATTCTAGTTCTTTAGATGCTCTTAGACATGATTTAACTGATTGACAGTTGACTAGGGATAGGAGTCCTAGGACTGTCATCCCTAATAAGAGATTCATTAATAACATTGTTGAGTTTGCTTGTCTTGTTTCTTCTGTGGTTCAAAGTTATACTCTCGAAACTTATGAATGTTGTGAGCCTACTTTGCCATGTTTTATACCATCTTTTATATCGATTTCTACATGCATTTCATACATTTGGGCTAGAAAAGTATAGAATCTATGTAGTTTATGCTTATTTGCCAAATTATGGAGTCTACACTAGTTTCTATTTAATTTCGCAGAAATCGGACGCACATTGGAGCTTAAAGGAAAGTCATGAAGAAGCTAAGAATGGTGCAGCTGGAGGAAAGCCTACTTTTCACCAATCATCATTCTGAATCAAGCTTTGATGTCTTCAAGAACGTTGTAGCCCTCAAAAAGAGCTTTCCAACGCATGATCATATGCGTCAATCGAACAAACGAAGAGTCGGGAAAGTGCGTTTCAAGAGCATAGTAGAATGCTGAGAGCGAACCAGTTCTACTCAACGTCGACCAAACTTGGTCGAGATCGAGTACATCGAGCCAAGAAATCTACACGGAGTCGAACAAAGTCACTCGAGCAACACAGTCTTGGTCGATATCGGGGACAAGTCGACGAGCCTAGAATCCTAGCCGAGCTCGAGTGCAACCCCGGGAGAAAAATCTTACTCGACGTCGAGGAAACTTGGTCGACGTCGAGGAACATTCCAGAAAGTCCGAGATTGAGGAGAAATCTGAGCATTGTGGTTACTTGCAAGCCACGATTCGAGATATTGTGTCAAGAGACATCAAGTTCTATCAAAAGAAGGAAGATCTATCCACATTAGTCCTAGTTTCCTTTTGGGATTTATTTGTTTTATTTCCAAATTTAATCATTAAGCTTTAGATAGATAGGATTAGATAAAGATAGACTGTTCCTTCCTAAAATAGCAAGGATTGGAACCTATAAATAAAGCCCTAGGGGGCTGATTTTCATTCATTCAAGCCACGACGTCTTCGGGCGCAAGGAGAGAGGAGAGAGAGAGGAGGCAAGAGAGGAGAGAGAGGAGGAACGTTTGGAATGTTTTGTAAGTTTAAGTTTTATTTTGAATGTTAAAGTTTCTTTTATTATGTTTTGTTTCTAATTTACTTCTTCTAGAGTTGTGGTGATCCCAACATGGATATGTTTGTTTGATTTATGAATTTATGAATTTGTATGTCTTTATCATCATCTACCTATGTGCTTAATCCTTTGCGAGAGTTGAGGAAATTCCTTATTTGTGATATTGAAGCGAAAGCGATCTTATTATGAATTTGGATAGTAATTAGGGTTTACTTGCGAAATTTGGTTGATCCTAATTAAGAAAAGGTAGTAAGACATAGGGTTTATGCGAAAGCCTCTATATTCCTATTTGTTAATGACGAAAGTTATTTGATATAAAGAATGCATCTTTATGTGATTTATAAATCTACACATATGTTTATTGTTGTAGTGATCCCTAACCTTGGAAGTTTGCACCATTATTAGTCTACTTTCTTTATTTTAAAGTTTTTACAGCCACTCGACATCAAACCACCATGCCCTCTACATCCCTCGACATCGACCAAGTCTTGGCCGACGTCAACAACAATCTCCTCACCTTTTCCCGCTATTCCCGAACCCCAAAACACACTAAACCCTAGAACCGCTGACTTCTCTCCTGAGGACGAACCTGACTCTACTATCCTATAGGGGGGTCTTGACTATAAATGTATTTGGTCGAGAAAGCCTTTCGTCAAATTGGCGTCGTTGCTGGGGAGATATCAATCGCGCCTAGTTTAATTGTGTTTAAGGTTCAGAAAAGCCCATCCCCTTTTTCTTACCCTATCACATACCTTACCACCACATACCTCACCGGTACCAATTGGGTGCCAAGCTTTTGCTAATAATTTATGTTCTTGATTATGATTTCAAAGCTTAGGTACAAAGATGGAAGACTTTGTCGAAGGGAATCCTGCATGGGAAGAATGGTTTCAAGATTTGAGACGGAGAAATAGGATCGCAATGGAGGAGGCACGATTAAGGGAAATAGCCCGGCTGGAAGACAAAATTCGAAGGCTTGAGGCTTCCATTCAGTGTACAGGACCATGCCCTCCTCCCGACGAGCCAATTGACCTTCTCGATGTCGACAACCAGTTATGTCCTTCCTTGAATTTCATTCCTACTTTTCTACCTATTGTTGACGAATCATATGAAGGATCCCAAGACGAAATAGCACTAGAAGAGAAGAAAGAGGACATTGTTGCCCAGAGTGTTACAAGGTCACTTTTACCATACAAGGTGAAGGCCATCCCCGACAATTTCGAGCAAACGATGTTCATATTCAAGTATGCAAGGGGACACTACTCAGGGCCACATCAGAACCAAAACTGGAGCTACTATCGCCAGCCCCAGCATCAGAATCCCCTTCCCTACAGAGCCCCTGGTCACCCTGACAGAAAAGGTAAGAAGGATGACCGACATACCATTCTTGAAGAGATGCAGAGGAATCATTCAGACACCATGTAGTCTATCAATTCCATCTACACTCAGATGCATGGTGTCAACTCTAGGCTCGGGGAAATTGATATATGGCGGAAATCGATTGACACCCAGATTGGCCAACTGGCAACATCCGTCCCCAAACAATTAGGTACGCTCCCTGGAACATCTGAACCTAACCCTAAGGGTAAATCTACTAGACATCTGGCTGCTATGAACCTAATGACTGGGCGACAGATGCAAACGACGGAGGAAAAGGGTACTGGAGACCAGTCGATATCGACCAACTCAGTCGATATCGACCCCCCACAGGTCGAAATCGACCCACTTCCTCCAGAAATCCCGAGGCCAGCCAATCTAGTCGATAACGACCACACAGGTCGATATCGACCAAGAACCACTCGATATCGACCCCCTCCACTCGACATCTGCACCTCCGACGAAAAAGAAGTTGCCTTTCCCAACAAAATCTCCAAAGGATCCAACAGAAAAGAAATTCCAGCGTTTCAAAAGGATGCTTTAAAGACTCAACGTCACAATACCCTTCTCAGAAGGTCTTAATGAGATGCCATCCTATGTCAAGTTCCTTAAGGAGATCCTAAGCAAAAAGAGATCAATGACTGAGATCGTAGAGGAGTGCAGCTAGATGTACGTTCTAGAGAAAAGGCCAGATCCATGTAAGTTTACTATAACCATTTGATTTGCTCAATACAAATTTAATGCTTTATGTGACTTGGGAGACAGTGTGAGTATAATGCATTTATCAATCTGGTCCAAGATTAAGATAGGTGTCTTAGAGCCTGTGAATGCAAAACTATACATGGCGAACAACACGCTCGTCATCCCAACAGGCATGGTAGACAATGTGCCAGTACAAGTAGGTAAGTTGTTTGTCCTTTCTTATTTCTTAGTTATTGATATGGCAGAGGACCCTGCTTATCCAATCATTCTAGGAAGGCCCTTCTTGGGGACGGTGGATGCCAACATAAGTGTAAGGAAGGGAGTGCTCACTTTCAACATCAGTGATGAGGTAATTGAGTATTCCTTTAATAAAACTGAAAGGCATACATGTCCAATAGAAGAGGTCAAGTCGATATCAGCTAGGTACATCACCTGCAGGGAGCCTAAGGTAAGAAATATGACTCCTGAGGAGCTGGAAAATAGGGATATGGAAGCCCGGGTGGAGGAGATCATGGCCATCCTGAACGACGACACAGAGGATCTACTCGACATCGACCAAGGTAAGTCTATGTCGACTAATTATTTTTCGGATGCCTTGCCAGGATTCAAGTATGGGGTCGAAGTCGATCAGAGTTACTGGACGTCGAGTAACTTGGTCGACGCCGACCAAAACCCAAACCCTCCACCAATAGTAGCACCGTCGAGCAAACAACCCGAAGCCGAGCATTCCTCAACATCGACCAACTTGGTCGACGTCGACCAAAAACCTTCTTCCTCGACTCCCTCCTCCTCGACCGGCAGTCCACCCGATGAAGGTAAGTCCTCGACGTCGAGTAACCTTACTCGATGTTGACCAGACCCCGAGGTCCCGAAATCCGATTCTGCGAAGGTAAGCCAAGATATGGACATCTCTTCTCCTATTTCCATTAATGATTTATCTATACATGGGAGAGGTTTGCCTTGATATGTGCGATTATGCAGGATTTCCACTGATGATCCAAAAGAATATGAAGTAGGTGAAATACCCGCGTATTTCCGTTTATTTAATTTTAGAATTTAGATAAATAAAATTTGGAATTTTTTTCTTATTCTTATTATTTTAATGTGTCAAGTTCGTAAGATAGTTACTTCGCATTTTATAATGTGAAATGTGGGAAATTAATCTATTTAAATTATTTAAATAAATTAATTAAAGTTTTACAAATAATATTTATATATTATATATTTATGGGTAAATTAGTGGATAACTAGATTTGTATTTGTATGTATATGAATTATTTATGTACGTAAATAACTATACATATATATACATCATATATAATACAAGTGTAATAAATATAATGTATATACACTACTTGGTGGCTAATCCGAAGACAGTCAGGCCGGCCCACATAGCAATTCGACACCAGCCCAGTGCAGCACACGGAGTCGGGAAAAGATTAGATTATTTAAAAACAAAATTATATCTTAACTAAAGGATAACTAATAATGATGTTTGGCCTAATCATTTAACCTCAAATCCCTATCTTCAGGGAATCCGAATTAGGCTAATTTGAGGAGGAGATTTCGGACTTCTATTAGGTCTATCTCAAACCCCTTAACTCTCTCCCATTCATTCCCCACGAACCCACAAACAGCCACCGAAGAGCACAGACCACCAACTATCTCCGATCACTCTCGACCGCGATTCCGGAGAAACCAAGGCTGAAGACCAACACCAACGGTATCTTCGAACACCCAGGGGACCACCTAGAACGCCCCACGGCAGCAGATCACCGGGAAGACGTCCGAAACGACATTGGAAGTTTCTGAAAAGCTGTGTTCGACAGCCTCTCTTTCGGGCCACTCCACCGCCACAAAAGGGCCGCCACAAAAGGGCTCTGACGTCTCCGATTTCAACACCATCGTGCTCTCTTCATCACCTTGTATCGATCCCAACTTCTCCCTTGCTCCGAAACATTTGGAGACGCTCATACTACATCCCCGAAATTGACTGGTGAGCAGTTTTGTCTCTGTGCAGAAAAACGTGTTTTTTGTGTTCGTTTTTCTTTCTTTCCTTCAGTCCAAGGGCTGTTATCTCACAAAAATCACTCTCTTTCAGATTCATACCATATGAAGGATCATAGGCTCGAAACTTGGACGTTTTCGTGTCCCGTTTGGGTAAGATCCGCTCCGCTCATCGCGATTTATCGATTTTCGATTAAGTATGCGATGTTATATTAACTCATATGTGTTATTGGAGCAGATTTCTGTCTGTTTTACTCTTAATATTGAGTAGGTACCGAATTGGGTTGGCTTTTGGGAAAAGCAAGGGTAAGTTTTGTACTTTTTAAAAGTTACGGTGCCGTTTCCGTAATGTCTAAAAAGTTACTAATACCCTATTTGAATTCTGTAAAATGTCAGGTCCAATATCATATTATTCTCACCAACTACACTTAAGCATTTCGTCAGATTAAGGCAAGAAGTTTGGTTCAATCAGTGCATTTCTGCAATTTCGTGCCTTTTCGCAATTATCGTTTGTTGTGTCCTTTATAGATTCCATTCTATGAGTTTGTGATAAATATAAAATTTAGTTCAATTTGTTTCTATTTATCAACTCCTAAATCTCACATAGCATGACAACTCGGGTAATGATAGCTTCATCTCATGATTTGAGAAAATTATATTAAAGGCCCGAACTTCCTAAAAAGCATGATTTGTTCATTTTGTTTCCTTCATGCTAGTTAAGTATGATATATTATTGGTTTTGAATATCCATGCTTGTCAGCTATATTATTTCGTACACTTTAGAAATCTGAAGTGTACAATATGCCTTTTGTGGTCACCTAAGATGTAATTGTGGATTGGTACTTATACTGTTTGTATTATTATCATTATTATTGTGGTTATTGTTGTTATTGTGAAGTGTATCTTAAATAATGGAAAATGGTAAAGTCAGATCAAAGTTGTTTTATACCTTGCTCTATAAACGTCTCATGAGATGCCCCTTCGAAATTGCAAATCTCTCGAATGGGTACATCTGCCTAAGGGTAGTAGGTCATCCGCCCAGTATATGCGGCCGAGGCCGGTATCACTTGTCCTAAGTAAATGATAACGTTGTGTATAATTGTGTTGTTACGATTATGGTGTTGTACATTACTTACTAATAGGTGACCCTCTTTCAGTGACGTTATATCATATTCTTTCCGTACTCGGAATATGATTCCCTAGGATCTTCATATCCGCATCCTATTGAAACACTCGATCCTTTTGGATCATCCTGTTGTGTTAATGTTTTTATTCAATGAAACGAGTCTTGTATCCACATACATAAATCTCTATTTTTATTTTTAGTCTACAATCACAATACCCTTTTATGGTCAATGGGTGGTAGACGGAGTCTTGAACATTTTACTTTCTGCTGCTTGCTAGTCGTAAAAAGACTAAGCGTCCTATTTTTCTCCTTTAGACGGTTGGGGTCCCTGGTTTGCATACTACACCTCAGTCACTAATCCGTAGGTTTAGGTAAACGGTCTTGAGGCGCTGAAGAATAAAGGATTTCATTGTTTTCAATGTATTGTGTTTTTGACTTAAGGTACAAACTTTCAGAAAGTATGAGATTTATTTTATTGTTTCCGCTGCTACTATTTCATGAATTTGGTTATTATTTTTGGACCCCTTTGTTTTGGGTAACTTAATTTATTTTAGAATGTTATTTTATATTTAAGTCTTCCGCTTATTTACTGTTTGCTTACTATCATCTTGTTTATGGGAGCATGATTGCATGTCCCTATAAGCCTAAGGCGGTTACAAAGACATTAAAGTCTGCGTAATTGCTGGCGCTGCAACATCTCTTCGGTGTTCTAAGAAGGGGTGTTAGTGTTACAGAAGGTGGTATCAGAGCTTCCAATTAAAATGTATAAATATCTTTTTAAGAAAATAATTTAAATTTAAATAAAACTTTGTAAAACAAAATATATTTCAAAATTAATTTAAATGTAGGAATGTTATAATATTATTATATATGAATGTAAAAGATATATATATATATTTACTTAGATAGAGTTTTACCTTTTAGATAAGATCCTAGTCTTAGAAGCTAAGGACATTACTTCTATATATATTGTATTTGGTGGATTCCCCAGAACACACAATTGAATACAATCACATATTTTCCCCTTTTCTTTGCCCTAGTTTTATAACACGTTATCAGCACGAGTGTTTGCTCTTTGATTTGCTCGAAGGTTTGCCCTTTGACTTGCTCTTCGATACGGTTTGCCATTTGATTCGATCTTCGATACGGTAAATACGTTTTTAATTAATTTTACATATTGATTAGCCTACTGCTCTCCACTATAATTGATTACGAAATTGTGCGTACGAAACTGATTTATTAATTGTCGGTGTGGTACTGCAGTATGCCTTATATTTTATATATCTTTCACTCTGCTAAATCTTTAATTGCCCATCTATAATTAATTTTCGTGTTTGCATCGTTATATGCCTTTTACTTTATCTTTCGTGGTTGCATCGTTATTGCCCTCATAATTAAATTTAATTTTCTTTATAGAATTTCAATAAAGCTTTTAGCTTTACATATTTTCTGTATGGGATTCATATGTCTTTCGTGTAATTAATTAAGTCCAAGTTTAGAGTTAAGCATGTATGTTCAGTTTGGTACAATTTGATTATTCCTATATTGCTTGCATGCTACTGTTTGGCTTATTTATATATCTAATTGAAATTTATGTTTGTCGTGGTTAATCATATTCATTGGCCTGGTCTGTTTGCCCCGTATATATCTATTGTCTATATACCTTTTCGATATCCTTTTTGGATTAAGTTAATGCTAGTGATATCCTATATATCATACTGTATCACCGTAAAACATAAATTCCTATGTGAGATCATGCTTTACTTAGTACGTGGATACATCAGGTAGATATGTGCTTGAATATTCCAATGTGGATTATTGCTTTTAATCTATAAATGTGCGTGCTTTAGTCTTGATAAACATATACCATACATACCAATTATGTGTTCGTTATTATATATATCGATTCCTTTGTTTCACTTGTGGGCGGTGGAGGTTTTTGGCCGCCGTTTCAAAGCGTGGATTTTCCAAGAGAGCTTGTTGGATCCACTCTCGATTTGTGCCTCTCGACGGGGACACACACCGTTTTCGTTTCCGTGGCCGAGGGCACAATCAAAGCTCTAAATTCGCCTCCAGGATCCGCATCCCCGGCCTATAGCCGAGGTTCGATGCCTCCTATGAACCGCCATCGCGCCTTTGGGGATTCTCCATTGTCGTTGGGATCGAGGCGGGTCGATCGCTGGTTGCCGAGCCATATGCCACCTACATCGTCGGTTGCCCAAAGTGACTGGATGCCGCCCGGAGTCGCGCGCCGCCGTTGTTCTCGTCATATTTCAGCGATGAAGACGATTAAATATTGTTCCAAGTTTAGAACAATTACGAAACCAGCCCGGGGTATTAAAAAATTGCGAGATTGGCCCAAAATTTTCTAGTAATTACAGGGTTATAAGTTTTGTCCCTAATGAAGGTTCCGATGAGTGGAAAATCTCTTCCCAGAAGCGATGAGATTTAGCGAGTGAAGTAGATAAACACATCCCCGAATAGGATGTATACATAAATTATATTGATCCCAAAGTGCGCCGTCGTGGAGGTAAGTGAAATTTGAGTTTTCTACTTTATTATTTTGTTTATAAATAATTCAATTGGTCTCCCGAAGTAGAAAATATTAATCTCTCGAAGTGGATGAAAGTAAAAGAAATTGATATTATGAATCACTTGACGTGATTTATAAATTTCATCCCCGTAGTGATGAAACAATAAGTATCATCCATGTAGCGATGAGTAACGATTATTGTTTTGTTTTGTTTTGTATATTATATTTTTATCGATCATCATCTCCTGAAGTAGATGAAAAGTCATATCTCTCGGAGTAGATAGTGAATAAAATAGATTATCGCCGATTGGAAAGTTAATCAAAATAAGGCATTATGATAATATTGTAAATCTGTTTTGGAGTGTGATTATGTACGCGTTCCTCACATAAGAGGTACTTCACTTTCCTTGCTTGATTAATTAGAATTGCAAAAGGTTTAAGGCCTTATACAAGAGGATGAATAGAATTATGTTATATGCTATGTGTTTTAAATAAACCATGATTATAATTTATTAATATTTTGATTTGGTGATGTGTGGTGTAATGCGAGTGGTTTGTCCACGGATCCACACCAGGATATCATTGTAAAAGGAGACGAATCCTAGAAGATTGAACTCTACTTGGTAGTGAGTCTATATGGGTTAGGCTCGACTTTAAGGCTCTTGATGGAGTTGAACTGATTTTTGCGGTTAGGTAAGCCTAACCATCATATATTTGAATTATGATTTTTTTGCCTTTTGATGATGAGTGATTATATATGCGTGTTATGAGTTCATCTCATACATTAAATATGGATTACCATTTAGTTGCTAATTGCAATATGACGTTATTGATTGCACATGTAGATTTTATATCATAAGTCATGTCATAGTGCTAATATACTTTGATATATAAGAATTTAGAGCACTGATAAATCATATATGATTGGGGGTTGACGATGCATATAGATATGGTTATTGAGTAAATTGACCGTACATTGGATGAATACATGATAAATGATATCTAAATGAATTGATACTTTGATAAGTTGATGAATAAATAACGTAATCATGCATCGATTAAAATATTAGCCTCATATTTGTAATGATGCGCTAAGATGATATTGTTGATTCCATCTTGCTATTTGTTTCATATATGATTTGTTTCATAGAAGGTGAAATATAAACTCCAGAAGTGGTTAAACTTGTTTGTTTCCTGGTCACCAGAAGTTGACATTATTTATGTATCATGAAGTTGATTTGTATTATATCCCCGAAGTAATTGCATGCAAATAAGAAAATACTTTTTCTCTCATAGATCACGATGAAATTATTGAAATTGAAATTGAAATTTGAGATAGTTATTGAATCTACAGTATTTGTGAATGATGGTGTTCATTGAAACAATTGATAAATATCTGAATTGATATCCACCTGAAGTGGCCGAATAAATTTTAATTATGTGTAGTGCATTTATTTTAATTTACTGAGATTGCTTTTGTTATTTACTTGTGAGAGTATATATTTGAATTTACTTTTGCATAAAACTCAAAGTGTTTCCAGAAGAAACAACTTGTTAAGAGTTGGTATGTCGTAAACATATGTGGTTTTATATTGATAAGGAATATATATATTGTTTGTGTTAATAAAAGTTATCTCTTGAAGTAGATAAACTTATCTCTACATATAAAAGATTATCAACAAAGGAGCCTAGATGATCTAGCACCTTTGATTCTGCAAAATTGCTCGTATTTGGTTTGCTATTAATATAATTTGGCTATTTGAAGCTACATGGAATCTATGTTTTATTTATCTATTTGATTTGATTTGCATTTTATGTATATGTATATGCATTGGAAATGTTTCTTGAAGAAACCATTATGGGTAGATGATGCCAATTTTATTCAGCAAATGATGATTTGGGAGAAGAATTTAAAGCAAATCCTTGTTAAAACTGTGTGAAATCGATTAATTTATTCTTAAGAGCCCGAAGACTCTTTATTTTGGGATCTTGTTCTTAATCTACTTGGGTATGGTAGAACTCAAATAAATAGCTAGCTAAATGACATATGGTTCATAACAACCTCTTTTATTGCCAGATGCAATATATATTGTTACCTCTAGCAGAGGACATAAAGAGGATACGGTGTGCGCGACCGTTGTTAGGATACTGGTCATAATTTTAAGAATGATTATAGATAATCATGTATGAGTCGACTCACACATCAAGGAGAATGTGGAAGAACAAGTCAAGGATGATGGTTTGCCTGATTTGGATTTGTAATCTCCCAAACTGAATGAATCATCGTATGAAAATGTTAGAACGACTTAGAGCTTGGTATCTGATGATATGGAAAACCTGAAGTTTTCAGGATGAAATAACTAATGAGTATTTCTATAGAGTATATACTTGGCATAATTAAACCTTACATATCTCCAGAAACAGTGGTTTTACTTATGAGATTATCATTTAGGATAATGCTAATGCATGAAATGACCCAGTAGAGTCGTCAATAACAGCTAACAAGCATGCATGAATATCAAGAGATTGATTCAATTTCGGTCAAGAAAAGAATAAATTCTCATTTGTAATTTATCTCCAGAAGAGAGCTTTATATTTACGAGTTTATAAATGTTCGGTTCAGACATCGAAATCTCCTCAAATTACACTAAGTTGTTGTAAACCAAGAAAGATGATGTATATGGAGGATTGAGTCCCCATAGATGATCAAATACCTAGAGTTTATCACAGATGATAAAATACTCGGTATTTAGGGGGAGAGGAAAAGGAGATCATGATAATATGTTGCATGGATGAGTAGTGAACCGAAAGTTCAATTAACTATATAGCAAACAAGCTAGTAAGGCATTAGTAAATGCAAAAGACACTGAAAAAAGTCATATTTATAACAAATAATGCACTGGCATGATTTAGATTGAGGTTCTAGTAGTAACTTCAAACAATGGTGATATGTCCTAGTATAAAACTCCTGAAGAGATCATGAACGTTGACAGTGTTGGAATTGATTATGAGTTGTCTTGAAATGATTATCCAATAAGCAGAGGATTAGCTGTAGTTCGAGTGTACATAGAGAGATATATTATAAAATGAAGACAAATAACCTTTTCATCTATGATTAGATTGTGAAGTGATCTTAGGTCCAGAAGTACCACATCTTTATAAAATTGGTGATTTATATGTTAAATTGAGGAGGAGAAAAGTTGTACTCTTTTCCTTAACTTTGGTTTTTGTCCCATTTGGGTTTTTCCAAAGCAAGGTTTTTAACGAGGCAACTCCTCTCATAAGGGTACATTGTATATCTCAAATTCTACAAAGAAATAATTCATGCAAAGATAGATTATTTAAGCATGAAGTTTTTGGACCTGTAGCTCCAACATTGAAAAATGTAGTATTAATTGATTTAAGTGGGTATTCGTATAAAGGAAAATATAAAGTCAAATTGATTGCAGAAAAACCTATTAAAGGTTACATAAGAATGTATTCACCAGGAGTGAGTATAATTTTAGCTCCAAATGTAAATGACATACATTGTAGGCGCATACCCATATAAATGGAAAGAATCGATTGAAAATGCCCGAAGCATTATTATCAAAGTCTTGTCATAAGCAGTTGGTTAAAGATCCTTATTAGAGTGCATGAATTACCTATATTTGTGAAAGTGGTGACATTTTATTAGGTCCCGAAGTACCATACAAAGTTGTACTCTTTTCCTTAATCTTGGTTTTTATCCCACTGGGTTTTTCCAAGGTAAGGTTTTTAACGAGGAAACTTAAGCACCATTTAATACATTAGATCCCCCAGATCAACAATGAGAAGCACACTAGGTCCTGAAGTACCTTATGCTTATGCATCCAAAGCAGCTCATCACCAATACATGGAAGTCAAGTGCATCAAAGTCAATCATGAAGACATTCCAGTATATACACATCAAAGACAATGTTGAGATTCAACCATAAGCTCATAAAGACGGCGACATTAAGAAGAATGAGAAGACTTCGAGAATGATGTTGAATTCAGGGGAGTATACACGCACTGCACTCTTTTTTCCCTTCGATCAGGTTTTGTCCCACTGGGTTTTCCTGAAAAGGTTTTTAACGAGGCAGTACAACAAGAGCATACGTGGAAGACTGCACTCTTTTTCCCTAAGCTATGGTTTTGTCCCATTGGGTTTTCCTAGCTAGGTTTTTAACGAGGCAGCTGGAGGAACAAGAAATGTACATCCAAGGGAGGGTGTTATAATATTATTATATATGGATGTACAAGATATATGTATATTTACTTAGATAGAGTTGTAACTTTTAGATAAGATCCTAGTCTTAGAAGCTAAGGAGATTACTTCTATATATATTGTATTTGGTGGAGTCCCCAGAACACACAATTGAATACAATCACATATTTTCCCCTTTTCTTTGCCCTAGTTTTATAACAAGGAATGTTTTCTTTGATTGTTAAGTTCTTTGTTTGATTGTTGATTTTCCCAAAGCGGATTGCCCTACCAAGCGTGACATATCAATTAGAGAGGCAGTGTGAGTGAAACACATTTTGAGCTTGTTTATATTGTTCTAACCTTTACACAGTTCTTTGTTTGTCTTTATTTGCAATGTCTAATAACCAGGGCAATGACTGGTACAATACCTTCATGGAGAACATGGCTAAGATAAATGCAAACATAGCTAGGATAAATGAAGGGAATCAAAGGCGTGATGAGCCGCCTCGCGACGAAAGGGAAGTACATAATCCTAACCCTAATCCTAATCTTAATCCTCATTTAGCTAAACCTTTATTTGATAAGAACATCTCTCCACGAAGGGAGAGACATGGTACGAATAATGCGTTTGCTAATATGCAGGGACGAGGGAAAGGACGATGGCAACAAGAAGAGTACTACTTCTCAGAGGACGACGACGACTTCCAAGACGATGATCATTGGGAGCAACGTCGTCGCCGAAATGTTAGAGGAGGTCGATACCACTATCGAGCACCTAGAGAGACTGCGCAAGATGACATAGGTAAGGTAAAGGTAAAGATCCCTCAATTTTATCGTAACAACGATCCAGATGCATATATTGATTGGGAAACTAAAATGGATCGAATATGGAATTGTCATAACTTCTCTGAACATAAAAAGGTGCAATTAACTTCTTTAGAATTTCAAGGGTTCGCTTTAATTTGGTGGGATAGTCTGAATAAAGAAAGAAGAAGAGCTCTTGATGCGCCTATCGCTTCTTGGAACCAATTAAAAGCACAAATGAGAAGTAGGTTTGTTCCCCAACACTACTCTACAGAGCTTAGACAACGACTAGAAAACCTTAGGCAAGGTAATAAAATTGTTGAGGAAACGTTTAATGCAATACAAGAAACCATGGCTAGAGCTAATGTAGTTGAAAATGACGAAGATACCAATGCTAGGTTTCTTAGAATATTGCACCCCGCCTTAGCTCATGAAATTGATTACATTTCTTATTCTACGCCTACTGAACTTTTACATTTAGCTATGAAAGCAGAAAGGAATGCTAGATACAGGAGCCAAGGTGGTAGAATGTCGAGTGGGCAACCCCAAAGGTGGCGCCAAGACCATGTGCAGCAGCCCCAAGGTAGGTCAGAAATGGGCTTTAGGGATCGACCAAGTCAGCCCCATGGAAGAGGTGAATATCGAGCACCCCAACAACCCCTCGACAAGGGTAAATCGCCATGGAAGGGACGTGAATTGTCTGGGGCATCTACTGGCCCTAAATGGAGTAATCCTCACTCTTCTACTCTTAAACCTATGTACATTCCTTGCTCTATATGCCAAGGTAGTGGACATATTATGAATGATTGCCCAAATAAGAAGACTTTGATGATTAATCACCTAGGCAAAAATGAATCTGAAAATTCTAGTGGTGAAAATGTTAAGCTTGTTAATAATGATCAGGATGTTAAGTTACTTGCCTGTAATGATAATGTTTGCATTAAATCGGAGCATGATGATTCTTTGATTGATAGTAAAGTTTTAGGTGTTCAACCTATGCCTTGTGATAATAATCAAAGAGAAGATTTGTGTCATACTACATGCTTAGAAAAATGCAAAGTTTCTAATATGATCATTAATGGAGAAAATTCTTCTACTATTACTAGCCTTGAGTTAATTGAAAATTCAGCCTTTCAAAAGGATGAAACCTTGCTAGCATTGGATGGAAACGTAGGGATTAATGACCAAGCTCAAGTACATATTCTATTAGGGCATCATGACATTAGTACATTACTATGAAATCTGAATTGTGCACTAATCAAGTTACTTTTCTTGATTTTGTAGATGAAGCCAAGACAATAACCATCAAGGCCTGGTCAATCCCTACAACAATCGGTCTTGAGATGAGTTTCCATGGACATGAGGTTTTCGATCCAGGAGTTCGTGTGGATGCCTTTGCGAAATCATATGCGACCTTGGATTCGATGACGAATCATTTTCAAGAAAGGGAGATTGGTGCGGGACCATCCAAGACACCTTCGGATGATGTCCTTCTCAAGAGGAAGAAGAAGGTTCCACCTTGGGAGAAGATCCAAAGGTGCAAATAATGACATTTTAGACTCTCGTTCAGAATTTTGACAGCTTTTCGATGTCTCTGTAAAATAGGTCGTACGGATTCAATATTAATTGGATTGAGGCGTTTCATACCTTGTCGAAACGAGGACGAAGAGATCTACCACTTTGCTTTTGAAGGTTTTTCCAGATTCGACCTAGATCTTGTCCGAAATCCACATTCTTTGAGCTGTCGCTGATTTTGACGGGATTTTATTAAGTCTTAGACATTATAGTATTTCTTATTTTAGCAACATTCTTACTTAAGTTATTTTAGGAAACTTTAGAGGTTATTTATTTAATTCCCTTAAGTTATTATTTAATCTTCTTTTATCTTCTTAGATAGCTAGAATCGGCCCATGAACAGCCTTAGAGGCTTATATATGTCGATTCCTCCATTGTAATTCAATTGGAACATTATGAATATAATTAGTCTTCTCAAATTGTGTGAAACACATTGAGTGTTTGTTGGATGATTAGAGTTGTGCTCATCATTCACGAATTGGTATCGATTTCAGCTTGGTTTGCTTTGTGTTCATCAACTTCACAAGACTTGGTGATCCTCGTATCCACAAGCCCCCTCCTTGTGCCTCCAAGTTGTCCGCTTGGTTGTGTAGGGTTGTAGAGGCGGGTTATATAGTGATTGGTGTTGGTTCCTACCCTCTTAGGAGGCCTGAGGTCTTTATCTTGTTCTATATAGATCGACTCAGTCCTTATCGGTCGTGTCTTTATTGCAATTTCAAGACTTAATAAAATCCCGTCAAAATCAGCAACAGCTCAAAGAATGTAGATTTCAGCCAAGCTCTAGGTCGAATCTTGAAAAACCTTCAACAAAAAAGTTGTAGATATCTTCGTCCTCGTTCCGACAAGGTATGGCACGCCTTAATGTGATTAATATTGAATCTGTACGATCCATTTTACAGAGACGTCGAAAAGCTATCAAAATTCTGAACGAGACTCTAAAATGTCATTATTTGCACATTTGGATCTTCTCTCAAGGTGGAGCCTTCTTCTTCCTCTTGAGAAGGACATCATCCGAAAGTGTCTTGGATGGTCCCGCATCACCTATTTTGCAAAAGAATTTCAAGTTAGGGATCAAAACTCATCTCATATTCTAGGGATTATCCCTATTCCTCTTATACGCTCACGCACACATAGGTTATTGAGTTAGGGATCGAATAATTATCTCATGTTTTACTTGATTGTTGAGGTAAAGCTCCAATCCTTCGATGTGTTTTTCCATATGTACCTTATCTATGATTCGGTATGTTCCCCACCGATCTAAGGGTAATGTCTGGATGACATTATTGTGGTCGTGATCCGAACTCTTTGGTTAATGTATGAGGAAGAAATTCCCAATGTGTTTCTTTTCTTTTCTTTTCATAAAATATATTGTGCATTCGTTCCATACGAAGAAGGCCAAGAGAAGGCAAGGAGGATCGTGAAACATATAACACACCGAACACCGTGTCAACCCTCGAAGACAAAGAAGATCCATAGAAGAACCGTCAAATATGGAGCACTCATCACATACGAAACAGGTTGACTAGTTTTACCTATAGTGGTTGCCTTCAAGACCTATTCGGATCATTTGGTAACCTGGAAAAGGGAGCCAAATGAGGTTGAGACGAAAGCGAAAGGTGAACTGAAAATCCATATTCGTTGTGTGGTATGAGTTACTAACCCCTAACAAAGACGACTTAACTACGACCGCTTTTCAACACACGGTATTAGCATTGCGGCAATTATATGTACTTGACCATATGTTAAAATGATTTTATTTTATTTTATTTATTTCTTATGAAATAATTCTCAGACTTTGACCATGATGAGTTCGGTGGACAACTAACTAATTACGTTGGATGTAATTAAGTTGTTTTGCTTTTGCAACAACGAGCTAAGATCATATTACTCTATATGTCCCCCATCAGATTTAAAATCTCATCCTCTATCTACTCATATGTGTTTCATGTAATGGTCCATATATTTTCTCTTTTCCCTCTTTCCCCACACTCAGTGGCGGACCCAGTGGGGGGTCCTTGGGGTCACGTGACCCCCCCCTCGGCCCCAGAATTTAGTTGATAAAAAAAAAAAAAAAACCAAAACGACGTCGTTTTGGAGGGTTAACCTAATTTCCAAGCTCGTCTTTGCGTTCTCCTTCCCAGTCGTCCGCCTCCTTCAGTCCTTCCCTTCCCCACTGTCCAACGCTCTCCCAGTCGTCCGCCTCGGCGCCTCCTTCATCCCACGCCCCCACTGTTCTTCCAGTCGTCCCTTCCATTCCGAGTTCCGACGGTCTCCGTCCCTTCCCTTCCGAGTTCCGACGGTCTCCCAGTCCCAGTCGTCCCTTCCCCACTGTTCTTCCTTCCGTCCAGGCCTGTCCGCCACGCCCCCGACGTCTAGTCGACAGGAGAAGGCAAGGAGCCACGCCGTCATCGACCGGAGCCACGTCGCCGACCGGAGTCCCAGCTGGCAGCTGTCAACCGTTCAGTCCGTTCTCTACTGTCGAAATTTCAATCGAAAGTCGAAAGGTAATCTTCGATTCTCCAAATTACAAATTGATTATGATTATTGTTTTAGAATTGAGATTAATGTGGAATTGTAAATTTGTAATTTGTTTTAGTAGTTTGTCTGAATAGATAGATTTTCCAATTGAATTGAGATTGAGATTGAAGTGAGAGGTTTGAATTGAGATTGATTTTAGGATTGAGATTGATATTGAATTGGATTTGAAGTGGTTAGCATTTTGTTTCAATAGATAGGAACATGAGATTGATATTTTATTTTGTTTCGAATTGAGATTGGATTTTGTTTGAATTGAGATTGATTTTAGGATTGAAATTGATATTGCATTGAGATTAATCTTAAATTGGTTAGCATTTTATTTGAATAGGAACATGGATAAATTTGTTATTCGAACTAAGACTACATCTATCCCAAATGTTGGCTCCTCCGCTACTCCAAATCAATCGCAAGGGATTGGCGGAAGTGTTGGTAATCCGGAGACCGATAGTGTGGTTGAAGAAGATGTGAGTGTAGATGCGGTTAGAGGTGATGTGGTTGTGGATGGGGTTAGGAGAGAAAAAAGAGCTCGAACGGAAAATACATGTGAAGATGAACTTGAGTTTAATAGTGATCCAGGGTTGCGCAAGCTTATTGATGATTATGATCCTTCTAATAGAGATGAAATGAGGAGAATTTATGTGGTTAAAGGTCCTTGTCAACCATTAACACATGATTTTCCTCGAACTGAATTCGGACCGAAGAGTAGGTCTTTTGTGAAAGATTGGTTCAAGAAGTGGGATTGGTTAGAGTACAGTGTTTCTAAAGATGCTGCATTTTGTTTCTGGTGTTATTTGTTCAAGCCTAATATGAAGAATAGAGGATATGGGTCTGATGTGTTTGTGGAAACGGGGTTTCGTAATTGGAAAAAGGCTTCTGAAAAGTTCAGAGATCATGTGGGAAGTGCTGGAAGTTATCACAATGAAGCTCGAACTATGTTCTTTCAATTTCAAGATCAAAGACAACAAATTGAAAAGTGTATTTCTTCTGGTAAGCAAGCATTGGCTATTGCATACCGCATTCGCTTGACCGCAATATTAGATGTTGTGAGATTGCTACTTTGTCAAGCGTTGGCTTTTCGAGGACATGATGAGTCAGCAAGCTCGTTGAGTAAGGGAAACTTTTTGGAAATTGTTGACTGGTATTGTGCTCGTAATGTTGATGTCGCAAAGGTGATGAAGGAGAATGCACCATTAAATCATCAACTTACTAGTCCTAAGATTCAAAAGGATCTTATTTATGCATGCGGCTCAGAGACGATAAAAGCTATATTAGCTGATGTTGGAGATAAAGTGTTTTCTTTATTGATTGATGAGGCTCGTGACATTTCAGTCAAAGAACAAATGGCCATTGTTGTGAGATATGTAAACAACCATGGAGAAGTGATGGAACGGTTTCTTGGAGTTGTTCATGTTGTCGACACCACTTCAGTTTCATTGAAAAGGGGTATTGAAGAGTTTTTTGCTAAGTATGGCTTATCCATCTCTAAGTTGAGAGGTCAAGGATACGATGGAGCTTCTAATATGCGGGGCGAACTTGGTGGACTAAAGACTCTTCTATTAGAAGAAAATCCATATGCAAGATATATACATTGTTTTGCTCATCAATTGCAGCTGGTGATTGTTGCTGTTTCAGAAGCAAATAACTTTGTGGGTGATTTCTTTCAATATCTCTCAATGATTACCAACATGGTTGGAGCTTCTTGTAAGAGAAAAGATCAGCTTCGACAATCAGAACATGAAAAAATGGTGAACAAGTTGGAAAAACGTGAACTTACAACTGGGAAAGGATTGAATCAAGAAACAGCATTAGCTCGGCCGGGAGCTACGCGATGGGGTTCCCACTTTACAACCATTGCTCGCCTTTTATCTTTGTGGGACTCAACAGTTGAAGTGCTTGAAAATGTCCTTGAAGATGGAACGACGGTTTCTACTCGGGGAACGGCTGATACCTTGATTGTGAAGATGGAGACTTATCAGTTTGTTTTTGTTGCTCACTTGATGAAGACAATATTGGGGATGACAAATGCTTTGTCCCAACTCTTGCAACAAAAAGATCAAAACATTATCCAAGCAATGAGTATGGTTCAAAGCATCAAAAGGCGATTTCAAGTGATGAGGAATGAAGGGTGGGACGATCTCATACGAGATGTCAACCAGTTTTGTGTTGATCACGATATTCTCATTCTGAATATGGATGATGAAGTCCCAAGTCGTCATCGTTCTCGACGTGCAGGCAATATTATAACAAACAACCACCAATTTCGAGTTGAGATATTTTATGAGGTAATAATTATTTCTCTACACATGACATGGTAGGTTATTGATCAAATTGGGCAAGAGTTGGAGAGTCGTTTTAGCGAGTCAAGTACAGAATTGCTCACATGTATGGCTTGCCTTGATCCTAAGGATTCATTCTCCGATTTCGATTCGGCAAAGCTACATCGGCTTACACAACTATATCCAGTAGACTTCTCACTTTCTGATCAAGTGGAGATTAAAGAAGATTTGAAGGCATGGGTTTATTAAATGAGAAACAAT
Source organism: Persicaria tinctoria (assembly GCA_037127255.1). Taxonomy (NCBI): domain Eukaryota; kingdom Viridiplantae; phylum Streptophyta; class Magnoliopsida; order Caryophyllales; family Polygonaceae; genus Persicaria; species Persicaria tinctoria. The sequence goes on from JBANSL010000007.1 coordinate 37,974,894, forward strand.
CCCAAATTTTCTGATTTGGAAGATATCGGTGATGTATCTAAGAAGATGGTCGAGGTAGGAATTCACAAAGCTTTTCAATTGGTTTATCGTCTTCTCGAGCTAGTTTTAGTCCTACCCGTTGCAACAGCTACAGTGGAAAGAGGTTTCTCTGCAATGAGTCTTATCAAGACATATTTGCGCAACAAAATGGGGGATGATTTTCTCACCGATAGTTTGGTATGCTATATTGAAAAAGACATCTTCAAGCGCATTGACAATGAGGTTATTCTTCAACATTTTCAGGGCATGAAAACTCGGAAAATGGATTTACCTCTTTTATCCTCTAGTTGAGCTATGTAGTAGAATATATATCTAATTACAAGTGTTGAAACTCTCTTTCTCGTTGTTTGTAATATCGTTTGACAATAGTTTGTTGGACATCAGTTTGTACTATCGAACATGTTATGTGTTTTACGCGTTTTTTCTCGATGTTACTGTGTACTACTATGGTGACCCCCCCCCCCCCCCCCCCCCTCAAAAGTTTTTGGGTCCGCCACTGCCTACACTTGCCCTCCATCTGATTCTAGTAAGGAAAACAAGCTAGGAATGTATTCGAGTTACGGTAGTTGGGCGACTTACCCCTCTTCCTGATCTCAACAATCCAAATATAAAGGTCATAACCCTGCCATGGGTCCTATGATATAAAGGATAAAATCCAAAAAGAGGGATTCCAAATCCTTAATACAATTTCTGAAGTCCATTAAGTATTGGGTGCTTCTGCAACCAGTACCCATCCTAGCACAACTATAGTCAAATTCTTTAAAAAAAAAACCCCGAGTTAATGATGTCGATCCCTCCAAACAAAGTCGTGAACTAATTTTCTCTCTCACCTGATTAAACATCAAAGCATTCCAAAAATATATAGTTTCTCTCTACATCCTTCCTTTCTTCTCTTTTCGTGCTTAAGTTTCGGGACGAAACTTCTTTTTTTGTGGGGAGATATGAAATACCCGCATTTTTCCGTTTATTTAATTTTAGAATTTAAATAAATAAAATTCGGAATTTTTTTCTTATTCTTATTATTTTAACGTGTCAAGTTCGTAAGATAGTTACTTCGCATTTTATAATGTGAAATGTGGGAAATTAATCTATTTAAATTATTTAAATAAATTAATTAAAGTTTCACAAATAATATTTATATATTATATATGGGTAAATTAGTGGATACTAGATTTGTATGTATATGAATTATTTATGTACGTAAATAATTATACATATATATATACATCATATATAATACAAGTGTATTAAGTATACTGTATATACACTACATGGCGGCTAATCCGAAGCAAGTCAGGCCGGCCCACATAGCAATTCGACACCAGCCCAGTGCAGAACACGGAGTCGGGAAAATATCAGATTTTTTAAAAACAAAATTCTATCTTAACTAAAGGATAACTAATGATTTTTAGCCTAATCATTTAACCTCAAATCCCTATCTTTAAGGGATCCGAATTACGCTAATTTGAAGAGGAGATTGCAGACTTCGATTAGGTCTATCTCACACGCCTTAACTCTCTCCCATTCATTCCCCACAAGCCCACAAACAGCCACCCAAGAGCACAGACCGCCAACTATCTCCGATCACTCTCGACCGCGATTCCGGAGAAACCAAGGCCGACGACCACCACCAACGGTATCTTCCAACACCCAGGCGACCACCTTGAACGCCTCACAGCAGCAGATCACCGGGAAGACGTCCGAAACGACATTGGAAGTTTCTGCAGAACTGTGTTCGACAACCCCAATTTCAGGCCACTCCACCACCACAACAGGGCTCTGACGTCTCCGATTTCAACATCATCGTGCTCTCTTCATCACCCTCTATCGATCAAAACTTTTCCCTTGCTCAGAAACATTTGGAGACGCTCACACTACAGCCCCGAAATTGACTAGTGAGCAGTTTTGTCTCTTTGCAGAAAAACGTGTTTTTTGTGTTCGTTTTTCTTTATTTCCTTCAGTCCAAGGGTTGTTATCTCACCAAAATCATTTCTTTTCAGATTCATTCCATAGCAAGGGATCATAGGCTCGAAACTTGGACGTTTTCGAGTCCCGTTTGGGTAAAATCTGCTCCGCTCATCGCGATTTATCGATTTTCGATTAAGTATGCGATGTTATATTAACTCATATGTGTTATTGGAGCAGATTTCTGTCTGTTTTACTCCTGAGATTGAGTAGGTACAGAATCGGGTTGGCTTTTGGGAAGAACAAGGGTAAGTTTTGTACTTTTTAAAAGTTACGGTGCTGTTTCCTTAATTTCTAAAAAGTTACTAATACCCTATTTGAATTCTGTAAAATGTCAGGTCCAATATCATATTATTCTCACCAACTACACTTAAGCATTTCGTCAGATTAAGGCAAGTAGTTTGGTTCAATCAGTGCATTTCTGCAATTTCGTGCCTTTTTCGCAATTATCGTCTGTTGTGTCCTTTATAGATTTCATGCTATGAGTTTGTGATAAATATGCAAGTCAGTTCAATTTGTTTCTATTTATCAACTCTTAAATCTCACATAGCATGACAACTCGGGTAATGATAGCTTGATTTCATTATTTGAGAAAATTATATTAAAGGCCCGAACATCTCAAAAAGCATGATTTGTTCATTTTGTTTCCTTCATGCTAGTTAAGTGTGGTATATTATTGGTTTTGAATATTCATGCTTGTTAGCTATATTATTTCTTGCACTTTAGAAATCTAAAGTGTACATTATGCCTTTTGTGGTCACCTAGGATGTAATTGTGGATTGTTACTTATACTGTTTGTATTATTATCATTATTCTTGTGGTTATTATTGTTATTGTGAAGTGTATGTTAAATAATGGAAAATGGTAAAGTCAGATCAAGGTTCAAGGTTGTGTTATACCTTGCTCTATAAACGTCTCATGAGATGCCTCTTCGAAATTACAAATCTCTCGAATGGGTACATCTGCCTAAGGGTAGTAGGTCATCTGCCCACTATATGCGTCACTTCTCCTAAGTAAATGATAACGTTGTTTATAATTGTGTTGTTACGATTATGGTGTTGTACATTACTTACTAATAGGTGACCCTCTTTTAGTGGCGTTATATCATACTATTTCCGTACTCGGAATATGATTCCCTAGCATTTTCAGATCTGCGTCCTTTTCAAATACTCGGTCCTTTTGGATCATCCTGTTGTGTTAATGTTTTTATTTAATTAAACGAGTCTTGTATCCACATACATAAATCTCTATTTTTATTTTTAGTCTACAATCACAATACCCTTTTATGGTCAGTGGGTGGAAGACGGAGTCTTGAACATTTTACTTTCTGTTGCTTGTTAGTCGTAAAAAGACTAACCGTCCTATTTTTCTCATTTGGACGGCTGGGTGATGTGAGCCTTATTCGCCATGTTTTATAGTTACTTTTATATCGATTTTTGCATGCACTTCATGCATATTGGGTTAGAATAATACAGAATCTGTGTAGTTTACACTTATTTGCAATATGTGGAGGTCTACACAAGTTTTTGTTATATTTCGTGGAAATCGGACGCACTTTGGATCATAAAGGAAACTCATGGAGAAGTTAAGAATGGTGCAGCTAGAGAAAATGCCATTTTTCACCATTCTTCGTTCTGAATCAAGCTTTGATCTCTTCATAAGAGTTGTAGCCCTCGGAAAGAGTTTTCCAACGCATGGTCATATGCGTCAATCCGACGAACGAGGACTCGAGAAAGTGTGTTTCAAGAACAGAGAAGAAAGCTGAGAGACTTAGTCGATATCGAGTTGTTTTACTCGATATCGAGTAATCCAGATCGAATAAAGACCCCAGAAATCGACAAGTGAAGCTGTTAGCTGGAGCAGGTTAGTCGATATCGACAAGTTTGGTCGATATCGAGTAAACACCAAGTCGATTTTCACGTCGAGGAGCCGAGATGGATGAAGAAGTTGAAGACGGAGCAAGCCTTACTCGATGTTGAGGAAATTTACTCAAAATCGAGTAAAAGTCAAGTCATCTTAGGGCACAAGGAGAGAGGAGAGAGGAGAGAGAGAAGAGGAGGAGAGAGAGAAGACGCGAAAGAGAAGGAGAAGGAAGGAGACGAACGGTTGTAAGTTTTAGTTTATTTTATGTTAAAGTTAATTTCTTTTATTATATTTTGTTTCTAATTTCCTTCTTCTATGATTGGGGTGATCCCAACATAGATATGTGTGTTTGATTATAAATCCATGAATTTATATGTCTTTATCATGATCTACCTATGTGCTTAATCCTTTGCGAGAGTTGAGGAAATTCTTTATTTGCAATTATGAAGCGAAAATGAATTAATTATGAATTTGAATAGTAATTAGACTTTGCTTGCGAAAGTTGGTTGATCCTAATTAATAAAAGGTAGTAACACTTAGGGTTTATGCGAAAGCCTCTATATTCCTATTTGTTAATAACGCAAGTTATTTGATATAATGCATGCATCTTTATGTGATTTATGATCTACACATATGTTTATTGTTGCGGTGGTCGATATCTAAAGATATCGACCAACATGCAGTGACAAGTACAACTCGATTCCGAGCTCTATTCCAAGTTCTATCCAAAGTCGAATGGAGATATTCCCAAGAGAAGATCCCTTGCACATGAAAACTTGAGAATATTTATCTTTTTTTATCTTTTTATCTATCCTAAGGGTGGAATAGTTAATTACCCTTTAGAATTTATCTTGTTTACCTAAATTATATTTATTTATTTCCTAATATAATTATATCTTTAGATATAGGATACATAGATTTCTTCCTTGGATAGGAGGGACTTGGGTCTATAAATAAATCTCATGGGGCTAGTTTTTATTCATTCAATTTAGAGAGAACACAAGTAGAGAGAGAGAGAGAGTGGAGACCGAGTAGGAGCAAGGGAGCGAAAGTTGTCTGGCTTTGATCGGTTGTAAGCTTTGGTTTATTTTAATGCAAGTTTATTTTACATCAATGATGTCGATTGCTATGATGAAGAGCGAGTAGTCCACCTACTTCTAGGGTCGGGGTGACCCCACGATAGCCATGCATGCTTGTGGTAAAGATTCGACTTTTATTGTGTTTTGATCATCCACTCCCTTTTATATGTTTATTACTTATTTAATAGAGATTTAGTTTAACAACTTGGATTATAAACATAAAATTGGTAGATACAATTAGGGTTTCTTAAGAGAGTTGTGTAATTGTTGGAAAAGGCGAAAGCTTGTTTCTTTGATGTGATTGCGTGATTATTTGTCTTTATCTTGCCTTATGCATGATTGGTTATCATTGTTGCAAACCCCGATCTTGGAAATTTTCTTTTACATTGTTTATCTCGAAATCTGCGAACTTTGGCTTTTGTTTCGTTCATTGTTACTTACTCGATTTCGACCAACACTAGTCGATATCGACTTCTGATTTCTCGATCCAGAAAGATCGTTGCTTGTTTGTGTTTCTGCAGGTAGAGGTCGATATCGAGCATACAGGTCGATATCGAGCATACAGGTCGATATTGAGTGAGTGTGGTCGATATTGACTGCCTTCTGCATAGCTACCCGAAATCGACTGAAGAGGTCGATATCGACTAACACTGGTCGATATCGAGTGCTTCACTGAGTCGAAATTCAACGTGAGATTCTTCCGCTACCTGAGATCCGCTGACAAGCTTCCTCGAGGATCGAACCTGACTTCCTTTTGCTACATCGGGAGGAAGTTTTGTAATTATTTACGTGGGCACGAATCTGGTTTGATTTCTATTTTATATTTTGAACTCGATTTTCTCCTACAACACCGTCGTACTGTTTCGAGCTCTCTCTCTCTCTCTTCATCTTCCAGACGCTTTCTTCTAGGGTTTGTTAGGGTTTGGTGTTACTCTCCCTTTGCCTGAAGTTCTCTGAGTGAGGAAGGGAAGAATTTGGCCGATGGTGTCCCTGGTGGTTCTCTGGTAGCCGGCGCTCTAACCTCTGGGTGGCAGCTCTCCTCTCAAGACGATCTAGGGTTCGAGATCGAAGACTTCTTTGATCTATTTGTTCCCACACAGGGGGATTCTCTTTCTCTCTTGCTTTCTGATCTTATGCATGTCTAGATCTATCAGTTTTGTACCTCTTTACTTGATATGTCCCTGTACGAACTCATTCTAGTGGATTTGGCCAACTCTTGAGGCCCCGTGGATGTAGGCATAGCCAAACCACGTAAAATCGCTTGTGTTCGTTCTTTGACTTGCTTGATTCGATCAAATCTGGGTTTCTCTTGCTCGATTTCATACGCTTCCGCATATTTGCCTATCTCGTCATCGATCTTTAAGTTTTACATATAGATTCTGCTTGAAAACAGCTTTCTGCAAAACAACACTCCTAATCAGGTATACTAATTCTATCCTTGAAAAGAGAATATAGATTCTGATCCTTATATAGTACGGTGATAATATGGGTGAGATGAATTGCAAGAGAATGCCTCCAGTCATTCCAACTCTAATTATTTTTGCTGAAGACGATTCAATTAACCTCAAAGCACCATCGACTTTTTCTGTTATTTGTGTGTATTTTTCCGTGTTAGAATTGTGAAAGACGATTCATTATATTTCTGATTTTAATTTATTAAGGGGGATTTGCTCCTTAGACACATTTTTTTGTGACTTTGCAAAAATGTCACCCCTTTTTGAAAAATGCCAAAAGTAGCATAGGAGTTAGTTTGTGCAAAATAAAAAATGGAAGGGAGCAGCCAGTTGAAGGTAAAAAAGAGCAGGAGAGAGAGAAAATTGTAGGAGAGAGAGGAGTTTTTGGTGGAGAGTTTTTGGCGCCAAACCTATGTGACAAGACATCAATCATTACAAGGGAAAAGGGGGATGTGATAGGGGCTTTCCCTCCAATTTGCCAAGTATAAAAAGAGAGGAGGGGAGAACACAATCAGTTTCTTCCTCCCCTGGACAAAAAGGCTAGAGAAGAAGGCCATCATTGAAGACAATCCGTCAACCTCAAGGTCCAGTTGCAGAGCAGTTCTTGGCCTCATTCCGTGTTCCTGTGAGTGAGAAGATACTTCTGTGTCACGTTGGTTGCTAAGAAACCCTAATTCAAAGTTGCAATGGGTAGGCGTTTCCCTTTGTTTCCCTCTTGTTTTACGAAAAGAAGATACCCATGAACCATAGTTCTCATCCCTCTTTTCACTTTCAGGGGAAAACGCCAAAGTATGCGTCACTCTCATCTTCAACGGTCGTTAGCTAACGACGACGATCTTGAGTCTTTTAAGTTTCTGAACTCTAAATGTGGGGAACATCCATGGACCATGGAGATATATGTTGGTTCATTGCTGAAGGAGCGCGTTGAAGTACAGCAACCCGGCGTCGGGGAAGAATGCTTGAGTGGGCCACATACCTTCCAAAAGGTTAACGACCTGGATGAGATTGTCATTGGCAAGGTAGAAGGTAAGTTGATAACATGCATTTAGTTAGGCATATTAGGATGCATTTAGCATGATTTAGATGTGCATAAAGTATAGTTTAAGCTAGATTTGCATTTATACTTGTGTTGTTGGTGGAGTCGGAATCTATATGTTTTTATGAATTATTTCAGGTATATGTGGATCCAACGAGGAATGAGGAAGCTCATGGATGAAGGAAGAGTGAAAAGGAGGAGGAAAAGCGAAGAGCCCGGGAGCGGAATCGAAGTTAGAGAGCCTAAGTAAAGAACAAGTCAAAAGAAGTTGTCGCCAAACATGCTGAACTTGTTTCGCACCTTCTGGAGGCCTCGGTTGTCCAATTGACTATTGTGATCATGCGTTGGAAAGCTCTTTCCGAGATCTACCACTTTTATGTTTACATCGGGACTAAATTCGAAGAAGAAAAATTGATGTGAACAGTAAAAGTTTTCCGCCCCGCCCCGCGGCCAAGTTTGCCGCCCCGCGGCCCGAACCTCTGACGAGAGACTTCGCAATCGCCTGGCCGCCCCGCGGCCTCTGCAGAAACGCCGAATCTCGTGAATGGGCTTTTTATCTCTCTAATTAGGTTTTTACAATTATTATTTGGCCGACTCTTTTGAGGCTTTTTAAGGACGTTTTAGGGTTTGTTTGAAGTATCTAATTCCATAACTCTTATACACTTGGAGATTATCAATTAAGAGAACCCTAGAGAGGAGCCTCCATGTCCATGGAGTGCTAAACTCTCCCGTTTCGTCTATAGATTGAAGCTTTGGTTTGATAAAGTTGTGAGATTTCTACTCTTGTTCTATTCCTATTAATTCGTATTGATTCTTTTGCGAATATTGTTGATTTCTTCTAGTCCGTACAACTAGTTGAGATTATTGCTAGGATTTTGTAGATTCCTCGTAGCGAAACTTAATCCATAGTAGCAATCATGCCTTTTTAGGACTCGTAGGACTAAACTGGTGTGTAGAGAATCAATTACATGTTGAATGATGACTCGTAGCTTGGTGTTGCATGTATTCTGGTTAATCCTTAATCTTATCTATTAGGTTAATCTTGACCGTGTTAGGGTTATCTAATTAGTAAGGGTTACTATGACTCGTAGGACTAATAATTTACACGAGATTAGGACAGGAACAATAATAGGATGAAAAGAGAACTTGAAGAAGAGTCGATGATCAATCAACCAAACTAAAGTGGATATTTGTAGATGAAACTATTTTCTCAATTGTTATCTCTACTAACTTGTTTATAGTTTCTTTTCTCATCTTCAATCACCAAAACCCCTCTTTCCTACTAATTGGTAAATATACATTGCTTAGGAATACTTGATTCTCTGTGGGATCCACCTCTTACTTGCTTACTATACTAGTTTGTATGTTTGAGTTATACTTTGATAGGAACAACGACAGTTTCCTCCTGTCAAATTTTGGCGCCGTTAAAGGAGAATCAAAGTTTATTACTTAGTTTTGTGTGTTTATCAATTTTTTTATATTTCTAATTTGTTGTGAAGCTATCTTACGGTTCATAACACCCTTGCTACTAACTTTTTAGATGTTGAGGTTATTGTAGTTTGAAGGTGAGAACTTTCACCAATATCTTACCAGATTGCAGAGATGTGTTGACATTCGTAATTCACGGGTTTATCAAGACAACATCCGAGATATGATTATTTGCATAATTGTCGGGATGACTGCTAAGACACGAGCGCTTGCTGAGTATATGAGTAACGGAGGCCTAGCACGGTTAGGTTTGTCGGGGTTGCGGGATTTTTTATGTTACATGGGTAACCATGTTGCACAGGAAGAGTTGCTCACCACGTCCTATCCTCCAATGGAGGAATCTGTCACACACTTTGATGATATGATCCAGACCCTTACACAAGCGGTGCAGGAGAATGCTGAGAGGATCAAAAACTTGGGGGAACAAATTAGCCAAGTTACTCAAACATCAGGCGAGATAATAGCATAGCAGATGGCCACCCCTCAAGTTGATAAAGAAAGCCAACCCATTTCGTCATCTCCTCAGACAGTGAAGGATGCAAGAGTGGAAGATCATGTCGAAGTCATTGTGTTTAATTCATTTCCTCCTAGTTTGTTTCATAACGAGGAGGAATTGTTCATAGACAACGATAGTTTCTTTACCGATGGAGAAGATGGTCCAATGCTTCCTGACATGGAATCTCATGAGTCGACGTATGAGGTTTCATGTGTTGTGTCTACTACTCCATCCGATACATTCCTTCTCAGCTCCCCCGTTGATGAACCATGTCTAGAGCCACCTGCTGAGGCTCAAGAGGTAATAAAGGTAAACTTTTGCAATTTGGAAGGTAATAGTGATTATGTTGATCCTTTTTACTACTATTTTGAGAAGCCACCAGTGGAACTGTATTGGTGGTGTCATATTCCTCCAGGAGAGAGTCATGCTAGACACTTTGATAGATTGAAAGGGTTTTTGAATTCCATATTTTATGCTTTCAATTTATTGTGCTATGATGTCTTTTCATATTTATTTTTTTACTCATATATTGCATTTGTTAAAAATAAAAATCCAAAAATATCATGCATTTCATAAACTTTAGGTCTTATTTTCCCATCTAGGCTACTTGTCCTCTATATTTATCTTATCATGTGCCCCATGACTTGCTTGAAGTGTTTAAAGCTTTGAATTATTTTCATAGACTTTTTGGGAACAAGATTGATGAGACAATTGAGCATGTATAGTCTTTGGAATTTAAGTGGTATTGAAGTTCTAACAATTTAACCATGTGAGTTATTTTGGCCTTATTGGGAGTACATGTTCTTGGAATGACATATGAAGTGTTTTGGTGTTGGTGTTTTTCTGTTTGTTTACTAACCCTTTTTCCCGGATTTTTAGCACCACATAAACCTAAATAATTTCCATACCCTATGTTCCTACTAGAACCCCATTACAACCCATACAAAGACCTCATGATTTTGGTTGCATGTGAAATCACTAGCGGTAGAGATTTAGACCACTGACGCAATTTTGTCGTAGCTAAGTTTTCAAGGATTGAGTTTGAGCGTGAATGTTTAACCCTAAACACATGAGCGAGAGTGAATATGCTTGCTTTATTCCATGGATTACATCTATACATGTTATGATGTTAATTGTCGATCTTCGTTTCCTTATTATGAGCTTTTAAGTGTTTTACCAAAGTTATTACATGGATTGCTTGTTTGTGGGGATTTGATTTGATTTAGGTTTTAATTACTTGAGGACAAGCGGGACTAAATTGGGACATCGGGACTAAATTGGAAGAGGAAAAATCGTTGTGAACGGTAAAAACCGCCCCGCGGCCCGAACCTTTGACGAGCGACTTCGCAATCGCTTGGCCGCCGCGCGACCTCTTGTTGTGAGCCTAATCCGCCATGTTTTACAGTTACTTTTATATCGATTTCTGCATACATTTCATGCATATTGTGTTAGATTAATACAAAATATGTGTAGTTTATGTTTACTTGCAATATATGGAGGTCTACACAAGTTTTTGTTATATTTCGCAGAAGTCGGACGCACTTTGGAGCTTAAAGGAAAGTCATGAAGAATCTAAGAATGGTGCAGCCGGAGAAAAGGCCATTTTTCGGTATTCATCGTTCGGAATCAAGCTTTGATGTCTTGATGAGAGTCGTAGCTCTCGAAAAGGGCTTTCCAACGCATGGTCATATGCGTCAATCTGACGAACGAGGACTCAGGAATGTGCGTTTCAAGATCAGAGCAGAAAGTTGAGAGAACTTTACTCGATCTCGAGTTAATGTACTCGATCTCGAGGAAAGATGTCCGAGCACACCTGGTCGAGCAGAGCGTGGTCGAGAAGATGAGAGCCAGATCAACCCGACTCCGGAAGCCTTACTCGATCTCGAGGAAAACTAGTCAAGATCGACAAACCTTGATGCCATGTCCGGAGTCGAGGAGCCGTGCCAAGTCAAGAAGCCGAGGACGGAAGACGCCGAGCACCAGCCTTACTCGAGATCGAGTAAACAACTCGAGATCAAGGAGACCCCAGGAGCCAATGTCCGAGCATGTCGAGGAAGAGCAACCTGAAACGCCGAGCTGAAGCTGAAGTCGACGACCATCCTACTCGAGATCGAGAAAACTCCTCGAGATCGAGTAAACCGTGTCCGGGAGCGCGTTACGCGGTTTTGTTGTCCTACTCGGATTGGGAGTCCTTGGATCCGATTCTATCCAATTTTGGTCGAGATCTATTTACATCTATCAAGATCCATCATGGAGAAGACCTATCAACACATGGAAGATATTTTACCTATTTTAGGTATAATTTCCTATTTAGATTTAATTATTTATTTCCATGTTTTATCTTTATGTTATTAGATAGATAAAATTAGATATAGATATAGTTTCTTTCCTAGAATAGCTAGGGAATGAAGCCTATAAATAAAGCCTTAGGGGCTGGTTTTTATTCATTCAATTTCAGAGACAATTAGTCACATAGAGAGAGAGAAGAGGTTGTATGTTTGGTTGAGTTTATTAATGCAAATTAGTTCTTTTTCATCAAAGATGTCTGCTATTGCGATGAAGAGCGAGTAGTCCACCCACTTCTAGGGTCAGGGTGAGCCCGACGGTAGCCATGTAAGGTGATGCGGGAAAGGTACGATCTTTTTATGCAATTCGCCTCGATATCGAGTAAGTGTGGGTCATCGACTTGGCTTCACTAGCTTGCTCGAGTAACCGGTCCTCGATCTGCTCGGACACTGGCTCTCAGGTCTTGTCGATATCGAATAGATTACTCGATATCGAGTAAGTGTCGTCGATCATCGCTCGCCCGGTGTTATCGAGCAACCTCTCCTCGACATTGCTCGGGTATGTGACTTTGGTCTTGTCGATATCGAGTAGAGTACTCGATATCGAGTAAGTGTTGCCCAACATGTCTTCGTCTTTGGCTTCTCGATCAGCTTGTGTTCCTCGGCTCTGGGTTGGTCTTCGGGTCTTTGTCGATATCGAGTAAAGTACTCGATATCGAGTAACTTTCTGGAGTCGAGTTGGCTCGTCTCCAGTTCCTCGACCTGCTGCTCCTCGATCAGTGTTGTGCCCGGACATTTTTTTTCGATATCGAGTAAGACTCGTCGATATCGAGTAGCTTTCAACTTCCGTCTTTGCTTCTTGGTTTTCTCCCGAAATGGCTCCAAATTCTGCAATATTAGACCAAAACTTATGTAGATCTCTATTTCTTGCAAATAAGCACATATTACATAAATTCAACATATTCCCAACCCGAAATATGCAAAGTGTATGGAATATGGAGCTAAACTGTGCATTTCAACATGGCTATTTTAGTAGACATCACCTTTCATATCATTGGGTTAGAATTATAAAAAATCTATGTAGTTTATGCTTATTTGCCAAATTATGGCGTCTACACTAGTTTCTGTTTAATTTCAAAGAAATCGAGGCATTTTACAACAATTCAGAAAAAGGAGAAAACCATGAGGGACGTCGAGGTCGAATACACAAAGCCAAAGGTCGAGTAGCTACTAAGCCAGTGCACGTCAACCAGAAAATAAGAAAGGAGTCACTCGACAACACTAGTCGACGTCCACCACTCTGGTCGATGTCGAGTACATCTGGTCGAAATCCACCAGTCGAGCTGCAGATCACTCGAGAAGCACAACTCTACTCGACGTCGAGGAGTTTACTCGATGTCGATTACCCATCGAGAGTCCGAATTCTACCCGAGCTCGAGCACAGCCCGAGGAGAAGAGTTCTACTCGACGTCAACCACTTTAGTCGATGTCGAGTACATCCCATCATCAATCCGAGTCGAAATCGAGTGAAGATCCGAGTGTGTGGTTGTCTGCAAGAAGAGGCACGTGGAATTCTATCAACTTGAAGAGAAGATATATCAAGATCTATCCACTATAGATATTTCCCTGAAGGATTTATTTGTTTTATTTCCAATTTTTATCATAAAGCCTTAGATAGATAGTTTTAGATATGGATAGATTATTCTTTCCTTGTATAGAGAGGATTGAATACTATAAATAAGGCCTTAGGGGCTGATTTTAGAAATAATCCAAGCCACAAGCAATTGTGTTCCACACTAGATAGCGAGTTTAGAGAGTTTAGAGCGCTTGGATTAGTTGTAAGTTTTTATTTGATTTAATGCAATTTAGTTCCCTTTTGTTATTGATTTGTGGTTCTATGATGAAGAGCGAGTATTCACCTACTTCTAGGGTCTAGTTGAGGCTGACAATAACCATGTAAGGTAATGCGATAGAGGTACAACTTTTAATGCGATTTCATCTTCTATCCCTATAAGCATGATTCTTTTGCGAAAGTCGAAGGTGATCCTTGTTTGTGTTGTTGAAGCGAAAGTGATCTCAATACAACTTGGATTAATTATGCGAAAAGGGTTAGTAGCAATTAGGGTTTATGCGAAAGCCTTTATCTTCCTACTTGTTAATTACGACAGTTATTTGATGAAAAGCATGATCTTTTATACCTTTAGCATGATTCTTATATGGTTATCATTGTGGCGTTGAAAAGCATGATCATTTATACCTCGAGTGGGTCTCAATAGTGGTCGACGTCGAGCAGCATACTCGATGTTGAATAGTCGTCGTGCTCGATTACACTTCATCTTCAGTCTTCGACTTGTTTTGCTCCCAGCTGTAGTTGACGTCGAGTACTCTACTCGACGTCGAGTAGAATCCTGCCTTTGTCTCTTGCTTTTGGTTTCGTCTCGGAATAGCTCCAAATTCTACAATATTAAATAGAAACTCGTGTAGACCTCTATTTTTGGCAAATAAGGTCATACTACACAAAGTTAACATATTTCCAACCCAAAATATGCAATGTACTTAGAATAAGGAGTGAAAATATGCATTTAAACATGGATACTTTAGTGGACATCAGTTGTCGACATCGAGTGGGTCAATTGGCTCATCGGGAGGAGGGCATGTACCTAAACTTTGAAATCATAATAAGGAACACAAATTAGTAGCAAAAGCTCGGCACCTAATTGGTACCGATGAGGTAGGTGGTGGTAGGTTATGTGGTAAGAAAAAAGGATGGGTTTTCCTGAACCTTAAACACAACTAAACTAGGGGAGATTGATATCTCCCCGAAAACGGCGCCAATTTGACGAGAGGGTTTCTTGACCAAATAAATTTACTGTCAAGACCCCGCTATAGGATAGTGGAGTCAGGTTCGTCCTCATGAGAGAAGTCAGCGATTCTAGGTTTAGTGTGTTTTGGGGTTCAGGGATAGCGGGAAAAGGTGAGGAGGTTGCTGTCGACGTCGACTAAGACTTGGTCGATGTCGAGGGATGGAGGGGGAAGTAGTGGTTGGTGTCGAGTGGCTGCGTAGCAACTTTAAAATAACAAAAATAGAACAAATAAAGATGCAAACTTCCAAGATTAGAGATCACCGCAACAATACACATATGGGTAGATGATAAATCACATAAATATGCATGTTTTATATCAAATAACTTTCATTATTAACAAATAGGAATATAGAGGCTTTCGCATAAACCCTAAGTGTTACTACCTTTTCTTAATTACGATTAGTCGGCTTTCGCAAATAAACCCTAATTACCATCCAAATTCATAATAAGATCGATTTCGCTTCAATATCACAAATAAGGAATTTCCTCAACTCTCGCAAAGGATTAAGCACATAGGTAGACGATGATAAAGACATACAAATTCATAGATTTATAAATCAAACACACATATCTGTGTTGGGATCACCCCAACCCTAGAAGAAGAGAAATTAGAAACAAAACATAATAAAAGGAAACAACTTTAATATTAAACATAATAAAAGAAATCAAACATACATTCCAAACGTTCTTCCTCCTTCTTTCTCTCGCCTTCTCTCTCTCTCTCTCTCTCTCTCTCTCTCTCTCTCCTTCTCCCTCTCCCTCTCCCTCTCCCTCTAAGCCCCATAGATCTTCACTTGAATAAAATAAAGTGGATAAATCTTTCTTCTCTTGATAGATCTTCACTTGAATTGATAGAATATCTCTTGCTTCATGTGGAAGAAAGCCCACTTGCATTCTGGAATCGAACTGCTCGAAATTGGGTATTGGTGTTTACTCGATATCAACCTGTCTTCTCAGCTTCACTCGATGTCGGCTTCTGGATTGGATTTCGACCTGTCTTAACTCGATATCAACCTCTTCTGTATTGCTCCTAGTGTCTGGTCGATTTCTGGAATTCCTGGTCTATGGGATCCACTCGATATCGACCAAGTTATGTCGATATCGACCTCTTTGACGGTTCTCAGCATTCTGCATCGGTCTTCAAACGCACTTTCTCGAGTCCTCGTTTGTCCGATTGACGCATATGAATATGCGTTGGAAAGATCTTCTCGAGGGCTATGTTGTGAGCCTAATTTGACATGTTTTACATTAACATTTACATAAATTTATGTTTATATTTCATGCATTTGGGTTAGAATAGCACATATTCTATGTAGTTTACACTTATTTGCCAAATTATGGAGTCTACACTTATTTCTGTTTAATTTCGAAGAAATCGAGGCAATTTACAGCAATTCGGAGAAAGGATGAAAAGCTAGAAGTCAACTATAGAAAGTCCAAGGTCAAGAAGTAGCTGAACCAGGACAATTCGAGTAAAGAACAAGAAAACGCACTCGATACGGTTCTAGTCGACGTCGACTACATCTAGTCGAAGTCCAGTACGATCGGAGCCAGAAATTCACACGAAGTCGAGCAGAGCACTTAAGGAGTCCAGTTCTACTCGAATTCGAGTTGTTCGCTGGGAGCGGATGTTGTCGAAACCCGTGAGTGAAGACGAGAGCGAAGCCTTAGCGAGCGAGAGCCTGGAGTTCCGCGAGTAAAGCCGCGAGTGCGAGAGGGAAGCGAGGGCGAGTGCGAGCACCGGGGATGCCGAGTGTGCGCGCACGGGTGTCCGACGATGCTTGCTAGAAGTGAGCGAAGCCAGATGCATGTGAACACGGGAACGAGGCGCTCCTGGACGCTAGGCTCCTGGACGCTAGGCTCCGAAGCCCAGGGAGCCGATGCCGAGGACTCAAGCGCCGGTCTTATTCTTCCCTTGTTGTTACGATTCTTGATTAGGGTTTAGGTGTGATTGGTTTCGGTGAGGATGAAGGACGAAGATGATAGTGATGATTGAGTGTCGAAGATCATAAGAACACAAGAGCAATAAGGCTTTTGGGATTGAAATCGAAGAACCCTTAACTCATAAAGGGTTTCTCCAATTCTATTCAATCTGAGAAATTCAAAGTACATGTGTATGATTAAATAGAAAAGCTATGGAAGATCTAACCAATCCTTCCTTGCAAAGGTAAGGGGTTCGGATATACCTAATTTATCTAAAGATAATTAAAACAATCCTAAGATAAGTAATGCCTAAATAAGATAGAAATTGAATAACTTGATGTACAAGAATTATTCTAGAAGAGATATAATCCTTGTAACTTATTAATTCTACTTACATAAAATAACACTAATTAATTATTGGAATAAACTAACTCGGCCCAACACATGATGTACTTGACATGGGCCTTGTGGGTACTCGATATTGCTTGGCCCACTCGACATAGTGTGGTCTCGAGCGGCCCATGTGTATGTCGAGCTCTATTGTCTTCATGGCGGATGTTGTCGAGTCTGCATGAGCTTTGTTTGAGGACGGAAGCTCATTTCCTGTGTTGGTGGAGTAGCTTTGAGCCAAGTGATCCAGGGTGGCCTGAACCCTTGCTCCATCGTTCCTTGGTAATGAACAAGAAGGGCTTTGGTTGCATCTTGAATCCTCTTGCCCCTTGCACGAGTGATAGGGCAATCGAATGGAACCTTCATATTGTCCTCAATGTCACCAAGAGTCATCGATAATTGCATTGCATCCCTTTTTGTTATTGATGATTCTTTTGATGATGAAGAGCGAGTAGTCACCCAACTTCTAGGGTCGGGGTGAGCCTGACAGTAGCCATGTAAGATAATGTGAAAAGGTACAATCTTTTGATGCAATTTCATCTTATATCCCTACGACCATGATTCTTTTGCGAAAGTTGAAGGTGATCCTTGTTTGTGTTATTGAAGCAAAAGTGATCTTAATACAACTTGGATTAATTATGTGAAAAAGGGTTACTAACAATTAGGGTTTATGCGAAAGCATCTATATTCCTATTTGTTAATAACGACAGTTATTTGATGAAAATGCATGATCTTTTATACCTTATGCATTATTTTATATCGTTATCGTTGGGGTGTTGAAACCCTGATCTTGGAAGTATTTTAGTTTATTGATTTTATTCCCAATTTCGTGTTTGCTTTCGTTTTATTGCAATTTAAAGTTACGGTTTTTGTTTTTGTGTTACTCGATTTCGACCAAAGCTAGTCGACGTCGAGGACTGTAGTCGACGTCGAGTAGGGTTAGTCGACTTCGACCATCTTTGCTTCATTTTGCGTTCTGTTTTCTCTGTTTTGTAGGTTTTTACCCGACTGTGTAGTCGACGTCAAGGGCACTTACTCGACGTGGGGTGCTTCTTGAGTCAAATTTTGAGAGTTTTTGAACTGAAAAAGGCAGAAGCTGACACGCTTCCTCGTGGGTCGCTCCTGACTGCCTTCTACTACAACAGGAGGAAGTCTTGTATTTATTTGCTGAGACAGGGAGTTGATTTTATTTTATATTTATATTTATTTCAAACTTGATTTTCCTGTTTAACAAATTGGCGCCGTTACCGGGGAAGCAATCAATCGCGCCCTTTTTGGTTCTTATTTACTCTCGTTTTCTTTTTCTTTTTATTTTGCAGGTTCATGCGAAGAACTGATCGCACACCTTCAAACCTGAGCGATACTTCCATCTTCGACAAAGACTAAGGAGGATGTCGCAAGAACTGATCGCACACCAGCGCAGGAGCTTGAGCAACTTCACCTACGCATCGAGGAATTAACCATCAGGGAAGCAGAACACGCCCGACGAGAGGCGGAATATACACCGAATCAACAAAGGTGGGAGGCAAGGGTAGATCGCGAGGTCAACGCTAGAAGAGAACTTGAGGAGCATATTGGGAATCTCCCAGCCAACGCAAAGGAGTATCTGCATCCTACTCTGGAAGTTCCAGAATCACAGATCATTTTTCCCCCCGTTAATTATGAAATTCGTCCTTATTTTATTACTGAAATTAGGAGGAGTCAATTTAAGGGAAGGCCCAATGAATGTCCTTTAGAGCACGTTACCACTTTTCTAGATTTATGCGAAGCTATTGCAGATGATGCTAATCTAGAATACTTAAAACTAAAGGCTTTTCGTTGGTCCCTTGCTGGAATAGCCTCACAGTGGCTTAAAGGATTGCCAGCATCATCAATTCACACGTGGAATGAACTACAAGACTTGTTCCTTAACAAGTTCTTTCATCCTGCAAAGACAGCTGCTCTCAGACAACATATCATGACTTTCGGACAGAAGCCAGGGGAAACATTTGCAAAGGTCTGGCAGCGCTATAAAAAGCTTCTGAAATATTGTCCTACGCACGGACAGCCACCCTACGTCATCCAGGAGATCATCTTCAACTGCCTGGACGCGCCTACTATGGATCGGATCAACAACTACACTACATATAGGTATCTCGCAGTCAAGTACCTGCAGAAACACAAACGGCAACGATCTCGCATGATCGAGTAATTAGTGGTCGACGTCGACTAGATTAGTCGAAGTCGAGTAGAACAACAGAAACATAACGAAGGCTAGGGTTTGTAGATTTCGAAATAAACAAATATAAGAAAGAAAACTTCCAAGACCGGGGTTTGCAACAACGATAACCAAACATGCATGAGGCAAGATAAAGAGAGATAATCATGCAATCACATCAAAGGATTAAGCTTTCGCCTTTTCCAACAATTAGACAACTCTTTCATGAAACACTAATTGTATCTACCAATTTTATGTTTATAATCCAAGTAGTTAACCTGAATCTCTATTAATTAGGTAATAAACATAATAAAGATAGTTGATGATCAAAACATAATAAAAGTCGAATCTTTACCTCATTCATGCATGACTATCGTCGGGCTCACCCCGACCCTAGAAGTAGCTGAAATACTCGCTCTTCATCATAGGAAAACTCATCAATAATAAAAAAAAACTAAATTGCATTAATAAAATAAATCTTACAACCGATCGAAGCCAAATCCGCTCTCGCAGGACAAAACACCTCTCGGCCTAAGCTCTCTCTCTCCTACTCTCTAACTCTTGTGTTCTCTCTGAATTGGAATGAATGAAAAACTAGCCCCATTGGCTTTATTTATAGGGTTTAATCCTTGCTAGTCAAGGAAAGAAAACTCTATCTATTCCTAAAGATATAAATTTGGATAAAAGAAACACTACTCCTAAAAAGGTAAATATCTAAACTCTCCATGCGGTGAATAATTTTCTCTTCCATAGATTGATCTTGATAAAATCGTGATAGAACCGGTCTTGCTTCGTGCCCAAGTAGTCCACACATCCTCGGATTGGCCCATTGGACTCACGACCCAAAAATAGTGTAATCGACGGTGAGTAGATGTACTGGACGTTGAGTAGTCTTCTCCTCATCGAACTCGAATGTGTCTCAGTAGTGGTCGACGTCGAGTAGCGTACTCGACGTCCAGTAGTCGTCGTGCTCGAGTATACTTCGTCTTCAGTCTTCGACTTGTTTTGCTCTCAGTTGTAGTCGACGTCGAGTAGACTCCTGCCTTTGTCTCTTCCTTTTGGTTTCGTCCCAGAATTGCTCTAAATTCTGTAATATCAAATAGAAACTCGTGTAGACCTCTATTTCTGGAAAATAAGCTCATACTACACAAATTTAACATATTCCCAAGCCGAAATATGCAATGTACATAAGCTTGCTTGTCCCCAAGCAATAACTTGATTGATCATTCAGAGGAAATCTGCAAAAACTCTCAACATAATGAATTCATTGTCATATTACCCAACACTCAATTGCCATCATTGAAAAGGTACTTGGTGCCTTCAAATCTGTGCCTGTGAATGAAAAACAATTTCTCTGCACAAAAGGAGGTTATGCAAAACAATTTTCTGTGACAAAGAAGAAATAATATGGGGGACTTTAATTAAGCTCAAAAGGAGTAGATACATAAAAGGCTAAATGTGGGCAATTTTTAGCCATGTGGTGTTAAATCCGGGGAAATGGAGTATTTCCCAACTTTCTTTCCCACATTTCTTCTTCATAAGATTCCTCAGCTTTCACTTATTCACTCAATGCTTTTATCAATAAAAATGCTTTTACCTCTCTAACCTCAGCACTACCGTCTCGCGAGTCGCAAACATGGGTGTCATGAATGGCCCTGGATACTTTAGTGCTTTGGGCTCCTTACCTTGGTGTCCCATCCTACGGAACTATTATCGACCTCTTCTGTGTTGCTCCCAGTGTCTGGTTGATTTTAGACATTCCTGGTCGACGAGATCCACTCGATATCGGCCAAGTTAGGTCGATATCGACCTCTTTGACGGTTCTAAGTATTGTGCATCTGTCTTCAAACACACTTTTCCGAGTCCTCGTTCGTCTGATTGACAGATACGAATATGCGTTAGAAAGATCTTCTCGAGGGCTACAACTTTCATGAAGACATCAAAGCTTGATTCCAAATGATAAATGGAGAAAAGTGACGTTTTCTCCAGCTGCACCATCCTCTGTTCTTCTTTAGCTTCTCCAATGTCTTCATGACTTTTCTTTATGCTCCAAAGTGCATCCAATTTCTACGAAATAT
Source organism: Persicaria tinctoria (assembly GCA_037127255.1). Lineage (NCBI taxonomy): Eukaryota > Viridiplantae > Streptophyta > Magnoliopsida > Caryophyllales > Polygonaceae > Persicaria > Persicaria tinctoria. The sequence goes on from JBANSL010000007.1 coordinate 37,996,051, forward strand.
AACAAAAACTTGTGTAGACTTCCATATATTGCAAATAAACATAAACTACACATATTCTGTATAAATCAAACCCATAAATATGAAATGCAGATACAAATCGATATAAAAGATAGTATAAAACATGGTAAATTAGGCGCACATCAGTAGTAAAGCCAATCGCTTGCAGAATCCTTCAAAGTAAAGGGGAACACTCTCAACATCAATTGGTCATCGTTCAGGTCTTGGGGTTTCAGTCTATCACACACACTCACAAAGGTAACAATGTGCTTGTTTGGTTCCTCCCCAGGCAATCCATGAAAGTAATACAAAATAGAAGATCAATTCGACTTATACTCAAATCTTGAACCATCAGGGAGATCAGAAAGACTAATTGCAAGGGGTTGAGCACTGAAATTAGGTTCCTTTCGATTTCTCAGGGTCCTTCTTGGCGGATCAACAACACCGTCTTTTGTCGTCTCCTCGTCTGTCTCAAACACAAGCTTCCTCTTCAACCTAAGAGATCTTTCAACATCAGGATCAAAAGGAAAAGGAAATGAATTAGAAGATCTTGTTTGAACCATACAAGGACACAAAATACTCAAAGTAAAGAGTAATCGAAAGAGATAAAGAAAAGAAAACTCCTTTCTTCTCTCGGCAACTGCGCCAAGAATTTGGTGTGGTGACGAAATTCGTTGGCACTTTCACCCCTTGCCAAATAGTAATAATATCCAAACTTAAACACACAACCATTAGATTAGGCAATCAATCACTAGATAAACCAAATAACTACTAGTATAGCGATAAAGTCATGTGTCGAACCCACATGGAGAAGCGATTTTCTATTCAATAACTCTAAGCAAAGACTCTTATAGAAAAGCAATGATTCGTAACAAGTAGAAAAGATGTAAAAGTAACCAAATTTATGATCGCAAAGTAAATTGATATCAAAGTAGAAAGAACATTTTACTTGCAATTCTCTTACAATGGTTGGAATTCATGGTCCTCGGATTGATCTATCAATTATTCATATACCTAGGTCTACTTGACTAAAGTTGATAGATCCGCAGAGATTTACTTATCTTATTCAATATCACTAAACAATAGCATTAACGACTCAAGTAAGCAAGACCAATTGGCACATTAACTCGAATCAATTAAGACTAATAGGCGCATACCGAACTCAGGCCTAATTGAATCTACACAACATAGATCAATTGAAATCATCCACTACAAAGACAAAGAGACATCACTATCATCAATACCTTTGTTTGTTGTCGAGAAAACAACAACAAATTCATAACTAAGATGCAATTCCTAACATATTGATTAGGCATAGAAAGGAACACAAATATAAATTAAGCACAAGATGATAACTAAAAACACGAATAATCAAATAGAATCAAATCTTCACAATCCAAACCACCATGTCTTCGAATTACAGGCGAAACTATGAGTTTAGCAACTAATAGGCCAATTCTCTCTAATTTTGTTCATAGTCTCACAATAATTCTTCTCTCTCTCAATCTCTCAATATAACCGAAAACAACTAAGTAAGGACTCTAAAAGTCGGCAAAAACCCTAGTGGGAAATAGAATAAAAAATAGGAAATAATGTCTTCGGATCCAAAACCGTGTATCCGGAAAACTGGGTCACGACAGGCGTCGTGCAAAGGGCGACGGGCATCGCCTATGCAGTGTCCGTCGTTCCTCAATTGTCTTTAATAAATTCCAATGTCGATCTTCATTGCTCATCTCTAGCTCCTTCTTAGCCTCCATATGCTCCAAAACATGCTTCTTAAGCTCTTCCCAACGTCCATCCAAGGTCGGAATGTAATTCTGCAGAATAAACACTTCACAAGCAATATACGGAACTAGACTCAAAACATAGCAAAACAACTACCTAATAGCAATAAGAAATATCTATAATGCCTATATGAAATATGCATTATCAGCGTCCAAAAATAGACTAACACAGTCAGGAGTAACCTCCCCCTTGGAGGTCAAACAGTACATTGTCGCCCACGCCTTCATGGATACCTTGTTCAACTCGTTCAGCCTGAAGAAGGTGTTGTTCAGCACCTTGTGGAAGAGTGTAAGGGCAGGATGGGTGATGGTGTAGTTGTAGTTCCCTCCCCCACGGATCCAAGGGGAACTAGTGGCAACCTGCCAGGTCTCCGTTGGTGGGGGAATCATCATCATCTGACGCCTCCAGTTATGAGTAGAAGGTCGAGTGACACCCAAATAGCATCTCATTTGTGCAAAATTCCTCATATGTGTCCGTCTCAATACTGTAAACTCAATCTGCTCTCTATCTAAAAAACAACTAAGGTCGCTAGAAACTCTCGAATCAAATCCGGGTAGGTCAGCCCATGCATAACAATAAAATGGCCAAGGCCCCCATTCTCGAGAAGTGTAGCACAAGGCCCTGCTACACCTAAAGCATCTAAGGTCGAATGATTGAAAAACTTATTCGTCAAATATTTTATAAGGCAAAGGTCATTCCATTTCGGTATCTGATACCTGTGCAGTGTGCTCGGAGCAATCATGTTCGAAAACGACATCATAGTGATGAAATAAAGTGAGGGAATGAACAAACTTACGAAATCTGACGAACAATGTGCACACTGATGGAACAGCGGGTGTCGTGCGTCATGCGGCGGGCGCTGTCAATTTATGGGCGAAAGGTGCGCTCGGTTCTTCCCTAAAGAACTACCCTCCGACGTCGAAAAATGCCCTCTTCCGCCTCCTTGCTTCACGAAAAAGTGGTTTAAGGGCTTAGAGAGGGTAATTTTGAACTCAAAGTGGTCGGAGGGGGTGGCATAGGGTTTTGAGGAAATTTGAAAGTGGACAAAATTGTGAACCGAAGGCGTGTATTCGTAGATCGGGTTGTGTAGATTCTGAATATGGCATCGGAATTCCGATTGGAGCGACGGTTTGGATGGGGTGTGAGGATACGTGAAGTTGGAAGAAGTTTGGAAGGTTGAGGGTTATGGAGGAAGAGTGGGAGGTAAGGGATGAAGAGAAGAGGGAAAAGGATAAATAGGGTTTTAAAATTGGGAGTATGCTCCACTAATTAACTAACCGGTGGCCGAACCTATTCGGTTTAGTCCGCATGGCGGGCGCCGTGGTTTAGGCGGCGGGCGCCGTCTCCTCAATACTCACACCTTCTCGTTTTCAATCCCAAAATCCAAGACTTACCTCAAAATCACGTTGCAAACATCTCCAAAGCTAAAAACATAACTAACCTACACCTAACTACACCAAAATGAAAGAAAAATAAAATAAAATAAAACTAGAAATAGAAATGACTCACCTTAGATTGCCTCCCGAGCAGCGCCTTTGTTTCACGTCCATGGCTTGACAGAATGACGTAGTTCTATTTCTCAAGGAGATCCTCCCCTTGCCAGGAGTCCATAACCTGGTCGGCGATGTCCTCATGATATTTCTTAATTCTCTGACCACTCACCTTGAAGTTATGACCATCCATCGGGCTCTTTAAATCAACTCCATCATAAGGATAGACATGGACCACATTGTATGACCCGTCAATCTTGACTTGAGCTTTCCAGGGTGAAGTTTCATACGTGAGACATACAAAAGAACCTTATCCCCTGGGTGGATCTCTCTCCTCAGAATGTGCTTATCATGCCATGCTTTTGTTTTGTCTTTATAGATCCTAGCATTCTCGTAAGCATCCCAACGAATCTCTTCTAACTCTTGAATTTGAAGCTTCCTCAACTCTCCTATTTCAAATGCTTCAAATGCATCCATATTGACTTGTTTGACTGCCCATAATTCTTTATGCTCGAGCTCAACTGGCAGATTACACGACTTTCCATACACCAGATGAAACGGAGACATCCCAATAGGTGTCTTATAAGCAGTACGGTACACCCATAGCGTATCCTCCAATCTGAGACTCCAGTCTTTTCGGTTCGGTGTTGTAGTCTTTTCCAAAATCCGCTTTACTTCCCTATTAGACAATTATGCTTGTCCATTGGTTTGAGGGTGATAAGCGGTAGAGACTTTCTGAGTCACGTTGTATTTCCTCAAAAGAGCACTGACAATCTTGTTACCGTAATGAGTCCCCCTATCACTAATAACAACTCTGGGCATCCCAAATCTAGCAAATAGGCTCTTCAAGAAACTAGCAACAGTACGAGCATCGTCAGCCTTCGTCGCTTTCGCCTCAACCCACATAGAAACATAGTCAACTACAAGCAAGATGTAGACATTTCCAAATTAACTAGGAAATGGTCGCATGAAATCGATACCCCAGACATCAAAGATTTCGCATACCATAATCGATGATAGTAGCATCTCATTCCTTCCTGAGATATTTCCGTTTCGCTGACATCGAGCACAAGTCCTGCAGAATGCATGAGCATCGCAAAAGATATGCGGCCACCAGAATCCCGCTTCCAGTTCTTTTCTAGTTGTTCTTTGTGCTTCAAAATGTCCATTTCTTGGATGTGAAGCAAAGTATCTCAAGACAAAAGTTACCTCATTGTCCGAGAGGACATCGACGGACGATTCTATCAGCACAGTGCTTCCACAAGTAAGGATCATCCCAAACATAGTAGCGAGCATCATGACGAATTTTGTCCTTCTTCCCTTTCGGGAAATTTGAAGGAAAGATTCCATCCACCAAGTAATTTACAATATCCACAAACCAAAGTTGCTTAGTCCGAATACTCATAAGCAAAGCTAGCGGCTCACCCTCATCATCGTCAAGCAAATCAGAGATCGGGACACTGCACAGATGGCGGGCGACGTGCTCAAAGGCTGCGGGCGCTGTGTCATAAGTGTTGTCCCATATAGAAAGTCTCAGCAATCCTTCGTCAGGAAATTCTCCCAACCTTTCTGGTTGCTCTCCCCCACAATCGGTTCTATAGATTCTGCTCAGGTGGCCAACAACCGGATTCTCTGCTGCCTTCTTATCTCTGATTTCCAAATTGAATTCTGTAAGAAGTAGAATCCATCGAATCAATCTCGTTTTAGCGTCCTTCTTTGTCATCAAATAGTGTAGTGTTGCATGATCACTATAGACCACCACTTTGGCACCCAATAAATAAGGACGAAACTTCTCTAGAGCAAAGATCACCAACAACTCCTTTTCAGTAGTAGTGTAATTCTTTTGAGCCATATTCAACATCATAGAAGCATAATAGATCTCATGAGATGTTTTATCCCCTTTTTGCCCTAAAATAGCCCCAACAGCATAATCACTAGCATCACACATCAACTCAAAAGGCAAAGTCCAAATAGGAGCATGAATAATGGGTGTCAAAGTTAACTAATTCCTCAACTCGTGAAAATCCCTCTTGCAATTATCATCAAACACAAAGGAAACATCTTTCTTAAGCAATTCACATAATGGGGAGGTTATATTGGAAAAATCCTTGATAAACCTCCAATAAAATCATGCATGGCCTAAGAAAGAACGAATCTCATGCACATTAATAGGATAAGGTAAAGACTGAATCAAATCTATCTTAGTTTTATCTACCTCAATTCCTTTCTTGGACACAATGTGACCAAGAACAATTCCCTGTTCAACCATAAAATTGCAATTTTCAGAGTTCAAGACCAAGTTAGTTTCAACACGTCTCTTAAGCACTAGTGACAAATGATGCAAACAAGAGTCAAAATCATTCCCATGCACAGTGAAATCATCCATAAACACTTCAATAAAATGCTCAACATATTCAGAAAATATACTCATCATGCATCTTTGAAATGTACCAGGTGCATTGCATAATCCGAAAGGCATTCTACTATAAGAAAAAGTACCAAAAGAACATGTAAAAGTGGTTTTCTCCTGGTACTCGGGTGCAATAGGAATTTTAAAATATCCAGAATAACCATCCAAGAAACAATAATAAGACCGGGCGGCAAGACGCTCAAGCATCTGATCAATGAAAGGCAAAGGAAAGTGATCCTTACGTGTCGCCGCATTGAGTTTGCAACACGTAAGGATAACCATCCAATGTAAACTCTCCAACCAGTCTGTATCCTCATAGGTACCATCTCACCTTCTTGGTTCTCAAACACCGTGATACCCCCCTTCTTAGGGACCACTTGTTTAGGACTTACCCATTGAATATAAAAAATAGGGTAGATTATACCTGCCTGAAGGAGCTTCAAGACTTCCTTTTTGACGACCTCCATCATGGGCGGGTTCAACCATCGCTGAGGTTGCCTCGTCGGTTTCGCATCGTCCTCCATGAGTACGCGATGCATACAGAGTGTTGGACTGATCCCTTTAATGTCGGTAATGGTCCATCCCAAGGCAGTGCAATTTTCCCTAAGGACATCCACCAACCTTTGTTCCTGGTCAAGAGTAAGCTTATTAGAAATGATAACAAGAAGGGTGTCACCCTCTCCTAAAAATACATGCTTCAAATGATCAAGGACATGTTTCAATTCAACTTTTGATGCTTGAATGACAGACGGAAGTAGCTTTTCACTAGGAGGATCTAAAGATTCAGTTCTATAAGCATGAAACCAATCATCTGGGTTGGCATCAAGTGCCACATATAATTTTTGCAGGTTATCTGGCAAAGCATAGTCATAAGATAATTCACCCAAGGGTGATTCCAAAACAACTATTAAATGGTCAAAACGATCAATATGCATAATATCCTTAGTGAAAGCATCTACAATATCAACCAGATTCAGAGAATAGGCAGCAGATTTCCCGTCAGGGATAAAAATTCAGCTCTTTTTCATCGACTTCCACATTTAAAGATCGAGAAGAACAATCAATTTTTGCCTTAGCAGTTCGTAGAAAGGGTCTACCTAGTATGATGGATTTCTTGGGTATACCAAGTCCCATTTCAATCACATAAAAATCAGCAGGGAAAAAGAAATCATCAACCATAATCAAAACATCTTCAACCACCCCCTTGGTGTGAAGTTGAGAGCGATCAGCAAGCTGTATCACAACCCTAGTTTCATTCAGTGGACCCAGACCCAATTCATCATATAATTTGTACGATATCACATTAATAGATGCCCCAAGATCAACCATGGCAGTATTGAACGTAACTTCACCAATCGTACAAGGAAGAGCAAACATACCTGCGTCTCCGCACTTTTCAGGCAATCGCTTTTGAAAAACTAATGAAAGATTTTCTTGTAGTTTCGTACCTTCTCTTTCCTTTTCCCTTTGCATCTTCTTGGTCGTACAAACTTCCCGAAGGAATTTTTTATAACGAGGAACGGATTCAACTAGATTAATGAGAGGAATATTTACCTAGCGCTTGGTGAAAGTATTGAATAGGTCCTTGTTGTTTTCCCACTTACGGTCAATATTCGAGGCATAAGATAAGGGTGGTAAAGGCTTCAAAACCTCAGAAGACCACTCCTCTGATGATTTCTTCAAAGTCTCAACACCATCAAAAATCGGTTTCGTCACTGGTGGTGGCGCTGGGCACCGTGTCAAGGGGCGTCGGGCGCCGTTCCAACGGCGTGTCTCTTATTCCTCTTTTTCTACATCTTCTTCATAAATCATCTCCTTAGACCCTCTTGTTAAATTTTCAATGGACAAACCCAAATCATTTCCTCCAAGGGCCATAATCACAGAGTCTTCTCCGGACAAATCCTTTTTCCAATTTCTCAACTTGAGTTCTTGTAGCTCTTAGGACATATGTCGCAAATTTTCTCCTTGATGTCTTACCATCATCATCAAATCTCTGAAAGCACCTCCCTTGGGAACTTCAGAGTTCATACAATATGATTCTCGAGCTTCTTACTTCCCCTAAGTAATCAATGTCACCATCTAAGTCACCATCTTCATCACAACCTCCGTCAGCTTCGCAACTTTCTCCTCGGAGCCCTTCACAAGATCATCCAACGCAAATGGATTCCTAATTCCACCAGACTTCTTTTACTGGTAAGTCGAATTTGCTAATCCATCGAAGATTTGTATAGCTTCTTCCGGCGTCTTGTCTAGTTTATCACCTCCACTAGTAGCGTTGATGACAATGCGTTCTTGGTCAAGCAACCCCTCGTAAAGATAGAGAATCAAATCCTCGTCAAGAAATCCATGTTGTGGGCAACTTGCCTTGAGTCGCTTGAATATCTCAAGGTAGTCATAGAGACTCTCCCCAGGAAGTTGTTCTATGCTAGTCAATTGCTTCTTTACCTTACTCAGATGAGTAGCAGGGAAGTATTTCAGCAGAAAAGCTTTTTCCAATTTGAACCAAGTAGTAATACTTCCTTCAGGCAGACAGTGTAGCCAATCCATCGATGCGTCTTTCATGGTGAACGGAAACAACCTCAACATGAGTTGATCGTCAATAAATCATTGAGGTCTGAGTCGATCACAGACACTAACGAATTCAGTAAGGTGCTTATTTGGATCATCTCCAATCATCACATGGAAAAGTGGAAGAATCAGTAACCAATCAGCTTTGTATCCAAATTTGGAGCCCTCAGGGAGTTCAGGTAATGTAAGCGTAAGGTGTTGCAAATTCAGATTAGGTTCCCTTACGTCTCTTAGTGTCCTTCTGAGAGGATGTTCAGCATTTTCAGCCATCTTTGTTTAACCTTCAAAGAGACTCAACAAAGATTGATTGGTAACCAAAAAGTAATCCACCAAGGGGAATTACCCAAGGTAGCAATAAGAAAAACAAAAGAAATAAAGTAATTCTCCCCGGAAATGGAAAAATTTGGTGTGGTGCAGAACACCGTTAACTCTCTACAACATCAAAAAGAATAACCCAAACCAATAACTCAACTAGCAACCTAGTAACTAGTATAGTGGAATAGTAAGGGGTCGATCCCACAGAGAGAATATCGTTCCTGTCTATCAAGTCGCTATCAGAAAGGAACAATATCAAAGAGTGATTGAATATCAAACCAATTGGATGTGACAAAAGTAACAATGGTGAATTGATGATAATTATGAATGAGATAGTTTCCCCTACAATTCATCCATAATGGTTATGTGATCCTTGACTCTATCCTATATTTTCTTATTTGATTCATCTAATGGAGGATCACTCCAACCTAAGCAATTTAGCAATATCAATAACATAAACAACCAAAGTTAGGGGCACAACTCCCTAACACTAATTGGTGTAATTAATAAAGCAGAATTGTCAATGTCCTACACACCCAATCGATGCTTTCAAGGGATCAATTAGTTATGCTGTGCTACTAATCCAATTAACTTGGAATGGTTAATCAAACCTTTAGCAGGAAAGCAAATTCTGTCAAGGTGGCCAATCAAGAAGGAATACATGCAATTAATCAATAACGAATAAAGACATTGAATCAATCAAACTTAGAATAGATAGAAATTAAGTCTCACAAATCATATAACCATGTCTCTGAATTGCAGGCGAAACAAAAGAGGTTTAGTTCCTCATGGAAAGTCTTCCTCACAATATCCCCATAGGAGTACTTCTCTCTCAATTAGGTCTTTTCCACACGACTCTCTTTTTTTCAAAGTCGACCAAAACATAATCAATAACTTTAACCTAATTAGTTTCCGAAAGACATAATAGTAATTCCGTATCGGCATGGGCGGCGGGCGCCGTACATCAAGCGGCGGGTTGCATTTCATCAGTAGCTTCCTTCTTCAATTTCTCACTTACGAATCCAAGCTAACTTCCTCTACGCCTTTTTCTTGTGTTCTTCACATGTTTCCTTGGGTTCCTAGCTCTCCAAACCCATCCTTGGCATGCCATAGATGCATCCTTTCAGCGTCGGGACATAAATCTGCAGATAAACACAAAAAGAGTGTAGACTCCAAACTTGCAAGACTAAACACTACTGACTCAAACTACTCAAATAAACATGAAATAAGCTATTCTAAACTCACTAAAACTACCTATAATGCCTATATAAAATACGCATTATCAGCATATAATGTGAAAGCTTTCGGAAAAGGAGTGATGTTGGTTTTAATTCCAAATTTAACGCATGTGTATACAATTCAGAAATGACAGAAGTGTTTGAGTTGAGATGGAATTCTATCATTTCTGAGTACCACTTGGAAAAGAATGATTGGTTGGGAAGCCTATACAAAATTAGGAGCATGTGAATACCAACGTTTTTGAAGGATTTGTGTCTAGGGAGAGTGATGAGGACAACTTTGAGATCTAAAAGTGAGAACAACTTCTTTTGCAACTTCACGAATCCCCATCTCAGTTTAGTGGAGTTTTGGATGCGATGTGAAGGTGAAGTTGAGATACAGAGACATCGGCAATCCTTATCGGACCATAAACCCCTCTCTTCAATGCCTCGGTTAAAGACGAACAAAGGTTTAGAGAGACATGCACGTACTCATTTTTCACATAGTTTACTTATTATTTTTGTGACCTTTTATGCATAGAAATCTAATGACAAGCAGGTACAATTTATACTTGTGGCAACTTTGACATATTTTAAAAACAATTATGGTGTGCTTGCATGGATTACGAAGTTTATGAAAGAAAAGAGCAGGAGGAAGGGGGATTAGTGATCACCGTCACAAATTCCACTGAACTTGCAAGAAGGAATATAGCAAGACAATCAATTGTGTTGAAGGCAATAAAAGATGCTATGAAGGAATTGGGAGTCCCACATGAGCATCATGGAACACCATTCTTTTCGAAAACTCGATGTTTTCTCCTCGTTTCTTATTTTTTTATATTTTCTTATGTTTATATAGTGTAGCAAGCTCAGTTTTGAACACCATTTCAATAATTTCCTTCACAAACATTCGTTCATTTTTTTTCAAAGTTGGGGGAGGGCGGTTTTGTGTTTCTGAAGCTTGGGGAGGCTTGGTATTGCTATGCCCAACAGATTCTCTAAACCAATCTCCAAAATAGAGAATTATAAGTCAGATATTCTGAGTAATTTTTTTCCCCATTCCAACAACTTCCCCATTATAGAGTTTACCCCAAAATATGTAGGGTTTTCTCCAAATTTAGGGAATGATCTCCATATTTTCTCTTCATTCTCTATTTTGGAGAATGTAATAGAGAAGCTGTTGAACCAAAAACCACCTCAATATTCTCCAATAAAACAAGATGGGGAATCTCTTGGTCATGCTCTAAAGGTTCCTGCGACCTTTTTAGAGCTATCCAAATCCTTAAATTCACCCAGCCCATCGTGTAACATCAAAATTGATTTTCACCATTTTTGTGACATTTTGGAGCTCGATTTCCATGGTTATGACATAGGACCTCGAGAACCAATTATCTCTTGAGTTTATATACATGGGAAGGAGGTAGTAGACCATGGAATGGCTCGATTTGGTTGAGAAATGAGAATGTTACCATTTTTAAAGATCCAAGCTTTTCTCCAATGGAAATGGCCAAGGCTTGAGCTTTTCTATGGGAAATAGCCCTTTCCTTGAGTTGTTGGGTAGAAAAGCTAACAACCATTCCGGAATGGCTCACCGGAAAAAGACTTGTGGGTAGTACCCATAGGTCCCCGGTTCGATCCCCAGAATGGCCGCTCTCTATTTACCTATTCAAGGGTAGAAAAGCTACCACTTTGCCTTTGGAAGCATCTCATTTGGAGTTACAAATCAAAAGTTGGTTTTTTCATTTTTGCTCGACCTTTTTCTTAATTATCGAAGCACACATTGAGATTCTTTTGTTTGTGATGTTTTGTCTTGGTAGATTGCAGAAAAATAAGCAACTATTGTTTTAGGAATTTTTCAAAAACGACTTAAGATGAGGAAGTTATGAATGCTTAAAGTTGGTTTCATAACCATGCCAATTGACAATCCATGACCGGACACTGCATTTTCTAATGCAAGGCAAATCGCAGTGTCTCGAAAAATTTACAACTCAATGAATTACTACTTCACATTCACAGACAACTGAGAATTATGATTTTGAACTATAAGATGACACCAGAAGAATTAGAAACCGAATGGCATGGTTTGATGGAAGAGTTTGGAATGGCAAGCCACTCATGGTTATCTGATTTGTATGTTAACAGGGAAAAATGGATACCTGTATACTATAGAGACGTGAAGCTCAGCGGATTAGTTAAAACAACATCCAATTCAGAGAGCATGAACCACTTCTTCCGTAAATTTTTCAACTATGCAACCAATTTAATAGAATTTGTGTTATATTATGACACCGCACTTTAAACACAAAGGCACATTCAAGAGAAGAAAAACTATGATTGCACTATACTAAAACCAAAACTGATCTCCCCACTTCCGTTGGAGAAGCATGCATCAACATGGTATACACTAAAAATATGGGAGAAATTTCAGGAAGAGTTAAGTGATGCATTGTACAACTGCAGAGTAACCAATGTGACAGAGATTGAAGATATAGAGTTATATACTCTGAAGTAGTAAAACAATAAGGTGTACACTGTCGAACACAAGCTTGCTGATCAGGACAGTTGTTGTTGTTCATGCCACTTTTTCATTAGAAAAGGCTTCCCTTGCGGCCATATATTAGCAGTTTTGAAAGATCTGCAAGTGGAGAAGTTGCCAGAAACACTAATACTCACTCGTTGGACTAAGGCAGTAACATTGAGAAATATGTTTACACTAGATAACATTGTTTTCAGAAAATCAAGTGCAAAGGAGGAACAAAAAACTGCTTCTGGCAAATATGTTATCCGAATTTCATTCATCTGTAGACATCGTTAAGGACAACACAAGAAACATCAAATGTTTCACAGACAGCATGAGAAAGGCAAAAATGAACTCTTAGCATCCACACCAACTCCAGCATCTTCGTCAACCTCAAAGACCAATATATTTCGTGAGTTTGGTGGGGTACGCCGATCTGAGAATGTTGATATACATCCCAAAACAAGCAAAAACAAAGTGGAGTGGGAAGAGATTGAAAAGCGGAAAGGAGATATCAATGAAAGTGCAAAAAAGGGGGAAAATATTATGCTTTATCTGCAATCAATATGCTCCTCACAACAGCAGAACATGTCCACAAAAGAAAAAATGAGTGCATTCAACAGCAGACTTACCTGCACTAGTAGAAAACTAGACTTTGGCGAAACAAGAATTACCACGATTCCGTGTCTTGGTGTATTAAATTTACAATATTTGCAAAATTACGACGGTTCCTTGAGTAACTGTAGTAATTTAGCACATAAATTTACCACGGTTCTCTATTTTAGTATGGTAAATTTGCAATGTTACAAATTTACGATGGAGAGAAACAAAACAGTGGTAATTTAACAAATCATTCACCACGGTTTTGTTCCTTTGCGTTGTAAATTTGCACATTTTTCTAATTTAACCCTTGAAGAAGAATCGATAACCGCCTTCATGTTGTTTCTCTTGCCTCATCCGCTCCTCCATAACCAGATCTCTCTATTTCATTCGATCTCATGGCTCTATGGCTATCTTGCCCTCTCTCCCATTGCATTGCTCTACTCTTTACCAAGGTCGAGAGCCTGAAAATGAAGGCGACTAGCGAAGCAGTGCACCTATTCTCGAGTGAGTCGTACTTGTCAAACTGTGTACAACGCCTACGAAAGGACAATCGACGCTTATTCCTCCTCGTCTCTTGCACTCAAACTGAAAATGATGAATGTGATTAACCCTTTCTCCACCGACACCGATGTCGAGTAGCATGGTCTTGTTTCCCAGGAGCCGGCCTCACCATATCTCTCTCCTCCTCTGAGTGTGTTTCCATAATATTTTTTTGATGGGGCTTTAACTCTTTGAGTCAACATTTGAAGGTGTGAAGCATAATTTTAAATTGTTATATGTTTGTTGTTGTGCTTTTGTTTTTGTTATTTTTTTGTTTGAATTAGGCTTCTTAGCCATTCCATTTTTCATTTGTTCAATCGTTGACAATGGCTTTCTATTTTTTAGTTTGAATTAGGATTCTTAGTCATAGAGGTACTGCAAATCAATCAACAGACTGTAAAGGCTCGGATTTTTAAATCCTAATTTCTCGGAAGAAAAAAAATCAAAATGAATTTTAAAGCGGAATTTAGGTGAAAAACTCTCTAGCTCGGACTTCGATCTCGCAAAGCGGACTTCCAACCTGAATAAAATTTTAATAACTAACATGTCAACCTTGATTTTCGGATTTCAAATTCTAATTGCGCGAAAGAGAGAGCGGGATTTGGGAAGCTAACGTTGGAAACCAACATCGGGATTTGAGCTCACAACGCCGGATAAACGATTCTCGCTCTTTCCTCTCCCAAGCCTATCCGAAATTCTTGCCCCAATTCCTAGCCATGTTGGATCCAAAAGCTTGAGCCAAAAAATCAAGAAGATGTTAAGCATAGAATCTATCCCTCCCACACGACATGCCATGCGGGAAACTCCGAATCATATAAAAAACAACGGACGAAGAGGCAACAAAAGGATAACGATTTTATTATTTGTCCATTTTACCATAGATGTAGATTTTAATACGGTTCTAATTGTTTTTCTATTATGTTATTTTACTTCGGTTGATCTGTATTACCACAATTAAAACATGATTACCACAATGCATGTTTACCACCGGTTCATATTTACGACAGTTTATGATTCCTTGTACTACCAACTATTTTACCACAGTTCGTTATCTTTACCACGGTTATGGTTAATGCGGTAAACAGATTTACCACAACCACTTTTACCGCGGTTCAAAACCGTGGTAAATAGTGCACACGAAACCGCGGTAAAAGTGACTTTCTGTACTAGTGATGTTTCCAAGGCAAAGTGTCTCTTTTATGATTGAACAAAACAAATATATAACTGCATTTTTGTTTATTACAGTAGCACTTTTTATGATTAACGTTGATTACACTTTTAGTTATTATCATTGAACATCAAGGACATATGTTTTCACTTTTGAGTATAAAAAATGCACTTTGTTTTGCATTTTATTTATATTATGCAATATAAATAAGAAACTTAGATAAATACTATCCTAACATACAATATCATAAATTAAATACATATATGATCTCAAAACCCTCATACACTCCCCCCCCCCCCCCCCCTAAAAGAATAAAACACAACCAAAAAAATGGATGTTAACAAACCATTAGTTGCACATCGTATTATTATAGTTGCACAAACAACTATAGTATATGCACATTTGTTAGGTGAGTACATTTCATACAGATTTCAGATGAAATAAAAAATGCAATTTCATACAAATACAAAGGATTACAAATATGTTGCCGTCTAAATTAATTTAAATATAAAGTCATTACTACAAAATACATTATTAAGATAAATTCTTTGTTTTTAGATCAAACATATGAATCTTAGATTAATGGCCACCATATTGTAATAAAAAGTATCATTTTTCTCCCTCCTTATTCAAAATTAATAACACACATTATAACATAAGTATCTTTAAAACACACACATAATCCCCTCAATATAAATCAAAACCAATAAACAAAAAGTTTAAAGATATGCAATAACTACTCCATTGGGAATGTATAGTTTTTGAACAATTAAACTGGGGTAAATAAAAAGATATACATGCATTGGTGCTCATAGATTTTTCAGGCAAAAAACAGTTAGATATACGAAAAAAATAGCACACTTGTCTATTCAAGACTTTTCATATCATGCCTACTCACTTCAACAAACTTGTATTTAAATAGAACCTCACTGCATCAGGAAACATTATACAGTATATGAAAAACAATAATAGAATTAAGAAAAACATAAAACTTCAAATAATGAATAAATAAACTAAACTTACGTGGCAGAAGCTGTCCTTTTAGCTAAATAGGAAGACATAATACGCTCAGTACCAGACATAATAATATCATTGATATCAACAACTCTTGAAAAGTAAGGACTCCACAAGGTTACAACAGGTTCGGAAGACCTTCTACCAGCACCACCTTCCATCTTCCCAGTATCTTATTCTCCCACAATTTTACTAATATTGCAGACCCGAGAAGACTTACGTGAAGGCAAGGGGATAGGAGATTTATTCTTCCTTATAAAGACCAAAGGATTGCCAGTAGGAATGCTACTTGCAAGAGGAACAACTGGTGAAGAAACAGAATCAGAAGCCTTTTGTGCAGGAGCTGCATGATATTCCTGTTTTGTAGGTGTATCTTTCACATATTCTTTGGCAATATTAAGAACTGCTTCTGGCATCCCATGTGCATCGACAGAAGTATTTGGTGCATCCTTAACAAACTTTTTTGCATCTTCAACCCCCATTTGTGCATCCTTATCAGACATAAACACATGATCAAACCCAAATATATCAAATGAAGTTAAATCTTAAAACATATTCATTTTTATTTTCCTCTTGTTCTTTGCAGCCAACTCAACCTGAGTAAGGCAATCAAGCAATGCAGGGTCCAACCAAAATGAGTGTTGGGAGTAATTCCAAATTGTGTTTGGAGAATCGTTCAAAGAAGACTTCTCAGCACAATCAGTGATATGAACATCTGATTCACACACCAAGCCTAAAAGCTTATTTACCTAAGTTAGAAGTGTTTTCACTTTGGCATCCTTTTGAAGCTCGGATGAGATTTTGAAAGAAAAATCAGCAAAATCAGTAATAGCAAACGCAAGCATTGATGTCTTCTGCACAAAAGACCGTATCCAAGCTTAAAAAACAAAAATAAACAACACAAGTCTGGTCGATATCTCACTTTGTGGTTTTCCTTCCTTTCTCCGAATTGCTGTAAAATGCCTCGATTTATGCGAAATTAAATAGAAACTAGTGTAAACTCCATAATTTGGCAAATAAGCATAGACTAAATAGATTTTGTGTTATTCTAACCCAAACGTATGAAATGCATGCAGAAATCGATATAAATGTAAGTGTAAAACATGGAGAATTAGGCTCACAACAAACACCCCACACTTAAGCTTGATGTTCCTCAAGCAATACTTCTATTTGTCATTCAGAGGAAGAAATCAAAACTCTCGATCAACATCATAGATTCATTCGCATATGTCCCTGCAATCAATTACCATCCTCGAAAAAAGGTACTAATGTCACAAATCCATACATGTGCAATTAAAAAGCAACATCTACTCACAAAAGGAGGGTTATGCAAAAACATTCATGAGTGACAAAGCATTAATAATCAAGAGGACTTTAATTTAAGCTCAATAAGGAGTAGATTGGTAAAAGCCTAAAGGTGGGCAATTTTTGGCAATGTGGTGCTTGTGATCCGGGGAAATTGAGTACTCTCCAAACTTTCAAACCACATTCCTTCTTCCTTTTGATTTCTCACCTTTCACTCATCGCTCAATGCTTTTTTTTTCCATATTATGCTTTTACCTCTCTAACCTCAGCACTGCCTCTTCACGAGTCGCAAACATGGGTGTCATGATTGGCCCCATATACTTAGGGCTTCGAACTCCTCACCTGTGTGTCCCATCTCGCTGAACTATTATCTCGACGAGCAGGGTCGATCTACCTTTATCTCCTGAGTCCCGAATTTTATTTCACTCATTAAATTTTCCATAATTTTTGAAACATTCCTGCCAAACTCCAATAATGATATATAACAACAACACAACAACCATATAACAATCTCCATAATGTAACATCATTCTCAACATAATCCCCGGATAGGAATAAGGTAAAGAATGGCAATATTTAAATCATGTGGAGCATAATATGAAATAAGGCATAATATGGCTTTTGTGATGCATAAGCATAGGTAAAGGCTAGGATAAAACAATATGAGCATTATATGGAAATATAAAGTCCTCCATCCTCTTATCATGCAATATGTCAAAAGCAACATCAAATTTACCTTCTTTCATGGCTTTCAAGAAAAATATGCACTTCATTGTGACTTCCCTTTACTAGGCAATTTCATGCTATATCTATAATGAATCTACTTTTGCATTGTCGAGTTCAATAAAGCTTCCATGGCATTTATTTAAAAATTTCAATGGGGTGATTTTAATGAACTTTGGAAAACCACATATAAACACATAGATATATAATAAAATCCAAATTAGCCAGGTCCTAGCAATTCAAGAAATAAACTTAAAATTATGCACACATAATGTCAAATAAAGTTAAATATGCATAAAGTAAGCCCTTCCCCCACCCCATACTTAAATATTACAGTGCCCTCACTGTATAAAAACAAGGGGTAAAGAAAGAAACACACTAGATAGGTGTGCTAATCGTCGAAAACCGAGTGCAAATGCTTCTGTAGAACTTGGTCGATTTCGAGTGACCTTGGTCGATATCGACCTAATGTACTCGAAATCGAGTGAGTTGTTGCTTCTTTGTACCTACAAAAATTATTAAAGAATAAATACCCACAATTGAAAAACTTAAAAATAATAATGTCCAAAACCAAAAACAAAAGAAACAGTGTCCAAAAATTCCAAAAACTAAGTGTCTATTTACAAGCTCTAGACTTTATAGTCGCTAGGCCGACTTTCTCCATTAAGCTCAAGGTGGCATCTGCAGGGCCCTTGTAGCTTGGGCTTCAAATAAGACTCCATTCTTGTCCATCAGCAAGAGTCCTCCAGAACGGATCTTGTTCACCGTGAAGGGTCCCATCTTCTACTTTTTGAACTTGGTAGGGAACCAATGATCATTTGATTAGGAGACATAGACCTTGTCTCCTACTTCGTATTCCTTAGGATCATCATTGGAAATCCTGCATAAGCGCACATACCAAGGCAAACCTCTCCCATATATAGATAGATCTTTAATTGAAATAGGAGAAGAAAGATCCATACCTTGGCTTACCTTCGCATAATCGGACTCGAGGGCCTCCTGAGGATCTGGTCGATTTCGACCACTCTTAGTCGATATCGACTGCTGCTGTTTTGGTGGAGGTTCAATCGATGTAGACGAAGACGGGTCGATTTGGTTTGGTCGATATCGACCTAGATTGGTCGATATCAAGTTGTTCTGACCGAAATCGTCTGGCTTCGTCCTGGGAGATGAAATCGAGTCGACTTGATCTGGTCGATATCGACCAAGGGTGGTCGATATCGACCAAGGGTGGTCGATATCGAGTTGTCCTGCTCAGTCGAGTTTTCTTGGTTGATTTCGACCCCATACTTAAGACCTGGCAAAGCATCCGAAAAATAGTTAGTCCATATCGACTTACCTTGGTCAACGTCGAGTGGATTTTCTATTTCTTCGTTCAGGATGGCCATGATCTCCTCCACCTGGGCTTCCATATCCCTCTTTTCCAACTCATCGGGTGTCATATTTCTTACCTTAGGCTCCCCGCAAGTGATGTACCTGGCTGATATGGACTTGACCTCTTTCATCGGACCTGTATGCCTTTCAGTTTTATTAAAAGAGTACTCTATTACCTCATCACTGATGTTGAAAGTGAGCACTCACTTCCTTATGCTTATGTTGGTATCTACCGTCGCCAAGAAGGGCCTTCCTAGAATGATTGGACAAGCAGGGTCCTCCGCCATATCAATAACTAAGAAATGAGCAGGGACAAAGAACTTACCTACCTGCACTGGCACATTGTCCACCCTGCCTGTTGGGATGGCCACCGTGTTGTTTGCCATGTATAACTTTGCATTCACATGCTCTAAGGCACCTATCTTAATCTTGGACCAGATTGATAAAAGGCATTATACTTATACTGGCTCCCAAATCACATAAAGTATTGAATTTATATTGGCCAAATGCAATGGTTATAGCAAACTTACTGGGATCTGGCCTTTTCTCTAGAACATCCATCTAGCGGTATTCCTCTGCGATCTCAGCCATTGCCCTCTTTTTGCTCAGAATCTCCTTTAGGATCTTGACGTAGGATGGCATTTCATTGAGAGCTTCTGTGAAGGGTATTGTGACATTGAGCCTTTGAAGCATCTTTATAAAACGCTAGAACTTCTTCTCTACCGGATCCTTTGGAGATTTCGTCGGGAAAGGCAACTTCTTTTTCGTCGGAGGTGCGGATGTCGATATTGACTGGACTAGTCGCTTTCTCTGCTGGCGGGGCATTCTGATCGATATTGGGTGGGGACAGGTCGATATCGACCGGTTTGGTCGATATCGAATCGTCTCCAGCTCCTTCCTCCTCTATCGTTGGCTCGGGCATTTGCATCAGCCGCCCACACCTTAGATTCATGGCAGCCACATGTCCTGTTGTTTTACCCTTAGGGTTAGGTTCAGAGGTTCCAGGGAGCGTACCTGATTGTTTGGGGACGGATGTAGCCAGTTGACCAATCTGGGTGTCAATTGACTTCCGCTAGATATCGATTTCCTCAAGCCTAGAGTTGACACCATGCATCTGAGTGTAGATGGAATTGATAGATTGCTTGGTGTCTGAATGATTCGTCCGCATCTCCTCAAGAATGGTGTGCAGGTCATCCTTCTTACCTTCTTTGTCAGGGTGACCAGGAGCTCTGTATGAAGGGGGATTCTGATGTTGGGGCTGACGATAGTAGCTCCATTTCTGGTTCTGATGTGGCCCTGAGTAGTGTCCCCCTGCGTACCTTACCTTTTTGTGGGACTCTGCTTGATGTACTTGATCAATGTTTGGACCCGACGTAGTATTGTGCCTCACAGACCCACATTCCAAGCAAGGCTTATCCTTAGACAAAAACTTAACCTGCTTAGTGAGACGGTGTACCTGATCGTTGTGGAACTGGTCCGTTACGTCTGGATCAACCTCCTTTGGTGCCACATACAATGGCATAGATGGGGCAGGCCTTTCATACCTTTTGTCAGAAGAGGCCGCAGAAGTCTCATATGTGTTGTTGTAGTTAGCCAACGTCTCAAACACCTTCCAAGCACGGCGTGGAGTGTACTCGAGATACCCATAGGCGGTGTAGTTGTTGATCCTATCCTTAGTAGGTGCATCCAGGCAGTTGAAGATAATCTCCTGGATGACGTAGGGCGGCTGTCCATGGGTAGGACAGGATTTCAGGAGCCTCTTGTAGCGCTCCCAGACCTGAGCAAGTGTTTCCCCTAGCTTCTGTCTAAAAGTCGTGATTTGTTGTCTGAGAGCAGTTGTCTTTGTAGGAGGAAAGAACTTGTTGAGGAACAAGTCCTGTAGTTCGTTCCAAGTGCGAATTGATTGTGCTGGCAATCCTTCCAGCCACTGTGAGGCTATTCCTTTAGAGGACCAAAGAAAAGCCTTTAGTTTTAGATATTCTAGATTTGCACCATCAGTAATTGCTTCACATAAATCTAGAAAAGTAGTAACATGCTCTAAATGACATTCATTGATTCTTCCCCTAAATTGACTTCTCCTAATTTCAGTAATAAAAGAAGCACGAATTTCAAAATTAATAGCGGGAAGAACGATCGGCGATTCTGGAACTTCCAGAGTTGGATGCAGATACTCCTTTGCGTTGGCTGGGACATGCCCAATCCGCTCCTCAAGTTCCCTTCTCGCGTTGATCTCGCGATCAACCATTGCCTCCCACCATTGTTGATTCTGTGCATATTCCGCCTCTCGTCGGGCGTGTTATGCTTCTCTGGTGGTGAATTCCTCTATCCGTAGGTGGAGTTGCTCAAGCTCCCTCATTGGGATGAGTCGCCATAAATCTCCTCCTAAGTCTTTGCTGAAGATGGAAGAAACTTTTTGGCTCGAGAATAGGGTCTATGGGTGTGTGATCAGTTCTTCGCATGCACCTGAAAAGCAATAAAAAAAAGGGCATGATTAATTGCTTCCCCGACAACGACGCCAAATTTGTTAGGAGGAAAATCAAGTATGAAATATAAATTCCAAATTCGACTCCCTGTTCTCCGCAAATTAATTACAAGACTTCCTCCGACTGTAGTAGAAGGTAGTCATGATCGATCCACGAGGAAGCGTGTCAGCGCCCGCCTTTTCAGTTCCAAAAACTCAACAAATTCGACTAGAAGAGCGCTCAATATCGACCTTACCACTCGATATCGACCACTACGTCGACAGAAACTATAAAACACAGAAACAGAACAGAAAACGAACTAGTCGATATCGACCTACTTGATCGATATCAAGCTATAAATTTCGACCAACAGTGCTCAATTTCGACCTAGCACAGAAGCAAAAAATTCAAAACATTTCGCATGACAGAACTCAAAACTGATGAAATAAATTCAATAAAATAAAGGCTTCCAAGATCAGGGTTTCAACACCACAACGATAACCATGTAAAATAACACATAAAGGCATAAAATATCATGCTTTTCATCAAATAACCTTCGTTATTAACAAGTAGGAATATAGAGGCTTTTGTTGTTGCAGGAGGATGTGTCAAGTATGAAATAAATATGAAATATAGTTCAGACTGACTTCCCTGTCTCAGCAAATAAATACAAGACCTCTTCCAGTTGTAGTAAGAGAATAGTCAGGATCGAATCCACGAGGAAGCATATCAGCAATTCTCAGGTAGCTGTAAATTCTCACAGAAGCAGCAGAAAGATAGAAACACACAAAGGAAAGAAACAAATAAACCCGGCAAGGGCAACTAAAACAAAAGCAAAGAACAAAGCAAGAAATAAAACAAAGCAAAACAGAAACGAAAAGCAAGGACACAGAAGCTACTCGATCTCGAGTAGCTGTCCTCTATCTCGACAAGAACAGTAATGAAAACAGAAAACAGAAAACAAAGGCAATCAACTCGACAAACAAAGTTGTACTCGACCTCGACAAGAGGTACTCGATCTCGACAAGAAACAGTAAAGGCAGAAACTTCAGAAATCAACAACAGAAAATAACTCAACTCGACCTCGACAAAGGTCCTCCTCGAGATCGACAAGATCTCCTCTGTATCGAGTAACAATGCAGAAAACTGTAAATTGCAGAATTAAAGACAAACGCAGATTTTCGACAGAAATAAACTTCAATATATTAAAAGACTCCCAAGACCAGGGTTTCATCACCACAATGATAACCATGCAATGTAACACATAAAGGCATAAAAGATCATGCTTTCCATCATATAACTTTCGTCATTAACAAATAGGCATATAGAGGCTTTCGCATAAACCCTAATTGTTACTAACCCTTTTTCACATAATTAATCCAAGTTGCATTAAGATCACTTTCGCTTCAATAATACAAACAAGGATCACCTTCAACTCTCGCAAAAGAATCATGCTTATAGGGATAGAAGATGAATCGCACAAAAAATCTGACCTTTATCGCATCGCCTCACATGGCTACCGTTGGGCTCACCCCAGCCCCAGAAGTGGGTGGACTACTCACGCCTCATCGCAATTGCAGACATTGATGTATAAAAGGACACTTGCATTAAAACTAAATTCAAAGCCTTTACAATCCTGGCAATCAACTTTCGCAGAAAGCCAAAACCCTAAAAACCTTAGAACTCCTAAAACTCTATGTGGACCTGTGTTTCTTGGAATTGTATTGTTGTCTGAATATCTAAAACTGAGCCCCATGGGCTTTATTTATAGCCTTCATTCCCTAGCTATTCTAGGAAAGAAGATATCTATCTCTATCTAAAATTATACCTAAAACTTAAAGATAAATAAATGCTTTAAGGAAATAAATCTATAAAGAAAAGATAAAACTAATTAAGGTAGGTCTTCATGTCTTGATAGATCTTGTCTCCTTGATGATAGAACTTGATGGAATCGGATAGAATCTTCCGCCTTCGCGCCCAAGGAAAGCCAAGTCTAGTCGGACAAGTCCTCGTCGAGAAGCTTCTGGACACGGCTCTACTCGACCTCGAGTAAGGCTCGTCGACCTCGAGTAGGGTGGTTCTTCGACTGGACTTCCTCGGCTAGATCTGCTCGATGTGCTCGGACATGGTTCACTGGGCTCTCGTCGACCTCGACAAAGCCTTGTCGATGTCGAGTAGGATTAGGTCATCGACAAAGCTTCCTCGGGTTGGCGTGCTCGACAAGCCTGGATCTGGACTCTGGGCGTCGTCGACCTCGAGTAGCCTTTGTCGACCTCGAGTAGGGCTCTTCCCTTCCGCTTCCGCTTCCGCGAGTTGGCTCTCCCGCTGGCAGCGGGTTTTTCCGCGGCAACGAACGGTCCGCTGCAGCGAGTCGAGTCGCTGGCAACGAGTGCTCCTGGTCGTCCTCGGCTTCGTCCTCGGCTCCTTTCCTTGTCGACTCCAGACATGGCGCCTGGGCTTCGTCGACCTCGACTAGTGGTCCTCGAGATCGCGTAGGCTCCGGAGCTCGGGTTGGTCTGGCTCTCGATCAGGCTCTGCTCAACCAAGGTTGCTCGGACAGGCTCGTCTAGGTCGAGTAGCCTCGACTCTCATACTGGTTTCGCTGCTTTGACCTTGGACTTCTGTAGTGGTTTTCCGAGCTTTTCCGACCTTCTGTAGAATTGTTGTAAAATGCCTCGATTTTTGCGAATTAAACAGAAACTAGTGTAGATTCCATAATTTGGCAAATAAACATAAACTACATAGATTATGTACTGTCTAAGCCCAAATGAATGCAATGTATACAGAAATCGATAAAAAAGTTACTGTAAAACATGGCAGATTCAGCTCACAACAAACACCCCATACTTAAGCTTGCTTGTCCTCAAGCAATACTTTTATTTATCATTCAGGGGAAGAAATCAAAACTCTCAACATCTTAGATTCATTCTCATATGTCCCTACAATCAGTTACCATCCTCGAAAAGGTACTTATGTCACAGATTCATGCATGTGCAAACATGTAAAAGCAACATCTACTCATAAAAGGAGGGTTATGCAAAAACATAATTCATATGACAAAGCATTGATAATCAAGAAGACTTTAATTTAAGCTCATGAAGGAGTAGATTGGTAAAAGGCAAAAAGGTGGGCAATTTCTGGCAATGTGGTGCTAATGATCCGGGGAAATGGATTACTTTCAAACTTGAGTTTCCACATTCCTTCTCCATTTGATTTATCACCTTTCATATTGCTTTTCTTCATAATAATGCTTTTACCTTTCTAACCTCGGCACCGCCTTCTCGGGAGTCGCAAACATGGGTGTCATGAATGGCCCCGCATACTTAGTGCGTCGGACTCCTCACAATGTGTCCCATCTCTCCAAACTATTATCTCAGAGAGCAGGGTCAATCTACCTTTATCTCCTGAGGTGATTGGATTTTCTTTCGCTCATTAAATTTTCCATATTATTCAAACAATTTCCTTCCAAACTCCAATAATGATAAACACAACACAAACACCATATAACATCTCCATAATGTAACATCATTCTCAACATAATCCCCGGATAAGGTAAAGAATGACAATATTTAGATCATGTGGAGCAATAATTGAAATAAGGCATATTATGGCTTTTGTGATGCATAAGCATAGGTAAGGCTAGGATTTAACAATATGAGCATTATATGGAAATATAAAGTCCTCCATCATCTTATCATGCAACATGTCAAAAGCAACTTCAAATTTTACCTCCTTTTATGGTTTTCAAGAAATAATGCACTTCATTGTGACTTCCCTTTACTAGGCAATTTCATGCTATATCTCTAATGAATCCAATTTTGCATCGTCGAGTTCAATATAAGCTTCCATGACATTAATCAAAAATTTCAAATGGGGGTCATTTTTCTCAAAATTTTTGGAAATCATGCATATATGCACATAAATCAATAATGCATTCCAAAATAGCCATGTAGCAATTCAAAGAAATCATGCACACATAATGTCAAATATGATCAATATGCATAAAGTAAGCCCTTCCCCCACCCCATACTTAAATATTACAGTGTCCTCACTGTATAAAAAACAAGGTAAGGGTAAAGAAAGAAACTCACAAGACAGGTGTGCAGAGCCTCAAATTTTCGACTAGAGCACCTCCTAGGCCGAGTGTTAATGTAGCTTGGTTCCATCCATTTACCTGAAAAGTAGAAGACATATACCCATAATAGCAAAACTAAAAGTGTTCAAAACCAAAAACAAAAAACAAAGTCTCAAATGTCCTAAAAAGTCTATGTACATGCTCTAGATTTTATAGTCGCTAGGCCGACTTTCCATTTAATGCTCAAGGTGGCATCTGCAGAGCCCATGTAGCTTGGGCCTCAAATAGGACTCCATTCTTGTCCATCAGCTGCAATCCTCCGGAATGGATCTTGTTCACCACGAACGGTCCCATCCGCTTCTTGTTGAATTTGTTGGGAAACCAATGATCTTTTGATTTAGAGACATAGAGCTTGTCTCCAACTTCATACTCCTTAGGCTCGTCATTGGATATCTTGCACAATCGCACATACCAAGGCAGACCTCTCCCATGTATAGATAAATCTTTAATGGAAATAGGCGAAGAAAGATCCATACCTTGGCTTACCTTCGCGGAGACGGAATCGGGGACTACTGTATTTGGTCGATCTCGACTAGGGCTAGTCGATCTCGACAAGACTGCAGGCTCTGGTGGTGGTCTGCTCGAAGATTCATAAGTCGACGAAGAACAGGTCTTGTCGATCTCGACAAGCCTGGTCGACCTCGACAAGGGTTCTGGTCCTGGTGTCTGCAGCGTCGAGGAAGGGGCCGTCGAGGAAGATGTGGTCTTGTCGATCTCGACAAGGCTACTCGAGATCGAGTAGCCTTCTCCTCCTGGTGGTTTGCTCCTCGACGAAGGCAGATCTGGTGGCGCCGGGTGGTGGTCGATCTCGACAAGCTTAGTCGAGATCGACGAGGCTGGTTCGTCAGGCGGCTTCTGTGTCGAGGAAGAGGGATCTGGGGAGGCCTGGTTGTGGTCGACATCGACAAGCCTACTCGAGGTCGAGTAGGGTTCTGGTCCTGGAGTCGCCGTCGTCGAGGAGGGTGGATCTGGGCTCCTCATCTGGTGGTCGATCTCGACTAGCGTACTCGAGATCGAGTAGGGTGGCTTGCCGACTGGTTTGCTGCTCGACGATGCCGGTGCTGGTGGAGGCCCCTTGGTTTGGTCGAGATCGACTAGGGTTTGGTCGATCTTGACCCCATACTTAGCTCCTGTCAAGGCATCCGAAAAATAATTAATCCACAACGACTTACCTTGGTCCGTGTCGATTGGATTCTCTGTGTTCTCCTTGAGGATTGCCATGATCTCTTCCACCTGGGCCTCCATGTCCCTCTTTTCTATCTCCTCAGGGGTCATATTTCTGACCTTGGGTTCCCCGCAAGTGATATAGCCAGCTGAGATAGATTTGACCTCTTCCATCGGACCTGTATGCCTTTCAGTTTTATTAAAGGAATACTCAATTACCTCATCGCTGATGTTGAAGGTGAGCACTCCTTTCCTTACGCTTATGTTGGCATCCACCGTTGCCAAGAATGGTCTTCCTAAGATAATTGGACAAGCAGGATCTTCTTGCATATCAACTATTAAGAAATCAGCAGGGACCAAGAATTTACCTACTTGTACTGGGACATTTTCCACCATGCCTGTTGGAATAACCACCGTGTTGTTGGCCATGTAAAGTTTAGCATCCACAGGATCTAAGGCACCTATCTTAATCTTGGACCAAATTGTTAAAGGCATTATACTCACACTAGCTCCAAGATCACATAGGGCATTAATTTTGTATGGACCAAATCCAATAGTTATAGCAAACTTACCTGGATCCGGCCTCTTCTCCCATATGTCCAGATGGATGCACTCCTCTGTGATTTCAGCCATTGACCGCTTTTTGCTCAGAATCTCCTTTAGGAACTTGACATAAGATGGCATTTCATTGAGAGCTTCTGTGAAGGGGATGGTGACGTTGAGCTTCTGAAGCATCTTGATGAAGCGCTGAAACTTTTTCTCCGCTGGGTCCTTTAGAGATTTTGTGGGGAAAGACAGCTTCTTTTTCTGAGTCGGAGCAAGAAGAGACGTCGGAGGTGCTGCAGACTTCTCTATGTCGACCAGGGGCTCCTCGACATCGACAAGGCCTTTGTCGACATCGACCAGATTGGGCCCAGTCGAGTTGTTGTGTGGTGCAGACGAAGATTCTTGCAGGTTCTCCTCGAGGTCGACGAAGGTCTTGTCGAGATCGACCACGGCCTTGTCGAGATCGACTTGCTGTTCCTCGTCGTTCTGTTGCTTTCCGACCTCTGGCTCTTCCAGTTGATGGCCGCTTCTGAGTTTTATAGCAGCGATGTGTCCATTCTTTCCCTTAGGATTTGGTTCTGAAGATCCTGGAAGTGTCCTTGACTGTCTAGGGATTCCGGCTGCTAGCTGACCAATCTGTGTATCAACTGATTTCCGCCAGATATCAATTTCCCCAAGCCTAGAGTTGACACCTTGCATCTGAGTATAGACGGAGTTGAAAGATTGCCTAGTTTCTGAGTGGTTTCTCCGTATCTCCTCCAGGACTGTCTGTATATCATCCTTCTTTTGATCCCTTTCTGGATGTCCTGGAGCTCTGTAGGGCGGGGGATTCCTAGGGACACCTTGGTTCCATTGTGGTTGCTGAAACCTTTGGTCCCCTATGTAGCGACTGGGACCCCCTGCGTAAGCTACATCCTCATGGTGCTCTGCCAGCCTGACTTGCTCTGTGTGTGGGCACTCAGGAGTGGTGTGCCTTTGCGATCTGCATTCTATGCAAGGCTGATTGACAAAGAGATACTTTACTTGCTTGATGAGCTTCTTATTCTAGTCTCTGTAGTATTGCTCCCTCACATCTGGATCAATCTCCTTTGCTGGCTCATAGAGAGGCATAGATGGTGCTGGTCTGGCGTATGGGTTCTCTTCATAGGTTACAGTAGACCCATACTTGTTGTCGTAGGTAGTGAGCTTCTCTAGCACACCCCATGCATCACTTGGCGGCATCGTCAGATACTCGTAGCGAGTATAATTGTTGATTCTGTCCTTAGTGACTTGGTCAAGAGAGTTGAAGAAGATCTCCTGAATTATGTAGGGTGGCTGTCCATGAGTAGGGCAAGATCGAAGAAGTTCCTTGTAGCACTCTCATGCCTTTCCCAGCGGTTCCCCTTTCTGCTGTTTAAAGGCGGTGATTTTATGGCGGAGATGTGCTGTTTTGGCAGGTGGGGAGAATTTGTTCAGAAACTCTTGCTCTACTTGGGCCCAGGTTGTGAGTGATTTTGCTTTCAGCCCTTCCAGCCATTTCAGTGCAGGCCCAGCGAGAGACCAGCGAAAAGATTTCATCTTGACATATTCCAAGGTTGTACCTTCTGCAAGAGTACGGCACATATCATGAAAATTAGTAATATGTTCAAGAGGACACTCATTAAATCTGCCGTAAAAGGCATTATTTTTAAGCTCTATAAGAAACTGAGTGCGAATTTCAAAAGAGTTTTAAGTGATTAGAATCGCCGATTCAGGCACGACGAGAGTTGGGTGCATGTAGTCCTCTGCCGTGGTTGGATACTGGGCAAGCTCAGCTTGTGCTTGTTCCCTTGTTGCTCTCTCAGCGGTGATAGCAGCATCTTTAACGGCGAGTTCCCTGGTAAGCCTAGCGATCAGCTGTTCCTGTGTTTCAGCGGCCGCCATGATCCTTTTGAGTTTGGAGTGGATGTGTAGGTAGCGCTCCGGTTCGTCTAAGCTATCAAACTCAGGTGTTTGACCAGAACAACGCATACACCTGCAAACTAACTCAAAGAAACAGTGAGAACTGACTACCTAAGGCGCGATTGATTGCCTCCCCGGCAACGGCGCCAATTTGTTGTTGCAGGAGGATGTGTCAAGTATGAAATAAATATGAAATATAGTTCAGACTGACTTCCCTGTCTCAGGAAATAAATACAAGACCTCCTCCAGTTGTAGTAAGAGAATAGTCAGGATCGAATCCACGAGGAAGCACGTCAGCAATTCTCAGGTAGCTGTAAATTCTCACAGAAGCAGCAGAAAGACAGAAACACAGAAAGGAAAGAAACAAATAAACCCGGCAAGGGCAACTAAAACAAAAGCAAAGAACAAAGCAAGAAATAAAACAAAGCAAAACAGAAACGAAAAGCAAGGACACAGAAGCTACTCGATCTCGAGTAGCTGTCCTCTATCTCGACAAGAACAGTAATGAAAACAGAAAACAGAAAACAAAGGCAATCAACTCGACAAACAAAGTTCTACTCGACCTCGACAAGAGGTACTCGATCTCGACAAGAAACAGTAAAGGCAGAAACTTCAGAAATCGACAACAGAAAAGAACTCAACTCGACCTCGACAAAGGTCCTCCTCGAGATCGACAAGATCTCCTCTGTATCGAGTAACAATGCAGAAAACTGTAAATTGCAGAATTAAAGACAAACGCAGATTTTCGACAGAAATAAACTTCAATATATTAAAAGACTCCCAAGACCATGCTTTCCATCAAATAACTTTCGTCATTAACAAATAGGCATATAGAGGCTTTCGCATAAACCCTAATTGTTACTAACCCTTTTTCACATAATTAATCGAAGTTGCATTAAGATCACTTTTGCTTCAATAACACAAACAAGGATCACCTTCAACTTTCGCAAAAGAATCATGCTCATAGGGATAGAAGACAAATTGCATCCAAAGAATGTACCTTTACCGCATCACCTTACATGGCTACTTACATGGCTACCATCGGGCTCACCCCGACCCTAGAAGTTGGTTGACTACTCGCTCTTCATCATCAAGAAAGACATTAATAATAAAAAGGAACTAAATTGCATTGAATAAACTAAATAAAACTTACAACCGAACAAAGCCAATTTCGCTCTCGCAAGATAACTCCACTCGGCCACAAGGTTCTCTGTCTCCTAACTCATACTCGATATGTGTGTTGAAAGATCCCCTAAATCTCAGGCCCTAAGGCTTTATTTATAGTGTTCATTCCCCGCTAATCTAGGAAAGAACATCTATATCTATATCTAAACTTTCTATCTAAAACATTAAGATAAAACATGGGAAATAAAACAATTAAATTTTTAAGGAAACTATATATAAAGTGGATAGATCCTTCTTGACTTGATAAATCTTCTCTTGAGTTGATAAAATATCTCTTGCTTCAGGTGGAATAAAACCAGCTCAACACTCGGACTCGGAATCGCTCGAAATCGGCTTATGGGGACTAGTCGATATCGACCAAGTTTGGTCGATATTGAGTTGATTTCTTGGATTCTTCTTCTGACAACTCGATTTCAGCTCGTGACAAGATTTTCGACTTGGTTTTGGTCCATATTGACCAGTATGGATCGAAATCGACCTATCTTCATTTCTTCACTCGATCTTGTCCTTTTGGGTGAAAATCGACCTAGTTTACTCGATATCGACCAGATGTGTCGATATCGACCTCCTTTGTTCCGCTCCTATTCTCTGGTAGATTCCTGGCTTCTCGGCTCGATTTTCTTCACTCAATATCGACCCAGACTGGTCGATATTGACCTCTTTGTGGTTTTCTCTCCTTTCTCCGAATTGTTGTAAAACGCCTCGATTTCTACGAAATTAAACAAAAACTAGTGTACACTCCATAATTTGGCAAATAAGCATAAATATGGCGAATTAGGCTCACAATAGGTCCCCTCTCAAATAATTCCTGGACTTGATGACCTTGTAGAGAGAACCTCAAGGGTTCCAAAGATCAAATCAGGGCCTTGAGAAGCTGAGACTTTAACATGAATGGGAGAAGACAAGACATCAGTAGCACACTTAGAGAAGTGGAATTTTTACAAGTTCGGCGAATAAGGGGGGTGTGTCTTCAGAATCAAGTGAGTCTTCAACTTGAGAATTAGAGGAAGGGGGAGACTCCCTTGACAAATCAACTACAGAGCGTTTTACACCAAATTTTTTCATGCATTTGGCAGTCGAACTTGGAACAATGAGTGCGTTAGACTAAGACCTAGTACGTGGACGTTTACCTATACAAATAATAAAATGCATTAAATAACATAATAACCAACACATAAGCAACTGAATCAAAGCCAAAATTATAACTGAAAACGGAAAACAACAAAACCCTACCACAAACCCACATTCAAAGGTAGAAACCAAAAAACAACCCTTCTTGAATTGGTAAATAAAGAGCGGTCATTCCAGGGTTCGAACCGGGGACCTATTGGTACTACCCACAAGTCCTTTCCGGTGAGCCATTTCGGAATGGTTAAAAAACAACACTTCTGAAACCACATAAATGACGGAAATAGAAGACATAAATACTCCAGAATAAACCAATGACAAACAACACAAAAATCGAAAGCACATCGAAACCCTAAAACAAAACCAAAAATCAAGGCAAAAACTAAAAACAACACATGCGAAAACACATGCATAACGGAAATATAGAACATATATACTCCAGAATCACAAAAACAACAAACAACGCATAATCAAAACCCCATCGCCAGCTAATCAACCAAAAACCTAACAATGAGAGCTCAATCGAAAACGAAAACAAAAATAACTCGAAAATCCGAAGAATGTAGAAAACATAAACAGAAATAAAAGTGAAAACCTAACCTTGAGAAGTTGAAGCCAGGACGAAGATAGCTCAAACCGATTATACACTCCAGAAATGATCGCCAATTGATCGAGAGCAAGAGAACGAACAACAAAGGAATAGAGATGAGATTGAACAGAGCAAACGGTAATCACAAATGCATATGCGGGTCGGGATTTTATTTAAATAGCGGCCCAAACAACAGAATTAGACCCATTTTCAATTTAAGAGCCATTTTTATTTGAACCTACACACATTTATACGGTTGATATCCTATGCCCCAAACACGAGTGTATACAAGGTAAACTATATTATAAAATAATTTTCATATTTTTGTAAAATATTATTTTTGAAAAATTTCACGAACATAAGTGTACAAAACGTTATATATATATATATATATATATAGGATTTGCTTCAAATGTAAAAAGTCCTTAACGTGTAAAATTTGCTTATCGTGTAAAATTTGCTAATGGACCTAATTTAATTACTAATGGAACTAATTTAATTACTAATGGGCCTAATTTAATTAGTAGAATGTCTACCCCCCTTTCCCATGTGTGTGCCCCCCCCCCCCCCTTCTCGGACCAGATTTTTTATTTTTTTATCCCAGAATTTTTTTTTCGTGTTAGCACTTTCTGCTGTGCAAGTATAACTTGCTTTTGTGCACATATAACATCTTATTCTGCAAATATAAGTTTATTTTGTGCAGACATAATAATTCATTATGGGGTAAATAGGTAAATGTGTCTATTTCAATTATAAAAATTTATAATTGAAATGTGTTTAATTTATGGGTAAATTGGTAAATATGTCTAATTTTATGGCTAAATGCACTTTTTCCCGTTTTCGACACCTTTTGTGCAACTGTGAAGTGCATTTATGGACCTGTGAAGTGCATTTGTGCAACTGTGAAGTGCATTTGTGCAACTATAAAGTACATTTGTGCAACTTTAAAATGCAAATATAAGAACATAAAGTGTGAAAATGAAATTTTAATGTGCAAATTTAGAATACAAGTGTGCAAAAGTAGAATACAATTGTGCAAATTTAAACTACAATTGTGCAAAATTAAGATACAATTGTGCAGATTTAGAATACAAAAGTGCAAATGTAAGATCATAATGTGCAATAATAAGACAAAAGCTGTGCTGTTGAAATCGATGTTTTATTTTTTATTTTTTTTACTTTTGAGAGTTTGAGTTCACCTCCCGGATAATTTAGGTTGATAGATGTAAGTTTGAAATTGATTTTTTTATGTATAAGCTTTTAAAATTAAAGTGCATAAATAAGATTAAATTGTGCATAATTAAGGTTAAAAAGTGCATAACGAAGATTATAATGTGCATGATTAACAATTTGCGATTATTGCGCTCTTGTCTATTATGTAACCTATGTGGGATTTGAGCCCACATCTTTTGTGCAAACGCACATTGCTCTACCAATTGAGCTAACAGGCTAAATTATGATTTTTATCCTAAAATAGAAGAACCCAATCGACCTAAAGCATATCGCAATAAAGTTCTAAAATTCAATTAGCTCATGATTCACAAACAGTTTGACAATGCTATACACATGAAATTAGCTTCAAATCAACCCAACATCACAACCATATAATCAATTTCAATCAATTTGGATGTTAGCAAAAAAAACCCAAATTATAAATATATCGCAATAAAATTCTAAAATCCAATTAGATCATGATCCATAAACAATTTGACAATACTATGAACATGAAATTAGCTCCAAATCAACCCAACAACACAACCATATCATTAATTTCAGTCAATTTGGCTATTGGCAAAAAAAACCCAAATTCTAAAGCATATCGCAATATAAAATTCCAAACTTCAATTAGCTCATGATCCATAAACAATTTGACAATGATATGAACATGAAATTAGCTCAAAATCAACCCAACAACACAACCATATCATCAATTTCAATCAATTTGGCTTTTGGAAAAAAGCCCCAAATTCTAAAGCATGTCGCACTATAAAATTCTAAAATCCAATTAGCTAATGATCTATAAACAATTTGACAATGATATGAACAAGAAATTAGCTCAAAATCAACCCAACAACACAACCATATCATCAATTTTAATCAATTTGGCTTTTGGCAAAAAGCCCCAAATTCCGCTCAAAAATCAAACCCTAGGTTTTCAATCTCAACCTAAATCATTCAAACACTATTTTGTGCAAATATAATTTTAAATTGTTCAAATATAATATTATGTTCTGCGTTTATAAACTACGGAATAATTTTGTAATTTATTAAATTTAGATAAGGGCATATTTGGGAAGAAATGGAAAATATGGGTCAAAATTGTAATTTCATCATCATCTTCCTCACATCGACCCAGTAACCCTCTCTGTAGAAACGACGGTTACACAGTGGACTTCGGCAAGCTCCCGATGGCAACCTAGGGCACGACGGAGCAAGGGGAAGGCAGATACGGGACCGTGGTGGTGGGGCGAGTCCGTTGGTGGCAATCGTTGGTGGCGGTCGAAGGCGGCGAATCGGCGCTCTGGTGTTGCTGGGCAAGGTGGAGTGGGTTGGCGATTCCAATGATTTCGATGGGGATTCCGGCTATTGCGAGGAGAAGAAGCCGAATCAACGTCTGCCTTGTAGAATTGACCAATGCACGATGCTCGATTTTGGCGATTGCGAGGCTTCCGGCGATTGCAACGATTCCGGCGATTGAGAGGATTCCGGCGATTACAACAAGGAATATTCCGATGATTGAGAATTCGCGCTACCCCATGGTCGATGCCTTGCCTCCTGCCATGCTCGATGCCACCGCCTCGGCGCCTCCTAACATGGCCGCTTCCGTGTTCTGTGCGCAGAGGCCAGAGGGAGAGATGGTGATGGAGGACGGCTCAGTTTTTTTTACCCAACCGGTTTGGTTTTTTTTTAAAAAAAGAAGGTGTGGTCTGGTTTTCACTTAAAGACAAAATTTTACACGTTAAGCGTATTTTACACGTTAAGGAGTTTTTACATTTTAAAGTTTCCCGATATATATAGGGAAGCTTTAAAATGTAAAACATCCTTAACGTGTAAAATTGCTTAGCGTGTAAAAAATTTTAAAACCGGATCCGTGCCCTCTTTTTTTTTTAAAAAAAAATGAACCGGGTTGTTAAAAAAAACCTGAACCGCTTCTTCTCTCCCATGCCAGTGCGCTCAAAAACTCTGGAAATGGCAGGACGCTGGAGGCGGGGCGATGGCATCGAGCATGGCAGGAGGCGGGGAATCGAGCATCGAACTAGCACAACATCTCAATCGCCGGAATCCTCCTCTTCACAATCGCCGGAATATTTGCAATCAACGGAATCCTTGCAATTGTCCGAAGCCTCGCAATCGCCGGAATCGAGCATCGTGCATCGGTCAGTTCGACAAGGCAGACGTGGATCCGGATTCTCCTCCTCGCAATAGCCGGAATCCCTATCGGAATCATGAGAATCATCGGAATCGCAAACCCACTCCACCTTGCCCAGCAACATCGGAGCGCCGATTCGCCACCTTCCCACCACCGAAGCCTCCAGCGATTGCCACCAACGGACTCGCCACGCCGCCACGGTCCCGTATCTCCCTCCCCCTTGCTCCGCCGTGCCCTAGGCTGCCACCGGGAGCTTGCCGAAGTCCACTGCGCAGCCGTCGTTTCTACAGAGAGGAAGATGATGATGAAATTACAATTTTGATCCATATTTTCCTTTTCTTCCCAAATATGCCCTTATCTAAATTTAATAAATTACAAAATTATTCCATAGTTTATAAACGCACAACATAATATTATATTTGCACAATTTAAAATTATATTTGCACAAAATAGTGTTTGAATGATTTAGATTGAGATTTAAAACCTAGGGTTTGATTTAGGAGCGGAATTTGGGGTTTTTTGCCAAAACCCAAATTGATTGAAATTGATGATATGGTTGTGTTGTTGGGTTTATTTTGAGCTAATTTCATGTTCATAGAATTGTCAAATTGTTTATGGATCATGATCTAATTGGATTTTATAATTTTATTGCGATATATTTTAGATTTTGGGTTTTTTTTTGCCAACATCCAAATTGAGTGAAATTGTTGATATGGTTGTGTTGTTGGGTTGATTTGGAGCTAATTTCATGTTCATAGCATTGTCAAATTGTTTGTGAATCATGAGCTAATTGGATTTTAGAATTTTATTGCAATATGCTTTATGTCGATCAAGTTCTTCTATTTTAGCATAAAAATCATAATTTAGCCTATTAGCTCAATTGGTAGAGCAATGTGCATTTGCACAAAGATGTGGGTTCAAATCCCACATAGGTTACATAATAGACAAGGGCGCAACAATCGCAAATTGTTAATCATGCACATCATAATCTTAGTTATGTACATTTTAACCTTAATTATGCACATTTTAATCTTATTTATCCACTTTAATTTTAAAAGCTTATGCGGAAAAAAATCGATTTCAAACTCACATCTATCAACCTAAATTATGCGAGTGGAGAACCCAAACTCTCAAAAGTAAAAAAACAACAAACAAAATTAAAACATCGATTTCAAAAGCACGTCTTTTGTCTGATTCATGCACATTATGATCTTACTTTTGAACAATTGTATTCTAAATCTGCACAATTGTATCTTACTTTTGCACAATTGTAGTTTAAATTTGCACAATTGTATCCTACTTTTGCACACTTGTATTCTAAATGTGCATATTACAATTTTATTTTTACACTTTATCTTCTTATATTTGCACTTTAAAGTTGCACAAATGCACTTCACGGTTGGACAAATGCACATTATAATTTTATTTTTCCACCTTATACTATTCACGAAGAGAAACATAATAAGAGATACCACATAGATAGTCTATACGAGGTTTGAACCCGCATCTTTGTGTGTAGGCACATTGCTCTCCCATTTTGAGCTAATAGGCTTTTAATGACACATATGACACATTGGAAGCGAGGGAAATGGATGTAAGTAGCAAAAAACGAAGATAAAATAACAAGCAGCACCCTCCTGCGAACAGGAGTTGGGCATCTCAGCCCTCTTAATCCCCTCAAACAAAGCCAAGTTGCGACTATTGAAGCAAAATCAAACTATCATGCATCAAATAACTGTATGATATGTCTGGATTTCCCCCGTTTGCAAGATGTGGCTTGGGACTAGTTGTGATGCTTGAACTGGTTATGCAATCATTTGCTTTAGCTTTTGACAAATCCACATTCATTTCAGAAATCTTCTTTAACTTCTTCTCTTGGACCTGTTAAATATACTTGAGTGGAAGTAGCAAATCCATCCTA
Source organism: Persicaria tinctoria (assembly GCA_037127255.1). NCBI lineage: Eukaryota > Viridiplantae > Streptophyta > Magnoliopsida > Caryophyllales > Polygonaceae > Persicaria > Persicaria tinctoria. Next base: position 38,033,498 of record JBANSL010000007.1, read on the forward strand.
AGCACAAAAGACAAACAAGCAGAATGCTCCACTTTATATCACTTAAACATTCAAACAAATTCATCCTATTTACCCATAAAATAGGATGAACTGGTTATTTACCTATTTACCTATTTGCACAACAAAAGGTGTTGAAAACGAGAACAAGTGCATTTACCCATAAAATTAGACATATTTACCTATTTACCCATAAATTAGACACATTTTAATCTTATTTATGCACTTTATTTTTAAAAGCTTATACATAAAAAAATCGATTTCAAACTCACATCTATCAACCTAAATTATGCGAGAGGTGAACCCAAACTCTCAAAAGTAAAAAAATAAAAAAAAATAAAAACATCGATTTCAAAAGCACGTCTTTTGTCTTATTCATGCACATTGTGATCTTACTTTTGCACAATTGTATTCTAAATCTCCACAATTGTATCTTACTTTTGCACAATTGTAGTTTAAATTTGCACAATTGTATCCTACTTTTGCACACATGTATTCTAAATGTGCACATTACAGTTTTATTTTTTTCACTTTATGTTCTTATATCTGCACTTTAAAGTTGCACAAATGCACTTCACAGTTGCACAAATGCACTTCACAGTTGCACAAATGCACTTCACAGTTGCACAAATGAACTTCACAGCTGCACAAATGCACTTCACAGCTGCACAAATGCACTTCACAGCTGCACAAATGCACTTCACAGTTGCACAAATGCACATTATAATTTTATTTTTGCACCTTATACTAATCACGAAGAGAAACATAATAAGAGATACCACATAGATAGTGTATACGGGGTTTGAACCCGCATCTTTGTGTGTAGGCACATTGCTCTCCCATTTTGAGCTAATAGGCTTCTAATGACACTAATACGCGCACTTAAAATACGCTGGCTAAGAATAAAAACGAAAAACACAACATCAAAATCATAACACATTGCACTTGATGTTGGCGACATGTCCCTAAAACCTTTACTTTTATCTGGTATGGTCATAGGTTTCTCTTCTGTAAACTAATGCTACTGTAGTAATCTTCAGCTCTGAAGCTTTTTGTAACATTGGAAACCTGGTTGCAGTTCTAAGATGTAGGGTTGGGCTTTGTATTTGAAGTTGACTTCCGGGGATTCACCCTAACAGTGCACCTGTTAGATGCAAGCATATGAAAAACCTAGACAAGTAGAGCAATTTATCCTTGAGCAATTGGGACCTTAAGCTTAAGGTACAAAATCGCACAGCAACAAGGCACAAAACGCACAGAAAGACAACAAAAGGCACAACCAAAATTGATATCTCCAGCATCTTGTGTTGCTGCAATTGAAACTACACAGTCAAGAAGTTCACCATGTTGTTACATACTAATGTAATAAAAATAACGGTGGTAGCAAACCTCTACATAATCTTTTTGGTACTGGTGAATGCTCCCCATATCCAGAATGAAGCTGCAAGGGAAAAAAATATGCAAACTCTCTTAGCGACTCTAATGATGATAACAGTGACAGTACATAAGCCCTTCTACTTACTAATGTAATAATTTCTTTTTTTTAAAAAGTGTTTTTTGTTATAGATTGAGTGAATGGTATAAGCCCTTCTGCTTATGTTTTCGGTTTGGCTATCTAACTAGGACTGATACCTCTAGCTTCTGCACTGTGGATAGCTTTGGCCCATGTATCACCAGTGCTTCCACTTCCACCTATCAGATTGCAAAAAAAAAAAACATTTCAACAACTTGTAAATTGAACTCAACAAAAGATTGCAAAACTAAAGAAAGATATATGGGTACTTTTTCAAGTGGGTATTTTACTATTTTTGTTGAATCAGCGCATCACATTATTCATTGTTGTTAGCCTGCTATTGATATGAAATCAATATCAGATTATACGTACCAAATCCTATATGTATATTGATTATTGAAAAACAAAGGAAAGAAAGCACAAACCTCGGGCTTGCAGGCCTTGCAAAGGGAGCCAAGAGAGCTAGCAAGGAACTCATTCCATCATTATCATTACTTATCTAACTAGACCAACATTATAGACTTAAATTAGCTTAAAATTTCAAACAAATCTGCATAACAACATTAATTATGTCCTAGACATTTTACCGAACACCTAGTAGGCATGGATTTAACTATACATCAATCTCAATTTCTCTCCTAGACATTTTATCAAACATCTAGAAGGCATGAATTTACCCCATCTCAATCTCAATTTCCCAAAATCAATTATCTAGAAATCCATCCATTAATACATAAATATCAAAATCAATTATGATAGAGTATCAATTAAACTAAGCCATCCGGTTTAGGCTGGAAAGTCGTCAAGCATAGGCAGCTCCTATCTTGTTTTGTTCAAAATGCAAACGGAGGTAGTCCAGACAAGTTTTAGGCTCATCGGTACATAAGGATTCAAAACTTTAATAAAGATTTAAGCAAATCAATATATCACAAGGAGAATTGGATTACCTGACAAGCCAAATCAAGTCAAAGACAACAACTCAAAGATCCCTTGAGGGACGGAGCCTGAGAAAGAGGCTTCGGAAAGTGGAAGTAGGAGGATGATAAGAAAGAAGAGTTTGAGTTCCATGACAACCAAGTGATGATGAAAATAGATGAGATGGATGCATCGTTCGCTTTCTGATTTAAGCAGATCAATCACCTACCTCTAGTAGCGAATATCACAAGGAGAATTGGAATAAATTTCGCCATTGAAGCTCAAATCTATACTTAAAGAGACTGCCTCATTCGCCTTTTGATTTTCTATCTCTCACTCTGTATCCGGGCGCCAGTGATGCTCCGCCCTCCAAGTTCACCGACATCCCGCCAGCGATGCTCCGCCCTCCGATATCACCGACATCGATCTTCCTCTCTCTCCGACAGAATGGATGCGAACCTCTGGATTTAAAATGTTATATTGAGCCAACCAGCCCATTGGACTGCTTTCTATTTTGGTTACTCGGATGTTATAATTAGAAATTTTACACGTTAAGCAAATTTTACACTTTAAGGACTTTTTACATTTGAAGCAATCCCTATATATATATATAGACACACACACGGAATATTAACGAGGCCCAACGAATGATACATTGTGTATAATAGGCCCACATGGACTTATTTTAACTGGTCATATGGGTGACATTTGGAGTAAAAGATCAAGGATCGAGTCTCACCGACGACAATGTGATGGGCAATAAACACTAATTCCTGTCTTTGTTGTCGATTGAGTGTGATGCACAGTGAAAATTAATTCATGTCTTTATTGTCGGTTAATTCACCATGATTTACCACTTTCGTCATTTGGAGCAGGCGAGAATGTGTATATTAGAGGAGAATGTGTATATTAGAGGATACACACTGTGACACTAGTCCCAGATGCCATATATCTATCCTCTGCCACGTGTCCTCCCTCATCTTGGTCTAGTTCACTCCCCCATATTATTTATTCGGCCAACTATGCCCACTTCCTGTGCTTCTCCCAGTACCTCCATTCCATTCCCCTCTCTATCTGTCGATCTCTCTCTTTCTCCCCCTCTTTTCTGCAAACCTGATTTCCCCAGTAACTCCAACTCCCAATTCCAACCACTAGAAATCTGCCGGGCGCCCTCTTATCCTAATCCAGAACTTGAACCCCAACCCCCTCCCCCCGATTCCCCATAAGTTAGTTATATAACGGCCACCTCAAGTTAATTTCCCAGCTAGCTAGCTCTCGGGAGCGGCGCACCTCAAAATCAACACCATCGGCAAAGGAATTAAACCAATTAAATAAGCAGTATAATCAGAAGATGATATCTTGGCATGATTTCTACACTGTGATGGCGGCGATGGTCCCGCTTTACGTGGCCATGATTCTAGCCTACGGGTCGGTTCGGTGGTGGAAGATATTCACGCCGGACCAGTGCTCGGGGATCAACAGGTTCGTGGCGGTATTCGCGGTGCCGCTGCTGTCGTTCCACTTCATATCCAGCAATAATCCGTACGAGATGAACCTGAGGTTCATAGCCGCTGACAGTCTGCAGAAGGTGATCATGCTGGCGGCACTGGCGCTGTGGACCAACCTCACCCGAGGCGGCTCCCTCGAGTGGATGATCACCATCTTCTCCCTCTCCACCCTCCCCAACACCCTCGTGATGGGGATCCCGCTCCTGATTGCCATGTACGGGCCCTACTCTGGATCGCTTATGGTCCAGGTGGTTGTCCTCCAGTGCATCATCTGGTACACGCTCCTCCTCTTCCTCTTCGAGTACCGTGGTGCCCGCATCCTTATCCTCGAGCAGTTCCCGGAGACCGCCGCATCTATTGTATCTTTCAAGGTGGATTCCGACGTCATGTCCCTCGACGGCCGCGACTTCCTCGAGACAGATGCCCAGGTCGGCGTCGACGGGAAGCTCCATGTCACCGTCCGCAAGTCAAACGCCTCCCGTCGCTCCCTCGGCGGCGGCCCGTCCTTCACCCCGCGCCCCTCCAACCTCACCGGCGCCGAGATCTACAGCCTCAGCTCCTCCCGGAATCCCACTCCCAGGGGTTCCAATTTCAACAACGCCGATTTCTACTCGATGATGGGGTACACCTCCACCTTCGGCTCCCAGGCCCCCAGGCACTCGAATTTCGGCGCCGTCGACCTTTACTCGGTTCAGTCGTCCAGGGGGCCTACTCCCCGGCCCTCCAATTTCGAGGAGAATTGCGCTGCTAACAGCATCGGCGTCGGTGTCAGCTCTCCCAGATTCGGGTTCTACCCTGCTCAATCCGGTCCTGCTGCCGTGAATTCGTACCCTGCTCCCAACCCGGAGCTCGTGGGCGGAGGTGTGGCGGACGGGAGCGGTGGAAACGGGAAGAGCGGGAGGAAGAACAGTGGTGCTAACAGCACTAATCAGCTGCAGAGTAAGGCAAGCCACGATGCTAAGGAGCTCCACATGTTCGTATGGAGCTCCAGCGCTTCGCCGGCCTCGGAGGTCAGTGGGCTCCACGTCTTCGGCAGCGCCGATTTAGCCATCCCTGACCAATCCGGGCGTTCGGCCGAGGGCGCCAAGGAAATCCGGATGTTGGTGGGCGACCACCCCCAAAATGGGGAGGCCAAGGGTACTAATCAATTCTCCTCTGTTTCAGTGTCTATTATTTCAGAATTAATTATCTCCCCTGTTTTATTTTTTAAAATAAATCTTCAACTAATTGGTCTAGCAGATCATCAAGGAGGGGAAGTGTACGGAGGGGAGAATTTCAGCTTCGGAGCGGAGGAGGACGACAAAGAGAAGGTGATGGAAGGCCCCATTGGGCTTTCGAAGTTGGGGTCGAGCTCAACTGCGGAGCTCCACCCCAAGGTCCATGGAGGAGGAGGAGGAGGAGGCCTGGAACCGGTTTTGGGGAAGCAAATGCCGCCGGCGAGTGTGATGACAAGGCTCATCTTAATCATGGTTTGGCGTAAGCTTATTCGCAACCCTAACACCTACTCTAGCCTAATCGGTCTGATTTGGTCCTTGGTCGCCTTCAGGTAAATGTATATATAAGTATATGCAATTAAATTTAGGAGTTGGATCTTAATTTTGTATCAATTGTGTGTTGTTCATACTAAGTGATCGATCTCAAATAAATCAATGTGTAATTGTAACTTGTAGATGGAATGTGATGATGCCCACGATCGTATCGAAGTCAATCTCCATACTCTCAGATGCTGGTCTCGGGATGGCTATGTTCAGTTTAGGTACTTCTATTCAATTACATTTTTTATTTTCAATGTTTTCATATTTGGAACTTATGCGATATTCTCCGTAGCTTATTTAAAAAAAAAAAAAAGAAAAAAAAAAGAAAAAAAAAGATGCATTTATGAAGACAGATACATCTGGGGCCGTCGTAAGAAAAGCAAAAGCTAAAGGGAAAACTAGTAGTGGAGAAAAATCTATCCATCGTTCACCTTGATGGGGTGTTTTGCCGACATGCGGGGCCCTGGAAACGACATCGTGTCGTGGTGGTCCATGCGTTCGGTGGCCATATTGGGTTTTCAATTATGACCATTTAGATAAGGAGAGTTGTTTGTCTACAATTCCAACTTTCACGTAGTTGTAATGTAAATTATGTAATTACAATTTTTACATTACTTGAGACTTGAGAGTAAACGGGTGGTTAGATTCGGTCAAAAATGACATGTAAATTAACAGTATGTATAGATGGCCGACTCACTTTAATATATTTATATGAATCGTATGATGTGGCAGGTTTATTCATGGCTCTTCAGCCAAAGATAATAGCCTGTGGGAATTCCGTGGCTCTGTTCTCCATGGCCATTAGATTCATTACCGGCCCAGCTGTCATGGCGGTGGCCTCCATAGCCATTGGATTGAGGGGTGACCTCCTTCGAGTTGCCATTGTTCAGGTGTGTACTCATCTTCTAGTGTCTCTCTCTCTCTCTCTATATATATATATTAATTAATAATTGCTCCTTTCTAATTACATGTACTGTTCATATATATCAAAATGAAGATGAAATAATACAGTACGTACGTAGGTACGTAGAATACTAGTTTCTCAAATTATAATGTATGGATCAGACATGGAGATTGATCTGATTTGGGGTTGTAGCTAGCTGATGGACCACGGATGTGGTATGATGGAGTCGCATCTCCTTTTATATATGATGCCCACTTTCTAACCCATAAACATTTCACGTGCACTTTCAACCTTTTTAGTACTACCCTTTCCCATTCTATGAATTAGCAAAGGAAAAGCATCCGTTTCCTTGCTCTTTTTTACTAGCTCAAATAAAATTCCGGCCACTTTCATTCAATATTATAATTTTCACTCAAATTTGTAGCTAACTACCTTATTTATTTTTATTTTATACATATGTTTGGTGTGAAAAGAATTACACCACTTTGCTCCCAATACAATTAAATAACTTGTTAATAAAGGGTCTTCAATAATTTAGTGGCCGGTGTCCTTTAGTTAACTTGTGACATTACTTCTTTGATTTCGATAGTGGCCCATTTCCTTCAAAAGAGAAAAAACTTCTTCAACCTTTCAGCGACCATAATGACCATCAGGCCACAAATTATGTCCGTCGCTACAATGTATAACTAGCAATTGCGCCAAAGATTTTACTGTCTCTTAATTATAAAAGAATAAATATTTTACACAATTAAAACTCATTTATATTTTATATATTGTACAAATTATATATCCAATAAACTTATACTCCGTATAGTTTAATTTTTCATTCTATCTTTTTATAATTCCGGTGGCGATTTTTAGTGGCTTAATATACATTCATATTCATATTATAGTGATGAGTTGGTTACTAATTCGATCAATGTACGTTATTGTGTACATATAGGCTGCACTACCACAAGGGATTGTACCGTTTGTATTCTCGAAAGAGTACAATAACCATCCCGCAATCCTCAGCACAGCGTAAGCATACGAACTATGCAACTCTCCAATGCCTGACCTGATCTCAGTTAATTAACTTTATGGTATCTTAATCGACCGGTGTTGTTGAAATTTGCAGGGTGATATTCGGGATGCTAATCGCGTTGCCAATCGACTTGCTCTACTACATTCTACTGGGGTTATAGAAGAAACTTATGCACCATATATATGATTTATGGATCGATCACACGCTGGCACGGACGCACGCACATAGGTATCCGTACTTGTAAACCTAGCTAGCTAGGTAGAAAATGGATGAATTTAAGGTCGGTTCAACATTCATGATAATTCCAACAAGTCCAAGATCCAACGTTACCCCAACTCCTCCGTGATTTGAGTCATTGACCTGGTTTTGTGGCCAAACCATGTTTTTTGTTGTATTTTATTTCAAGGTTGCGAAATGCAAGGAAGCTGATCTTGGAATGATGATCGGTGTCTACAGTTTCTATGGAAACAAAGAGGGAGCAAAGTTGAGGAAAACAAGGATTTATATATAGGTAGTGCCGTAGTGGTCCCTTATTTTCTCCTAGATGTTACTCACTTTTTCTTCTTCTTCTTCCTTTTTTTTCCCTATGTTTTTCCTTTTCATTTACAGTTAAATGTATGCATATTAATTTTACGTTTTGATTAGCTTGTAAATGAAGCTATTATCCCTTTAAAGGGTCGATCTGTGTGTTACTCTTTGTATTGTGTTTGTACTTATAATTATTGCACATTCCTCGCTTTTAATCGTAGTTTATGCACGAATGCAAAAATTATGTTATATGCACCTACCTGAATCAATGGTGTACAATAAAATCAACGCAACATAGTATCACAATTCAACAAGATCATAAGTTAATGATTCACCTCTAATTAAAAAGATCCTATCTATCAAAAACGAGCTTCTAATTAACCACTGTAGGATCAGAAGAAGAAGCACAAGCTTTGCTAATCTCATGGAATCAGGGAGGGAAATATAAGATAAGCTTAGCTTATGACTACTTTAGAAGGAAAGCTCCAAAGCCTCCTTGGAGCTCAGTGGTGTGAGATAATGCAGTCATCCCTAAGCACTCCTTCATTTTATGGTTAGCAGCAAAGGAAAGGCTAGCTACAAAGGACAAGATCAAGACGAGAGAAGTGACCCTGGAATGTGTTTTCTGCAATCAAGAATTAGAATCACATGGACATATTTTCTTTGCATGCAATTTCTCTTCACAAATTTGGTTGCAGATAAAGCAATGGATGGGTATTTGGAGAGGGATGAACACACTAAAAGGATCATTAAAGTGGCTCAAGAAAGAGGCGAGAGGTAGAAGTTGGCAATCCAAAGCCAAGAGAATCGGCCTAGCTGCTACAATATACTACATCTGGAAGGCCAGAAATGAGAGAGTGTTTGAAGACAGCACAAGGAGCACTGAGGAAGTCATACATCTGATCAAAATCCATGTTTACAAAGTGCTCCACCAAAGATTTTCCCTGCATTTTAACGCTGCTCCAATGTTGCAAGGCGGACTAATTACAGATGATGGACTTGAGGAGCTCCTGCCTTGAATGAGGCAGACCAGCACGACATCTTCTTTTTGTACAATTGCCGGGTCTCATATATGGGGTCCTACTGTTTTATCTTTAGCCATGGCCTGTCAAGTTGATTTGAGTGTGATGGCAACCTTTTGTATTTCCAGTTGCCACACCACTGTAACAAGTTGTATTCTTATGTTTTAGAGGCGATAAGGGCTACAATGTAACTCATAGACACAAGGGTGCTCAAAGTGTTAAGTGGTTACCTCTTTGATAGCCGAGCCGAAGTGGGGGGGGGGGGGCACTACCTAACACTTTTGAGGTGTATGTCCGACTTCTAATAGCTTTAGCTTGAAGAGACAGGATCCACACAATGGCTACGGCTGACACCCTTAGAAAGCAAATGTAGGATGTGAGCCTCACTCACTAAAAAGGTAACAAAAGAGCTAGCCTCAATTGTAGCCTATGATCCGATCCATACTTTTGTACATACACTTTTCTCTTTCAATATATTTACCTTAAAATAAAATAAAAACCAATTCAACAAGATCGCGCAACACTTATAGGTTCGAACATAGCATTGAAATTACAGTTTATAATGCAAAATTTTATGTTACCACTATCAATACATAAAGAACTTGATTAGATTTGACACCAAAAAAAATATCGTTTGATTAGATTACCAGAACTTTCTTTTTGATCAAAGATTTACATATGGACCCTGATTAGCTGAGACAGGATTTGCAAAGTAAAAAAGTGTGGTGGCTTGGACCTAAGAAATTGTAGGATATGAACGAGGTCTTACCGATGAAACTTATATGGAAAATTCTAGTAGAACCAGATAACATGTGGGTTATTAAACTAGTGAAACATAAATACTTTAGATCAGAAAATATCCTAAGCTATAAAAGATGGGGGCGGGGGTTGTCTATGGCTTGTGGCAATTGTCCAAACTTTACCCTCAAATTGATGAATTTAAATCCGGACTAGATAAGAATAGGTAAATCTATTATTTTTTTGGACAAATAATGGGTTAACAACCTCGGCACTCTGGAGTAAGGCAGATTGTCCGATTCATATTGACATAAATGAAAAAGTGAGTTATTATATTAAGGGCGAAACTTGTTTGAAGACATATTATACTAGTGGTCAGACAGAGAAGGATGGTTTACAATTAATGCAGTGCAAATGTTGATGACTCATGGTGACATTGAGGACAACAGGAAGGTTCCATTCGATGGTCCTATCACTCGTGCAAGGGACAAGAGAATTCAAGATGGAACTAAAACCCTTCTTGTCCGTTACCAAGGAACTATGGAGCAAGGTTTCAGGCAACCCTGGATCACTTTGCTCAAGACTACACCAACAGCATAGAAGTTGAGCTTCCGTCCACAAACAGAGCTCATGAAGACTCGTCAACATCCGCCATGACAAGCCTTCACTCGGCTCAAGCCTTCGGTACACACTCGTTACACTCATGTCGAGTGGGTGGTGTCGAGTGGGCCTTGGCCATGTCGAGTCTCCTAAGTGTTGGGCTGAGTTATTTTGTTATTTAATTAATTCTATTATTTTATGCAACTTAGATTAATAAGGTGGAATTAATTACATCTCCTCTAGATGTAATTCTTGTCCACTAAGTTTTATCTTTCTAGGTTTACTTACACTAAAAAAAAAACAATTTCGCAACGGTTGCTTCCCGTGGCTAAAAGACAATTTGTCGTGGCAAAAGGGCAGTAGCCATGGCTGTAGCCACGGGAAACTAGCCGTGGGGAAACTAGCCGTGGGGAAACCATCGGTGGCAAAAGAGTCTATCTACGGGATCTGCCATCGCTATGATGGTAGCCACAGGAGTAGCCACGGCTGTGGCAAAGGATGGCGAAGCCAAGACAAAATAGGTACGACGGGTGATTGCCGTGGCTACTAAATTCTTCCCGCTGAAACTTTTGGCTTTTTTTCTATTGCGACAGTATGATGCCGTTGCTAAGCTTATTATGCAACTTCCCTTGTTTTGCGACGGCAAATTGCCGTGGCTAATGGTAATATTTTCTCTGTTTTCCCTATTTCACCTATTTCTTCCTTATTTTCATTCTAATTATCTAATGTAAGCAATGATAACCACTTCACAAATAGATTACAACCATAATATAATCTTCCATATAACATATAGATTAAAAATTGAAAGTATATAACAAAAATATGTTGCCAAGTTTGGAGTTTTAGCATTCCGACAAAAAATGTGTGTTCATACATAAAAGGAGCCAAGTAAATCCATAGTCCTCATAATGAGTCCTCGCCATCTCAACCAGCAGCTTGTGAAGCATCTCTTTCAACTTCTCCATATGGCATGCCATGGTTATGGAAACAACAAATAGTGAGCAACTTCAGCGACAAGTCTCAGCCCTTGGTTCAACAAGAAGAGAGAGTATCTCCTAGGAGTGGACTCTACACAAGACTTATTTAGTTAGCATCCAAATTTTCCCTTATTCAGTTAACATCCAAGTTTTCGAATAGGAAAGTCATTTTAAATAGATAATGCAAAAACAAAAGAAGATTCAACAATACGACAATCAAGATGATTAAACAAAAGCAAGACATGTATCAAAATGATTAAAATCCTTAGGAAATGCAAAAACAAAAGAAGATTCAACAATAACAAAATCAAGATGATTAAACAAAAGCAAGACATGTATGAAAATGATTAAAACCCTTGACAAGGATGACTACTTATCATCCATAGACCAAGGAAGAACGTATATGACACCAAAGGAAGGCCAAATCCAGCTAATAAATGTAGTGAGGAAGGCATGGACTGGATTTCTAGACATGGTAAAAATAGCAAATATTGGATTTTTGTAAATCCTTCTTGTCCATCTTGAAGAATCGATCAATTTATTTCTTCATTGACATAAACCAGGTCTTAGAAAGAAGTATCATGAGCCTCTAACATAATATGCAGCAAGAGATATCAAAATAGTATTCTCTATAAGCTTTTTCCTTGTAGTTAATTGCTTACTGTGTTGTAAAGTAAGATGATTACACCAAGAGGAGATGCAGAATTCAGAACTCTAAACAAATATAATCCAATAAGATCTTATTTATTTCTAGGAATAAAAAAGCTAATGAAGGTGTTTTAAGAACTATAATAAACACGAACAATAAAAAATGTAAAGATATATTTAACAAAACAAACATATAAACAAGGCTTTTATATAGGCAAGACAAGAGAAATCATAGGATATAATAAATATTGTAGGTTATATATGCAGCAAGGGTTTGGATGTTTGTTACCAAAGAAAAATAGGAGAAATGATAGGTTTATCTACTTTATTCGTTTTGCATTGCCGCACCATTACCCATGAAGATATCAAGGCCATTTTGGTAAGAGCAATATGAAAATTTAGAAGTGAAAGTATTGTTTATTAATTAAGTAAAACTTACAAGTTCTTCAAATCCCTTGTATTTCAATATAGTGCGGGAGGAAGTGAAAAAGTGGGAACCAAAAGAATATTGAAGGAATATTAAAGCTGAAGAGACACAAAGCACAGGATTACATTATCCTGCAAGAGCACATCTTTCTCCTGCCATTCTCATCAAATTCATCATCTAAGTTGCCCGTCTCAATGTAGTTGGGTTCCATCCAAATTATTTAAACAGTTGATGAATCTACTAAATGCAAGTACAAATTTGGATTCACTTTTAGAGATAAGTAAACAAATGAAGAATAAGAGTACATCATGAATCAATGCATCTATGATTACCGCAGGATTGGAAGTGCTTATGTTAATTATTTGCAAACAATTTGATTTTACTTTTAGAGAAAAGTAAAATGAAGTAAAGCTTGAATAAGCTCTAAGATCTGTTAGAGCACCATGCCTATCATAATAAACAAAAAGTCAAGACCATATCAAAGATAAAAAAACAAGGGCATTCTTACTCAATGATAAGCTTCATCCCCATTGGAATAACTCTTTGCTCCTATCGTCATGTTGCACTATCACTTCTGTGAAGCATAGGCTATCCTCCATTGGTCCAGTTGCTGTTTTTTATTGCTTCAATGAGGTCTCTTCACATTTAACCTATAATTGCAATTGTATGAATTAGAAAGAAAGGCGTATAAATAAGCCTACATGGAAATGAATCATCATCCTTATATAACAAATACCAAGCTTCTAATCAGTCCATGTTGCATCTGATTCACTCTAGATGGCAATCTTTTGCAATATGCTCTCTTTTCGCAGATAGGAGTATAATAATAAAAGCTGCCCTGATATTATTTGTCAGTTACCACAACTAATATGTGGCTAATGAAAGACAAAATTAAATGAATGAAAAATTATGATCTTTTTCCTCGAGAAGCTACATCGGTCTCCACTAGTATTGATGTGGTTATGCTTTTGAATGATTTCAATGCCCGCTCCCTCTCCTGGAGCATTCATATAGGTGGAAAAGACTATTATAACATATTTTGAACATTTAATAAATAGATAGGTATTATAAATTCAAAGCATGAGATACTAATACGCATTTTGCCAGGAGAATTGGAAACAAGACGAACAGAAATAAACTTCCAGAAGTACATTGGGGAAATTATACGAGTGATGGATGGTGAACTGGTGCATTAACATGCATTAAAAAGAACTGCTTTCAAACAAAGAAGTTGGAATGATATATGCATGTAAGTGTAAACAAAAGATGCTTGGTTCATTGATTTGTACAACTGCTTCTGTTTGTCATTTGTGGTCACATGTTGATCCATTATTAATATAAGAAACTAGCTAGTGAATTATATAGCCATTTGCAGGCAACCTACATATGTGACAACCATTTGCACTTTATCTCCATATATAGCCATAGAAGGTAAACCTTTCCGACATGACCATTTCTCTAGTGAATCAACCCCCTTCTTTGTCTAAACAAAAACCAAGGTAAAAGGATTCTTCAGCAAACATGATAGCGTTTAAGATTAATATAAAGTGAAAGCCAATGACTACTTGAAATAGCAACCGATTTCAGAACATAGCATATTGTAGAGTTGGATCATATAAAACAACTATGTGAGAGTGAATAATTCTTATTTTGATTACCTTTCCAAATGACTTCTCTGTGATCTAAGAAACAAGAATCTCTCTCAAATGATTTCTCTTGTCAATATCATCAACAAGTTGAACCCTCTGTGAGATCAAGTCAGTGCTAGAACCAACTTTTCCAACAGAAAGATACACATAGTTTGAGAGGAATTCTGCAGCGAGTTTCCGGAAGAAAGAAAATTAGATACTCCCTCTGATCGGAAATATTTGATGTTTGACTTTTGTGCACGTAGTTTTAGGAGCTAAAAACTATATAAAATCTTATTTATTTTAATTATTTTTTTTCATAGTTTAATATTTATTAGTATTAAGTATTAAATTGTGAAAAAACTTTAATTAAAAGATTAATATTTTATATAGTTTTTAGCTCCTTAAAATACGTGCAAAAAGTCAAAACATCAAATATTTCCGATCGGAGGGAATATTAGAAAAGCATTTTTGCAGAATGTTGTGATTTGATTATAGACAGTTATCATATAAAGTAACAAGCAAAACACCATAAAATTCAGGGAGATCAACAAACTCGTCTCACAAATTCTTCCAAAGCTCAAGAGGTACATGATGTTCTTAAGAAAGCTTATCAAAACCCCAAATGTAGTTCTGACTTCTATTAGAAAAAAATAGAAGTCTCAACTAAAACCACGGAAATTAACATGGATACAAGAGGTGAAAGGATAGACTTTGGGGTAAGACTCTATAACAGATCAATGGGTAGATTAGCTCAAGCAACCACTGCACACAATTATAACTCACTCTCAGGTTCAATTCAATTCAGCCATCAACTAAGTTGTCAAGGTAATTCTTATTCTTAATAAAAAAAAATTAATCACTACCAGAAGATGGAAAAGGATCAAGATGAGAAAATAATCAAATTAACCTGCACCATTAATCAATCTAGAATGACGGGATGGATTTGAGACATCCTATAAATTAAAATAATCAAAACAAGAAGTAGCCTTTATAAGTATAAACTTTCCAAGAAAGACGTAGAGAAAATTTCAGATGAGAGACAAGGCAAAAAGGGCTGAAAAATTCAAATCTAAAACTAAAAATTAAATTAAAAAAGGCGCCTACTTTCTTCATTAACATAAAATCAATAAGATAATAGCCACCTAAACCATTCATCAAATAAATTTTTTAGATGAGGCCAATTTCGGAGGCATGCGTTTTTCTAGACTTCTCATAAATGTAAATGTAAGGGGACGGGGCAAAATTTCAAAGACTGCATTCTTTAAGACTTCTTAGAAACACAAATTTGGGTGAACATGCCATTTTTGAGGCTTTTGTTCTTCAAGATTAAAAGAAATGTTTGTACCTTGGGATAATGCTCATAGAAGATGATGCAACGCCATAGTTGGATGAACCCTAGAGGAGAGGAGAGAAAGGAGCGACGATGGAGATCGAAGAGTCTAGGGCTTCAGTTGACGAAGGGATACGTCCAGATGGTTTCCTAAAGGAAGCGGAAGTATTTTAAGAACTGCCAAGAAAAAAAACCAAATAGATCTAAAGCCCCAGATCCAAACGAAAACCAATAGATATGGCGAAAAAGAAACAAATCGAACCGAAATACAAACAAAGAACGAGACTTAAAGTAAGATCTAATACCTGAGGAACCGGGGAGCCACATCCCACCCCAGACGAGGCCTCTTCCTCGGCCTCCGATCCATGCGAGTATGAGGAAAATCGCAATCCGTTCCATCTCCGATCAAAAACACGAATTATAGGTATGTGCGATGTTTGGTGAGAGGCAAGAGAGATCTGTTAAGGGATCTATGGAGACAAGCGAGGGGGTTCTGCGGAGAGCATCGATCTGGAGAATGAGCCAGAGAGGCGGAGAGGCTGAGGAGAAAAATCCAGAGATGAGGAAAGAGGCGGTGATTTTAGGTTAGAAAGAAACCCTTATTTTTCACAAGCCGGGAATTATGCCTGCCCAAACCATAACAAAAAATTTCCAAGTTTTCAGCAAAAAAATTAAATTAAATTTTTTTGCAGTGGAATATTTCAAACATTTAAAATACTATGTGTATGATAATAGGATTACCAAATTAAAAAAATATAACAATAATTTATTTGACTAAACATTTAACAGAGTTGTGAGTCAATAAAAAGCACATCGGTCTAACCCCATTCGTATACCATTCGATTAATAAGGTAGGATTTTATAATTGTTAAAGATAGAATAATAGATTTTTTTTTTTTTTTTACAGTAGGTAAAAAAGAGAAGGAGCTACATAAACTGTATGCCACCTTCATGATCATCCTGACGGATGATGGTACAAATGTCCCTATTATAAGGGAGAGTAGACAAATTACAAATAGCACCATGCTTAGCAATATAGTCAGCGATCTTGTTTGCTTCTCTGTAGCAGTGGTGGAACTCAACATTGATGAAGTTGCTCCGTAGTAACTAAAGATAGAATAATAGATTAATAGTTAAAATTGGAGCTTAGTTAGGTAATTGTAAGATAGTCAAAGTATATAATAAATCTAATAGTTTGTAACTTATCTTTTTATGTCAAATAATCTATTCAATAATTGTTCAATCATACTAAGTTTTAGATCAAATTGGATATAATATATCTATATATAAATATATACCAATTATTCAACCTTTTAGATCAAATTAAATATAATATATTTATATATGATTTTATTTTTGTGAGCCATGTCAATTTGATTTTTTTTAGCTACGTCAATTAATAATCTAATATAATATTTTAATATAATTAATATAGTAAAATATAATATAATTTATCAACAAAAACGCACAATCGCGAGTATAGTATATTTCTATTTGTTTTTTACTCTTTTTATTTCTGTTTTTTAACAAAAAAAATATATTCAATTTACATACGGGACGGATGTCGTAGCAAATATCATCCAACCATAACAACATTAGCTACGACTCCATTGTCGTGGCTATGTCTTAATAAAAATCAATTCAATTGCCACGACAAGTCTATGCCGTTGCTACCGTGTTTGGCTACTTTATGTTTGCTATCCAATCGCCACGGCAAACCCTGCCGTTGCTACCATGCGTGGCCAATATGTTTTTTTTTGTAGTGTTATCTTTAGATATTTTAATTATATCTTTTATCAACAAAACTCTATCTTGCATGATAGAATTGGTTATGCAATTTATCTTTAAACAAACTTATGTACTTTGAATTATTCAGATTGAAATAGAATTGAGGAACCCCTTTTAGGATTAAAAGGGTTGTTCGATTATCAATCCCAAAAGCTTCAAGTGCTCTTGTGATCTAGTTACAATCGGCCATCACCATCACCAACCTTCACACAATCTGTCGAACCCTAAACCAAACACAAACCCAGATTCGTTGCAACAAGGAAGAGGAAGAATCGTCGCATCAACAAGCTCGGTGTCTTCGCGGAACTTGCTCCGCGCGCGCTAGCGCGGGTGCTCAACACCCAACCTCTCGCTCCCGCGGCTTCGCTCCCTCGCCCTCGGTGTCGCGCCCTGAGGAGCCACTCGCTCCTGCGCTCCCGAGTTCGCTCTCGCTCCCAGCAAGCACCGCGCGCGCTAGCGCGGGTGCTCAACACCCAACCTCTCGCTCCCGCGGCTTCGCTCCCTCGCCCTCGGTGTCGCGCCCTGAGGAGCCACTCGCTCCTGCGCTCCCGAGTTCGCTCTCGCTCCCAGCAAGCATCACCTGGTGCTTGCTCCCAGCGAGCATTCCCTGGACGCCCTCGCACACAGACGCCGCGCATCACCCGCACTTCCCTCTTCTCTCTTCCGTCGCTACTTGTTATTTGATGGAACTTTTCCAAAGTTTTTTTCGTCACTTTAATTAGTTAATTAATTAGTTGATTAATTTGTTCAATCAGGAGATATCGAAAGAGCATTGCAAGATCGGGCAAATATACGGCGGGGTTCTTGATCCTGCACCCACATGCAAAGGATCGGGTATCCCAAACGTATCAAGTGTTATCGGATTCTCAGGTGTATGCAAGTTCTTTACTCTCTTGATTCTTTATTGAGTGATTTGTTTCGTCCCATGTCTTTCACCATTCTCGCTGCATAAATTTTAGATTTTTATTTTTCACCATAAAATTTGGCACTTTATTTAGGTTTATTTTCTTGTTTGGATCTATAATTTGGAAGATATTAAGTTTTTGGTTGCATGTTTTGATTTTTATTCCTTTTGCTACATATCATGCCTATGAATGTGATTCTTGGATTAAAGTTTGTTATGAACTTGCACCACTAAAGAAACCTAATTTTCCAGATTTCTAGCCAATTTCCCTTCCTTTCGTTATTTTAGCTTACTTTTAGATGATCGTAGCTTTATTTATTTGATTTTTTCTATTTTTGATGTTTCTATCGATTTACAATAGCTTACAACATCATTTCAGTTATAAAAAAAAAACAGAAAAAGTCGAGAGCAAATTCAAAACAAAAAAAAAAGTGAATAGCATACCATCTTTGTTTGAGTTAGTAACTCTTGCATCTTATTATTTCGTTTATTAGCTACTTGTTTGATGATCTATTTGGTTTTCAAGCATTACAAAGAACCCTACTTGTGTGATTTTGTGATGTGTCGACATAGGAGCCTTGGTCACGCCCCTCTTTATCTGAACCGTGTTGCAACCGTCAGATAATAGTTGACGGAGTGTGTGCACTTGCTTACCCTTGTGATTGCATCGTGTCTATTGCTACATATTGCTGAAATTTCGAGCATCACATTGTATTGTTTTTTCTCTACACATCTTTGCTATCCGACTTGTGGCTGATTCATTTGCAACTTGATCTGACCTTGCTGTCTTCAATATTACATAATTCCGTGTCTATGGAAGATTACTTGAATATTGTGCCTTGTATTCTTGCCTAATTGATTTCTAAAACTTAATCACTCTTAGGATCAAAAGGGCTTGCATTACATGGTTTCTGATCTTTGCTCCGTTTACTTGTTGCTCTTCTGATATTGTAGGAACATGACTTAGGACAATAACCCCAACTCTTCCCATACCCCCTGCTAGCCTTACTAAATCTAATATTGATGCGGATCAAGATGGCCTTCTTTGGGTCAAACAATGATGTTGATCCAGGGGAGCTCTCAAGATTGATTCGAGGGCTATCGATGGCGAAGAGTGTCGTCCTCAAGAGGAAGAAGAAGGCACCACCATGGATTGAAGAATAGATATTTTTTATTTATTTAATTATTACTAGTTTTAGGTTCTTTCCATATTTAGTAACTCCTATGTTAGTTGGAGCTATTTATGGAATGTCTTATTTTTAGTAATACTTAGTTAGGTGAATAAAGGTGGAAAAGGAAAGTTTATCTCTTCTAGATATTTTCCTTGGCCACTAAGTAGAAATATTTATCTAGGAATTTATTTAGTTTATTTTATCTTGGATTTATCTACTTTAATTATTATTTTAGGAAGTCAAATTCTATCTTTTGCAAGGAATGATTGAAAATGCTTTGTTATTTAAACCCTTTTCTAAATTCAATAAAATTAGATTGGAAACTATAATTGAAGAACATTTTTAGGATTAAAAGGTTTCCCCAATTCTCCAATCCAAAAGCCTTAGCAATCTTCTATGTTCTTATTGGTCATTCATACAATTAAGATCCAAACACAACTCACCCAAGCACAATCTCAAACCAAACACAAAGGAGAAACCCATCCTGAGAAACCGTCGCTTGATCAGATAAGCTGTCGCTGAGTCTGCCAGGAACCGTCGCCACTGTCCGGGCCGCCCCACGGCTCCCTTGGCCGCCCCACGGCCATTCCAGCGTCGTCGTTGTTGCTTGTCTTTTCCGTGGTTGTTTGCCTTTGTTTGGTGTTGCTTTATTATTCTTACTTGTTTCCGTCATAAGTCAAAACTTTTATTGTAATTGATTGTAAACATCGAGAATAGCAAGGATAATTGCAAGATCAGCCATCAACACGTTGGTGTTCTTGATTCTAAGCCCACAAGCGAAGGATCGGAAATTCCAAACGTATCAGATATGCAGTCTATCATTGCGGATGTAATGGCCCAGATTGAGGAGTCCAACAAAGCCCGCGACAATCATTTAGCCATCGAAAGGGCTCAAGATCGTGATCTTTTCATTGCCTAGATCAACCAAGCGATAGATCTAAAATTCGAGGAAGTGAAACAGAATGAGGCTTCTGGATCTACACTACCAGGTGGTAAGCCGCCTCCGTCAGGTAATACACCCCCCACGGGTAATACACCTCCCTCAAGTAATACATCCCATTCACGTAACCTACCCCCTTCTGGTCAATTGCATTTTAAACATAGATCTGCTACTCCTAATCCTTTTAATGGTGAGAATGACAACGATGGTGTTCTATCATCCTTCAACAACAATCATCACCACAAGGGACAATAGCAGAATCGGCAATAACACAAGAACTTCGGGAACCCACACTTTCTGATCGGTCTAAAACCATCACCCCGCAAGTGTATGGTGTCAATTGTAGTAATCGAGTGTCGAATCTCAGGGACTGTGTGAATACCAATTGCAGAACCTCAACTAGTTTACTAAGCCAAATAAGAGAAGTGATTTTTGACGGAATGAGAAAATAAGAAGAAGAAAAATGACCAAATTGCAAGTGTTTGAGAATATATGATGCGAAACATTCCAGAGTCAGAGTTCACCGCAACAATGCATCCTCGATAGACTATATAATTTTCATACCTGAACAAATTGAAAAGAGATATTTGAAGGTAAACTATCTAAACTCATCATTGCTCAGCCTACGCATGTTGCAATAATTATGTCCGTTTCAATTAATTACCACTCAACTTACGCTTGTTGTAGAATCAATCAAATTAGACTCTTTAAGCTCTTAGATCCCAGCGAGCAAATCGATCAAAAAATCGCAGGCGCGATCTGCATAACCAACTCAAACCTAGGTTGTCTATGATAGTTTATTATCCTCAAGAGAATTAAATAGATTGCTCATAAACAATTCTCAAGTTCAATCCATGTTTTCCAATAAAATTAACAACTTTATCTATGTACCCGATCTCAATTCGCAGCTGGCGCATGTTGAATATCAAAAGGATTCCAATCAATCATAAAATTAATCGGATTAAGCACTCAAGGATTAAATCAAATAAACAATAGAATTCATTCAGGCAATCATACGCACATGTCTATCTCAGCATCGTTGTGATCACGCAGTGTTCTAAAAATCACGCCTAGAAAGTTTTAAGCCTATGCGGTCCTCTGGGCGGAAATTCGTCCAGAAACCGCTTAGTCCCGCCTAGGCCCCGCCTGGTCCCGCCTAGGCCCGCATAGGCACCGCCTAGTGCAACGATTATTCAATTTGAGCTTCTAAGCATATGATTAGTTGACTTAGGGTTTTTTTTATCCCCATGACGGGATGCATTTGCTTTTCTGTAAAACTTATAGTTTTGGATTTTAGGAGGTTTAGAGTTGTTAGTCAGACATGTACTTTTGGGTCTATTTACTTTAGTGTTAGTTAACTACTACAAATTTGGGTTTATGATTGATATTATGGATTATTATTACATTATATGAATTATTGACAAGTGTTATTCGTCAAAATATAAGGAAATAATCAAGTTTGTTTTAAGTCCGCCTAGGCGGCTAGGCGGCCACCCGCCGCCTAGCGCCTTTTAGAACATTGGGATCACCCCAACCCCAGAACAAGAAAACTAGCCAGACATGGATTCAGACACAATCAAAGAAATCATGATGAAAGAATATGAAACTATATTAACAAAATGTAATCTTGAATCTAGCAAAACAAACCTTCAAGAAGAAATCTCTGAAAAAGCCTAAAACTCTCAATGTCTGCAACTAGCGTTTAATCTAACCCTAATTCTCTATATATAGTCCTAAAAGAGATTGATGTCTCCAAAGTAGCCATGTCATTATGCATATTTTAGTTCCATATTCTTTACATTTTGCATATTTCGGGTTGAGAATATGTCGGATTTATGTAGTATATGCTTATTTGTCAGAAATGGAGATCTACATAAGTTTCTGTTTAATATTGCAGAATATGGAAACATTTCGGGAGAAAACCAAGAAGCAAGAACCGGAGCTCAAAGCTACTCGACATCGACTAGCCTTAGTCGATCTCAACAAACCCTGTCTAGACACCAACCAAGATCGAGGAGGATCATGTCGAGAAGCTGAAGACGAAGAACCCGACTCCACACCCTACTCGAGATCGAGTAACCTTCCTCGATGTCGACGAGCAGCTGAGCACCATGTCCGAGCATGTCGAGGGGAGCTGCTCGACAACCCCTGGAGGTCAAGTCGATGAACCACCCAACTCGATATCGAGTACGGGTCCTCGAGATCGATAAAGACGTGGAGCCAGAACCGAGCACATCGAGAAGACTTGCCCGACTAGCCAAGCCAAACCTAGTCGACGAGCCTCTCTACTCGATGTCGAAAAGGGGTCCTCGAGATCGACGAATGCCAGGAGCCATGACCGAGCCACATCGAGGACCTGCTAGCCGAGACGCCGAGCCACGCCCAGTCGACAACACTCCTAGTCGAGATCGAGTAAGCTCTACTCGAGATCGACGAGGACTCCAGAAGCCGCGTGATGCGTCGACACAATTCTACTCGGATTGGGATTCCTTGGGCTCGAAGTTTGCCGATTTTATCCGATCTATCAAGATACATCATGGAAGGAGAAGATTTATCCACTTGAGACGCTTTAGATATATTTCCCTTATTTAGATTTAATTCCTTTGTTGCTTTTATTTATCATTAAGCTTTTTAGATATAGTTTTAGATATAGATAAAGATTTCTATCCTTGAGTAGTAAGGTTTAAAAGCCTATAAATAAAGCCCATGGGGCTGATTTCTATTCATTCAATTCCAGAGAGAAGTAAGTAGGAGAAGTAGAGAGAGAGAGAGTGAGCGGCCGATTGGAGTTGTGAAGCGAGAGCGGAATTGGCTTCAAGCGGTTGTAAACTTTGGTTTAATTTAATGCAATTAGTTTTCTTTCAATCGATGATGTCTGAGTTTGCGATGAAGCGCGAGTAGTCCACCCACTTCTAGGGTTGGGGCGAGCCCGACGATAGCCATGCACGCTTGAGGTAAAGATCTGACTTTTATCATGTTTTGAGCATCTACTACTTGTTTATGTGTTTATTACCCATCTAATGGAGATCCATGCTAACAACTTGGATTGTAAACATAAAATCAGTAGAGACAATTAGGGTTTCTTGAAAGAGTTGTCTAATTGTTGGAAAAGGCGAAAGCTTGTCCTTTGGTGCAATTCACATGATTATCTGTTTATCTCTACCTTATGCATGCTTGGTTATCGTTGTTGCAAACCCCAATCTTGGAAGCCTTTTACATTAATTTTAGTTCGAAATCCCAAAGCAATTATTTTTACTTTCTTTCGTTTCGTTTTAGTTTCTGTCTCCTCGATATCGAATAGCACTCGTCGATATCGAGTACTGATTCTCGATCTAGCATCGTTGTAGCTTCTGTGTGCAGGTACTCGATAAATCCCAACTCGACGTCGACGAAGCCTACTCGATATCGAGTGCCCTCTAGTCGAGATCGACGAGACCCAGTGCCTGTGTCTGCTACTCTGCTCGACTGGTCCGATCTTCTGTCGACTAACCCTAGTCGAGATCGAGGACATCTGTGGTCGACTTCCGTGAGATTTCTCTGCTGCCTAGGATCCGCTGACATGCTTCCTCGTGGATCGATCCTGACTTCCCGATGCTACATCAGGAGGAGGTCTTGTAATTATTTGCAAGGGATGGAATCTGGTTTACTGTGATTTATTTATATTTTATTATTGCAAATCTCGATTTCCTCCTACAACAAATTGGCGCCGTTGCCGGGGAAGCTATCATTCGCGCCTTAGGTAGTTAAATCTCACATCTACTTTGAGTTACTATACAGGTGTATGCGCCGTTCTGGTCTACCACTTGAGTTTGACAGCTTAGACGAACCGGAGCGTTACCTACACATCCACTCTAAACTCAAAAGGATCATGGCAACCGCTGAAACACAAGAACAGCTGATCGCAAGGCTTACAAGGGAGCTAGCAGCAAAGGATACTACTATCGCCAATGAAAGGGTAGCGAGGGAACAAGAAGCTGAGCGCGCAAGGCAAGCAGAAGCTAAGCTTGCCCAATATCCAACTACTGCTGAGGATTATATGCATCCAACTCTCGTCGTGCCTGAATCGGCGATTCTCATCCCTGATAACTCTTTTGAAATTCGCACTCTATTTCTTATTAGAGCTTAAGAATAATGCTTTTTATGGCAAATTTAATGAGTGTCCTCTTGAACATATTACAAATTTTTTTGACATGTGATGTACTCTTGCTGAAGGTACAACTCTGGAATATGTCAAGATGAAAGCTTTCCGCTGGTCTCTCGTTGGGCCTGCACTGAAGTGGCTTGAAGGGCTGAAACTAAGATCACTCACCACATGGGCCCAAGTAGAGCAAGAGTTTCTGAATAAATTCTTCCCACCTGCCAAGACAGCACTTCTCCGCCAGAAAATCACTGCCTTCAAACAGAAGCAAGGGGAACCGCTGGCAAAGGCATGGGAACGCTACAAAGAGCTACTGCGATCTTGCCCTACTCATGGACAGCCACCCTACATCATTTAGGAGATCTTCTTTAACTCTCTTGATCAAGTCACTAAGGACAGAATCAACCATTATACTCGCTATGAGTATCTGACGATGCCGTCAGTTGACGCCTGGGGTGTGCTGGACAAGCTCACCAATTATGACAACAAATATGGGTCTACTGCAAACTATGAGGAGAACTCCTACGCCAGGCCAGCACCATCTATGCCACTCTATGAGCCAACAAAAGAGATCGACCCAGATGTCAGAGAGCAATTCTACAAAGACCAGAATCGCAAGCTCCTCAAGCAAGTCAAATATCTATCTGTCAATCAGCCTTGCATCGAATGCGGATCACAGAGGCACACCACTACTGAGTGCCCACACACTGAGCAAGTCAGAATGGCAGAGACACGTGAAGAGGCAGCTTACGCGGGGGGTCCCAATCGCTACATGGGAGACCAAAGGTTCTATCAACCACAGTGGAACCAAGGTCCTCCTAGGAATCCCCCACCCTACAGAGCTCCAGGACATCCAGAAAGGGATCAAAAGAAGGATGATCTGCAACTGATCCTTGAGGAGATGCGTCGGAATCAGGGCACCATCAATAATCAGTTCCAGAACATCACTACAAAATTTGGAGAACTGGACATCTGGAAAAGAGGAATAGAGATGCAGATGGGTCAAATCGCGGCACAGATCCCACGACCGTCCGGACAGCTCCCTGGGCAAACAGAACCAAATCCTAAGGGGAAGACCGGACACGTCGTGGCTATCCAACTCAGGAGTGGGCATCAATTACACGAGCCAGATGTCGGGAAACAACAAAGCAAGGCAGAGCAGCAACTCGAGACAGAGCAGACCCAACTCGATCTCGAGGAGACCGTACTCGACCTCGACAAGAAGCTACTCGACCAAGACCAGACTCTGAGCTCGGACTCCGCTGCGCAGACCAGCAACTCCAGGTCGACCACCCAACTCGATGTCGAGGAGCCCGTGGTCGAGATCGAGGAGCAGCATCTGGCCGATGTCGACGACTCTGCAACACCTCCGACAACTGATCTGGCTCCGAAACAGAAAAAGCCACTGCCTTTGCCTTCAAAAGTACGGACAGATCCCACTGTAGGTAGGTTTACCAGATTTGTTAATATGCTGCAAGAACTGAATGTTTCTATCCCTTTTACAGAAGCCCTGCAAGAGATGCCTGGATATGTCAAATTTCTAAAGGAAATCCTGAGCAAGAAGCGATCCATCTCAGAGATCGCAGGCGAATGCAAAGTACTCCACTTCCCTGAAAAGATACCTGACCCTGGTAAGTTTTCTGTTACTGTGGGTTTTGGACAATATAATATGAGTCTCTGTGTGATTTAGGAGCAAGTGTAAGCATCATGCCTCTATCAATCTGGCGGAAGGTCAAAATAGGATGCATAGAGCATGTGGATGCCAAGCTAAACATGGCAAACAATACAGTAGTCATCCCTACAGGTATAGTTGAGAACGTCCCTGTCCAGGTTGGTAAATTCTTTGTTCCAGCAGATTTCCTTATCATTGACTGTGCTGAAGATCCTACTAGCCCTATTATTCTTGGTAGACCATTCTTAGCTACTGCAGATGCCAGAATTAGTGTTAAGAATCGCTCGCTCACCTTCACCATAGGCGATGAGGTTTTGGATTTCTCTTTTGGCCCTGCAAAATAGGAAATTTCCTGGCTAGAGGTGAAAAGCATCAGCAACCGCGGGACCAAGCAAACAGCGGAGGGAAGCGCCAGCACTGTCCTCGAGGTCGACAAGAGCTGCTCGATCTCGACAAGGGCGCTACTCGATCTCGACCAAGACTTGTCGATGTCGACTTCCACTGATGAACCACTGACTTGCCCAGAGCCTAAGTATGGGGTCCCTGTACTCGAGGTCGACCAGCTGTACTCGATCTCGACTAGCCCCAAACCCAAAGACTTCTGTTTTGGGTCCGAAAAGGTAAGTTCAGGTATGAATTCTACTCCCCCTCAGTCCATAAAGAAAATTATCAATGATTTAAGGGGAGATAAGACACCGTGGAGAAAGAATCTGCGAAAACTAAGAGCTGGAAGGAAGAAGAAGAAAGAGAAGGGAGATGATGCAAGCAACCACTTGTCAGCTGAGCTGGCATACTACCATCAGTACCTAGCTCATCCAGGAGAAGGGCCAAGCATGAGCGGGCCCCACAATAATGGTCCTTGAGCGCAAACGGAGAAGTCGGCCTAGCGACTCTAAAATCTAGAGCATGTATATAGAACTTTATGAATTTTGGGACTTTTTAAACCTTTTTGTTTTGTTTTTGGTTTTATGTCTTTTAGAATATTTCATGTGGATAGTCTTGTTTCTTGTGCAATCTAACAATTTTAGGTCGGCAAGCATATAAGGATCGCAAAAAGTGGAATAAAGAAGTCCCTGAAAATAGTCAGAATCGACGAAGGCCAAGTCGACGACTACAAGGAGGAGCAGCCCATACACTACTCGATATCGAGTAGGCAAACTCGATATCGACAAGCGACCAGAAGCTCCTCGACTTCATAAAACCACTGGACGCAGAAAAGCTACTCGAGATCGAGTAACATGTACTCGAGATCGACAAAGATGTCTACTCGACCTGCACTGATCTGCCCTCCTCGATTTGTTATCCTGTGAGTTCCTTCCTTTACTCTTGTTTTTATTTGATTTTATACAGTGGGTACACTGTAAATTTTAAGTATGGGGTGGGGGAAGGGCTCATTATCATTATCATATGTGTTAGTCTTGCTTTTGGTTTTACATGGTGAAATTTTAAATTTTTATGTTATGCATTCATGTTTAAATTTTATGCCTTTTTCTTTCGTCATACTTTAGTTTTGATTTTTGCAAAAGAAAAAAAAAATAAAAAAACAAAAAAAAAAATAAAAAAATAGAAAATGTCGAAAAAATAAAAAAAATATACATGTTTAAATTTTTGCATTGTTTTTACACCCTAACTTAGATGTCCTATGATGATAAATAATGACTTACTTGATCATGTAAATCCTATGTCATGTTCGGAAGGTTTAGCCTAAGTCCTCAAAATTATGGTTTTTATGTTGATTGTAAACTTGCGATGAAATTGAGCACATATGATCCTAAGCTAAAGGTTAAAATCCAACAAAAATTGTCCCAGTGAGAATTTTGGCCTTATAGGGAGAACATTAAAAATCCCTTTGCTTTCTTGAGTGTATTTACTCTTCCTGTGCGTCTCTAAATGTTGTGATAGTTATTCAAAGGCAATGCATTTATATGTTTATGTTAATAAGAATTAAATGATGGAGTCACCTTTTAAGCCAATTTTATCATCTCTTTACCTACCCTACATTATCCCTGCTTGAAGCTATAACATTAGCCTGAGACTTTTATTATGATCTCCACAAAAAAATATCCTTAGCCAAATTGAGCCTGACCCCCATTTGGGAATTAAGACTTAGAGTTGGTTGGAATGATGATTTGTGGAAAGAATAAGCTTATGTTGCATTTCAAGAAGGAAGGATTGTTGAAATTATTGAGATATGGGTTGGTTTTTATCTTGCTATGCATACTATGTAAAAGGATTTTTGGCTCACATTATAAATGCACTATTAGTGTTATTTGGTTTTTATTTTCGAAAAAAATAAGAAAAAAAAATCGAAAAAAGAGAAAAGCAAAAGAAAAAAAAGAAATATAGTTTGCAATTGTAAATAAAGTGCATGAGCCAAATTTACCTTATTTTTTTCATTATTTGCAAGATACAGACTTTGGAGAGGTTGAGGAAGTTTGAAAGGTTACATACTTCATTGAGATAAATTGGAGAGTTTGGTTGATGCATATGATTGAGAAGTTATGGTTTGGTTGTGTTGGAGATTTAGGAGTCTTGATTCCCGAATTTTATTAAGCACCACATGACCAAATAATTCCATTCCTTATTATTTCTTACCAACCCATTACAACCCCGCCGAATAGAATCTTCTTTGAAGACTTCTATTGAGCGAAGTCCTCCTAATATTTCTTGTTGCATTTTCATAATTGGTTGCGAAGTGGATTCATATTTAAATTGCAATGTTTATGAGATAGTGTATGGAATTGAGTTGAGAGTTGATCTTCATAGCCTAAACACATTTGAGAGTTGAGTGTAAACACATTATCCCTGTGAGGATGGATTTATACTGCCTATGCATATGGATCGCTCATATATGTGTGATGACGTTAAATTCACTTGTCTTACATTACTACTACTTGAGATGTTGCTTTTGACAAAGGCGAAGACTTGAAGGATGTGTTGTGGGTCTTGGTGTTGTAAGGAGTGAATCAAGTATGAAATATAACGAAATAGATCAAACCAGACTTAGGCCCTAGCAAATAAATACAAGACTCCTCCAATGCAGTAAGAGAAAAGTCAGGATCGAATCCACGAGGAAGCACGTCATCAGTTCTCAGGTAGCTGTAAATTCTCACAGGCAAAGCAGCAGAAAGACAGAAGCACAGAAAGGAAAGAAACAAATAAACCCGGCAAGGGCAACTAAAACAAAAGCAAAGAACAAAGCAAGAAATAAAACAAAGCAAAACAGAAACGAAAAGCAAGGACACAGAAGCTACTCGATCTCGAGTAGCTGTCCTCTATTTCGACAAGAACAGTAATGAAAACAGAAAACAGAAAACAAAGGCAATCAACTCGACAAACAAAGTTCTACTCGACCTCGACAAGAGGTACTCGATCTTGACAAGAAACAGTAAAGGCAGAAACTTCAGAAATCGACAACAGAAAAGAACTCAACTCGACCTCGACAAAGGTCCTCCTCGAGATCGACAAGATCTCCTCTGTATCGAGTAACAATGCAGAAAACTGTAAATCGCAGAATTAAAGACAAACGCAGATTTTCAACAGAAATAAACTTCAATATATTAAAAGACTTCCAAGACCAGGGTTTCAACACCACAACGATAACCATGCAAAGTAACACATAAAGGCACAAAAGATCATGCTTTCTATCAAATAACTTTCGTCATTAACAAATAGGCATATAGAGGCTTTCGCATAAACCCTAACTGTTACTAACCCTTTTTCACATAATTAACCCAAGTTGCATTAAGATCACTTTCGCTTCAATAACACAAACAAGGATCACCTTCAACTCTCGCAAAAGAATCATGCTTATAGGGATAGAAGATGAATTGCATAAAAGATCTGACCTTTATCGCATCGCCTCACATGGCCACCGTCGGGCTCACCCCAGCCCCAGAAGTGGGTGGACTACTCACGCCTCATCGCAATTGCAGACATTGATGTATAAAAAGAAACTTGCATAAAACTATATTCAAAAGCCTTTACAATCCTGGCAATCAACTTTCGTAGAAAGCCAAAACCCTAAAAACCTTAGAACTCCTAAACCTCTCTGTGGAACTAACTAATTGTGTCTCTGAAATTGAATTGTGATCTGGAATTGTTCATTGAATTGAATAAAACTGAGCCCCATGGGCTTTATTTATAGCCTTCATTCCCTAGCTATTCTAGGAAAGAAGATATCTATCTATATCTAAAAACCTTTAAAAGAGAAATAAAAGACATAAAAGAATTAAATCTAAAATAGGAATTATATCTAAAAATCTTCCATGGATAAATCTTCTTCTCTTCATGATGGATCTTGATATATCGGATAGATTTCAGCAACTTCGCGCCCAAGCAAAGCCAAGTCGAGTAGAATTGATCAATCCGCGTCGATCACCTTCTGGAATCCTAGTCGACCTCGACAAGACTCTTGTCGATCTCGAGTAGAGGTCTTGGTCGACTGGTCTTGGCTGACTTCTCTGCTCGACGGGCTCGGACTCTAGCTCACGGCGCTCGTCGGCCTCGACAAGCCCTTGTCGATGTCGAGTAGAGTTGGTCTTGCCGACTAGGTGCTCTCGGGTGGCTTCTTGACAAGCCTGGATCCGGACTCAGGTGCTTATTGACCTCGACAAGGGGTGGTCGATGTCGAGTAGGATTAGTTCATCGACGAAGCTTCCTCGGGTTGGCGTGCTCGACAAGCCTAGATCTGGACTCTGGGCGTCGTCGACCTCGAGTAGCCTTCGTCGACCTCGAGTAGAGATGATCGTCGACTGGGCCTCCTCGAGTGGCTCTCCTTGGCAAGCTCGGACCTGGACTCAAGGTCTCGTCGATCCCGACAAGAGTTCGTCGAGATCGAGTAGGATTGCTCGGCTTCTCGGGCAGCTTTTCCTCGTCGACTCCGGGTGTGGTGTCTGGGCTTCGTCGATCTCGACTAGGGCTTGTCGAGATCGAGTTGACTTCGGAGCTCGGCTTGGTCTGGTTCTCGATCAGGTCTTGTCGACCAAGGCTGCTCGGCCAAGCTCGTCTAGGTCGAGTAAGGCCTACTCGAGATCGAGTAGCCTTGACTCTCAGGCTTGTTCCGCTGCTTTGACCTTGGGCTTCTGTAGCTGTTTTCCGAGCTTTTCCGACCTTCTGTAAAATTGCTGTAAAATGCCTCGATTTCTGCAAATTAAACAGAAACTGGTGTAGATTCCATAATTTTGCAAATAAACATAAACTACATAAGTTTTGTACTATCTAAACCCAAATGAATGCAATGTATACAGAAATCGATATAAAAGTTACTGTAAAACATGGCAGATTCAGCTCACAACAAACCCCCCATACTTAAGCTTGCTTGTCCTCAAGCAATACTTTTAATTGTCATTCAGGGGAAGAAATCAAAACTCTCAACATATTAGATTCATTCTTATATAACCCTGCAGTCAATTACCATCCTCGAAAAGGAACTAGTGTCACAGATTCATGCATGTGCAAATATGTAAAAGCAACATCTACTCACAAAAGGAGGGTTATGTACAAACAATTTTTATGTGACAAAGCATTGATAATCAAGAAGACTTTAATTTAAGCTCATGAAGGAGTAGATTGGTAAAAGGCTAAAATGTGGGCAATTTTTTGGCAATGTGGTGCTTTTGATTCGGGGAAATGGATTATTTTCAAACTTGAGTTTCCACATTCCTTCTCCATATAATTCATCACCTTTCATAATGCTTTTCTCAATAATAATGCTTTTACCTCTCTAACCTTAGCACTGCCTTCTCGCGAGTCGCAAACATGGGTGTCATGAATGGTCCCGGATACTTAGTGCGTCAGACTCCTCACAATGTGTCCCATCTCTCCAAACTATTATCTCAGAGAGCAGGGTCAATCTACCTTTATCTCCTGAGGTGATTGGATTTTCTTTCACTCATTAAATTTTCCATATATTTCAAATAATTTCCTTCCAAACTCCAATAAGGATAGTAATCATAACACAAACACCATATGATAATCTCCATGATGTAACATCCACTAGTACAAAAATGATTTTAGACAACACCTCATAGACAACGGTTTTTAAAATAACGTTGTCTATATTGGCAGAAATTAAAGTTTTAGGGGACGCACAACGATTATTAGTTATAACCGTTGTCTTTGTAATTGCAAAGACAACGTATATATAAATAAACGTTGTCATACATATAGAAGACATCTCAAATAATACGGTTGACATAACCGTTGTCTATGTCCAATTGAAACCGTTGTCTTTGTAATTACAAAGACAACAGATATACAAAGAATCGTTGTCATAGATATAGAGGAAATCTCAAAAAATACGATTGACATAACCGTTGTTTATGACCAATTAAAACCGTTGTCTTTGTAATTTTAAATACAACGAATATATAAAGAACCGTTGTCATACATATAGAAGACATCCAAAAAATACGGTTGACAAAACCGTTGTCTATATCCAATTAAAACCGTTATCTTTGAAATTACAAAGATAACGAATATATAAAGAACCATTGTCATAGATATAGATGAGAAATTTATTAAAATATCTAAGACGACGAGATGCCCTATAAAATAATTCCCGCTTTCTATCTTGAATTAAATATATCTTTCAATTTTTTTTAAATATTTATGTGGGGTTTTATCTCTTTTTTTTTTTGGTAAAAATGGGGTTTTATCTCTATATATAAAAAGGGTAAGTGCCCTTATGAACAGTAGATATATTCATATTTTAATCTATTCTAACCCGAGTTACCGTTTTGCCCTTAGTCTTTCAGATTGTGATTTTATATTCACAAAATTGCCACTACTGATGCCCGCTTCTCAATTGCCGTCTCCCTCAACTCGCTTCTCTCTCTCTCTCTCTCTCCCCCTCTAGTTCTAGCTTTCTCACCCATGTCTCGACTATCTATCCATCCGCTTGCTCCCTTTTGCTCTCGCCAGTCGCCTATATAACACTCCCTATATGATTCCCCTCAGACTTTCGACTCTCTTCGCCTACTGGTGCCTCACTCAATTCAACTCTCAAAGGGAATCCCAATCAAGTAAGTATTTCCCACTTTGCACGGATATCGCCTGCTGGTGCCTCTCAATTCGTTTCTGTTATTCAGATCTCTTTGAATGTTCTTTCACACGAGAGAAGGCATGCCTTCGATTTTTCTATTTAAATTTCCGTAATTTAGGGTTTAGGGATTTCAATTTGGGGATTTGATTGAATGAAAATTTAGAATTTAGGGTTAGTTTGTTTTAATTAATAGGCAGTTGAATTTGAACTTTAGGAACGTTGAATTGATCAAATAAAAACTTCAAAATCGGTAACTCCATCTTCTCGGATTGTTTTTTCAATTTCGCTGAAACTTGGAAATTGAATAATATGCAGTTATCGTCAATAATTTCCGACACCGATCTTTGGTTTTGCTGCTGATTTTGTTCCTGTGTGCAAAATCATTTTGAACTGATGTTTGATCAAGCGGGGGGAATTGGTTGGGGTTAAGAAATAGCACAGTAAGAAGATGTGGAATTATCTGATTACTTTAAGCTGCTACTGAATGATTCTTTGATTTTCATTATCAACATAGCACCAATTTGCATCGTCTTCTCTTGAACAATTTAATTTCGCTTCTATTCTAGAGTGGCAATATATATGGTACAAAAAAATCTAGCATAAGTTTCTTCGATTTAATCTAAACAATATATGTAAAAAGCTTTCTTCTGAATGCCCTTCTCCTGTCATGGAGGCAGTTCCAAGATTGTGTGATCTTCTTCACTATGAGGATTGACAGGTTTGTAATGTACACCTTTCTTAATAGTAATTCTCTTAAATAAAACCTCGCATTGAGTTTGCATTTCTAATGTTTAATCCTCGCTTTGAATTCACAGCTTGTTGAGAATGTCGTTACTTGTTTGATTAAAATAGCAGAACGAGTGAAAGACTCTCTTGACAAGCTCAATGAGCTTTGTACGCATGGGCTTGTTAAGGACACAATGCACCTCATCAGTGTCAATACTCGAACAACTCTAACCCAAACCACTTACACTGTGAGCAAACAGTCCCAATGAAATGTGTATACTTATTCCTCTTCAAGTTGTTTTTCTTTCATCTAATTCTATATTGTTCCTCAGAGCCTAATTGGGCTAGTTGCAAAACTGGCTGCTGGTTCAAGTGATGCTGTCACCATGATTTTTGAGCTTGACGTTGGAAGTATAGTAAAAGATACCTTGTCTAAATATGAGCTTTCACATGGAATGGTTTTCCCTCATGTCATTGAGAAGCAAAGCAATCAGGTAACTTTGCATTATTTGTTCATTGACGATATCTTTATTATGGGGATTTTCTTAATGTTCTATTGCAAAAGGTTCTGGCATATATCCGTACATTATTTCGGTATGGTTTTAGACACATGAAGTTCTGAGGTTGCTGAATGAGCTTCTCCCTCCCATAGATAGACATCTTGAGGATCAAATATTATCTTGCAAGGAAAAGATCTTGGCTGATAATCCAGATGGATTGCAGAAATTTGGAAAGAACGTTCTTCCAGTATTAATTCAGGTCAGTTACTTAGCATTTCATCAAATAAGGCAAAATTGTTCAGTCACACTGTATGTTCTTGTTTTCATATACATCTCCTTTTCTTGTCCTTCCTTCAGGTAGTTAATTCTGGAGCAAATTTAGTCGTCTGTTATGGATGTCTTTCTGTTATCAGTAAGATAGTATTTCATACTAAATCAGAAATCCTTCTTGAAGTGGTGGATAGCACCTCTATGCCAAGGTGATTACCTTGTTTTGCATGAAATCATGTCTTAAATACTTGGCAGGAAATACAATTTTAACTAATTATGCTTCTTTGGATCATTCACCAGCTTCCTAATGGGTGTTTTTACTCGAAAGGATTACCATCCGGGCACTAGCCCTACAAATAACTGAAATGGTTCTTCAAAAGCTTCCTGATACATTGGTGGCCTCTTTTGTAAAGGAGGGTGTTTTGTTTGCCATTGATGCCTTGCTTACCCCGGGATAAATGTTCAGTGTTCATGTTCCCTTCAGCAAGTGGAGTCTCGACACAGTCAGATTTCAGTTTGAGGAGGTGCTTATGTTATACTTATGATATTGATCATTTTGTCTCCACTTCTGAACCCCAAGCATGCAAACTTGAGAAAGATTGTGTTGAAGAAGTCGCCAAGAGGATAAAAGAAAAATACCTTGCTGCCGATCTTCACAGCATGGGAAGTATACCGGCATTAAAATCAACTTCATTTTCTCTATATTATAGGATTAATCCGTTTCTTACAATGCTGGTTGTTTTTTTCTTCTCAAATCATCAAGCATATTGAATCTAATTCTTACAAAAGGCTGCATTGCTGCCATTGTAGAAGTGCTTGAAATCGGGAACTGCGAGGAGCAAGAGCATGCACTATCAATTATGCTTCCGTTGAGTTCTCAATATGAAGAATGCTTTAATTTAGCCATGGTGAAGCCTTCTCTTTTCGATATAGCAGTCAATGGAAATGACAAAAGGAAGGTGATTGCATCAGTTGCTCCAGCTCTTGAGAGACATTGCCCATGAAGACAAGCAAGAAGATTCAGTGTGCAATAATGATATTGTTTATAGGATTCCATACTCATGAGTATAAGAAAATGTACGTCTTCCAAGCGAAATGGGTTTTTGAGCAAATTTGCAATGAAAGGTAAGAGTTTTGCATCTTTTGTTTTTTTTTTTCTTCGTGTTTAGTGCATTACATAGCCACATATGTATTTCTTGGATTATAAATTAATGACGTATGCCCTTGTGCATAGTTAGTTGTTGATATAAGCAACACACTTTGACACAGCTTGAATGCCCGATAATGGGTTCACGTTATTACAGGTGTGTATATATATATACACACACACACACACACACACACACACACATATTTGAGTGATTTTAGACAACGGTTATATGGTATGTACACAATGGTTATGGTGTACCTAGACAACAATAAGATTGAATATAGACAACAATCAATTGTATTTAGACAACGGTTAAAAAAGAATTTAGACAACGGAGATACAGGACATAAACAACAGTTATATGACCCATAGACAACGGTTATGGTTACCTAGACAACAATTAGATTGTACATAAACAACATTTATATAATACATACACAACGGTTATATGATACATAAACAACAATTATATGACACATAAACAACGGTTATAACTGTTTAATATTGATTGTTCCAAATTTTGGAGTAGCATCGACAACGGTTATGGATCATCTTTCATAACGGTTATAACCGTTGTCTTAAAGAACCGTTGTCATAGGTTCAACCGTTGTTTTACCTAAAACCGCACTGACATAGACAACAATATAATAACCGTTGTCTATGTTGATAAATAACCGTTGTCTAATACCTTTTTTGTACTAGTGATCATTCTCAACATAATCCCCGTATAAGGTAAAGAATGGCAAATATTTAGATCATGTGGAGCGATATTTGAAATAAGGCATATTTTGGCTTTTGTGATGCATAAGCATAGGTAAGGCTAGGATTTAAACAATGAGCATTATATGGAAATATAAAGTCCTCCATCATCTTATCATGCAACATGTCAAAAGCAAGTTCAAATTTTACCTTCTTTCATGGTTTTCAAGAAGTAATGCACTTCATTGTGACTTCCCTTTACTAGGCAATTTCATGCTATATTTCTAATGAATCCAATTTTGCATCGTCGAGTTCAATATAAGCTTCCATGACATTAATCAAAAATTTCAATGGGGGTCATTTTTTCAAACTTTGGAATTCATGCATATAAGCACATAAATCAATAATGCATTTCCAAAATAGCCATGTAGCAATTCAAAGAAATAATGCATATATATGTCAAATATGATCAAATATAGCAAATATGCACAAAGTAAGCCCTTCCCCCACCCCATACTTAAACATTACAGTGTCCTCACTGTATAAAATAAAAAAAATAAGATTACACTACTAGAATACTGCAATTAGACATCATGTGATTTAAGTCTGTAAAAAAACCAACCGATGTTAAATGAATTTATCACATCAAATAATAAATTTATGTTGTTAAAAAAACTTAATACAACAGTTAAATTTTTTGACAGATGTTAATTTATTAATTTAAAAAAATGAAAACGCGCGTTGGTGAAATTTTGCAAGTGTTTGAAAGCCCGCCCATAGTTAAGATTTTTTTTAAACACCCGCTCATTTACTCTCAGACTTATTCAGTGTGAACTGTGAATAGATCGAGAAGAGTCCAATAATCTCCTTTCTCCCAACTCTCCATCTCCTTCTCATTCCCGTCCCGCCGTTAGCCTCTCCTCCAGTCCTCCGCCTCCCAACCACTTCCGACTCTCCCACAACCTTCACGCCGAGATTCTGAAAACCCTAGAATGAGACAGAGTGTGCGGTCACCTCTCCACCTTCGTCTACACCGCCATGGCTCGATCGGCTGCCCTAGACGGCGCCTTCCAAGTCTGGACCTCCACTCTCTAGATCTGAATGCAAATCAACCCTTGCACCCTCGCCTGAAGACTCCGACACCTTCTCTGCCCTCTCCGGTCGATCTCAGCTCTCTTTGCGGTAAGTGCCTCGCTCCCTCGATATTTAATCTGATCATTCTCTTTAATCTTTGAATCTCTTGTTGCTCTCTTTAATCTCAGCCCTCTCTACCGATAAAGAAGACTCGGCGAGGGACGAACTGGCTTGTGGGAGTCACACATCTGGTATGGTTGATTTCGACTCCTCCTCTTTCCATCAGTCCAACACCTAATCAGTTACTATAATTCATTGTTTGGTAGATTTTCACATCCAGTTTTTGCCGTTTTGATTAAATTTCAAGGATTAGGAAACAAGTTCACTTGGTATGTCTAAAATGGGTTCTACAATTTGTTTTGTCTTTTCTAAGTGCAATGAATTAATTTAGGGTTTGATGAATTTTTTTATGGTTTTAGGAAAATTTGATATGGGTCATGCACTTGCTAGATAAATACGGAGTACTATTTCTTATTTGATTCAAATAACCACAAATTGAATTTTAATTTGATTTCTCAGTTTTAGTTGGGTTATATGTAATTAATCTGCAAGGTATATGACAGAGTTTCCATTCAATTCCAGGGAGTAGGAGCAGAAATAAATTTCAATTGGAAGACTATGAAGATGACTAATCAATTACACTATCCAATATGCAATTGATATGAAATGAATCAAGATCAGCTGACCTGAGTTTGTTATGTTTTTTCATCTGTAGATGTGGTATATATGGTCATATTTTAAGTTCACTGATTCCTTTACTAAACGTTAATCCTTTATAACCTTCTTAAAAATGATGCTTCTTGTTAACTATGTGTTTTGCAGGTACAGTCAATTGCTACAAATTCTTGAGAATTGCAAGTTCATGGCTAAACTAGTACAACATATAGATACTGCTTGTTTTTCCCCAGTTCGTTATTGGTAACGTCAAGGTATTATGCTTTCCTCCCCTATCAGATTTTGATGATTAATTTAGATATGGTGGGATACATTACAGGTAAGGAGATTTGAAGAGTATACCAATTACAACTATTAGTTTAAAACTTGAATCATGTCATGATAGGTTGTTTAGGAATTAACACGATCCCAAACAAGGTTTGTTTTTCTCTATTTGTTTGTTATTAAACCCTAATTACTGATTAGTAATTCCAATCCAATTTTCTAGATTCATACCTTGCATTTTCGATCATTTGTTGTGTGTTAGGAATTTAAGTTGTGTTTGCTGACTTTTTTTTTATGGTTATTAGTTATTACTTTTTATTTTAACGATGCCAGTAGACTTCAAATTTATTGCCAGCAATCTTATTCTCCCTCTCGAATCTCAAAATTGTTCTTTTCCTCCCCCGTTAGATTTTGATGATTAATTTAGTTATGGTGGATTAAATTGATGGTAAATTTCCCAATAATTATGTGAGCAAATCGTTAAACTTCTGTTTTTTTCCCTTCTCAATAATGTTGATGGTGACATGTTGTATCATAAAATTTGTATTGAATTTGAATAGATTATCTTGGCAGACATGCATAAGTGAAATTAAACATATGTTGGATTTTGGTTTCAAGATAAGAGATGTACGTAGTATTAACTTTATACAATGTTTCTTTTCTAGAACTCGACACTTTTGGATCATGTCTTAAGCTCATACTTTTTTCATCTTGCTTTCATGCTTGGTAATGGAGTCCCTATAGCCTTGCTAAGCTCCTTTACAAGTAGCTGTTTGTTTTTTAATGTTTCATGATCTTAGTTTATTTATTATATGTTGTGATTTGGCATCTTCCTAAGAGAAAGATGAGATCTTTTTGACTTGGGATCATGCATATTGTGTAATTTTTATAGTGAATCTTGATTTGATTTAGCTATTTCGTGGGATGATGTTGAAATGCTGTGAAATATGATATTTGTTGCCAATTGTTTGAAAGGAACCAATCTCTCTTATTCTTTCTTTCCCCCTATACAAGTGCTTGCTATGCTGTTATTAATTTCTTGTGGTATATTTGCCAGGCTTATTTGTTTGTATTGGATACTACTAGGCCATTACAATCTAGTGGGGGCTCATGCTCAAATATTCCACTTCTCTATTTTTTGATGCTAGTCTTTCTAGGTGGGCCTTAGCTTCCTTCATGGGTGTTGCATGCTCTAAAAAAATGCTTGCATATATTGTTTCCTTTTGAGTAATTTTCCTTTCATTTTCGGGACTTGAAAGGAAGTATCAAGTCCATTGTTTGTTTCATGATAGTTCTGAATCTTTAAGAAATGATTACAAGCATTGCATTGCTGACATCTTAACTGATAGTTCTAAATCTCCATGGATGTAAAATTGGTAGCTGAAGTTATGTCAATGAAAAGAAAGTTGGTTTATTCAATCGCATTGAGGAAATTCAGAAAGTAACCTGCTCAAGATGATCATTGAGCCATAATTAGATAGATGGTAAGTAATACTGGAGTTTATTTCATGTAGCTAGTTAATCGTGTTATTCAGATGCTAGTTAACCATGTTATTAAGATCCATCAGCTTCCCATAAGTATATGATCTGCGTCTCTATTGCAGTATTGATTTTAAGATTAGGACCAGTGAGCTTAATGAAACACGGATAAAGCTCCAGATTTGGGATACAACTAGCCAGGAACGATTTCAAACCATCATGACTGGTAAGCTTCTCTATTTATTAAGATGGGGTCAAGCTCTTGAATTTTATTGCAGGTTGATTGTTTTAGATAGGTAGTAGATGGATGGGTTTATTTGAATATGTTTACTTCAACATATCCCTTGTTCTTATCTTTTCCTCTCTGAATTTCAGACTATAATTGTGGTGCCATGGGGATCTTGCTGGTGTATGATGTTACATATGAATCATCTTTTAACGGTAATTGCCTTTTTTATGCTTAAAACTTTAAGATTTGTGTTTCTTATTCAACCTTCATGGGTGTTGCATGCTCTAAAAAAATGCTTGCTAAAACATGTTCTTTTAACCTTTTCAATATATTTTAATTAGCTTGCCATCTAAAAACAAATTGCAGTTTAGGCTTAGGTAAGCCCACATCCAAACTTATATATATGCTTCACTAATGTAGGATTATCTACGGTTGCTTGGGAATGTCTCATTGATTTGCTTATTGGCCTTCCTCTAAATATTTCTGCAACTAGATAATTTGAGGAGCAGAAGAACCTAGAAAATGCAAGCCTATTGAAAAGAGATGTCGGCGTGGTAAAAATAAATAGATTAAAGCATATTATGACACCACTGATAAGATTCATGTCTAGACCGCCTATGTGATAGGGTGTGTTTTTTGTTGTTTGTTATGTGATGTTTGCTGAAATTTCAGAGACGTTGTAGGTAGGCATGTTAAGTGGCCTAAAAAAATGAGTCCTTGTGAACCTTCGATTTAAACCACGGAGAAAGCCAAAGGAAGTGAAGGAAGTTGTTTATGCCCCATGAGTTACCACCCCAATCGTCAAGGTCTTGCCAGCTCTTATACAAACACGCCAAGTTCACAATGAAAGAGAATGACGTACCTGCTTGCTATTGTTGATTGAAAATGCAGGTGAACCATGTTTATAGGCATTCAGGCTAGCTTTACTTTTTTTTGAGATGTTGTGGCTAGCTAGGTAATGTATGTCCTAGATATGTGGGCTAGCCTTATCTTTATATGAGATGTTGTGGCTAGCCAATTTTGTGGCTATGAATAGCACCGTTGTATTTTGTAAATGTTATAATATGATGCTAGTATACATGTTTTCATTAAACGACCTATCATTTCGAGGAACAAACAAAATGATATGTTCTATCAACAAAAGTGTGTTGTGTATCCAAATAAAAGACATCGGATTATATATGAAAATAGTATTGTGTTCATACCTTTAACATCAGATCAGTATGTGGAAATAGATGCCAATATAATTATATACACATCAGTTTATTCATTTAAATCAATGTGAAACACCAGTTTGAACATTAAAATGATATATGAACTGATATATATTTGTCAAAGTAACATCGTTATCTTCTAAATAAATCGATGTGTCATTGTAGCAACAACATCCTTTTATTTTGAAAAAACTAATATAAATGTGGGAAACGACATCAGTTATGCTTATATTTCATGTGGTCGGTTAAATTAAAACAATATAAAATCATAAATTATATATCGGACGAGATTATAAACATGATCACTAAAACAAAAATTGTTGTCTATTATGTCTTAGGACATTACTTATTTTTATAAATAAAGATGTAAATGTAAGTTTTTTGCTTTAGGAGGACATCTTCACATGTTTTTAAATGACAAATCATGGATATTCATCAATAAGTGAATATGTCATAATAAAATTTTAGGGGTTCTAATTAAGAAAAGACATCTGCTTAAAACCGATGTGGAAGTTTGGATCTTTTACTACACGCACAAAGAGATCGGAAATTTTTTTGAAAGACATCTGTTGACAACAGACGTCTAATTGAAGTTTTCTAGTAGTGTTAAAGGAAGGAACTCACAGGATAATGCATCGAGGAAGGCTAAACTGGTCATGTCGAGTAGAAGTTGCTCGTCGATCTCGACTACGGTGTACTCGATCTCGAGTAAGCTCGTCTGCGTCTGGTGGTTTCTGAAGTGGAGGAGTGTCTGGTGCTTGTCGATGTCGAGTTGGCCTACTCGAGGTCGAGTAGCTCCTGGCTTCTCCTCCTCGTCGTCGTCGACTTGGCCTTCGTCGATTGTGGCTGGTTTTTCAGAGACTTCTTCCTCCACTTTTCGCGATCCTTATATGCTTGCCGATCAAAAAAGTATTAGATTTCACAAAAACAAGACTATCCATATGAATTTTTATTTTTTTTTAAAAAAAACATAAAACAAAAAAAAAACAAAAACTAATAAAATTCAAAAGAATTCAATAAAATTTATATACACGCTCTAGATTTTAGAGTCGCTAGGCCGACTTTTCCGTTTACGCTCAAGGACCATTATTGTGGGGCCCGCTCATGCTTGTGCCTTCTCCTGGATCATCTAGGTCCTGATGGTAGTATGCAAGCTCAGCTGTTAGGTGGTTGCTTGCCTCATCTCCCTTTTCTTTCTTCTTCTTCTTTGTAGCCCTCAGTTTCTGCAAATTTTCTCGCCACGGTGTTTTAGCTCCCTTTAAATCATTAAAAATTTTATTTATGGACTGAGGGGGAGTAGAATTCATACCTGAACTTACCTGTTCGGACCCAAAACAGAAATTTTTGGGCTGGGGTCTACTCGATGTCGAGTACTGGTGGTCGACCTCGAGTACAGGGACCCCATACTTAGGCTCCTGGCAAGTCTCAGGCTCAGCAGTGGTGGTCGAAGAAGATTCGTCGAGGTCGAGTACAGCGCTTGTCGAGATCGACGAGGGCTTGTCGATCTCGAGTACGGTTTTCGCTCCCTCCTCCGCTGTTTGCTTAGTCTCGTCGATGCTGGTGCTTTTCACCTCCAGCCAAGAAATCTCCTCTTTTGCAGGGCCAAAGGAGAAATCCAAAACCTCATCGCCTATGGTGAAGGTGAGCGATCGATCCTTAACACTAATCCTGGCATCTGGAGTAGCTAAGAATGGTCTACCAAGAATAATAGGGCTAGTAGGATCTTTAGCACAATCAATAATAAGGAAATCAGCCGGAACGAAGAATTTACCAACCTGGACAGGGACGTTCTCAACTATACATGTAGGGATGACCACAGTATTATTTGCCAAGTATAATTTAGCATCCACAGGTTCTATGCATCCTATCTTAACCTTCCGCTAGATTGATAAAGGCATGATGCTCACACTTGCTCCTAAATCGCATAGAGAATCATATTTATATTGTCCAAAACCCACAGTAACAGAAAACTTACCTGGGTCAGGCCTTTTTTCAAGGAAGCGGAGTACTTTGCATTTGCCTGCGATCTTTGAGATGGATCGCTTCTTGCTCAGGATATCCTTCAGAAATTTGACATATCCAGGCATCTCTTGCAGGGCTTTTGTAAAAGGAATAGAAAAGTTTAGCTCTTGCAGCATATTAACAAATCTATGGAATCTCCCTGGAGTGGGATCTTTAAGAGATTTAGAAGGAAAAGGAAGTGGCTTTTTCTGTTTCGAAGCCTGATCAGCCGTCGGAGAAGCTGCAGTGTTGTCGACGTCGGCTAGATGCTCCTCGACTTCGACCAGAGGCTTGTTGAGATCGACCGGAGGCTTGTCGACCTCGAGTTGTTGGTCTGCGCAGCGGAGTCCGAGCTATGCTTCTGGTCTTGGTCGAGTACGGGCTTGTCGAGATCGACCACGGGCTCCTCGGGATCGACCAGTGTCTGCTCTGTCTCGAGTTGCTATTTTCCGACCTCTGGCTCGTGTAGTTGATGCCCACTCTTGAGTTTGATAGCTGCGACATGTCCGGTTTTCCCCTTAGGATTTGGTTCTGTCTGCCTAGGGAGCTGTCCGGATGGTCGTGGGATCTGTGCAGCGATCTGTCCCATCTGAGTTTCAATGCCCTTTTTCCAGATGTCCAGTTCTACAAATTTTGTGTTGACATGCTGGAGCTGATTGTTGATGGTGTTGGTAGCCTGCAGGTTCTGGGCGTGATTTCGGCGCATCTCATCAAGGATCACCTGCAGATCGTCCTTCTTTTGATCTCTTTCTGGATGTCCTAGAGCTCTGTAGGGTGGGGGATTCCTAGGGGGCCTTGGTTCCATTGCGGTTGATAGGGCCTTTGATCTCCCATATAGCGATTGGGACCCCCAGCATATGCTGCCTCCTCATGTGTTTCTGCCATCCCGACTTGCTCTGTGTGTGGGCACTCAGTAGTGGTGTGCCTCTGTGATCCGCATTCGATGCAAGGCTGATTGACATACAAATATTTGACTTGCTTGAGGAGCTTGCGATTCTGGTCTCTGTAGAATTGCTCCCTGACATCCGGGTCTATCTCCTTTGCTGGCTCATAGAGTGGCATAGATGGTGCTGGCCTGGCGTAGGAGTTCTCCTCATAGTTTGAAGTAGACCCATATTTGTTGTCGTAGTTA
This sequence comes from Persicaria tinctoria, assembly GCA_037127255.1. NCBI lineage: Eukaryota > Viridiplantae > Streptophyta > Magnoliopsida > Caryophyllales > Polygonaceae > Persicaria > Persicaria tinctoria. The sequence continues at coordinate 38,077,927 of JBANSL010000007.1, forward strand.
GTGAGCTTTTCCAGCACACCCCATGCGCCAATTTGTTGTAAGAGGAAATCGAGAATGGAAAACAATAAGTAAACAAAGTAAAGCAAACCGATCGAATCCCAGCAAATAATGTTCAAGACTCCCTCCAAATGTAGTAAGAGCGAGTCAGGTTCGAATCCTCGAGGAAGCTGGTCAGCGGATCCTAGGTAGCGGTGGAATCTCACAGACAGAAGTCGACCACAGTGGTACTCGACCTCGACTAAGGGCTAGTCGACAGGGGTCAGGCACAGTCGAACAGGGGAGGGCTCTCGGCAAAAGCTACTCGACCTCGACAAGAGGCTACTCGAGGTCGAGTACGGTCCTCGTCGACTTCGGGTATGGGCTCGTCGAGATCCTGCACAATTGAGCTACGACGATCTGGGATCGGAGGTTAGTGGTCGAGGTCGACCAGAGGCTGATCGAGATCGACAAGGGGAGGAAAACGTAAAAACAAATGCAGATTCGGTTTTGTGACTTTATGAATTTGGGGAACTTCCAAGATTAGGGTTTGCGACAACGATCACCATGCAAGCGGAATATAAATCACAAAAGGCGGTAACTTTATCGATAAAGGAAAATGCTTTCACCTAATCCGGCAAGTAGGAATATAAATCTCGCGACAAATAATCTTAATTGCCTCTATTCCTTTTCATAATTAGCATTTATAATCTTTCGAATAGAAATCCTAATTACTACCCAAGTTTCGCAACATGAGTTCTTCAATTTCTCAATCAAAGATGAAGCACATAGGGAATAGATTAAGATAACGATAAAATACCTCCTTCCGCAATCGCTAATCCGCCGACATGGCTCTCGTTGATGCTGATGCTTTTCACCTCCAGCCAAGAAATCTCCTCTTTTGCAGGGCCAAAGGAGAAATCCAAAACCTCATCGCCTATGGTGAAGGTGAGCGATCGATCCTTAACACTAATCCTGGCATCTGCAGTAGCTAAGAATGGTCTACCAAGAATAATAGGGCTAGTAGGATCTTCAGCACAATCAATAATAAGGAAATCAGCCGGAACGAAGAATTTACCAACCTGGACAGGGACGTTCTCAACAATACCTGTAGGGATGACCACAATATTGTTTGTCATGTATAATTTAGCATCCACATGTTCTATGCATCCTATCTTAACCTTCCGCCAGATTGATAAAGGCATGATGCTCACACTTGCTCCTAAATCGCATAGAGAATCATATTTATATTGTCCAAAACCCACAGTAACAAAAAACTTACCTGGGTCAGGCCTTTTTTCAGGGAAGTGGAGTACTTTGCATTCGCCTGCGATCTCTGAGATGGATCGCTTCTTGCTCAGGATATCCTTCAGAAATTTGACATATCCAGGCATCTCTTGCAGGGCTTCTGTAAAAGGAATAGAAAAGTTTAGCTCTTGCAGCATATTAACAAATCTATTGAATCTCCCTGCAGTGGGATCTTTAAGAGATTTAGAAGGGAAAGGAAGTGGCTTTTTCTGTTTCGAAGCCTGATCAGCTGTCGGAGAAGCTGCAGTGTTGTCGACGTCGGCCAGATGCTCCTCGACTTCGACCAGAGGCTTGTCGAGATCGACTAGAGGCTTGTCGACCTCGAGTTGACTTGTCGACCTCGGGTTGCTGGTCTGCGCAGCGGAGTCCGAGCTCTGCTTCTAGTCTTGGTCGAGTACGGGCTTGTCGAGATCGACCACGGGCTCCTCGGGATCGACCAGTGTCTGCTCTGTCTCGAGTTGCTGTTTTCCGACCTCTGGCTCGTGTAGTTGATGCCCACTCCTGAGTTTGATAGCTGCGACATGTCCGGTTTTCCCCTTAGGATTTGGTTCTGTCTGCAAAGGGAGCTGTCCGGATGGTCGTGGGATTTGTGCAGCGATCTGTCCCATCTGAGTTTCAATGCCCTTTTTCCAGATGTCCAGGTTCTGGGCGTGATTTCGGCGTATCTCATCAAGGATCACCTGCAGATCGTCCTTCTTTTGATCTCTTTCTGGATGTCCTGGAGCTCTGTAGGGTGGGGGATTCCTAGAGGGGCCTTGGTTCCATTGCGGTTGATAGGGCCTTTGATCTCCCATATAGCGATTGGGACCCCCAGCATATGCTGCCTCCTCATGTGTTTCTGCCATCCCGACTTGCTCTGTGTGTGGGCACTCAGTAGTGGTGTGCCTCTGTGATCCGCATTCGATGCAAGGCTCATTGACAGACAGATATTTGACTTGCTTGAGGAGCTTGCGATTCTGGTCTCTGTAGAATTGCTCCCTGACATCCGGGTCTATCTCCTTTGCTGGCTCATAGAGTGGCATATATGGTGCTGGCCTGGCGTAGGAGTTCTCCTCATAGTTTGAAGTAGACCCATATTTGTTGTCGTAGTTAGTGAGCTTTTCCAGCACACCCCATGCGTCACTTGGCAGCATCGTCAGATACTCATAGTGAGTATAATTGTTGATTCTGTCCTTAGTGACTTGATCCAGAGAGTTGAAGAAGATCTCCTGAATTATGTAGGGTGGCTGTCCATGAGTAGGGCAAGATCGCAGAAGTTCCTTGTAGCGCTCCCATGCCTTTGCCAGCGGTTCCCCTTTCTGCTGTTTAAAGGCGGTGATTTTCTGGCAGAGAAGTGCTGTCTTGGCAGGTGGGAAGAATTTGTTGAGAAACTCTTGCTCTACTTGGGCCCATGTGGTCAGTGATTTTGATTTCAGCCCTTCTAGCTACTTCAGTGCAGGTCCAGCGAGCGACCAACGGAAAGCTTTCATCTTGACATATTCCAGAGTTGTACCTTCTGCAAGAAGACGGCACATATCATGAGAATTAGTAATATGTTCAAGAGGACACTCATTAAATCTGCCGTAAAAGGCATTATTTTTAAGCTCTATAAGAAACTGAGTGCGAATTTCAAAAGAGTTTTCAGGGATTAGAATCGCCGATTCAGGCACGACGAGAGTGGGATGCATATAATCCTCTGCAGTAGTTGGATATTGGACAAGCTCAGCTTGTGCTTGTTCCCTTGCTGCTTTCTCAGCGGCGATAACAGCATCCTTTGCGGCCAATTCCCTGGTAAGCCTAGCGACCAGCTGTTCTTGTGTTTCAGCGGCCGCCATGATCCTTTTGAGTTTAGAGTGGATGTGTAGGTAGCGCTACGGTTCGTCTAAGCTGTCAAACTCAGGTGTTTGACCAGAACGACGCATACACCTGCGAATTCACTCAAGAGAAAAGTGAGAACTGACTACCTAAGGCGCGAATGATAGCTTCCGCGGCAACGGCGCCAATTTGTTGTGAGGAGTGAATCAAGTATGAAATATAACGAAATAGATCAAACCAGACTTAGGCCCCATCAAATAAATACAAGACTCCTCCAATGCAGTAAGAGAAAAGTCAGGATCGAATCCACGAGGAAGCACGTCAGCAGTTCTCAGGTAGCTGTAAATTCTCACAAGCAAAGCAGCAGAAAGACAGAAGCACAGAAAGGAAAGAAACAAATAAACCCAGCAAGGGCAACTAAAACAAAAGCAAAGAACAAAGCAAGAAATAAAACAAAGCAAAACAGAAACGAAAAGCAAGGACACAGAAGCTACTCGATCTCGAGTAGCTGTCCTCTATTTCGACAAGAACAGTAATGAAAACAGAAAACAGAAAACAAAGGCAATCAACTCGACAAACAAAGTTCTACTCGACCTCGACAAGAGGTACTCGATCTCGACAAGAAACGGTAAAGGAAGAAACTTCAGAAATCGACAACAGAAAAGAACTCAACTCGACCTCGACAAAGGTCCTCCTCGAGATCGACAAGATCTCCTCTGTATCGAGTAACAATGCAGAAAACTGTAAATTGCAGAATTAAAGACAACCGCAGATTTTCGACAGAAATAAACTTCAATATATTAAAAGACTTCCAAGACCAGGGTTTCAACACCACAACGATAACCATGCAAAGTAACACATAAAGGCACAAAAGATCATGTTTTCCATCAAATAACTTTTGTCATTAACAAATAGGCATATAGAGGCTTTCTCATAAACCCTAACTGTTACTAACCCTTTTTCACATAATTAACCCAAGTTGCATTAAGATCACTTTCGCTTCAATAACACACACAAGGATCACCTTCAACTCTCGCAAAAGAATCATGCTTATAGGGATAGAAGATGAATTGCATAAAAGATCTGACCTTTATCGCATCGCCTCACATGGCCACCGTCGGGCTCACCCCAGCCCCAGAAGTGGGTGGACTACTCACGCCTCATCGCAATTGCAGACATTGATGTATAAAAAGAAAGTTGCATAAAACTATATTCAAAAGCCTTTACAATCCTCGCAATCAACTTTCGCAGAAAGCCAAAACCCTAAAAACCTTAGAACTCCTAAACCTCTCTGTGGAACTAACTAATTGTGTCTCTGAAATTGAATTGTGATATGGAATTGTTCATTGAATTGAATAAAACTGAGCCCCATGGGCTTTATTTATAGCCTTCATTCCCTTGCTATTCTAGGAAAGAAGATATCTATCTATATCTAAAAAGCTTTAAAAGATAAATAAAAGACATAAAAGAATTAAATCTAAAATAGGAATTATATCTAAAAGTCTTCCATGGATAAATCTTCTTCTCTTCATGATGGATCTTGATATATCGGATAGATTTCAGCAACTTCGCGCCCAAGCAAAGCCAAGTCGAGTAGAATTGATCAATCCGCGTCGAACACCTTCTGGAATCCTAGTCGACCTCGACAAGACTCTTGTCGATCTCGAGTAGAGGTCTTGGTCGACTGGTCTTGGCTGGCTTCTCTGCTCCACAGGCTCGGACTCTGGCTCACGGCGCTCGCCGACCTCGACAAGCCCTTGTCGATGTCAAGTAGAGTTGGTCTTGCCGACTAGGTGCTCTCGGGTGGCTTCTCGACAAGCCTGGATCCGGACTCAAGTGCTTGTCGACCTCGACAAGGGTTGGTCGATGTCGAGTAGGATTAGGTCATTGACGAAGCTTCCTCGGGTTGGCGTGCTCGACAAGCCTAGATCTGGACTCTGGGCGTCTTCGACCTCGAGTAGCCTTCGTCGACCTCGAGTAGAGATGATCGTCGACTGGGCCTCCTCGTGTGGCTCTCCTCGGCAAGCTCGGACCTGGACTAAAGGTCTCGTCGATCTCGACAAGAGTTCGTCGAGATCGAGTAGGGTTGCTCGGCTTCTCGGGCAGCTTTTCCTCGTCGACTCCGGGTGTGGTGTCTGGGCTTCGTCGATCTCGACTAGGGCTTGTCGAGATCGAGTTGACTTCGGAGCTCGGCTTGGTCTGGTTCTCGATCAGGTCTTGTCGACCAAGGCTGCCCGGCCAAGCTCGTCTAGGTCGAGTAAGGCCTACTCGAGATCGAGTAGCCTTGACTCTCAGGCTTGTTCCGCTGCTTTGACCTTGGACTTCTGTAGCGGTGTTCTGAGCTTTTCCGACCTTCTGTAAAATTGCTGTAAAATGCCTCGATTTCTGCAAATTAAACAGAAACTGGTGTAGATTCCATAATTTTGCAAATAAACATAAACTACATAAGTTATGTACTATCTAAACCCAAATGAATGCAATTTATACAGAAATCGATATAAAAGTTACTGTAAAACATGGCAGATTCAGCTCACAACACTTGGTTATTGTTTGGTTATTGCTTGAGGACAAGCAAGTCTAAGTATGGGGTGATTTGATGTCTCCAAAGTAGTCATGTCCTTATGCATATTTTAGTTCCATATTCTTTACATTTTTCATATTTCGGGTTGAGAATATGTCGGATTTATGTAGTATATGCTTATTTGTCAGAAATGGAGATCTACATAAGTTTCTGTTTAATATTGCAGAATATGGAAACATTTCGGGAGAAAACCAAGAAGCAAGAACCGGAGCTCAAAGCTACTTGACATCGACTAGCCTTAGTCGATCTCGACAAACCCTGTCTAGACACCAGCCAAGACCGAGGAGGATCATGTCGAGAAGCTGAAGATGAAGAACCCGACTCCACACCCTACTCGAGATCGAGTAACCTTCCTCGATGTCGACGAGTAGCTGAGCACCATGTCCGAGCATGTCGAGGGGAGCTGCTCGACAACCCCTGGAGGTCAAGTCGATGAACCACCCAACTCGATATCGAGTACGGGTCCTCGAGATCGATAAAGACGTGGAGCCAGAACCGAGCACATCGAGAAGACTTGCCCGACTAGCCAAGCCAAACCTAGTCGACGAGCCTCTCTACTCGATGTCGACAAGGGGTCCTCGAGATCGATGAATGCCAGGAGCCATGACCGAGCCACATCGAGGACCTACTAGCCGAGACGCCGAGCCACGCCCAGTCGACAACACTCCTAGTCGAGATCGAGTAAGCTCTACTCGAGATCGACGAGGACTCCAGAAGCCGCGTGACGCGTCGACACAATTCTACTCGGATTGGGATTCCTTAGGCTCGAAGTTTGCCGATTTTATCCGATCTATCAAGATACATCATGGAATGAGAAGATTTATCCACTTAAGACGCTTTAGATATATTTCCCTTATTTAGATTTAATTCCTTTGTTGCTTTTATTTATCATTAAGCTTTTTAGATATAGTTTTAGATATAGATAAAGATTTCTATCCTTGAGTAGCAAGGTTTAAAAGCCTATAAATAAAGCCCATGGGGCTGATTTCTATTCATTCAATTCCAGAGAGAAGTAAGTAGAAGAAGTAGAGAGAGAGAGAGAGCGGCCGATTGGAGTTGTGAAGCGAGAGCGGAATTGGCTTCAAGCGGTTGTAAACTTTGGTTTAATTTAATGCAATTAGTTTTCTTTCAATCGATGATGTTTGAGTTTGCGATGAAGAGCGAGTAGTCCACCCACTTCTTGGGTTGGGGCGAGCCCGACGATAGCCATGCACGCTTGAGGTAAAGATCTGACTTTTATCATCTTTTGAGCATCTACTACTTGTTTATGTGTTTATTACCCATCTAATGGAGATCCATGCTAACAACTTGGATTGTAAACATAAAATCAGTAGAGACAATTAGGGTTTCTTGAAAGAGTTGTCTAATTGTTGGAAAAGGCGAAAGCTTGTCCTTTAATGCAATTCACATGATTATCTGTTTATCTCTGCCTTATGCATGCTTGGTTATCGTTGTTGCAAACCCCAATCTTGGAAGCCTTTTACATTAAGTTTAGATCGAAATCCCAAAGCAATTATTTTTACTTTCTTTCGTTTCGTTTTAGTTTCTGTCTCCTCGACATCGAATAGCACTCGTCGATATCGAGTACTGATTCTCGATCTAGCATCGCTGTAGCTTCTGTGTGCAGGTACTCGACAAATCCCAACTCGACGTCGACGAAGCCTACTCGATATCGAGTACCCTCTAGTCGAGATCGACGAGACCCAGTGCCTGTGTCTGCTACTCTGCTCTACTGGTCCGATCTTCTGTTGACTAACCCTAGTCGAGATCGAGGACATCTGTGGTCGACTTCCGTGAGATTTCTCCGCTGCTTAGGATCCGCTGACACACTTCCTCGTGGATCGATCCTGACTTCCCGATGCTACATCAGGAGGAGGTCTTGTAATTATTTGCAAGGGACATAATCTGGTTTGTTGTGATTTATTTATATTTTATTATTGCAAATCTTGATTTCCTCCTACAACAGAGTTCTAGAAATAGTCCTAAAATAATAGTAAAACATACCAAAAAGTCGTCCAACAATAGATAAAAGCGGATAAAAAATCCCGAAGTAGTAACGCGGAAAGGCAAATATCGAGTCGATACTTCAGAATATTGAGTCGATATGTAGCTACTGTAAAGCAATCTGGCTCGGAATGTGAATTTATCGAGTTGATACCCATTAGTATCGAGTCGATAGGTCGTGTTTTCTGAAATTTCCGGGATTCCGGATCGGAACCTATGGATATCGAGTCGATACATGAAAGTTCCAGGTCGATAATTTGACTCAGCGTCAGCTTCTTGGATCGATTTCTCCATTTTTCAGGCCGAATTTGCAAACGTTTTCTACAAGAAAGTTGTAGGTATTTGAATCAGCTTTCCAACAAGCTATAGAACGTCTCTATCCTAATTTTTTGGAGCACAACCGACTCATTTTCCTAAGACGTCGCCAAGCAGGAATTGTCCGAAATATATCGGTTCGACAATGGGCTCTTCTTAGCTTGATTTCTAGCACTTGAGACAGCTATGCAAGGCTCTTTCGGCGTCCATGAACATCTCAAACTTGGCTTCAATGAATCTTATTCCATCGAGATTCCAAATTTGCATCGAACAAGCTCTAAATCACCTGAAAACAAATAAAGACACGAGTGTAGACATCTATTCTAGAAACTAAACCAAAACTTATATAAAAGACATGCAAACCATATAAAAATGACCTAAAAACGACTAAAACGATTACCTATAACATGTAGAATATGATGATATCAAAATACCCCATACTTAGACCTTGCTTGTCCCCAAGCAAGACTAATTTAGATCAATCCACAAGTGCAAGATAGAATGTTTGCCGCAACTTATTCAAGCCTTTTTGATAATAATAATGCAATCTAAATCGCAAGACAAGTGTAATCATAGCATGTTTCCTCGTTACCAAAGACAAAACAATCAAAAGTCCCCAAACCTCACAAATATTTTATGAGAATCACTCTCACTCAAATGTGTATAAGGAATGAAATTTACGCTCAGTCTCAACAATTGCGTTTATCTATACCATAGGCTTGTCCAACGTTCTACATCTCCACCGCTTGAGATCATGCACACAACAATAATCATGAGGACTTATATAATGGTTGTAGTGGTTAAGGTAAAGGAAATAAGGTGTGGAAATATTTAGGCTATGTGGTGCAAAAATCCGGGAAAAAGACACCAAAGAGCAACCAGTAAAACACCAATGGCAACAACTTCACAAACCAAACCAAATCACACCCAACTCCATCACAAATAATGCATTCTCAATTAAGCACTTCAGACTTCAATCAACCATTTTCTTTCTTTTTTTCTTTGTTTCTCACTCTTTTCTTACGTCTCTAGCTTCAACACTGTTTTGCACGAATACAAACATTTGTGATGAATGCACCCGGTTACTAAGTGTCTCAGCCACCTCACATGTATATTTTCCTCCTTATGTGAATTTTATTATCCACAAGCAGGATTGGTTACTAACCATATTTTTTGCTTCTTGACTTTTGCCCTGGAGTGAATTTTATCCTCCTCCTATCCCAAGGAATTTCTGTAACATCGCATAAATCATTCAAAGCAGAAGAAATTAAACACATGACACCAATTATCTCCACCCCATACTTGGCTTTTTGCCACTTCATCATCACATGCATTCAATAATATCAGACCAATTCCCCGAATAGGTAGAAAGGCTTAAATAATATGGCTTGGATAATTTTGTGGAGCTTCCAAAGAATAGGCGATAGGCTCAAAGGGGTTTAAAGAAGAGGGATCATGTAAAAGGTAGGTAAAGAGAGGAAAAAATGGCTAATGAAATCAATGCCTCAATCATTTTAATGTGATGTACACAAATCATATAATGCAGCCTCAAATAAGAGTCTAAAGCAAGTTCTGAATATAGGAAAAAAATGAGTGTCGCACATGAAAAAGAATGAGATGATCAAATTAGGCTCAAGTCTCACAAGACTTTTGTTTAGGGACTAACTCATGCTTATCTTAACAAATAACTCCATGCTAGGCAATTCATCAAAGAGATAATGACATATAAATATAAGGAGAATGTTAGCATCGTAGGCAAATATCCCATCATTGTGGTATTTATGAAATTTTAGGATATAATCAATCAATAAAACACTTCCATAGACTCTAAATAAAAATTCAAACTAAAACAAGCATGAGACAGAGATACAATTTTTTTTTAAAATTTTATGACATTTTCTAATTTTTGTTTTCAAATTTTTCATATGCAAAAAAAAAAGGAATCAATATGACTATATCCCATACTTAAATCCTACATTGTCCCCAATGTAGAACTCAACCAAGAGGTACTCCCCTAACTATATGCAAATTAATGAATGAAATAAAACAAAATAAAGAAAAGAAAAGAAATATAGAAAACTAACATTGGGTTGCCCCCCAAGCAGCGCTTCTTTATTGGTCATTAGCTAGACCTCCACCATCTTTAACTATTCGGATTGAGAAGGTTAGTGGTACGCCTCCCAACCGGACCAGGATCAGGATTAACAACTGGTGTTAACTTGTGTCTTAGCACCCTGAATTTGCTTGAATTCTTGTGCCATAGTTCAGCTTGTCCATCCAATAAGATCTTTGTAACTCTATAAGGTCCTGACCATCTTGTGCTTTTTGGCTCTGGGAACATATTTGACTTCCAATGAAAATGTCTTACCTGATCACCTACCTTAAAATCGACACCTGGAGCTTTCTTCTTCTCTTCTCTCTTCTTTGTAGTAGGAGCCTCCAATGTAAGTGAATTCAAATCATGAGGTGAAGCATCAACCCGACACAAGGAGTACACCAATCCATCACCAAGTTTAAGGGAATCATTAGAAATAATGGATATCAAGTGCTCTTCAACTGCTTTTCCCTGCACATGTCTTTCTCCAAAGAAGGGATTTTAATAACTCTAGAAAAATTAAATTCAATTTTCTCTTCTCCAATGGTAAAAGAGAGAATCCCTTCCTTGACATCAATATTAGCACCTGCAGTAGCTAAGAAAGGTCTACCAAGAATTATAGGTACTTGAGAATCAACATCCATATCAATGATAATAAAATCAGTAGGCACAAAAAATTGATTATCAAGCCGAACGGGAATATTCTCAACGATACCCATGGGATGAACAATAGACCTATCACCCATAAATAATTGCATTTCCACAGGCTTTAGCTCACCAAGACCAAGCTTATTATAAATACATAAAGGAAGAACACTTACACTGGTACCTAAATCAGATAAAGCAGCATAATAATGATCACCAATAGAGATAGGGATAGAGAATTTACCTGGATCGTTGAGCTTTTGTGGGATCTTGTTTTGAATTATTGCACTAGCTTCCTGTTCAAGAGACACCGCTTGACATTCATCAATTTTCCTCTTTTTAGAGAGGATCTCCTTTAAAAACTTCATGTAGGTAGGCATCTCCTTCAAGGCATCAACAAACGGAATCTCAATTTGCAGCTTCTTTAAAATGTCCATGAAATTCTTGAGCTTTTGTTCTAACTCAAACTTTCTCTTCTTTTGTGGGAATGGAAGAAAGGGCCTTATATGGTGGTGGTGGCACATAGGATGCCTCTTTCTCTTCACCCTCTTTCTCCTTATCTTCTTCCTGGACTTGCGCAATATCCTCACTAGCTTTAGAAGGCTTAAGCCTCATTACTTCCTCTGGTTGCGTTTCACTTCTCAAGGTCACAGCAACAATGTGACCCTTTGGATTTTCATCACTTTTTCCCGGAAGGTGACCGGATGGTCTAGGATTGTTAATGGCCAGTTGAGCCATTTGGGTTTCAAGCATCTTGAATCGCGCCTCAGTCTTAGCTTCTACTTCACGATTCCTGGCTTCTGTTGCATTTTTATTGGCCAGTACTTGCTTTAACATCTCCTCTACGCTGAGTGATGATGTCTCTCGAGTTGGTGCTTGGTACTGGTTTCCCTATTGCCTCTGTTGGAATCCAGGGGGTGGATTTTGAGCTCCCTGATTGTTAGCATAGGAGAAGCCTGGATGATCTCTAGCATGGGGATTATAGTTGTAGTTGTAGTTGTTGTTGTAGCCTTGATCCCTATTGAAATTTCCAGCATAGTTAGCTTCTTCTGCTATCAGGTCACCATTCTGGGAAGCAAACAACTCGCAGGTCGAGATGGTGTGAGTGGTAGCGCCACAACATTGACAAAGTACTCTAGATTTTGAAACTGAAGATGCAGCTGATCTTGTAGGGATTACATTTTCAAGAATCTTCTTTATGCTCTTGACTTCAGAGGAGAGAGCATCAAAATTGGCATCCCTATATGTCTCCGTGTTTACCTCAAACAGCCCAGCTTGCCTTTTCAAATTCAAAGACCCTCTAGATGATGAGTATCTTCCATAGTGTTTAGCGGTCTTTTCAAGAAAATTTCAAACTTCGTCTGCAGTGTTATCCACAAAGGTTCCTCTAGATGAGGAATCAATGAGTACCCTGGTAGCTTCATTAAGAATCTTATAAAAGATCTCCAAGAGGCTGATTTTTCGGCTCTCCATGATGAGGACAATCAAGCAAAGAATCCTTGAACCTTTCCCATGTTTCATAAAGATTCTCTCCAGCTTGCATCTAAAAACAGTGAATTTTGTTCCTCAGCTCAACAATCTTGCTTGGCGGAAAGAATTTGTCCAAGAACTCAGAAGTAAGCATCTTCCATGTTGTGATAGTGTTGGCGGTGATTGAATTGTACCAATTCTTTGCTCGTCCCCGCAAAGAGAATGAGAAACCTCGCAACATAAGCTCTTCTGCCGTAACATTGTGCATCTTCACCGTGTTCATCAGTTCCTTAAAAGTGGTCAAATGCTGATGAGGATTCTCATCTGGACCACCTCCAAATTGATTCTGAGCAATCATGTTGATGAGGGCGGGCTTCAACTCAAAGTTGTTTATGTTAATTGCCGGAAAGACAACCCTAGGACTAGGAACAAATTGTGTGGGGTTCATCTGTTGACCTAGAGTCTGCGGCGCATCAGTATTGTTAACCAGCTGCTGGTTGTTCAAGTTGTCTCCCATCTCGTGATCCCTGGCTCTTTGTGAGTACGAATTGCAGAACCTCAACTAGTTTACTAAGCCAAATAAGAGAAGTGATTTTTGACGGAATGAGAAAATAAGAAGAAGAAAAATGACAAATTGCAAGCGTTTGAGAATATATGTGATGTCTCCAAAGTAGCCATGTCTTTATGGATATTTTAGTTCCATATTCTTTACATTTTACATATTTCAGGTTGGGAATATGTCGGAATTATGTAGTATATGCTTATTTGTCAGAAATGGAGATCTACATAAGTTTCTGTTTAATATTGCAGAATATGGAAACATTTTGGGAGAAAACCAAGAAGCAAAGACGGAAGCAGCAAGTCTACTCGATCTCGACTAAGTTCTCATCGATGTCGACAAGTGCCAGACCACATTCCCCGAGAGCAATGTCGAAGAGATGCTGCTCGACAACACCAGGCCAAGCCATGATCTACTCGAGATCGACAAGACCCTTGTCGAGATCGAGGAAGCCCAGGAGCCTGTGTCCGAGCATGTCGACAAGAGGCTACCCGATACACCAAGCTGGCCAAGTCGATGATCCATTGTTACTCGAGATCGAGAAGCGTCTTCGATGTCGACAAGCCCAAATCCGAGCATGTGGAGAAGGGTTGCTCGACAACCTCGGAAGACCAAGTCGATAATACACCACTCATCGAGATCGAGGAGCTCTCCTCAAGATCGACTAAGGCTAGGAGTCATGACCGAGCCACATCGAGGACCAGCTAGCCGAGACAACGAAGCCGAGCCAGTCGACCAACTTTCCTACTCGTGATCGAGTACGCTGTACTCGAGATCGACGACGGTTCCAGAAGCCACGTTACACGGTTTGATCAATTCTACTCGGTGTGGGATTACTTGGGCTCGAAGTTTGCCGAATTATATCCGATATATCAAGATACATCATGGAAGAAGAAAATTTATCCCCTTTAATACTTTTATATATATTTCCCTATTTTGGATTTAATTCCTTTGTTGCTTTTATTTATCATTATACTTTTAGATATATTTTTAGATATAGATAAAGATTTCTATCCTTGAGTAGCAAGGTTTAGAAGCCTATAAATGAAGCTCATGGGGCTGATTTTAGATTCATTTAATTTGGGAAAGAAATAAGTAGGAGAAGTAGAAAGAGAGAGTGAGCGGCCGATTGGAGTTGTGAAGCGAGAGCGGAATTGGCTACAAGCGGTTGTAAACTTTGGTTTATTTTAATGCAATTAGTTTTCTTTCAATCGATGAAGTCTGAGTTTGCAATGAAGCGCAAGTAGTCCACCCACTTCTAGGGTTGGGGCGAGCCCGACGATAGCTATGCGTGTTTGAGGTAAAGATTCGACCTTTATCATGTTTTGAGCATCTACTACTTGTTTATGTGTTTATTACCCATCTAATGGAGATCCATGTTAACAACTTGGATTGTAAACATAAAACTAGTAGAGACAATTAGGGTTTCTTGAAAGAGTTGTCTAATTATTGGAAAAGGCGAAAGCTTGTCCTTTGATGCAATTTACATGATTATCTGTTTATCTCTGCCTTATGCATGCTTGGTTATCGTTGTTGCAAACCCCAATCTTGGAAGTCTTTTACATTAAGTTTAGTTCGAAATCCCAAAGCACTTGTCTTTATTTTCTTTCGTTTCGTTTTAAGTTTTCTGCCCTTACTCGATCTCGACCAAGCCTGGTCGACCTCGAGTTACTGATCTTCGATCTAGCATCGCTGTAGCTTCTGTGTGCAGGTACTCGACAAAGCCCAACTCGACGTCGACGAAGCCTACTCGATATCGAGTACCCTCTGGTCGATATCGACGAGCCCCTGTGCTTGCTGTTGCGCTGTGTTCGACTGTCCTGTCTTCTGTTGACTAACCTAGTCGAGATCGAGGACATCTATGGTCGACTTCCGTGAGATTTCTCCGCTGCCTAGGATCCACTGGCACGCTTCCTCGTGGATCATTCCTGACTTCCCGCTGCAGCATCAGGAGGTGGTCTTGTAATTATTTGCAAGGGACGGAATCTGGTTTGCTGTGATTTATTTCTATTTTATATTTGCATTCTCGATTTCCTCCTACAACAAATTGGCGTCGTTGCCGGGGAAGCTATCATTCGCGCCTTAGGTAGTTAAATCTCACATCTGCTTTGAGTTACTATATAGGTGTATGCGCCGTTCTGGTCTACCACCTGATTTTGACAACTTAGACGAACCAGAGCGTTACCTACACATCCACTCTAAACTCAAAAGGATCATGGCGGTGATAGCATGCATTTAGGTAGGCATATTAGGTTGCATTTAGCATGATGTAGATGTGCATAACATATAAGGTTAAGCTAGATTTGCATTTATACTTGTGTTGTTGGTGGAGTCGGAATCTACACGCTTTTATGGCTTATTTCAGGTATATGTGGATCCGACGAGGAATGAGGAGACTCATGGATGAAGTAAGAGTGAAGAGGAGGAGGAAAAGTGAAGAGCCCGGGAGCGGAATCGAAGTTGGAGAGCCTAAGTGAAGAACAAGTAACCAGAATTTGTCGCTAGACATGCTGAACTTGTTTCGCACTTTCTGGAGGCCTCGGTGGTCCGATTGACTATTATAACCATGCGTTGGAAAGGTCTTTCCGAGATCTACAACTATCATGTTGACATCGAGACCAAATTCGAAACGGAAAAATTACTCTGAACAGTAGAAGCCGCCCCGCGGCCAAGGAAACCGCCCCGCGGCCCGTAGCTCTGACGAAGGATTTCGCAATCGCCGGCCGCCCCGCGGCCTGGGTTGGCTTCCCCGCGGCCTCCGCAGAAACGCCGATTCAGTATTGGACTCTTATTAGGGTTTTAGTTTATTTATTTGGCCGACTTGTTAGAAGCTATTTAAGACTTTTATAGTTTATTATTTCACTAACCTTATGCACTTTATTCCATTGTCGAGAGCGTCGTTGAGCATAAGCAACTAAACTCTCGAGGTTTCGCCTACAGTTTGGATCTTTGATTGTTGAATTGTGAGTTTCTTAATCTAGTCTATCAAATTGCTATCAGAATCGCACAATATCAAGGAGTGATTAAATATCAAAGCAGATGAACTCAACAAAAGTAACAATGGTGATTTTGTGATAATTATGAGTGAGATAGTTTCCCCTACAATTCATCAACAATGGTTATGTCTTTGATCCTTGACTTTATCTATCTTTCCTTGTCTGAATCATCTATTGGTGGATCACTCCAATTCTAAGCAATGCAACAATAACAATCACACAAACAACCAAAGATGGGGAACAACTCCCTAACCCTAATTGGTATAATTGATAAAATAGAATTGTCAACGTCCTGTACACCCAATCGATGCTTTCAGGGGATCAATTAAGTTATGCTCTACTACTAATCTAATTAACTTGCAATAATTAATCAAACCTTTAGTAGCAAAGCGAATTCCATCAAGGTGGCAAATCAAGAGGGAAAACATGCAATCAATCAATAACAAATAAAGACATTGAATAAATCAAACTCAGAATAGATAGAAATTAAGTCTCACAAATCATATAACCATGTCTCCAAATTGCAGGCGAAACAAAAGAGGTTTAGTTCCTCATGGAATATATTCCTCTCAATATCTCCATTGGAGTTCTCTTCATTAGTTTTTTTCCACAATACTCCAACTCTCTCTCAAAAGTCGGCGAAAAACAATAATATAGTTTTAACCTAATTGGTTTCGAAAAGACGGAATAGAAATCCGGTAATCGACGCGGGCGGTGGGCGTTGTGCTTTAGGCGGCGGGCGCCGTTCCATTAGTAGCGACGTTCTTCAATTTGTGCATTATAAATCCAAGCTAACTTCTTCCACGCCTCTTCCTAGCCTTCTTCACATGAAATAAGGATAAAATAGTATACCAATTCGACTTACACTCAAATCTTGAACCCTCAGGGAGATCAGGAAGTCTAATTACAAGTGGCTGATCACTCAAATTAGATTCATTTAGGTTTCTCTGGGTCCTTCTTGGTGGATTAGCAATTTCATCTCCCATCTCTTTATTTTTGTCAAACTCAAGCCTCTTTTTCAACCTAAGAGATCTTTCAATCTCAGAATGAAAAGGCAAATGCAATGAATTAGAAGATCTAGTTTGAACCGTACAAGGACACAAAAGACTCAAAGAAAAGAATGAAAACAAAAACAGAAGAAAGAATGAATGAAAGAGATAAAGAAAAGAAAACTCATTTCTTCTCCCCGACAACGACACCAAGAATTTGATGCAAGACGAACATCGTTGTCACTTTCGCCCTTTACCATATAGTAATAAAATCCAAACTCAAAGACAAAACCAATAGATAAGTAAATCAATCACTTGATCAACCAAATAACTCCTAGTATAGCAATTAAGTCCGGTGTCGAACCTACATGGAGAAGAGATTCACTATTCAATAATTCTTAACAAGAACTCTTATGACCAAAAAATGATTTAAGACAAATAACCAAGATGTAAAGTAACCAAGTTTATGATTGCAAATTAAATTGATAATAAGGTAGAGAAAATATTTCACCTGTAATTCTCTGACAATGGTTGAGATTCATGGTCCTAGGATTGTTCTATCAATTACTTATAAACATATGTCTACTTGACTAAAGTTGAGAGATCCGTAGGGATATAATCATCTTATTCAATATCACTAAAGAATAGCATTAAGGATTCAAGTCATTAGATCAATTGGCATATTGATTCAATGCAATTAAGACAAACCGGAACAACCCTAAATCAGCCCTAATCGACATATCCCCAATATAGATCAATTGAAATCATCCACTACAAACACAAAGAAATATCACTAATTCAATGCCTTCGTTTGCTATCAAGAACACAACAACGAATTCATAGTTAAGATGCAATTCCTAACATGGTGATCAATCATAGAAAGGAACACAAATATAAACAATAAGCACAAGATGATAAATAGGAATATGAATAACTAAATAGAATCAATCCTCACAATCTAAACAACCATGTCTTTGAATCACATGCAAAACTATGAGTTTAGCAACTCATAGGCCAAATCTCTCCCCCCCCCTCTCTCTCTCTCTCTCTCTCTCTCTCTCTCTCTCTCTCTCTCTCTCTCTCTAATTGTGTTCATAGTCTCACACAATAGCCACACACACGGTTGGACAACCAAAATAAACCAAATAAAGTCTCACAAAGAGTCAGCAAAACCCTAGAAATATAATAGTAAAATAATAGAAAATAGAATCTTCGGATCCGGAATCGCAATCGCTGGAAACCGGCCCACAACGGGCGTCGTGCAAGAGGCGGCGGACACCGCCATCTCAGTGACGGGATTCCCTCTTTTTCCTCGATTGTCTTTAATGTCGTGCTTCCTTGCTCCTCTCTATCCTCTTCCTCGGCCTCCATATGCTCCAAAACATGCCTCTTAAGCTCTTCTACGATCCCTTCAAGGTCGGAATGTAACTCTGTAGAATAAACACTAAAAAGGAGTAGATTCCGAACTCGAATACTTCACAAGCAATGTACGAAACTAGACTCAAACATATGCAAAACTCCTATCTAAATGCAATAACAAATACCTATAATGCCTATATGAAATATGCATTAACAAGTGGCCTATTTATGATGTCTATCCTTTGTTTATTAAGAGGTCTATTTTTCAGGGCATCGTTATTAGGGTTTTGGAATTTGGATTTGAATAGGAGAGTTTAGGGTTTCTTGTGTTGCTTGAAGAAAAAGTTTGAGAAAGAGTGGAAGATAGAAGATAGAAGGTATTTATATGGAAATGTAGGGATAGAAAGATATAGGCTAGACAAATATAAAATTTCGTGGCATTTTTCCAAGATAGACATCGTGCCTCACACTGAATTAAAGAGCGACGGGCGCCAGTTTGTCCAGTGCTCCAACTCCGTTCTTTTCTTCGTTCAACTCATCTAAAAGTTAGTTCTCACACAATATCTTACAAAAATACAGCAAAATAGAGTTGTCCTAATTTATTGAAGTGAAAAACAAATGTAAAAATCAAAGAAAACTGCCTAGTTACCTTGGGTTGCCTCCCAAGAAGCGCATTTGTTTCACATCTTTGGCTTGATGTGTTGCTCTTCTTGGCTCTAGTCACTCCACCCGGATCCTCTACACTTGTCAGTTTATTGACAAGTGATGGAACCTTGGGAATGTATAACACTCTATCCAAGCATTCATCCATTTCTTCAATCAATTTCTTCTCTTGAACTTGTATCACTCCTGGAGGTTTCCCTAAAATTGCAAAAATCTCCACACTATTTGGAATTAGTTTTTCATAGGTTAGAAGAATAGGTTCGTGTGGACTAAGCTTACTCTCAATCTCCATCGTAAGCTCTTCTTTCCCTACATTAAATTTCACATTCTTAGAATATTCAACATTAAATAAATCTTTTTCCTTAGGAATTTCTAACAAATAATTAGGTTTATCACTACAATTAACATTGTTAGCATTAGGAGCATCCAAAGAATTTTCAGGAGAAATGTTAATAGGATCATAAATAGAAAATTCAATCTTTCTATCGTCAAACCCCTTGGTTAGTAAACCTTCACACTGATCAATCTTTGTCTTTGTCATTCGCTGGAATGGCCTTCCTAAGATAATTGGTGTCTCAAGTATTCCTTGTTCCATATCTAATACAAAGAAATAAGCAGGAAATATCAAATCATCAACTTTCACTAAAACATCCTCAATAACTCCTCTAGGTATGATCTAAGATTGCCCAGTGAGTTGTATTGTAACACCTGTTTCTGTCAGAGCATTCAGACCCAAAAACATGTACAAGTTATAAGACATAACGTGAATTTAGTATTTCCAATTGCACATGAAATCGTGAACATGCTTGGGTCTCCGCACTTTTCGGGCAATCTCCTTTGTAAAACAATAGAAACATTCTCATTCAAACTTACCTTTTCCTTTCTCTTCATCTTATGCTTTATCTTGATAGTGCATAACTCCTTCAAAAACTTAGCATAGCGAGGCACATATTTAATGAAATTCAAAAGCGGAACATTTAACTCATAATGCGCAAAGGTATCATACAAGATTTGCTCGTCTTCCCACTTCCTATCAGCTCTCAAGGTGTGTGGAAAGGGTGGTGCATGCTTGTAAGCCACAAAATACCACTCTTTCGACGATCGATTCGTGGTAGGTTCGGAATCAACAATCGAATTAACTACTGCAAAGTGCGGCAGGAGCCGGTCAGTGCAGCAGGCGTCGGTTGACGGTGATGCAAAATCCGAGATGCTTTGTCATTCCTTCTCCACATCTATGACTTCCTTAGGCTTTTCTTCCATACTTTTTGTGGGAATTTTGACTTCTTTTCCTCCTTTAAGGATCATGACACTTACATTCTCCTTCACATTAACTATCACTTGCGAAGGTAGCTTGCCTGAATCCTTAGCTTTGAGTTCTCCAATCTCTTCAGTCATTTAGCTCAATAGCTTATCTTGGACACTCATCTTGTCCAACAATAACCTCGATGTTTTTTCTCTATCCTCTTATTGAGGATTTTTTGAATGGTTCTCAAATTGGCCCCCTCCACGATAAGGTGCTTGTTGCTACTGACCCCTGCCTTTGAAACCACTTTGATAGTTGGATTTGTACCTTGAATAGTAGAAATTGTTACCAAAGTTTCAGCGAGGTCCATAATCCATTGCATTGACATCAACAACCTCTTCTTGAATCAATGGCACTTATCATTGGGGTGACTTGGATCTCCACAGAATCCGTAGGGTTTAGGCTGTTGTGTCTGATTCATCTGCATAACCATATTCTTGACTATCTCAACAAGCCTATCCAGATCATCTCTATGACAGTCTTCAAAGTTGTCTAATCTATGAACTCCTCTCACACATTGGTGTCTCCCATATTGTTGTAAAGCATTGGCTAAGTCCTCAATAATTTGCATTGCTTCCCCATGCATCTTGTCTAAGACATCTCCTCCACTTGTAGCATTGATGACACTATGATCTCTATCAAGCAAGACTTCATAGAGATAGAGGACTAGATCATCCTCTGGTATACCATGATGCGGAAAACTTCCTTTAAGCTTCTTGAATCTCTCAACATACTCATACAGGCTCTCTGTAGGTGATTGCTCAATACTAGACAATTCCTTCTTGAGTTTGTTGAGGCGAGTGGCAGGAAAGTACTTCTGAAGGAAAGTTTTCTTCAATCCAACCCAAGTAGTGATGCTTTCCAAAGGAAGATAATATAACCAATAACTAGTTGCATCCTTTAGAGTAAAGAGAAACACTCTAAGCATCAATTGGTCATCCGTCAGGCCTTGAGGTCTCAATCTATCGCAGACACTAGCAAACTCTACAAGATGTTTATTTGGCTCTTGTCCAGACT
Organism: Persicaria tinctoria; assembly: GCA_037127255.1. Taxonomy (NCBI): domain Eukaryota; kingdom Viridiplantae; phylum Streptophyta; class Magnoliopsida; order Caryophyllales; family Polygonaceae; genus Persicaria; species Persicaria tinctoria. The sequence continues at coordinate 38,099,001 of JBANSL010000007.1, forward strand.
ATCCATGAAAATTAGGAAAAATACTAGACCAATTGGATTTATACTCAAACCTTGAACCCTGAGGGAGAGTAGGATGTCTGGTTGCAAGTGGTTGTGCACTCATATTAGGCTCCTTTAAGCTTTTCAGGGTTCTTCTTGGAGAATTTTCAATGTTTTCATCAATGTTGTTGTTGTCTTTCGTCTCTTATTCTTGATTAAAATCCAGTCTTCTTTTCAACATGGATAGAGATCTTTCAATATCTAGATCAAAAGATAAAGGCGTTGAATTAGTAGCACGGTTCTGGACCGTACAGAGTAGCTCAAACCAAATAGAAAATAAAAATAATAAGAGAAATCAACAAAAGAACACGAATACTAGACTTCCCCGGCAACAGCGCTAAGATTTGGTGCGACTTTTTAACCAGGTATAATATTGACATTGGTTTCTAGTCCACCAAATGCAAATTATATCCTTAACTCAATGCTAAACAAAAGATTAATATAGCAAACAAGTGAGGAGTCGATCCCACAGAGAAGACTGATTCGTAATTCTTATGATAACTCTCAAGCAAATAGCAAATAAAGTTGTAGCAAATAATTGAAACAAGTAAATTAGAAAAAAAAAGTAATGATTTCAAAGTAGCAATAATATGAGGAAAACGCTTTACCTACAATTCTTTACAATGGTTGGTGTTCATGATCCTTGGAATGATTTCATGGTTATTCTTAAGTTATGCCGACTTGTCATAGATAAATTGATTAATAAAGACACAATTACTTACATTTAATGTAACACTGCAAAGAACTGCATAAAGATTCAAGTGCTTTGGCCAATTAGCAATATCAAATAAATGCAATTAGGAATCAAAAGAATACAGTCGTAGAGCTTCTAACCCTAATCTCATAGAATTCAATATAAACCAATAGTCATCATCCTACAGAGACAATTGATGCTTTCACTGAATCCATTTCCCTTGCTTGCTACAAAGAAACCAATCTAATGAAAGAAATCGCTAGCAAAGATACAGTTTCTGTCTAGATGATCAATCATAGAGAGAACATGTGCAAATACTTAATCAATGAAGAACAAATATAATGAATAACATATGCATAACACTATGAAATATAATCCTCACAATTCATCCAACCATGTATTCGAATCACAGGCGAAACTATGAGTTTAGCAACTCATAATCAAAGTATATCTCTCTCTCTTTATTGTTCAACAACTCACTGCGCACATGACTGTAAATGAATAGAAATAACCTAAATAGAGTCGTGCATAACCCTAAAGAATATAATAATATTAAAATAATAAGAATATCTTCAGATTCTTCTTTGTCTTCGATATTATTCCCTTAGCTGTCTTGATGGTCCTTCCTTAGCCTCTCTTATGCTCTAAAATAATCTGTTCTTGATCTCTTAAGCCTCCCTTCAAGATCGGATTATAAAACTGTAGAATAAACATGAAATAGCGTAGATTCTGAACTCGAATACTCCAAATGCAGGACAATGTAAATAAGACAAAACACATGCAATATGAATACTTAAATGCAATAAAACATATCTATAATGCCTGTCTAAAATATGCGTTATCATTCTCGCACAAAAATTCACAAAAATACAGCAAAAAGACCTGTCCTACTTTATTGAATTGAAAACTAATGCAAAAATTAAAGAAATCTACCTACTTACTTTGGTTTGCCTCCCAAGAAGCGAATTTGTTTCACGTGTTTGGCTCAACGTGTTGCTCTTCTTGGCTTAAGTGCCTCCACCAGGGTCCTCTACACTTTTCCTTTTCTTTATAAGTGCAGGCACCATTGGAAGATGTAATGCTCTATCCAAGCATTCATCCATTTTCTCCATCAATTTCTTTGCTTGTATTTGAATTCCTTCTGGAAGTTGTCTTGATATTGCAACAACTTCCATGCTATTTGGAAATACCTTTTCATGGGCTAAAAGAATGGGTTTATGTGGAGCAAGCACACTTTAAACCTCCATCTTGACTTATTCTTTCCCTAAACAAAATTGCACATCGTTAGAAGATTCAACATTGAATAAATTTTTCTCTTTGAGAATTTCTAAGACATCCTGAAGTTCATTGTTGCAATCAACATTGTTATCGTTCGAAACATCCAAAAAATTATCACGAGAAATCTTGATAGGATTAAAAAGAGAAAACTCTATCTTTCTTCCATCAAACTCCATGGTCAATGAAACTTCACATCAATCAATCTTTGTCTTCGCAATTCTTAGGAATGGCCTTCCTAAGATAATTGGTGTCTCAGGGGTTCCCTGTTCCATATCTAACACAAAGAAATCAATATCAAAAATCAAATCATCAACCATAACTAGGACATCTTCAACAACGCCTCTAGGTTTGATCTGACATCAATCGGCAAGTTGCAATGTAACTCCTATCTCTATCAGAGCATTCAGAACCAAAAACATGTACAAGTTATAGGATATAACATTAATTAAAGCTCCCAAATCCAACATATCTTGTTTGAATTTAGTATTTTCAATTGCACATGGAATTGTAAACATACCTGAGTTTCCGTACCTTTCAGGCAATCTCTTTTGCAAAACAGGAAAGACATTTTCATTCAAACTTACCTTTTCATTCCTCTTCCTTCTTTGCCTTCTCTTTATAATGCATAATTCTTTCAAAGTTTTAGCATAGCGAGGCACAGACTTAATTAAGTTCAAGAGTGGAATATTTATCTCACAATGCGTGAATGTGTCGTATAAGATCTTCTCATCTTCCCACTTCCTATATTCTCTTAAAGCTTATGGGAAGGGTGATTCAATCTTATAGGCATCACCAGACCACTCCTTTGTCAATTGCTTCGCGTTAGAGTCGGGAAAAACAAACGGTTGGGTTTTTGGAGGGAGCGGCGGACGCTGATTTTGGGGGCAGCGGGCGCCGGTTAACGGGGCTGAAAAATCCAATTGCTTTGCTCCTTGCTTTTCCACGTCTATGACATATTTAGGCTCTTTCTCTATGCTTTTTTTGGGTACCTTCACTTCTTTTCCTACTCTAAGGATCATGACACTACATTGTCTTTCGGATTGACTACCACTTGCGAGGGTAGCTTGTCTGAATCCTTAGCTTTAAGTTCTCTAATTTCTTGAGCCATTTGACTCAAGAGCTTCTCTTGGACACTCATCTTGTTCAACATCAATCTCAAAGTTTCTTCTTTATCCTCATGTGGAGAGTTTCTTTGACGATTCTCAAATTGGCCCCTTCCCTGATAGGATGGTTGTTTCTGCTGGTGATTCATCCTACCATTGAAACCACTTTGTTAATCGGAATTATAATTTGAATTATAGAAATTGTTACCAAAGTTATGGCGAGGTCCATAATCCATAGCATTAACATCAACAACTTCTTCTTGAATCAGTGGGCATCTATCATTAGGATGATTTGGATCTCCGCAGACTCTGTAGGGTTTAGGCTATTGTGTCTTATTCATCAACAGAGCCCTGTTCTTGAATATTTCAACGAGCTTATCAAGATCATCTCTGCGACTGTCTCTAGAGTTGTCTAGCATGTGAACTCCTCTAACATCTTGGTTTCTCCCATATTGTTGTGAAGCATGGACTGTGTCCTAAAAGATTTGCATCGCCACCTCAGGCGTCTTGTCTAAGACATCTCCTCCACTTGTAGCATTGATGACACAATGCTCACGATCAAGCAAGCCTTCATAGAGATAGAGGAGTAGATCATCCTCTGGTATGCCATGCCGCGGGCAACTTCATTTAAGCTTCGTGAATTTCTCCACATACTCATACAGGCTCTCTGTAGGTGATTGCTCAATACTGGACAATTCCTTCTTGAGTTTTCTTAGGCGAGTGGAAGGAAAGTACTTCTGAAGGAAAGCCTTCTTCAATCCAACACAATTTGTAATGCTTTCTACAAATAGGTATTATAACCAGACGCTTGTTGCATCCTTTAGATTAAAGGAACCACTCTAAGCATCAATTGATTATCCGTTAAGCCTTGAGATCTCAGTCTGTCGCAGACACTAGCAAACTTTGCGAGATTTTTGTATGGTTCCTCTCTAACCTTTCTGTGAAAACTAAGCAAAATATTTGACCAATTAGACTTGTATTCAAATCTTGACCCCTCAGGAGAGCAGCTGATTGCAAGTGGTTGCGAATTCATATTGGGCTCCTTCAGGCTTCTTAGGGTCCTTGTTGGTGCTTCAATTTCTCCATTGCCATCATTATTGGGATTATTGTTATCCATCTCCCTTTCTAGATTAAAGTCAAGTCTTCTTCTTAACCTGGATAGAGATCTTTCAATCTTTGGATCAAAAGACAAAGGCAATGAATTAGTAGCACGGGTCTGGACCATAATAAGTAGGTCAGACCCAAGAAAATCAACAAAAGAACACAAATACTAGAACTTCCCCGGCAACGACGCCAAGATTTGGTGACGCGTAAGAGTGATGTGTCATTGATCCTAGTCCCAAATGCAATATATCCCTAACTCAATCTAAATAAAAGATTAGTATAACAGACAAGTAGGGGTCGAACCCACAGAGAAGACTAGAATCACTGTTCTTATTGTGATTCAAAGCAAACAGTAGTAATATAGAGATGAATAAAGCAAACAAATAAATAAATGTAGTAATAATTACAAAGTGATAATAAGATTAGGAAAACGCTTCCCATGCAATTATTGACAATGGTTGGGTTCATGATCCTTGCAATGATTTCATTTTTAATCTCAAATCAATGCAAAATAATTGATATCAATAGTTACTCCGACTTTGGTTTAGATAGATTGATATCCCTCAAAGAGTTACCAATCCCTAACACTCTCTGCAAAACACAATAGAATAGCACAAATTCCCAAAGTACTTGGACAATAGGAAATATGAAATCTCATTGCAATTAGAATGTCAAAAGAGTGTAAATCTTTTAACGCTAATCTCATGGAAATCAACATTCAACCATTAGTCATTACTTTGCATAGACAATGGATGCTTTCACGAGATCAATTACAATGGCTTGCTACTTTTGATCAACTCTTGTTTCGAAAAGTAATCACTAGCAAAGATACAGATTCTATCAAGGTGATCAATCAAGAGAGAATATGTGCAAATATGTAACAATAAGCACAAATATAATGAAAGAAATCATGACTACAGATATGAAATCAAATCCTCACAATTCAACCAACCATGTCTTCGAATCACATGTGAAACTAAGAGTTTAATAACTCATAGTCTACCAAAACAATCAACAGCAAAGTGGTTGTAATTTATCTCTCTCTATGTTTTTTCTCTCTCAAAACAGTTGAAAATAATAGTCTTATAGCCTAAAAGTGATGTGGATCAAGATGGCCTTCTGTGGGTCAAACAATGACCTTGATCCAGTCAAGCAATCAAGATCGATTCGAGGGCTATTTGAAGAGAAATGTGTCGTGCTCAAGAGAAAGAAGAAGGATCCACCATGGATGAAGACTCGACACCATCCAGCCTGACTCGACATCGAGTATGCCCTAACTCGACATCGAGTGTGCATGGACTCGACATCAAGTGTGAGGAAGAGGGCTGGGCAATTCCACCTTTGGTTGAAGACTATGTTTTTATTATTTTATGAATTCAGGATTTTTTATGCATTTAGGAAATAAATGTGGGAAGGAAAATATCTTCTAGGATTTTTCCGTAAACACTAAGCTTAGGATTTATCTATCTTTATCTAGGTTTTATTTATCTTAGTTAGGATATTTATCTACTTTAATTATTATTTTTATTTTATCCAAATCAATCATTTACAAGGAAAGATTGGCCATGATTTGTTATTTAAGAAACATTCTATTCATTCAATTAACTTAGATTGGAATTAGAATGGAAGAAACCGTTGGCTAAAAGGTTCTTTAATTGCCAATTCAAAAGATTTTGCATTCTTACAATTTCATTGTTGTTCATTCATCAAACAATCATCCAGACCCTCATTCAAACACAAACACAAAAGCAAACCCAGAAATCGTCGCTAAAACCAAAAGGAGTCGTCGCTGCAGAGGAGCCGAGCCCGTCGCTATCCCTCGCGTAATGCCCAGGTGGCGGCCACTACGATCGCTGCATCAGTCACTGCCCTAGGCGTTTCGTCCGTCGCTGCACACCTCCATCCGCCGTCGTTATTTCTTTGCTTTGTTGTGTTCTGTTGCTTGTTTTACTTCCCCCGCTTTAGCAATTATTCCACACTCATTACTTGTTATAATTCAAGAGAAGTCAAGGCAATAATTGCAAGATTGGGACAATCAACAAGTCGTTGTTCTTGATTCCAAGCCCAGAGACGAAGGATCGGGAATAACAACACATCAAGTGGTATCAGAGCCGTAGGTATACGCAAGTTCTTGTCTTTTCTTGATGTTACTAACATTTTGATTTAATGGTTTGCGCTATCTATGGAGATTGGGATGATGATTCCGACCCTTTGGACGGATTCTTCGCCCTCGAAAGGGCAGCCGAACAACGACGTTAACGACAAAGGGGTTCAAAGGCATCGCTTTTGGCTTCAACGGCAAGCGGAGATCGAGGAGGAGAGGCATCGACAACAACTACATTGTCGCCGTCAGATTTGGCTTCTCCAACAATGAGAGGCTGAGGAAGAACGCCTACGAGAGGAGATGGCACAGTTTCAAGCCGAACTAGATGCCCTTGATACCGAATGGAGGGTCGAGTTCAAGGAGGGCTTGAAGGAGACCATCTTGGATGATTTTCGTCAGGCTTTTGCTTTAGCCTTCACCCCTACTCCAGCGGTTATAGTAGCCTCAACCAACGACGAGGTAATTGAGCCTGAGGAGCCTAGTGCTGAATTCGTTGCACAGGAATCAACACACGTTGCAGATTCCCGTTGACTCCAACCTTGGAATTAAGTCAAATAAGGCTTGTTGCAAAGCTGACCCGACGATCTTTCTAACGGTGGGCCACACGTTGCAAGACTCCCCGAGGAATGCATCGAAAACTGCTCTGCAAATGGGCTGCAGTGCTATGCATGATGTTTTGGTCTCTTCTGACAACAATAATGAGGTCGTTGGGGACACTTCTCTCGAGTTAGCTATTGTACCTCATGAGATTTATATTCATGGGGTTACCGAGCCTATTGATATTGTTTCTTTTGATTGTTCAATGACCGCTATGACATTGTTTTTGGAGTTTCTATACCTCGAATTCTGCTGGCACCTTTTCAACTTGCTTCTTAGGGAAACTACTTCGTGGTTGCTTCCCCTTCCCCTTCTCTCATCAACGACTCAATTCGAGGATGTATCGAAACTAAGAGGGGTAGAATGATATGGATCAAGATGGCTTTCTGTGGGTCAAACAATGTCCTTTATCCAAGCGAGCTATCAAGATCGATTTGAGGGCTATTGGAAAAGTAGTGTGTCGTCCTCAAATGGAAGAAGAAGGCGCCACCATGGATGAAGACTCGAGACCATCCAGCCTAACTCGACATCGAGTGTGAGGAGGAGGGGTGGCCGATTCCAAAGTTGGTTGAAGACTATTTTTAATTATTTTATGAATAAATGATTTTTTATGCATTTAGGAAATAATTGTGGGAAGGAAATATCTTCTAGGATATTTCCTTAACCACTAAGCCTAAGATTTATCTATCTTTATCTAGGTTTTTTATATTCTAGTTAGGATATTTATCTACTTTAATTATTATTTTTATTTTATCCAAATCAATCATTTGCAAGGAAAGATTCGTCATTCTTTGTTATTTAAGAAACATTCTATTCATTCAATAAACATCGATTGGAATTAGAATTGAAGAAACCTTGGCTAAAAGGTTCTTCAATTGCCAATCCAAAAGATTTTGCATTGTTACAATTCCATTGTTGTTCATTAATCAAACAATCATCCAAACCCTCGTTCAAACATAAACACAAAAGCAAGCGCAGAAACCGTAGCTAAAACAAGCAGCCGTCGCTGCAGAGGAGCCATGCATGTCGCTGCTCCCTCGCGTCACGCCCAGGCAGCGGCCGCCATACCTTGGCTGCACTCGTTGCATCCGTCGCTGCCTTAGCCGCTTCCTCTGTCGCTGCACAGCTCTAGCCGTCGTCGTTATTGCTTTGTTGTCTTGTGTTGCTTGTTTTACTTCAGCCGCTTTAACATCTATTCCACACTCATTACTTGTTCTAATTCAAGAGAAGTGAAGGCGATAATTGCAAGATCAGGACAATCAACAAGCCGTTGTTCTTGATTCCAAGCCCACATGTGAAGGATCGGGAATAGCAACGCATCAAAAAGTGACGGCTAAAAACCCTAGAATGCAAAATAATAATAAACTAATTAAAATAGATTTGGACGAAATCGAGTTTGATGAAGACTGCGAAACCGGCTGGAGCCGCTACTCTAGGTCCGCGATTCTTCTTTGTCTTCGACTTTGCTCTTTTCAGCTCCCTTGATGATATTTCATTAGCCTCTTTTATGCACCAAAACCAGCTCCTCTAGATATCTCACGCCTCCCTTCAAGCTCAGATTGTAAAACTGCAGAATACACACAAAATAACGTAGATTCCGAACTCGAATACTCAAATGAAAAACAATGCGAATTAAAGATAACACATCCAAGAAACCTATCTAAATGTACTTAAAACTAGCTACAATGCTTATCTAAAATATACATTACCACCCCTGCTTGCCTTGGGCCCCTAGGTCTTCCCATGGTCCCGAGTTAGCTTGGTGCTGTTTGGTCTTGGTCCTAATTTTCGCTTTGGGCCCAAGGTTTTGCTTTGAGCCCAAGGTTTTGCCTTAGGCCCGAGGAAGCCCAGAGTATAAAAAAATCCCGTTTGCGGGTTGGCTAGTTGTGCCAAGTTGCTTGTAGTGTGGTTTGGCTTTGGGGCTGACGGTTTTTTAGCGGTGTTCTTCTCTTTTATCAACGCACGAAAGGTCGTGGAAGTGATCGAAACCTGAAGGCTCATAGATTTCAGAGCCCAAATCTAAGGTTTCGACTTACTTCTCCATGGATTCCTTGCATTCCTCTACCAACTAAAAGAAGATTTGTCGCACAATACTCTCGGTCCTTCATCGATGGTATTAACCTGAGTCTGTAATTGCACCTCTGTAATTAGGTATTTCTGCTTTATTGTGTCTTTGTCTTGTACTTGTATTGGCAGTTTTTTCTTCACCGATTTTTTCAACCTATCGACCAACCGCGTCTATCCGGTGTGTCGAATTTTTACCTAATAAAAAAACAAAACAAAAATGAAATAATACTGGATTAAAGCAAAATTATAACCTAAAGCTACAATGGAGAAGCAACAACCACAACTATGGGAATTAAATATTATAAAGCATACGTATATCAACAACTAGATACTATTGATGGTGTGTCGAATTTTTGTCTGTTGACTTGTCGGTCTTCGAGGTTCAGATTTTTTTAAACTCGAATTTTTACCTTATTAAAAAAAATTGAACCTATCAAGTTAATTTATTTCAGCACTTTTTGATATTTGAATGATAGGATGGCAGTAAAAAGGTTTTGAACAGATATCATCAGCAATATATGTTCTAAATTTACCTTTTTATATGATGTCAACATTTTTATAAGGTGTTTTTGCTAAATAATACTAATAAGAGATTTATGCATTGTCAACAATTCCTTAACATTAAAAAACTAAAATAGTGTTGTATTAAAAATGCTAAAATTATAAACAAAAGCCGAAATTGAGAAGCAACAGCCACAACTATGGGAATCGATTAACAAAAAGCATATATCAACTATGGTAATGCTAAGCTTATAAATAAATTTTGAACTAACAGAAAAAAGTGAATATATTAAATATAAATAAGTAATCAAACCTCAAACCTATCAAAACAGTGATAGAAAATTAAATATCTTATAGCGCGAAATCTTCGTTAGTTGCTTTTATTTTTGGAAGCGAATTAACAATGAATGTAATTCAATTACTTTTATTTAAGCCACGAGCTCAGTAAAAGAAGATGATCATTGTGCGAAATTGAATGGAGCGAGAAATCGTTAGTAGTTGTAGTCATAGAAGTAAATCTATATTATAATAATAATGGAGAAGTCGCCTACGACACGTGACGGCTTCTCCTTTAATATATTACTAGTACTTTTCCCGCACGTTGTACGGGTGAATATTTTTATTGAAATTTACCGTTTTAGTTTCCCCTCATACCATGAATATGTTTCATTGAATTGAATTGTTGTCATGTTATCAATTACAACCCCTGTTATAATACAATAACACTTATAATCACAAACAAAAGTCTCATCATTTCGGTCAAGTTTGATATCTTAAACAAAATATTGGACATATTAATTTTCTACAAACATATTGCTCTTGCTTCTTGTCATGTTGTTCTTCGAAATCTTTTATTATCATGATGAAGTACTTTTTTTCTTGAGACAATCGATACTTCAAATTTGACAAAAAAATAGTAAATCACCCGCTTCTACGCTTCTTCTAGTATCCATCCTAATTGAAGGCAAAGAAAAGAAACCTTATAGTTTTTAGCTTAAGAAAACCGAATTCAGATCCTCTATGATATTTGATCTATTACACATCATTCTACACCTTTTAAATTGATCTAAATTATAAACCAATTTGATAAAGATACCTTAAGTTTAAATGTATAAACCCTATATAGCTAAATAATTTAAAAAATGATATTTCGCGTGTGTGTTGTTATAATACTTAGACCCTTAATTAGAAAAAGGAACTCTATTTTTAAGTGTATAAACATTAAGAGGCCAAAACATTAAAAAAATATTATACCTCTCAAATTGACGGATTGCGAAAATTAGTTGGGCATGACTTGTGTATTTAGAATTTTTTTATGAGTACTCGGTTAGGTTTTAGATGCAAGAAATTGATAGATTGTAAATAATAACTAATCAAAATAACATTCTTATAGTTGGTGTTTTGTATCAAAGATTTGACAAAAGACTCTTAAATATAAGGGGAAAAAAATTTCATCCTTTTCAAAATCAAATTGTATCCACCCATAATACTATAAAATTAGAAGCAAAGTCTTCACAGATAAAAAAAATCTCCACAAGGAAGAAGTGTGGACACTTTTATATTGCCACTAAGAATAATAGCTAGATATATAATCACATAATAAACATTCATTGGCACGTCTATTGCTATTGGAGATCTTTTAGGCAGACCCGATGAATCAAGTGCATGTGCTCCAGACCTGCAACATGGTGTTAAACCATTTCAGAGTCCATTTTCTCCGACTAAGAAAAATAACTACACATCTAATTGTCCACTTACATTTACAGATTTAATTGTAGGCAAACTCAGTAAATTCTTCAATAATAATCTAGAAGAAATAAACGGAAAAAATGCAGCCCCTGACACTACAACATGTCCCATTTAATTATTCAATAATAACTGCACATCTAATTCTTCAATAAGAAATAAACGGAAAAACCCCCAGAAAAGTGCAAACATATGTTCAGATATTAGAGAATCGAAGCTTGAATATCAATCATAATCTAGAAGAAAAATGCAGCCCCTCGCACTACAACATGTCCCATTTAGTTTCCTTAGAGAGATTCTCAGTAAATTCAACATACCATACCTCTCTGCGAAATTGTTGAAGTGTCATCTTCTTCACCGGTAAATCATAACCTCATAACGCCAAATAATAGCAATATCCTTCAAGTTCCTCTCTCTTCAGACTCAAGCAATTTTCTGCAGGGTTTAAAAATGCTCCGGGCAGTCACTGACCTCCTGGATAAGCTGAGTTTTCACGTAGGATACATTGGGGGTTAACAGAGAATGAAATTTCCATCTCTTCAAGTATGCTCTTCCAGTAAACCCGACTAAGTTGGCCAAAAAGAACATTATTACAAAGAAAGATCAGCATACTTCCGGGTTTTCGATAGAGAATGCCTGGAAATTCGAGAAGCTCGATAAAGGATCCTTGTATCTAGAACCAAGAAACTCCTTACCACGTCTCTCAAGAAGTTGGCCAATGTTGGATAATTTTGCACTTTTCCCTTCACATATCACGAGAAAGATGGTCCATTTAAGATCAAAATCCATATAACAACCCAATATGAGTGACTGTGAAGACCAAATAATTTAACTCAGGTACTCCCGCCTAAGTGGAATACAACTACAACAAGAACTTGAGTTATTTACACAATTTACACAAGAATATACAAACAACACAACCAACCAAACAACCCAATCATAAATGAGAATATTCATTAGAGAAAGACAGATATTACATTCAAAAAATCCCCAATCAGTAATCAATTTGGTAAGTCAAATCAAATTGCTATTAACATAGAAATGAGCATGTAGCTTGCAAAATAGTTCAGCCACAATCTTAGCCAAGCTCAAGGTCAAAGTTAATAGTGGCAGCTCAGCTACAAGCGTACAAGTCTACAACTACACCTATTGATCAAGCCATCTATAACCAAGTTACAAAGAGACCTAGACCAAAAAGGCCATATACCAAAAAAATCCATAATTTCTTCAATCAATTTGGGAGATATAGCACTGATCCAGTTTATTCATCTTTGCTTGAAACTCTCTAAAACCTTACTTACATTTATAAGGAAGAAACATGTGGACTATTTAAGGAAGAGAGTGGTTTCTTAATTTTGTAAAACGTAGACACGTGGCTCAATTTTTAGCAAAGATTTTGCTTCTGGTTTTATAAGTATTAGGGTGGGATGACTAAATTCAATACCTCTTCACAAGTTTTCATACAATGAATAGAAAGACTAAATGTATCACTTAGATACCAAATGAGAGAGCCTGATAGAGAGAGATGGAGAGCTATTGGAGGCAGTACCTGGACTTGGCCCTAACCTTCGCATCAACCACCTTGGCTGCTACTCTTGAGATCTCCCATTGGTTGTAGAGAACGTGAGCAAGGAAAATGGGATGAGAAATTGATTTAAACCAAACGCAGTGATAAAGATAAAAGAAAGTAAAAAGAAAGAAATTTTTTCCAATTTTCTTTTCCTTGACAAACAGAAGCATATTTCATCATATCCTACTATAACAGACCCTGAATTACAAGCAAACACACATTCCATAATTTGAAGGTTGATCCTCACCAGCTTAATCTTTTCTTGCAGACCCAATTACAAGCAAACACACATCAATTTTAAAATCATATCACATTTCATCATAAGTTAACACATCAAATAATAAAAGTCCATGAAACTAACCTTGAAGTTGTGAGTGATTCAAACTCGCTGAGCAAAGGGGCATGTGTAAGATGTATACAACCTTATTCCATCGCAAAGACAAACAAAACCAACACTAAATGGTTAGATTAAGGCATTCGCATTTCACATCCACAAAGCTGCCTAATTTGGGGACACGAAGGTGGCCCGCCAAGTGTTCGACCTTCGATAAAGTGAAAATTCATAAATTTTGTTCGAAAACCTAACAAACAATAATTTGTTCATCATAAAAGAAACTCCAATTTATAGTGCCCGTGAATATATACCTTAAGCTTGGAACCCTTTTCAAAGCTATTTCACAAGCTTAAATATATGACGGGTTTGTATCTGCTATATTCGTAATAAATGGTAAATTAAGGACTAATGAGGAAGAAGGTTATGATACAAGAAGGGGTGAAGAAAATATCCTGAAAATATTAGGGATAAAAGACAGTTTAGCCTGCAAAATTTAAATAACATAACAAAAAAAATTGGAATAAAGTTAAAATTAGGAGTTAAAGAGATGAGAATCTAAGAGTATACTCCAGATCAGTTCATGCAACTTATAAGATATTATACCATTTAATTTGTAACTAAATATAGAGACATGCAAACTAAGTGAAGCATTCTGCATTCATCACAATTTTAAAAGAAAATATGATCAATCATTTCAAAGCCAACAAAATCAATTGCATAAACAAATAGTCACAAGGTCATATTACTCACACGTCCATGGTGAGTCTTCAAGCCTCGATCGTCCACCCTACAGTTTCCATGGATGAGCAATATCTTCACTCGTACCTTCTGCAGTGTGGACAAAGACAGAAAAAAAAACTATATTGGTTGTTCAAATTTACAAGTTACTCTTTAGACAATTTCAACAACACATATCCTTCTCATCAAGATTAGGCTCATTTTGAACTGCGATCTTTCAGAGTCAAATAGAACATTTTCATCTCACCCTCCCAAACAAAAGAGAAATGTGTACAGTTGTAGTGTCTTCACTGGCATGCACTGCTTTCCAATCACAAATCTTTTTTCATACATTAACAAACATAATACTTCTCATTCTAAGAAATTGTTATAGGATAACTTGCCTGGCTGCTCCTCAAGCTTACCTTTGAAGATAAAAAAAAATTTCATCCAAAAGTTTTAGGTAGGTGATATTTCTATTTGGTAAGTGACTCCTCCTCAAAGGACTAATTTGCTTGCTAGCTCTTCAGGCCTCAAAATTTCTTTAAAGGATTAGATTTTGCATTCCAAAAGTTACATTTATAGTGTGCAAGTGAATCCCCTTTGATATTTGAATTAAAGAACACCGTACTCATTTGATTGTTAAATTGATAACTCATTCCAAACTAATATCCGCTAGTTAAAAATATATGAAACAGGAAAGACATGTGTAAGCAATATCCAATTCCTGAAATTGGGGATCACATGGTTGCGATAAAAAAGGGTCAGCAGCAACCAAAATCCACAAACATCGAAGTAAACAAATCAACTTTAACAGCGGAATACGTCAAAGAGAACAAATTTTCAATCATTTCACTCTCACGACACAAGTTTATATCCCTAGTAAACAACTCGCAGCAGAAAACACCAAAGATTCAGAGAATCATCAAACCTGAGCGTATATGCAAGTAGAAGGATAAGCTTCGGAGTCCATATACACGACGTGGAGAGAAATCGAGACAAAATCAACCGCATAGCCTTTGCTAGTATCCACCTCGCTCAGCCATATTACCTGTCTACACACCGCCATCCTCGTTAAAGAAACAATCGTAAGAAGTTGAAATTGAAGAAAAACGCACAAAGAGAGGAGTTACCTCGGCATCTAGCTCAACATTAAAACAATTCAAATCCAACCATACCCACAGATTGTGCCGCCGCGCCGACTGCCGATAGAATGATCGATTGCATCCTGCCTCCAACAACAATAGCCACAAATTGAAATATCAACTTTGTCATCCTGAACCTCCGCCTCAATACTTGTACTTTCTTTCCCCGTTTGTTCTCTTTCTTCTCCAACACAAAGAGGGTACTAATTAATCAGAAAAAGGCGAGGAAAATTTTCATATATAAAAAAAAAGTATTCTAGAGCACTCGATGAAACTTGTGTGGTGTGTATACTATTATCCATCCATAAGAGAAGAAGCATTTCTTTGAACATCTAAAATTGAAGAATTTTAAACTAAAAAAGTTGTAAATCAAATCTAAAAATTATCAAGATTCCCATCGATTCCATAAAACAGAAATCGAAGCCAACCCTAATTAAGCAGTTGTACGCACTTGAAAAAGAGGGAAACTTATAAATGTGAAGATTTTCCAAAAGAAGTGTGGTCTGGAGAAGAGGAAGGGTGCTTTGTTGGATCGACATCCTTGTGACATCAGATCAACTTCTTGAAAGAGGTGAGCCTAGGAATCAAAATTAACAGGGTCCGGTAAGTCACAGGAAACCACATAGGTGGATCGGAACGTTCAGAAACTCAGGGTACAAGGAGAAGTATGTAAATGCGATAAAAAATAAAAAAGCAAATTGATACTATATTGGCAACAACTAGTGATCAAGAAAAGAACACGAAAGAAAGAAATCATCACCATCGACAAAATGTGGCTTCTCAGTAACAATCAGGAGTATTTCCACAACTTCATTCATCCTAGGTCGGATGTTTGGATCCAACAGCAAACACTCCTTCGGTAAGTAAGCCATTATGTGCATCTCCTCTTCAGGGAATAACCTTTCAGTTGAGGATCAGGCAACTTTGCAATTACACGCCTGCTAGTTTGTAACTGTGGTGCAACCTATAACAAAGAGAAAAGAAGACAATGTCTGCCTCATTTCTGGAATTTAGCTAACCAACAGTTGCACACGCCTATTCAGTACTTCAGTTCACTACCACACAAGATCAAATATGACATCATATATTGAAAGAAGGTCCTAAACTCAATTAATATTGCAAGCAATTTCAAATTCAATCAAGCATAGGAAGCAACTTGTTCAAAGGAAAGCCAAATTAAAATTCGATCAAAATGAAGCACATAGCAACAACAACCAAAATCAATCAATATTGCAAGCAATTTCAAATTCAATCAAGCATAGCAAACAACTTGTTAAAAGGAAAGGCAATTTCAAATTCAATCAAACTGAAGCACATAAGCGCAGTAAGAAAATTTAAGCAATTTCAGCCCCAACCTGAAACCCTAGCCGGAGATTTGAAAAAATTATGACATCTCGGATCCAGTAGAATAGAAGAAGAAGAGTGATGGACTACATCGCTGAATCGAAGTCAATGGATGATTGTTGAAATCGCCTGAAGAAGGAGATGAGAGAGTGGAAGAAGATGTAGAGGAGTTGTGATGTGATGTCGGTTCTCCTCCGGTTCTGACGGCATGTCTGGACCTTTAGAGGTCTGTCCACGACACATACCCGACAAACCTCTACCAGGCAAATTCGCCTCCCCAATCGGCCTCCTGAGATTAGGGTTCACAGGACTCCTGACAGGCGCAGCACATCAGAGCCACTGCTCTCGCCGCCATCCTTAGAAAAGAATATCGGCGTCTTAAACCTCGAATCCTCCTTATTTACCTCAACATCGGCGCCGTCACGGCCTCGACCGACGCCGGAGAAGGATTTCTCCGAGGAAGGGACTGGATCCGGAGCAGCAAGTGCGTTGAAAGACGGGAGGAATGAAGAGGAAGGCAAGGATTTGCCTCTGCCATGGCCGCGCCCGACGATTGGGGCAGCAGATTGGGTCGGAACGCCAGATGCCTCGCCGGATTCGGGCTTCTCCGGCTAGTTGGCTATGAACTGGAATCGGGACAGGACGGTGCCCCCTCGGCTGGATCCGTCGCCGGAGGAGGTTGAGTAGGTGGAAGAGAGTGGGATGAAAATAAAAGACATTGCTTCTGGAAGAGAGGAGGTTAAGGAAGAACGATTTGAGGAAGAAAGCGGAGTTGAGCGGTTAAAGAGAACGTGGTTTCTTAGGCTGCTCAAAGTTGGACACGTGGCTCAATTTTTTGTGAAGACATTGCTTCTAAAATAATAAGTATAAGGGGCGGATTTTTTTAAGATTAATTGAATTAATTGATTTATTTTAATGGTTTGTTGATTTTTAATTGATTTATTTTAATTGTTTGTTAATTTTTAATTGATTTATTTTAATTGTTTGTTATTTTATTGTCAAAATCTAAACTTATCTAATCTAATTTAGAGGAGATCCTAACCAAATCTTAAAAAATCAACGTGATGTAAATATATATGATTGATTTGGATGAGGCTATTAGTAGTTTTTTTTTTTTGAAGATTAATTGAATAATTTTAATTATTTGTTAATTTTTAATTGATTTATTTTAATTGTTTGTTAATTTATTGTTAAAATCTATACTTATCTCATTTAGAGGAGATCCTAACCAAATCTTCAAATATCAACGTGATGTAAATATATATGATTGATTTTGATCCGGGACGGATATTTCCACCGCTAATTTTTTACTATTTCCACCGCTAATCACCGCATAGGTATGCGGTGGTCTTAATCAACTTTTTCCCAAACCCACTGTATATACATGCGGTGGATCCGTTGACCGTATACAAACACACCGCATACCTATGCGGTGGGTTATGACGACCGTATACATGCGGTCAGGTTTTTGGACAATTGAAAACGGTTTGTAGAAGTGGTCCAAAACCGTCGCCATAACCCACCGCATACCTATGCGGTAGGTAATGGCGACGGTTATGGACCGTTATGGCGACGGTTTTGACTGTTATGACGACGGTTCAAACACACCGTATACCTATGCGGTGAGTTATGGCGATGGTTTTGGACCGTTATGGCGGCGGTTTTAGACGTGTACACTTCTCGACCCACCACAAAGTATTGCGGTGGGATCGTTGACTGTCATTAAACCCACCGCATACCTATACATTGATTAGCGGTGTAAATAGTAAAAATTAGTGGTGAATTTATCATCACCTATTTTGATCCCCTCAACCTGCTATCGGTAGATTCTTTTTATTATTTATTATAAATTAAATTACTTATTTAAATACACAATTCATTCATTTTTCCCTAAATCTTAACCGATTGATTTTCTTTTTAAATTTCTTTTTATTAATTTCATTAAAATTATTTTGAATCGGATATTATTTCAATTTTGAATTTGAATAACAATTCGGATAAACTTAAATAACTTAAAAAATCTAATTGGTTTTCTTTTTACTATTTATTATAAATCAAATTACTTATTTAAATACGTAATTAATTAATTCGTTCATTTTTCCCTAAATCTTAACCGATTGATTTTCTTTTTAAATTTGTTTTTACTAATTTCATTAAAATTATTTTGAATTGGATATTAGTGCGATCTTGAATTTTACTAACAATTCAGATAAACTTAAATAGCTAACAAAATCTATATTGGATCTTTTCCATAAGATTTGTATACAAAAATACCCTTGTGTCTTCAATTCTATAAATTTTATCATCTCTCCATCAATGTGTCTTTCTCACTGTAAGTTTTTATTCATCATTCTAATTTATTTTAAATTTATTGCAATCTTGTCATCGATCTAATTTTTAGCGTTTTATCTTTCTACTTTTATTGTTTGTTTATAATTTATTCGAATTGGCTCTTAATTAGTATGTGCATGCAACTGTTTGTTTATAGGATAAGATAGTGTAAAAGTACAACTTTGGGAATCGACTTGATTTAGTTCAATTTATGTTTTTCTACCCCCACTCAATAAGGTTATAGTTTTCGAGGTGAGTAATGTACAAATTTCTATTCTATAATTATAATTTACAAATTAAAATATTAATGTCTTTCTATGATCTTTTAACTAGATGTGGATGGTTTCATTTCTCTATTGGGATCAAAATTTCCCTATATTTTCAAAATCATAATTCTTTTTTTTTATTAAAATAAATATGTATGTGTGTTAAAGATGTTATAGGTAATCCAATTCGACCGGTTATCAATTCTCTTGCACTCACATTTATATAAAAATTAAGATCGTTATGTTTGTAGTTTGTCGTTGTTGCTGTGAATTCCCATCTCTCCCTTTATTATGTTTGATTTGAAATATATGCAATTGTTAATGAAATCTCTTTTAATATATATGTACGATAAAAACAAATCTCAACTATGTATACTAAAGATAAAAACAAATCTCAAGTATACCTAACAAATCACAATAAGTAAATAAATAAATTTACTAAATAATTTTCAAATATAAATAATACATTCATTTATATCGTTCCATAGTATAATTGATAGATGACAGATGCATTCAAATATGACAAATGCATTCGAAGAGATGAAGAATAAATTAAAGAAAAACAATTTCAACTTTAAATAATAGTACATTTCATATATAATTTATGATTATTTTTACATACATGCATTTGAGTACAAATATTAACCAACAATGGGATAAAATTCTGTCTTTAATTACAAATTTTCAAAGTTTTTTTTTACCATTAACTATATAATAATTAACCATGTTTAGATGTGAATAGTTGTAATTAGAGTTTAGATTTTATTTGAAAAAGTTATTTATACATTTTCGAATATTAAATATATTAATTTAACAAAAAGCCCTCACTTTTAGTGCGGGTAATAAACTAGTTCAACAAAGAAAGTAGCAACGAACTCGTTGATGGCAAGGAGAAAGCGAGCTGATTTCAACAATGAAATCGTTGATTAAGTGAGATCAAAGCTTTTTTACTTGTCACGAAGCATCTGTCTAGATAGTTTTTTAGGAAGCACTAGCCACTAGGTGTATTTTGGGGTATTTTGAGAAGAAAAATGGATGGTGGACTTTTGGTTTAAGTAGGAAGGAGGATGGACAACTAGCTAATTATGCTTTTTATAGTGAACAATAGTCTTTTTACACATACAAATTTCCCTTTTGCGGAGAAAGAAGGATCCATCATCATATGTAAAAATTGTTTTCATTTTTTTTTCCGCTTCTTATACAACCATAAAATAGGAAGGGAAGGAGGGAGCTTAATTATGACAGCTCTGAGTTCGGAAGGAGTTATTGTTCCTACTTTCTGGCAGTGTTACCCATGTAATGTTTGACTTGTTTTCTAACGGCTTATTTAGTTGAAGTGCAAGAATGGGGTTATGCGTGGCTTTCTTCGACGCCTTTCTCCTTCATTTTCATTTCTGTCTCCGGAAGTATGCCTTGTTTGTTTGTTTTGTGTATTTTGCCTCTTGATAATTTTCCGTTCTTCCTTTTGGATTTCGAATAATTTCTTAATTAAAAAAAAAAAAGGAAGCGAAGGACCGAAGACGGAATGTGTCAGGACACAACTGGAGAAGGCAACAAGTGCACGTGAACACAAAGAAGCCCATCCAAACAGGGGCCCATTTGGCATGTGCCAGCCCATTCTCTCTTCATGTGTCCTTCATTTGTTCACTGTTAGTGTGTTACTGTCCAACCCCACTCCCACTTTTGTGTTCTCACTTATTATTCCTTTTTTTAAAAAAAAACTTTATATTTGTTTAGAAAATTATATTTATTTATTTTTTGATGAAAAAAATTATATTTATTTCAGTGAGAGTATGAGAGATGTGCGATTTTATTAATCATAATCAAACTTTTGAAATTGCGCAAACACATTTGAAGCAAGGAAATATATATTTCTTTTATACGGTAGTTGATATGAAAATGCAATATAGACCGCTGATCGCACTTTGCGTAAGTGGTACTGAGCCTCCTCAAAAATTCCCGCAAGGGGTTTCTGGGGTATGGGGCCGCGAAGCGGTGGGGCCAGTCACTATAAAAAGTTTACACTACCAAAGTTTTCAACCATTCCGGAATGGCTCACTGGAAAGGACTTGTGGATAATAGTCACAAGTCCCCGGTTCGAACCCCGAAATGGCCGCTCTTTATTTACCAATTCAAGGATCACATATTCCGTTTCTTTCCTTTGTGAATGATATCATAATCTTTGTCAAAGTATCTCAGGAATCGCGTGTTAAGTTAAAAAAAATTATTGACGAATACTGTCAAATTTCGGGTCAAAAAGTAAACTTCAACAAAACAGCGTTCCATGTAACAAAAGGTTTATCGGCAACCCAAAAACTCCAAATCCAAAGCACCCCCCTTATAATGAACCAAGTAGCCTTGGACAAATACCTAGGATGCCCCATAATAAACGGTAGGGTTGACAAAGAAACCTTTGAAAATGTTGTTGGAAAATCGAAAACGCAGCTGACAAAATTGAAAACGAACACCCTCTCCCAACAAGGAAGGGATGTTTTAATAAAAGCAAACCTTATGGCTAAACCCAATTACGTTATGCAAAACTTTATGCTTCCGAAAAGTGTGAACAATGAATTAGACAAAATAAATAGATGTTTCTTCTGGAATAAGGACAAAAAATATAAACCATTGTCATGGAAAGTTCTTGCGGAACCCCACAACCAATTGGTCAGAATAATTCAAGAAAAATATTTAAAAGAAGACTAAATTTGGGATTACAAAAGAAAGAAAAGCTTGTCGTGGCAATGGGCCAAGCTGATTGACCTAAATGATGAATTCTACGATGGGCTCATCTCGCAAATTGGAAATGAAAAGACTGTTAAATTCTTGAAAGATAAATGGCTAAATGAGGATAGAAAGCTTAAGGGCCATAGACTAATCCATCAAATTGATGATCAAGAAAGAGTTGATGAGGATAGAAAGCTTAAGGGCCATAGACTGTTAAATTCTCGACGATGACACAATGGTCAAGAGCTGAGATGCAAAGCAAGGAGAAGAGTCTTATCATGACATAAGGTAAGTAGGGATCAAAACGAATCTAAAGAACTACGTGAGCTTTCATTCCTCTTCCTCGAGAGATACGTACACAACTAGAAAACCGGTTCATACCCTTCTTCTTTTTTTTTTTTTAAACTTAAAAAACTTTTTTAAAAAATAACATGTCATGACCCGGCGGGTCAAAGGGTCGACCCTTGACCCGGCGGGTCACCACAACCCGTTGACCCGTAGTTTGGAAGGGTCAGGGTTAGGGTTAGAGATATCCCGACCCTTGACCCGGCGGGTCGGACCCTTGACCCGGCGGGTCCGACCCGTGCTCATGTCTACTAATTACTAGAACAAAAATGGGCCTATTTGCAAAATTATAATAGCAGGCCCAAAATTTGCTAAAGTATACAAGTCTACCCCATGCAAAAAAAAGGCCCGGTGGAAGGGGACTGTTCATGACCGGGGATAACAGGTTAGGAGGGGAGTCGCATGTTCCTTCTTCGTAACCAGAGTCGTTCCTCTCCATCTCCTTTCCGCCGCCTCTCTTCTACCTTCTCCTTCCTCTTGGCATCGCTTTCTCCCTCCTTTTACATGAAACTGGAACCCCGTAGCCTTGGTGGAGAACATAATCAGTGACCCTCTTCATCTGAGGATGAGAAGAACCAGCCCTATCTGAATCCCCATAGCCGATATCAACCCTTCTGTCGTCCTGCACTTCCGGGGCTTCTACTACATCCCTTGGGTTCTCAAGCCCCTCTAGGGCCACCTCGCCGATGTCTTCCCCATCTCCGGCTACCGCCACCGCCCCTACTTCCTCTTCGCGGGTTTCATCGGCGGCGTCTTCGTCGTGTCGCTGGCGTTCATCCGTGACCTCCCGGCAGGGCTGGTGCTTAGCTCGATGGTGGGGTTCAAGGCGGGGATGGCAATTGGAGAGGTCACAGTCGATGCATACATTGCAAGGAAGAGCATCGAACATAAGTCGCTGGTGCCGAATATGCAGTCTCTCCGGGGGTTCTGTTCGTCGGAGGGATCGTCTTAGGTTACCTGTCTAGCGGGGTTTTCGTTCAGAAGCTTAGCCCTCAGGTCAATTTCAAACCCTAATATTTCCTCAAGCTCTCAATTGAATGTTTTCACTGTTAGATCAGTTGTTGTGAACATGGAATTTGAATCTTTTGAATGTGAATTTGTCAATTTGTGATGGTCATGTTCAATGTTTGATTCTTTTCACCATTAATCTATCATGGATTACAATAGGAAAAGGTTTTGCTTACTACATGTTGATCTATATAGGATTAGATATCGGATTCGAACTATAGAATGGAGCACGGGAAATCAGTCACCACTTGTTCTGTTGTTCCAATTCAAATTATAGTTGTGATTTGTGATATGTTTGGTGTAGGAAGCACTTGGGTTGCTCACAATATTGTTGTAAGGAGGAAATCAAGTATGAAATATAATGAAATAATTCAAACCAGATTTAGGCCCACGCAAATAATTACAAGACTCCCTCCAATGTAGTAAGAGAAAGTCAAGATCGAATCCACGAGGAAGCGTGTCAGCGGATCCTAGGCAGCTGTAAATCTCACAGAAAAGCAAGAAGAAAAGACAGAAACAAAGAAACAAGGAAAGAAAGACAGAAATAACAAACGAAAGCATGAAATAAAAGCAAAGACAGAAACTTACTCGATCTCGACAAAGCAATACTCGAGGTCGACAAAGGACAGCAAAGACAGAAACTAAAAATCGACGACAACAACAACTCGATCTAGACAAGACCCTACTCGATCTCGACAAGGTGCAACTCGAGATCGACAAAGGTTTCCTCTAGATCGACTAAAAATGCAGAAAGTATAAATTACAATTTCGAACACAGATTTCAGATTTCCAACAGAAATAAACTCAAATTATGAAAGAACTTCCAAAGCCAGGTTATCAACGCCACAACGATAACCATGCAAAGTAACACATAAATGCATAAAAGATCATGCTTTCCATCAAAATAACTTTCGTTACTAACAAATAGGCATATAGAGGCTTTCGCATAAACCCTAATTGTTACTAACCCTTTTCACATAATTAATCGAAGTTGCATTAAGAACACTTTCGCTTCAATAATACAAACAAGGATCATCTTCAACTCTCGCAAAAGAATCATGCTAATAGGGATAGACGACGAATTGCATAAAAAGATCTGACCTTTACCGCATCACCTCACATGGCCACCGTCGGGCTCACCCCAGCCCCAG
This sequence comes from Persicaria tinctoria, assembly GCA_037127255.1. Classification (NCBI taxonomy): domain Eukaryota; kingdom Viridiplantae; phylum Streptophyta; class Magnoliopsida; order Caryophyllales; family Polygonaceae; genus Persicaria; species Persicaria tinctoria. Next base: position 38,123,169 of record JBANSL010000007.1, read on the forward strand.
AAGTGGGTGGACTACTCGCTCTTCATCGTAATAGCAGCCCCAGAAGTAGGTGGACTAAATTCAAAGCCTTTACAATCCCGGCTATCCAACTTTCGCTGAACGCCAAAACCCTAAAACCTTTGAACTCCTAAACCTCTATGTGTAACTATGTCTCTGAAATTGAATGATGAAAAACCATCCCCTAGGGCTTTATTTATAGCCTTCTATTACTTGCTATTCAGGGATAGAAACATCTATCTATATCTAAAATTACATCTAAAAAGCATAATGATAAATAAAAGCAACAACATAATTAAATCTAAATAAGGGAAAGTATATCTAAAATAGGTAGAATGTCTTCTTGTTGATAGATCTTGTCTTCCATAGATAGAACTTGATGGATCTCAGATAGACTCGGCTTCCTTTGGCCCCAAGGATTCCCAAACCGAGTAGGATAGTCAAACCGCGTAACGCGGCTCATCGATCTCGACCAGGGCTCGTCGATCTCGAGTAGACATGGTCGTTGACTTGGGCTGACTGGGCTTCTCGGGTAGCTCTGCTCGATCAAGCTCGGATCTTGACTCCTGGGTCCCCGATCTCGACAACACAACTCGAGATCGTGTGTGGCCTGGTGTGGTCGAGGAACTCCTCCTCGGCATGGACTCGGACTGGCGCATGGTCGTCCTCGATCTCGACAAGCCTCCTCGAGATCGAGTAGGGTTGGCTCGGTGTCTCCGTCTTTGGCTTCTCGACATGGCACAACTTCATCGACTCCGGACATGGTGTCTAGGCGTTGTCGATCTCGACAAGATGTACTCGAGATCGAGTAGGGTTTTTGGAGTCGGGTTGCCTCTGGCTCAGTTTCTCGATCAGTGCTTAGTCGACAAGGTCTATGCTCGGACACTCTCGTCGAGATCGAGTAGGTTTACTCTAGATCGAGTAAACATGGGTTCCTAGCTTGATTCGACTGGTTCCGCTGCTTCTTGGCCTTGGACTTCTGTAGTTGAATTCCGAGCTTTTCCGACTTTTCTCAGAACTGCTGTAATTTGCCTCGAATTCTGCGAAATTAAACAGAAACTGGTGTAGATTCCATAATTTGGCGAATAAACATAAACTACATAGATTCTATATTATACTAGCCCAGATGCATGAAATGTATGCAGAAATCGATATAAAAGTTATTGTAAAACATGACGGATTCAGCTCACAACAAATATCACCAACTGCAATGGTGATTTTGGGGTTTGTGATGTATGAGATGAGGGTTGTTAACAAAGATCAGGGCAGCCCCCATAAGCAGGTAATCAAACTCCACTTTTGATTTAGTTCCTTCGTTGTTAAACTTAAAAGAAAATGTTAGGTTCATGTTGCTATGTTAGGCTGCTATGTGTGGGGTCTGATTTTATATTTTTCTTCGTTCCTTATTGTTTATGTTACTACTTCTACAATCCTAATATAAATTGCGCAATTCCTCACTCATACATAGGGTTGTAGTTTTTATAGAACCGTAGGTCAGTAGGTGTTAGTAAGGTTTAGGTTAAGAAACCATTTGTGATTGTGTGATTTTGAGAAAATGTGACTGGTAAACATAAATATTACTTCATTATCAATTGGATTAGATGTACCCAGGTGGATCAATGAAGGCGCATTTCAGTTCACGACTACCCTCTAAACCTTTATGTTAGTAACCAACTACATGATATAGTGAAACAATGTAGTACTATACTGACAAATCCTTTTTTAGAGGATATTGTAAGATACATATTCCTAATCTTATGTTGATAGGTTGTATAAAAGGAAAATGGAGTACTTAATGGTAAGACCTTACTAGTAAGATGATAATCTAATCACCAAGTATAGCCCTACTGGTATGATGGCAATGGTAGGATCTTAGGATGATAACAACAAGGTATGTTCAAATTAATGGTAAGATAAAAATACCCCATTGGTAGGATGTTGCTGTATCAACGAAATTCTCAAGTGTAGCCCAAATGGTTGGATGATAATGGTAAATTATTTTTAAACTAATGGTATGATAAAAATCCGGTATTGGTAGGATGCATCTGGAAATACATAATATCTTCGACACTTGAAGATACTTGAGACAAAATTAAGATTACAAATTTATACTCTCTCTTTTTGTTTCTTGCAAAATTATCACTTCTTGATGCCCAAATGATCATAAGGACCCATTGAAAATAACCTATTAGCTAAATTGGTATAGCGTTGTGTTTGCACACAAAGATGTGAGTTTGGCTCTCACATAGGCTAATACATAGTATGTGTTCATAAATCTCTCTGAACTTATACAATTATGAACCTGACAAAAAATATATAAACTAATGGTAGGACCAATTTATGAACATGGTAGGACAAATTCATAAATCTCTCTGAATTTATACGATTATGAACATGATAGGAAATATATACACTAGTGGCAGGACAAATTTGTGAATCTGGTAGGATAAATTTATGAATATCTCTAAACTTATAAAATTATGAACTGGTAAGAAATATATACACTAGTGGTAGGATAAATTTGTGAATCTGGTAGGGATAAATTTATGAATATCTTTGAACTTGATTGTGACAACAGAAAGTTATAACACAAGATCTTAATAAATTTGACAAATGTAAGTTGCCGTTCCTGCAACAATAACATTGTGAAGGCAGTGCTTGATCATGCTTTCTATGAGGATTTATTTCTGTCCTAAAGTGTTGGAAAATATCTCATGCCTATTATTTATTTATTTATTCCAAGTTTATTCACTCAGGCTTTAGGAATGTATTCCCGCTTCTCTTGCCCACATGAAGACAAGGCGTTCTTGATGTGATCGTAGTCACCCATGAGCTCGACTTGGGCCCGAGCACGTCAAGTGGTATCAGAGCAACAACAAGGGTTCCTCAAGTTTTCGGGTCAAAATGTTCAAGAAAACGAGTTCCAAGCCTTTGTTCGAAGAGTATATCTGATGGGCTATTCAAGCCTATGATGATGGGTATCTTCGTTGGAGTGACATGGATGGTGCCACATATGATGTAGTTGATCAAGAGCTCCGGAGGAGATATCGAAAGAGAATGGCTCGAAAGAATGAGGCTCGACATAAGAAGAAGGTTGAACCACCTTGGCAAGAGATCCACAAGCTCGCAGAAAATTCAATGTAACAAGTAAAGGAAATTCGAAAACTCATCAACTGATCATTGGGGTCGACTTTATCGAAGCCTACAATAGCCCCACCTCCCTCTTCAAAGATGACATCCCCTACGACCATGGGCGAGAGCAATGAGATTCAAGAAGGCAAGTCTAAGGATGTTCCGATTGAAATTACGAAGGTCGACCCTAAGCTTAAGAAATATGAGGAAATCATCCAAGTTCGCAAGGTGGCGCTTTTGATAAAGGAGAAACGAATACCAACTGACATGCCTAGATTTATGAATTCCATGTCGAGTAAGTGGTTGGATGCAACCTCTTTCATTCTGTCTTACATGCCTTTCATGAATCAAGAAGAAGAGAAGATTCAAAATCCTTTCAAAGAAGATACCACATGTCCAAAGAAGTCGCTCATGTTCATCACGGATTCGAGGACGAATCCTATTCAAAGGGAGGAGGATGATGTGATCGTAGTCACCCATGAGCTCGACTCTTTTTTCCTCCAATGGTTTGTCTTCGGAGCTAAACATCAATTTTCATTTGTGAAGACTGTTTGGCGACATCTTGGTATTTTGGCTTGTTCTGGATGTATAAAATTCCGATTTAAGCTAATGAGCACTTGTTGGAAAGATATTTTAAGTGGCTACAACTTTATTCAAGGATGCAATCGTCAATTCATCTTGGAAGATGGCCTAAATTTGGGATATTTGCAATAGTCCAAAAATCTACCAGCTTGTCGGAAATGCAATAAATGAAGACGGAATGCATTCAATAAAATCGGATTAAATGACGGAGCTTTAGAGATTTCTGAACTTCCATCTCTTTGATGGCAACCAAGACCATTCGTCCCCCCCCCCCTCATTATGGTCGCCCATCTCTCCGTCATAAATCTTGGAAACCCTTTCGTATTATCCGTCATTAGTTTATCGATTTATTTTAATTTCTTTTTTTTTTTTCATAGCATCAATATTTTCCTATATAAAGGGATGTAAGAACTTCTTTTGCAGACACGTTGAATTTGGAGAACAAGTGAGCCTTTTAGCTTCCAGTGATTCGGGTCAAGAATCTCGTTCTTAAGTGAGAGGTCGGGAACAAAACCTTCGGTGAGAGGCTGAAGGAGATTCCTTACTGAGAGATGAAGGAATCAAAGGGATCGGAAACACTCGGAGTGCGAGGCCGAGAGTGCGGAAGATCGAGTGTTGGAGAGAGCTCGGAGTGGGAGGCCGAGAGCAATCTTGCATCACATATCCCTCAACCCCCCATCCCCTACTTTACCACCATTCTAAGGCCTTCCATAGCCCCATCATCACCCTCAAGTCACCCCCAAAACGTCACCCAAAAAAACCCTCAATACCTCTCAAACAAGCCCTATTCGGAATCATCTCTACTCAGAAACGTCTCGGTAAAACTCTGTTTCCCACTTCGTCTGACCTCCAATTGATGAGATCTGCCCCAATACGCGACCGTGACTTCAATAGCTACAAAACTAGTAATCGCACACCCCTAGAAGCCAAGCCAATCGGCGGAAAATCGGCATTCTTTGTCAATTGATCTGCTGCTCCAGAAACTGCCAACAACTTCCTGGCTTCTCAGAACTCTGGTCACCGGTCCTTTTGCTCGAGCCCAGGCCTGAGCGCGTCAGTTCTCCATTTCAATTATGTTGTGGATATTGAATCAATTAGGTTTTGTCCTAATATTTCCAGGACTAGTATTTGATGAGTTAAGAGGTAGTCGGCAGTGCGCATAGACTTGTAGCATCAATTTCATTTTCATATAACATTTTCTGAAAATTTTGGAATCAATATAGGTTGATGATTGGTTGTGCCAAGCTCCCACTCTCGGGAGCCCACCAACCGCCGAACACGACCTTCAGATAAACCCTGTGACCTGGGGTACGACATGGGAACAGAGGATCAACTTGGGGGTAGTTCAGTTATAAGAAAGAGGAACAACTACAAAAGATAGGTACAAGATCACTTACCCATCGCTGTCACTGCTACCGGACAAACTTCTTGCACTTTTCCAGGTATGGAAGGACAGTTGTACGCTATTGGTAGGACTGAAATATTCTATTGGAAGGATGGGGACTATATCGTTTCCTGGGATGAACGGGTTGCTTTTCCCCCGTCTTCTCCGCTTCTCTCCTACTCTGCCTCACTTTTTGCAGAGCATGTTATGGTGTTTCAAATCATCCTCTCAGGGTTATATATGTTATTGGGGGACACCCATCAATGCAATCATTGCATTTTCCCCTCATAAATCCTACTCCATTTCCCTAAAGGACAAACCCTGTTTTGACGCCAAAACTGCACTGACAGGCCGCCAAATAAGCTACAGTGAATCCCTTTCCCTAAAGGACAAACCCTGTATGGAAAGACAGGTTCAGTCTATTGGTAGGACCAATTCTTTCTATTGTTAAGATGGGCAGTGTACAGTTTGCTGAAATGAACGGAGGATGCCTTTTGGTGTCAAATGTCACTTACAGCTACAGTGTCCACCCCCTCCCCCCTTCACCTGCTACTTTCCCATCCGGTTGCCCAAATTTTTTGCAAAACTAGACCATATTCTACCATTAGCAAATTTGCAATGTACTAGTCTAGTTTTGGAATGTTTTTTTTGGTCTACTTTTGCAAATTGGCCTAAAATTAATCTCAAAATCAAATGTCAACGAGATAGAATTATTTTCTTGTATATGGAAAGTTGAATGTCCACCAAAGATAAGAAACTTCTTATGGAAAGTAGGATTGGACGAATTACCTATTAAGCTAGACTCTGAAACAAATGGATTCATACACCCATGGGTTGTATCATCTGTAACTATAGGTAGGAAGACGTTATCCATCTCTTCATGGAGTGCCTGACAACTTTAAGAATCATTGGATCTTCTGATAAAGATATTGAACGAAAAATAGCAAATACTGACAAAAGTAATCAAAGTATAAGGACCATTACCAATGAAATATTTTGACAACTAAACCATGAGCAAAATGCCAGTCTGGCTTTCTCCTTATGTTGCATTTGAACGAAAAGGAAAAAGATTATATTGGACAACCAGAACTTACGAACAACAGATGAACTAATAGCCATAATCAAATACCACATGCAAAACTAGAAAAAAAAAACTAAAGAAGATGACTCATATGATGAAGAAGGAAAGAAACTATGAGTCAAACCTAGAGATAACTCTCCCAAAAGGAATATCATTAGATGGCGTAAACCTGAGCATGACGTCTTTAAACTTAGTTTTGATGGCGCTAAATCTTTATCCAGTTCTGCTTATGCAGGTTTTGTTATCAGAGATGATGATGGTAGGGTGATTGCGTGCGATGCTAGTAGATGCGGGATGTCGTCTGCGCTCTAGGCTGAGACAGTTGGTCTGCAGCTCGGGTTGCAAGAACCTCGAAGGTTGGGGATCCGAAGAGTTGCGGTGGAGGGAGATTGTCTCGCGATCGTGAATGCTATCAATAGTTTATGGTCGACTCCCTTAGAGATCAAAATCCTTATGTTGGATACTCTTCATTTGCTTTGCTTGTTCGAGACGATTTTTGTGTCCCACATTTTCAGGGAGGCTAACAAAGTGGATGATCGACTCACTCATATGGCATTGGTGTCTGGCTCATCGTCTTGCAGTTCTGATTTACAGTTTCAAACTCTCGTTCGTCAGGATGCTCTTGGATGGTGGTACAACCGTGGTTGACACCCCTAAATTCTCGCCTCTATAAAAAAAAATACATTCTAAATCTAGGATATAAAACGGTGTGATCTCTTCTTTGAATTAACCAATTAACAATATACTTGTATTGTGAAACCTTTAAATATGGAATAATTTTGTCTCATCACATCTCAATATGTCCCCTCAATTATATTGGGATTAGGATTGTCTTATCAAGTTGACATATGGACAATGAGACATACATGTAGCATCTCGTTCTTTTTGTAATTAGCCCATACAAGGTTCAAAAGGTGCATCATTAGGCTAATCCCTCCAATGCCATACAAGTTTCTTGGGACTCATAACTAAGGGTTATGTGCACGGATACACACATAAGAACGATGGTTCTATCTTAAAAGAAGTTAACCATGAAAGGAATAACCTACCCTGGCTCATATACTGCACTTTTATTATTTAAATATTTTATGTGAGGAAATTTTATCTCTTCACATTTTAATAAAATGGATATCGTTTGATTAATCGAAGACTACTTTTGAATTGGATAGATAACACAAAATTTATAGTAAGAATAATAACGTACAATCCCTGTCAATTCTGTTGAGAGCAATGTACATTTGAGGAGCGAAGATATACACAATATTTCCCTCACTATGTTGAAATGGTATTTTCAAGCAAACTTTATGGTAATAGAAGCTATATATAATTACACAAATTGTAAAGTTAAAGCATAATTAATTACAGAGATATGAATATTTATAGCCTTAAATATGTAATGGTCGACATCTATGACCCCATTGTTGAGTAAATGAAATATGAAATATTTTAGAGCAAATTTGATGAAATATACCTTTAACAAAACTTCTTTAGGTAATTATTCCCTCTCAAATAAAAATTGGCCGCTTTGTACTTGACCAAAAAAAAAATTATCCCCTTTGCACCCTAATTCTGTCCGCTCATCTTCCTCCTTCCCTAATGCTCCGTCCATCCATTTTCAGAGATCTCGCCTCATCTCTGTCGTCTCCCTCAAGTTGTTGGAGATCTGCTATTCGCCGCCTCACACTCTCCCTCTTGTCACTGACCTTCTCTCCGTTCTCCTCCCTCGTTCTCATCCCGCCTCTGCCTAAAATTCGCTGATTTCGAAGTCGAAAGAGAGGAAGAAGGAAGATGAAGATGACGCTGAGTACGACGGAGGCGCGTCAGATGAAAAGCATCGGCGGATGTTATGACGTTTTTATGCCTTGATTATATTTGCACTATTGATGTTGTTGCTTTTGATGAGTAAAATTGTGAACGAATCTTCTGTGGGATGCGCATATGATGTTTTTGTCTTATGGTTGCTTGAGGACAAGCAAGAGTTAAGTGTGGGGGGGATTTAATAATGCATATTTCATATAGACATTATAGGTATTTCTTATTGCATTTAGATAGTGGTTTTTCATATGTTTGAGTCTAGTTTCATATATTGCTTGTGAGGTATTCGAGTTCGGAATCTATGCCTTTTTAGTGTTTATTCTGCAGAATTATATTCCGACCTTGGAGGGACTTTGGAAGAGCTTAAGAGACATGGCTTAGAGCATATGGAGGTTGAGGAAGGAGCTAGAGAGAGGAGCAAGGAATCACGACATTGAAGACAATCGATGACAAACGAGGAAATCCCGTCACTGTAAAGACGGAGCCCGCCGCCATTTACACGGCACCTGCCGTGGGCCGGTTTTCAGCGTTTGCAATTTCGGATCCGAAGACCATATTTCCTATTATTATATTATTGTTTCTATTAGGGTTTTGCCGACTCCTTATGAGTCTATATTAGGTTTATTTAGTTCATTCAGCCATGTGTGGCTATTGTGTGAAACTATGAATCTCAACCATTGTCAGAGAATTACAGGTGAAATATTTCTTCTACCTTATTATCAATCTACTTTGCAATCATAAAGTTGGTTACTTTTACATCTTGGTTATTTGTTATAAATCATTGTTTGGTCATAAGAGTTCTTGTTAAGAGTTATTGAATAAGAAATCGCTTCTCCATGTGGGTTCGACTTCGTACTTAATTGTTGTACTAGTAGTTTTTAGGTTTATCAAGTGATTTATTGACTAATCTATTGGTTTTGTGTTTGAGTTTCGATTATATTGCTATTTGGCAAAGGGCGAAAGTGCCAACGACGTTCGTCCCGCTTTAATAACACTTAGCAAACACAAACAACCTCATTTGTTTATTTGTTGTCATCAAAGCACTTAGGGTTTTATCTATAGAATCCCAACAATTTCCCCCCTTTTTGGTGATGATAAACAAATAACTTCTTGATAGATAAATATATAAATAAAAACATTGTTTGATTGTATTTTATCATCAAAACACTTTAAGAACCTAAAAGGATTCATAGAATCCAAACAAATTCCCCATTTTGAAAACATAGTGACCATCAAATTTCCCTTAGTTTGAGAACACGGGTTCCATCAAGTTTCTCCTTTATTTGAGAACATAGTTTCCATCAAATTCCCCCTCAAAGCAGCAACACTACTCCAAACTAAACAAATACTTAAGAGTCAACATACATACATACATATAGAAGTTGGCATATAGTAACCAATATCAAAACAATGGGCATGTAGAATACCTAATTTAACCACCACATAACTTCCCACTTTTGGCATCATTGAAAAAGGGTGGAGTCTCAATAAGAAAAGAGAGAACAATTTAGACCAAACCATGCAAATAATAGCAATTACAATTATATGAAAAAAGTGCATAATCGACCCATCACTACACCCTCATATGTCAAGACATTTAAACTTAAATGTTAGAATACAATGAGCATAGTCAACAAAACCAAATGAATAAGAAAGACTCATCGAGATAAGAAAACTGGACGATAGAGTAGACATGGTCATGGAACAACATTTGAAAACGGCATAGATTTAGTTTTAGCTTAGTTAGATGGCGCTTCACCTTTCTTCCCAACTTCTTTAATTTATCTATAGCAAATGGATAATCCTCTATTATGTAAACAAAGTTTCCAGGCACTTTGTCTTACAAAAAGGCCATTTTCCTATTTTTCCCCTTTTTTCTTTTAGGTGTCGGCATCCTAAACTTCTTCTCCATCTTTTCATTACCAAGCTACTCCTTCTCAATAAAGATGCCTCATTTTTTTTCTTTTTTATTTTTAATTTCTTTTACCCCCAAACATTCTAGAGTTTGATTTGGAGATTAAGCATAAGAAAGTCACTGAGAATCTGGTTGCTAATTATTTATCTAGGCTACAATTAGAGTAGTTAGAGCACACTATAGATAAGATCATGAATATATATAAGCACTTTTGAGGTACCGTAATGTACTGATTTTGTGAACTACATTGTTTGTAATGAGTTGTCTAGTGGTCTATCGTTCTAGCAGAGGAAGAAGTTCTTGAAAGATGTAGTGCATTATTATTGGAATGTGTTGTTTCTATTGAGATATCATATCTTGTAGATACCGATTTGATTCTTTCTTGTATATCAAGTATCATATCTTATATTTTAGGATAGATTTTCCATAGGTTACCCTAATTCTTTTGTATAAGTACACATATAATTTTAATGGAAAAGACACGATTTGCAACAAACATTATTCTACATGGTATCAGACATTTCAATCCTATTCTCCCCAAAACTCCTAAACCCCTACCCTACCAATGGCTGCCGCCGCCCCTCCAACCTTACCCCGACCTCACCCTACTACCTTCATCCCTTCGATCACCCTGGATTGGGTATTTGCCCCGTGATCTTGCGCGGTGAAAACTTCCGTGAATGGCACTATCACCGAACCGGCTGCTGGTTCTCCTGATGCTGCTTACTAGAAGTGCGTCAACTCGATGGTTATCAGATGGATCGCTCAATCCCTTTAGCCATCTCTCCACTCTAGCATCACCTACTTTGCCACGACCAAGGAACTCTGGGACGATCTTGATCAACGGTTCTCCGTCGGCAATGGTCCTCGCATTCTCCAGATTCGCTCTGAGATTGCCCGTTGTCGGCAGGAGGGCCAATCGGTCTCTGCCTATTTCGACCTCCTCAAGAAATTATGGGATGAACTTGTGACGTACACCACTGCCACGGCCTGTACGTATGGAAATGCGTCCAAGGAGTGGGAGATGGAGCGTGCTCTTCAGTTTCTGAGTGGTCTCGATGATGCGTCTTACTCCACCATCCGCTCCACAATCGTCGCTCAAGATCCGCTCTCTCCTTTCAACAGGATCTACGCTCTTGCTGTTCAGGAGGAGCGGCTTCAGACGATTGCCAAGGACCGGGAGACTCTCTTTGACTCGTTCGGCATGGCAACTCGCCCACCGTCTCGCACTCCCTCTGGTAAGCCGGACAAGACCAACCTACATTGCACTTATTGTGGCTGCACTGGCTATGACGTCTCGTCTTGCTTTAAGGTGATCGGATTTCCGGACTAGTGGAACCACGAAAAAGGTGTGGTCGACCCTACTACTGGCGCTCCTCTTGGTCGTGGTCACGGGACTCCAGCCCCTGCTTCCCAGTCTTCCAAGGCTATGACTCATGGCTCTGCGATGCACACTCTCGTCGCCAATTTGGCCTCTTTCTCCGGCTCTCCACACCTGACTGCGGCCGACCGTGACGCCTTCGGCCCCGTCGTCTTTAAGACTGATTCGGCCATGCTATTCGAAAAATTTAAGGATTTTCACACTAAGTCCTCCAATGATCGAATATCAGGTATTATTTTTGTCCCTTGGATCCTCGACTCCGGCGCCTCCTCTCATATGACAGGCGATTGTCGAGTACTTCATGATATTATTGATGTTCTACCGTGCCACATCAAGCTTCCGAATGCTTCGATCTCTACTGCTACTCGAGCCGGCAACCTCGCCTTAAGCCCTGGCGTTACTCTCTTTAATGCTTGGCTTGTTCTAGGGCTTGATTGCCACTTATTGTACTCTGCTTGTTTGTCTGCTGAGCTCACTTGCCTGGTTATCTCTTTTGACAAACTTTTCATCATACAGGACTGCACTTCGAGGATGCTGATTGGAGCGGGTGAAGTTCCGTCACCTCCACATTTGTCGTGTTATGTTCCTGCTGTCACCACTTCTACCTTGTGGTTTTTTTACTTACCTGGATATCTTGTCGATATCGACCAGTCTGTTCGATATCGACCAAATAAAACCTACCCTTTTTTTGCTCGATAATGGTGGCTCCCCGCAGGGGTCAATTTCGAGTTAACCAACTCGATATCGACCTGGGGTACCCAATATCGACCTGATTGCGTGTGTTGGATCAGCCTTTGCCTTTTTAGTTCAACGTCTCTCCGATGGCCTGTATCTATCAAAGAGTAAAGAGAACTTGCACGAAGTGAGAGAGAGATAAAGGAAGGAAATAATAAGAAAAATTAAAGAACAAGGAAATAAAACTTAAAAATAACGGGTTGCCTCCCGTAAGCGCTAAGGTTTAAGTCGTTAGCTCGACCTACTTCCCTATTTTAAACTGTGATTAACGCCAGGGTGGCACGAATCTCTTCCTCTGGGTCTTCTTTGTCATAATACTTCTTGACCCTGTGCCCATTTACCTTAAAGGTAGTGCCATCATCTGCAAGCAACACTAATGCTCCATGGGGAAAGATATGTTGAACCTTGAAGGGTCCGCTCCATCTTGTCCTTAGTTTCCCTGGAAACAAATGTAGTCTAGAGTTGTATAATAAAACCTTATCACCTATCTCATATGCCTTGGGCACTAGCTTCCTATCGTGCCATCTCTTTGTGCGCTCTTTGTAGATTTCAACATTCTCAAATCCCTTTAGGCTCAGCTCCTCTAACTCTTGCAAGTCAATAAAGCGTTTCTTACTGGCCTCGTCGAGATCCATGTTAAGCTCCTCGAGGGCCCACATTGCCTTGTGCTCCAATTCGACGGGCAAATGGCATGACTTGCCATAAACCAAGTTGTAGGGAGTTGTCTGTAGTGGTGTCTTATAGGCCGTCAGATAGGCCCAGAGTGTGTCATCAAGCTTAGATGACCAATCTTTCCTTGAGCGGGAGAATTTCTTTTCCAAGATGGCTTTGATTTGACGATTAGAGACCTCTACTTGGCCACAAGCTAGTTTGGGGATGATAGGGTATTGCCACCCTGTGCGTCACCCCATACTTAGCCAAAAGAGCCTCAAATCCTCTCTCGATGAAGTGTGAGCCACCATCTGAAATAAGAACTCTAAGAACACCAAAGCGAGGAAAAATGTTAGTTTTAAAGAACTTTGAAACTACCTTCGCATCTGTTGTGAGCGGAATCTGCCATGTTTTACAGTAACTTTTATATCGATTTCTGTATACATTTCATTCATTTGGGTTTATATAGTACAGAATCTATGTAGTTTATGCTTATTTGCCAAAATTATGGAATCTACACCAGTTTCTGTTTAAATCGCAGAAATCGAGGCATTTACAGCAATTCTACAGAAGGTCGGAAAAGCTCGGAAAACCACTACAGAAGTCCAAGGTCAAAGCAGCGGAACAAGTCTGAGAGTCAAGTCTACTCGATCTCGAGTAGGCTTACTCGACCTAGACGAGCCATGGCCGAGCGGCCTTGGTCGAGCAGACCATGATCGAGCGAGCCAGCCAAACCGAGCTCCGGACCCTACTCGACCTCGACAAGCCCTCGTCGAGGTCGACGAAGCCCAGACACCCACGTCCGGAGTCGACGAGGAGAAGCCGAGGACATAGCCGAGGACGACCAGGCGAGACTCGCTGCCAGCGACACCACTCGCCGCCGCGGAAAGGACCAGTCGCTGCCAGCGACACCACTCGCTGCCAGCGGAAGAGCCAGCTCGAGAAGCCGAGTCACCTCTACTCGATCTCGACTAAACCTTTGTCGAGATCGACGAGCCGCCCTGAGCCATGTCCGAGCAACCCGAGGAGATCTACCCGAGGAGGTCCAGTCGATGACTCAACTCTACTCGAGATCGACTAGGCTAACTCGAGATCGACAAGATCCCAGTGAGCCAACTCCGAGCCACATCGAGCAGAGTCAAGCCGAGCCCAGAAGCCGTACTCGAGGTCGAGTAAGGCAGTGTCCAGAATCTTCTCGACTAGCCCAGTCCGAGTAGAGTTGACGTTGCTTGGTCGCGAAGGTGGAAAATTCTATCCCGATCTATCAAGTTCTATCTATGGAAGGCGATCTATCAACATGAAGACATATTTCCCTATTTAGTTTTATCTATTCCCTATGGATTTATTTCCATTAAACATTTATTTATCTTTTAAACAATTTAGATATATATAGATATCTTCTTTCCTAGATTAGCTAGGGAATGAAGGCTATAAATAAAGCCCATGGGGCTGGTTTTTCAGGGATTCCAGTTCAGATTCAATTTCAGAGCAAGACAAGTAGTTCCACAGAGAAGTTTAGGAGTTCTAAGGTTTTTAGGGTTTTGGCTTTCTGCGAAAGTTGATTGCCAGGATTGTAAAAGGCTTTTGAATTTAGTTTTTATGCAAGTTAGTTCTTTTCATCAATCAATGCCTGCAATTGCGATGAGGCGTGAGTAGTCCACCCACTTCTGGGGCTGGGGTGAGCCCGACGGTGGCCATGTGAGGCGGTGCGATAAAGGTCAGATCTTTTTGTGCGATTCATCTTCTATCCCTATGAGGATGATTCTTTTGCGAGAGTTGAAGGTGATCCTTGTTTGTGTTATTGAAGCGAAAGTGATCTTAATGCAACTTGGATTAATTATGTGAAAAAGGGTTAGTAACAATTAGGGTTTATGCGAGAGCCTCTATATGCCTATTTGTTAATAACGAAAGTTATTTGATGGAAAGCATGATCTTTTATGCCTTTATGTGTTGTTTTGCATGGTTGTAGTTGTGGTGTTGAAACCCTGGCCTTGGAAGTCTTTTAATATATTGAAGTTAATTTCTGTCAAAATCTGAGTTTTGGTTCGAATTCTGCAATTTAAAGTTTTTGTCTTTACTTTTCTTTGTCGAGATCGAGTACCTCTTGTCGAGGTCGAGTAGCTCTTTGCCTTTGCTTTTAGTTTCTGCTTTGCTTCTGTTCTTTACTTCTTTTGCTTTACTTTCTGTCTTTAGTTAGATTTTTGCTTTTGTTTTAGTTGCCCTTGCCGGGTTTATTTGTTTCTTTCCTTTCTGTGTTTCTGTCCTTTCTGCTGCTTCTGTGAGAATTTACAGCTACCTAAGAACTGCTGACGTGCTTCCTCGTGGATTCGATCATGATTTTCTCTTACTACAACGGGAGGAAGTCTTGTATTATTTGCTGAGACAGGGAAGTCAGTCTGATCTATATTTCATATTTATTTCAATACTCGATTTACTCCTGCAACAACAAATTGGCGCCGTTGCCGGGGAAGCAATCAATCGCGCCTTAGGTAGTCAGTTCTCACTGTCTCTTTGAGTTAGATTGCAGGTGTATGCGTCGTTCTGGTCAAACACCTGAGTTTGACAGCTTAGACGAACCGGAGCGCTACCTACACATCCACTCCAAACTCAAAAGGATCATGTCGGCCGCTGAAACACAAGAACAACTGATCGCTAGGCTTACCAGGGAACTAGCCGCAAGGGATGCCGCTATCAACGCTAAAGATGTTGCTATCGCCGCTGAGAGAGCAGCAAGGGAACAAGCACAAGCTGAGCTTGCCCAGTATCCAACCACGGCAGAGGACTACATGCACCCAACTCTCGTCGTGCCTGAATCGGCGATTCTAATCCCTGAAAACTCTTTTGAAATTCGCACTCAATTTCTTATAGAGCTTAAAAATAATGCCTTTTACGGCAGATTTAATGAGTGTCTTCTTGAACATATTACTAACTTTCATGATATGTGCCGTACTCTTGCAGAAGGTACAACCTTGGAATATGTCAAGATGAAATCTTTTCGCTGGTCTCTTACTGGGCCTGCACTGAAATGGCTGGAAGGGCTGAAGGCAAGATCACTCACAACCTGGGCCCAAGTAGAGCAAGAGTTTCTGAACAAATTCTTCCCACCTGCCAAAACAGCACATCTCCGCCAGAAAATCACCGCCTTTAAACAGCAAAAAGGGGAACCGCTGGCAAGGGCATGGGAGCGCTACAAGGAACTGCTGCGATCTTGCCCTACTCATGGACAGCCACCCTACATCATACAGGAGATCTTCTTCAACTCTCTTGATCAAGTCACTAAGGACAGAATCAACAATTATACTCGCTACGGGTATCTGACAATGCCGCCAAGTGACACATGGGGAGTGCTGGAGAAGCTCACTACTTACGACAACAAGTATGGGTCTACTGCAACTTATGAAGAGAACCCATACGCCAGGCCAGCACCATCCATGCCACTCTATGAGCCATCAAAGGAGATTGATCCAGATGTCAGGGAGCAATACTACAGAGATTAGAATAGAAAGCTCATCAAACAAGTAAAATATCTCTCTGTCAACCAGCCTTGTATTGAATGCGGATCGCAAAGGCACACCACTCCTGAATGCCCACACACAGAGCAAGTCAGGCTGGCAGAGCACCATGAGGATGCAGCTTACGCAGGGGGTCCAAATTGCTACATGGGGGACCAAAGGTTTCAGCAACCACAGTGGAACCAAGGTGTCCCTAGGAATCCCCCGCCCTACAGAGCTCCAGGACATCCAGAAAGGGACCAGAAGAAGGATGATATACAGCTGGTCCTGGAGGAAATACGGAGGAACCACTCAGAAACTAGGCAGTCCTTCAACTCCGTCTATACTCAGATGCAAGGTGTCAACTCTAGGCTTGGGGAAATGGATATATGGCGGAAAACAGTTGATACACAGATTGGTCAGCTAGCCGCAGGAATCCCTAGACAGTCAGGCGCACTCCCTGGATCTTCAGAACCAAATCCTAAGGGAAAGACTGGACACATAGCCGCTGTGAAACTCAGGAGCGGCCATCAATTACAGGAGCCGGAGGTCGGGAAACAGCAGAATGACGAGGAACAGCAAGTCGATCTCGACAAAACAGTAGTCGATCTCGACAAACATCTGGTCGACCTCGACAAGACCCTAGTCGACCTCGAGGAGAAAATTCCAGAATCTTCGTCAGCACCACACAGCAACTCGACTGGGCCCAATCTGGTCGATGTCGACAAAGGTCTCGTCGATGTCGAGGAGCCCTTGGTCGAGAAATCTGCAGCAACTCCGACGTCTGTTCTGGCTCTGAATCAGAAAAAGAAGCTGACTTTCCCCACAAAATCTCTAAAGGACCCAGCAGAGAAAAAGTTTCAGCACTTCATCAAGATGCTTCAGAAGCTGAACGTCACCATCCCCTTCACAGAAGCTCTCAATGAAATGTCGTCTTACGTCAAGTTCCTGAAGGAGATTCTGAGCAAAAAGCGATCGATGGCAGAAATCACAGAGGAGTGCAGCCATCTGGACATATTGGAGAAGAGGCCGGATCCAGGTAAGTTTGCTATAACTATTGGATTTGGTCCATACAAAATTAATGCCCTATGTGATCTTGGAGCCAGTGTTAGTATTATGCCTTTAACGATTTGGTACAAGATTAAGATAGGTGCCCTAGAGCCTGTGGATGCTAGACTTTACATGGCCAACAACACGGTGGTCATTCCAACAGGCATGGTGGAAAATGTCCCAGTACAAGTAGGTAAATTCTTCGTTCCTGCTGATTTCTTAATTGTTGATATGCAAGAAGATCCTGCTTGTCCAATTATTCTAGGGAGACCATTCTTGGCAACATAAGCGTAAGGAAAGGAGTGCTCACCTTCAACACCAGCGATGAGGTAATTGAGTATTCCTTTAATAAAACTGAAAGGCATACAGGTCCAATGGAAGAGGTCAAATCTATCTCAGCTGGCTACATCACCTGCGGGGAACCCAAGGTCAGAAATATGACCCCTGAGGAGATAGAAAAAAGGGACATGGAGGCCCAGGTGGAGGAGATCATGGCAATCCTCAAGGAAAACACAGAGAATCCCATTGACACAGACCAAGGTAAGTCCTTGTGGATTCATTATTTTTCGGATGCCTTGACAGGAGCTAAGTATGGGGTCAAGATCGACCAGGGCTCCTTGACATCGAGTAGAACCCTAGTCGATCTCGACCAGACCAAGGAGACTCCACCAGAGTCGGCTTCGTCGGGCAGCAAACGAGAGGAACAACCCTACTCGACCTCGAGGAGGCTCGTCGAGATCGACCACGAGAACCCTAAGTCGACTCAGCTTTCCTCGAGCACACCAGCAGAGCCAGGACCAGCCTCGTCGATCTCGACAAGGCTTGTCGAGGTCGACCACAACTCGGAGCCACCAGTCCCTGCTTCCTCGACGCCGCAACAACCAGGAGGGAAACCCTCGTCGACCTCGACCACCCTAGTCGAGATCGACCACCAGTCGGCACCACCAAACCCTGTTTTCTCGAGGAGCAAGCCACCAGGAGCAGAGTCCTTGTCGATGTCGAGTAGCCTACTCGAGGTCGACGAGCCGCCTTCTTCATCGACTTCTGCCTCTTCGACCAGACCACCACCAGAGCCTGCAGTCTCGTCGATCTCGAGGAGCCCTAGTCGAGATCGACCAAACACCGTGGTCCCCGATTCCGTTTCTGCGAAGGTGAGCCAAGGTATGGATCTTTCTTCTCCTATTTCCATTAAAGATTTATCTATACATGGGAGAGGTTTGCCTTGGTATGTGCGATTGTGCAGGATTTCCAATGATGAGCCTAAGGAGTATGAAGTTGGAGACAAGCTCTATGTCTCTAAATCAAAGGATCATTGGTTTCCTAACAAATTCAACAAGAAGCGGATGGGACCGTTCGTGGTGAATAAGATCCATTCTGGAGGATTACAACTGATGGACAAGAATGGAGTCCTATTTGAGGCCCAAGCTACATGGGCCCTGCAGATGCCACCTTGAGCATAAATGGAAAGTCGGCCTAGCGACTATAAAATCTAGAGCATGTACATAGACTTTTTAGGACATTTGAGACTTTGTTTTTGTTTTTGGTTTTGAACATTTTGGTTTTTGTTATTTCTATTATGGGTATATGTCTTCTACTTTTCAGGTCAATGGATGGAACCAAGCTACATTGAAACTCGGTCTAGGAGGTGCTCTATTCGAAATTTAGAGGCCCTGCACACCTATCTTCTGAGTTTCTTTCTTTACCCTTTACATTGTTTTTTTTTATATACAGTGAGGACACTGTAATGTGTAAGTATGGGGTGGGGGAAGGGTTCACATTATGCATATTTGCCATATTTAACATTACTTGTGCATTATTTCTTAGAATTGCTACATGGCTATTTTGGAATGCATTATTGATTTATGTGCTTATATGCATGTTTTCCAAAATTTGAAAAAATTACCCCCATTGAAATTTTTGATTAATGTCATGGAAGCTTTACTGAACTCGACGATGCAAAATTGGATTCATTAGAGATATAGCATGAAATTGCCTAGTAAAGGGAAGTCACAATGAAGTGCATTATTTCTTGAAAACCATGAAAGGAGGTAAATATTGAAGTTGCTTTTGACATATTGCATGATAAGATGATGGAGGACTTTATATTTCCATATAAATGCTCATATGTTTAAATTCCTAGCCTTACCTATGCTTATGCATCACAAAAGCCATAATATGCCTTATTTCAAATATTGCTCCACATGATCTAAATATTTCCATTCTTTACCTTATCCGGGGATTATGTTGAGAATGATGTTACATTATGGAGATGTCATATGGTGTTTGTGTTGTTATTATCATATTTGGAGTTTGGAAGGAAATTATTTGAAATATATGGAAAATTTAATGAGTGAAAGAAAATCCAATCACCTCAGGAGATAAAGGTAGATTGACCCTGCTCTCTGAGATAATAGTTTGGAGAGATGGGACACACTGTGAGGAGTCCAAAGCACTAAGTATCCGGGGCCATTCATGACACCCATGTTTGCGACTCGCGAGAAGGTAGTGCTAAGGTCAGAGACGTAAAAGCATTAATATTGAAAAAAACAATATGAAAGGTGATGAATCAAAGAAAGAAAGAATGTGGAATGAAACTCAAAATTCGAAAGTGATCCATTTCCCCGGATCAAACGCACCACATTGCCAGAAATTGCCCACCTTTTAGCCTCTTACCAATCTACTCCTTCATGAGCTTAAATCAAAGTCTTCTTGATTATCAATGCTTTGTCACATAAAAATTATTTGTGCATAACCCTCCTTTTGTGAGTAGATGTTGCTTTGATATATTTACACATGCATGGATTTGACACACTAGTACCCTTTCGAGGATAGTAATTGATTGCAGGGTTATATGAAAATGAATCTAAGATGTTGAGAGTTTTAATTACTTCCCCTGAATGACAAATAAAAGTATTGCTTGAAGACAAGCAAGCTTAAGTATGGGGTGTTTGTTGTGAGCGGTATCTGCCATGTTTTACAGTAACTTTTATATCGATTTTTGTATACATTTCATTCATTTGGGCCAAAATTATGGAATCTACACCAGTTTCTGTTTAAATTGCAGAAATCGAGCCATTTACAGCAATTCTACAGAAGGTCGGAAAAGCTCGGAAAACCACTACAGAAGTCCAAGGTCAAAGCAGCGGAACAAGTCTGAGAGTCAAGTCTACTCGATCTCGAGTAGGCTTACTCGACCTAGACGAGCCATGGCCGAGCGGCCTTGGTCGAGCAGACCATGATCGAGCGAGCCAGCCAAACCGAGCTCCGGACCCTACTCGACCTCTACAAGCCCTCGTCGAGGTCGACGAAGCCCAGACACCCACGTCCGGAGTCGACGAGGAGAAGCCGAGGACATAGCCGAGGACGACCAGGCGAGACTCGCTGCCAGCGACACCACTCGCCGCCGCGGAAAGGACCAGTCGCTGCCAGCGACACCACTCGCTGCCAGCGGAAGAGCCAGCTCGAGAAGCCGAGTCACCTCTACTCGATCTCGACTAAACCTTTGTCGAGATCGACGAGCCGCCCTGAGCCATGTCCGAGCAACCCGAGGAGATCTACCCGAGGAGGTCCAGTCGATGACTCAACTCTACTCGAGATCGACTAGGCTAACTCGAGATCGACAAGATCCCAGTGAGCCAACTCTGAGCCACATCGAGCAGAGTCAAGCCGAGCCCAGAAGCCGTACTCGAGGTCGAGTAAGGCAGTGTCCAGAATCTTCTCGACTAGCCCAGTCCGAGTAGAGTTGACGTTGCTTGGTCGCGAAGGCGGAAAATTCTATCCCGATCTATCAAGTTCTATCTATGGAAGGCGATCTATCAACATGAAGACATATTTCCCTATTTAGTTTTATCTATTCCCTATGGATTTATTTCCATTAAACATTTATTTATCTTTTAAACAATTTAGATATAGATAGATATCTTCTTTCCTAGATTAGCTAGGGAATGAAGGCTATAAATAAAGCCCATGGGGCTGGTTTTTCAGGGATTCCAGTTCAGATTCAACTTTAGAGCAAGACAAGTAGTTCCACAGAGAAGTTTAGGAGTTCTAAGGTTTTTAGGGTTTTGGCTTTTTGCGAAAGTTGATTGCCAGGATTGTAAAAGGCTTTTGAATTTAGTTTTTATGCAAGTTAGTTCTTTTCATCAATCACTGTCTGCAATTGCGACGAGGCGTGAGTAGTCCACCCACTTCTGGGGCTGGGGTGAGCCCGACGGTGGCCATGTGAGGCGATGCAGTAAAGGTCAGATCTTTTGTGCGATTCATCTTCTATCCCTATGAGCATGATTCTTTTGCGAGAGTTGAAGGTGATCCTTGTTTGTGTTATTGAAGCGAAAGTGATCTTAATGCAACTTGGATTAATTATGTGAAAAAGGGTTAGTAACAATTAGGGTTTATGCGAGAGCCTCTATATGCCTATTTGTTAATGACGAAAGTTATTTGATGGAAAGCATGATCTTTTATGCCTTTATGTGTTGTTTTGCATGGTTGTCGTTGTGGTGTTGATACCCTGGCCTTGGAAGTCTTTTAATATATTGAAGTTAATTTCTGTCAAAATCTGAGTTTTGGTTCGAATTCTGCAATTTAAAGTTTCTGTCTTTACTTTTCTTTGTCGAGATCGAGTACCTCTTGTCGAGGTCGAGTAGCTCTTTGCCTTTTCTTTTAGTTTCTGCTTTACTTCTGTTCTTTACTTCCTTTGCTTTACTTTCTGTCTTTAGTTAGATTTTTGCTTTTGTTTTAGTTGCCCTTGCCGGGTTTATTTGTTTCTTTCCTTTCTGTGTTTCTGTCCTTTCTGCTGCTTCTGTGAGAATTTACAGCTACCTAAGAACTGCCGACGTGCTTCCTCGTGGATTCGATCCTGATTTTCTCTTACTACAACGGGAGGAAGTCCTGTATTATTTGCTGAGACAGGGAAGTCAGTCTGATCTATATTTCATATTTATTTCAATACTCGATTTACTCCTGCAACAACAGCATCGTTGGTCCTAGTTGTAACAACCTAAAACCACTTAGAGACATAGTCAACTGCCACAAGAATGTATTTGTAGGAGCCTGATGCAGGGAATGGTCCCATAAAGTCAATACCCCAAACGTCAAAAAGCTCAACCTCCAAAGTCCCTGTGAGTGGTGTTTCATTCCTCCAAGTAATGTTGCCCGATCGTTGGCATTCATCGCATGAAGTGGCATAAGCCTGCACATCCTTGAAAAGGTTAGGCCAATAAAAACCACATTGAAGTACCTTAGATGCAGTTTTGAAGCCTTTTGCATGTCCGCCTCTAGGGAGAGTATGGCAATGGCGAATGACACTTTCTACTTCCTCCTCCGGAATGCAACGTCTGAAAATATGGTCCTTCCCTTGCTTGAATAAGTAAGGTTTATCCCAATAGTATTGCTTGGCGTCGTGGAGGAATTTCTTCTTTGCATACCAAGGAACAAGATAGTAAGCGAAATCCGCATACCAAGGAACCTGTGCTCCCTTTATAGCATAAAAATAACGAATAGGACTAGAGGGAGGGGTAAAGAAGAAATCCTCACCGGAATCCGTGCGAACCAACTGACCTGTAATGTTGCTGGAGGCTGGTCGAAATCGATGAGAGGTACTCGATATCGGGTGACTATTGGTCGATATCGACCAATGTTTGGTTGAAATCGAACTATCTATCTCGGCCTGTCCTTCACTCGATTTCCGGTGGAAAATCAGGTGAATGTTGGTCGATATCGACCTAGGCTTGGTCGATATCGAGTCCTCCTGCAGAGAAATAATCGGGATTAGCATATACTTACCTATAAGGGTTTGAGCGTCGACCATCATTAGATGTTCGTCTGGGCGGGAATCATCGACAGGGGTGGCATCTTGGGATTCTTCTAGTATGTCTTTAGGGAGTCTAGAGAGATGATCCGCTTCCGAGTTCTCCGTGCCCTTCTTGTCTTTGAGTTCCACGTCAAACTCTTGAAGTAGATGCACCCATCGTAAGAGCATGGGTTTGGCATCCTTCTTTGCCATCAAATATCTAAGAGCAGCATGGTCAGCATGGACAATAACTTTAGATCCAACAAGATAAAAACAAATTTTTTTGAAAGCAAAGACCACAACCAATAATTCCTTCTCTGTTGTGGTATACTTAGCTTGAACCACATCAAGAGTCTTGCTTGCATAGTAGCCCGCATGAAGCTTCTTGTCCTTACGCTGTCCTAGAACAGCTCCAACTGCGTAATCGCTGACATCAAACATAATCTCAAAAGGTAATGACCAATCCGGCGATTGAATGATTGGAGCTGAGATAAGGGCTTCGTTTAATCTGTTGAAGGCTTTAAGACATTCGTTAGAAAATTCAAACTTAACATCCTTCATAAGAAGATTAGTTAATGGTTTGGTAATTTTAGAAAAATCTTGAATAAATCTCCTATAAAATCCTGCATGACCAAAGAAACTCCTTATCTCTTTGATGGATGATAGTGAGGGCAATTTCTCCACTAGCTCTATCTTAGCCCTGTCCACCTCCATACCTTTTTTAGACACCTTGTGTCCTAGCACGATCCCTTCCCTTACCATAAAGTGGCACTTTTCCCAGTTGAGAACCAAATTTTTCTCCTCACAACGCTTGAGTACTTTTCTCAGGTTAGAAAGACAAATATCGAAAGAAGTGCCATAAACAGAGAAATCATCCATAAATACCTCCACAATGTCCTCTATCATGTCAGAGAAAATGGCCATCATACACCTTTGGAAGGTGGCAAGTCCATTGCAAAGTCCAAAGGGCATCCTCCTATATGCAAAAGTTCCTTAGGGACATGTGAAGGTGGTCTGTTCTTGATCCCTAGATGAATAGGGACCTGCCAAAAACAAGAATATCCATCCAGGTAACAAAAGTAATCATGTTCAGCTAACCTTTCGAGTACTTGGTCAATGAAGGGGAACGGGAAATGATCCTTCCTGGTGGCGGTGTTGAGCTTTCTGTAATCTATGCACACCCGCCAACTTGTAGTGATTCTCTTAGGAACAAGCTCTCCCTTCTCATTCTCCTCAATGGTCATTCCACCCATTTTAGGAACGACATGAACAAGACTTACCCATTTACTGTCGGAGATTGGATAGATGGTTCCTGCGTCTAGCATGCGCATGATCTCCATTTTTACCACCTCCTTCATGTTGGGGTTAAGCTTCCTTTGATGCTCAATTGTTGCCATGTGATCATCTTCCAAAAGAATTCTATGCATACAAGTAACGGGTGAAATACCTTTTATGTCATCCAGAGAATATCCAATGGCTTTCCTATGAGTGCGGAGGACTTCTACTAGCTTGTCTACTTCCTGTGTGGTTAGTGAAGCACTTATAATCACAGGAAAAGTAGAGTTAGGACCAAGGAATTCATACCTAAGGGTGTCAGGTAAGGGTTTCAAATCCGAAGAAGGGCCTTATGGGATCAAGATGGGCTCTACTTCCTCCGTCTTCATGATCTCCCCTAGTTAATCCGTCTCAATCCTCATGACAGAAGCATGTAAATCAGCTATATGAGTTGGCGTTGACCAAGCATACATCGATGGCAACGCTGAATGGGACGCAAGTCTGTACTGCTGCAGAAAACCAGTTGAGTCAGAAACTTCAAACGAAAAATCAGTACATACCTGAGCGGAAGAAGCAGTCAAAATCGAGCTGAGGGATTGGTCAAAATTCACAAGGATGGTCGATATTGACTTAGGCAAGTCGGTATCGACCTCGGGTCTCGAGAGGTTGGTGACTGGCTCAATATCGACTGGTGCTGGGCAGGTCGATATCGAGGGAGGTAGGTCGATATCGACCACTTTTTGGTTGATATTGACTGTCGTGTCTTCTGTTGAACCTACTAAGAGAAAAGAGCGCGATATCGGGTTAGCATCGTCGATGTTGAGTGAGTTCAGAATACTTACCTGCTCTGGAGGGGTCGAAATCGAGGACGTAAGGTCAATATCGACCACTATTTGGTCGAAATCGACTGGATCGTTGAGCTCTGTTGATAAGGCGTCGTCGAAAACTTTCTCCTCACTTGGGTATACAATGTGTAATTCCTTATCTAGCTCTACTCCAACCTTCGTTAGGGCTTCCTCTTGGGTCAATGTCGCTCCTCTAGGATCAGTGCAAGAGATAACATTTAATTTAGAATATATAGCTTTTATTTCCATTACCTCCTTTGTGTCGATCAGGGTTGAAGATATATTCAATAATCTCATCCCCAATGGTCAATATGAGAAGTCCCCTTTTAACATTGATGTTGGCGTCTGCAGTTTCTAGGAATGGTCTCCCAAGAATGATAGGGCAGGCTGGATCTTCTGCCATCTCTATTACAACGAAATATGTAGGGACAAAGAATTTACCAACCTTAACAGGGACATTATCTACTATACCTGTGGGGATTACCACTGTGTTGTTTGCCATGTAGAGCCTGGCATCCACAGGTTCCAGAGCGCCTATCTTCACCTTTGAACGTATTGATAGGGGCATGATGCTTACGCTTGCTCCTAGATCACATAGTGCTTTGAAACGGTACTGGCCAAGTCCAACGGTGATGGCAAACTTACCTGGATCAGGGCGCTTCTTAGGGAAATCCATCTTCTTGCATTCACTGGCGATCTCAGTCATTGACCTCTTATTGCTGAGGATTTCCTTGAGGAATTTGACGTAGGCTGGCATCTCGTGAAGTGCTTCTGTAAAAGGAATAGTAACATTTAGACTTTGGAGCAATTTCAAAAAATGTTTAAACTTACCGTCAGTTGGGTCTTTCAGCACCTTTGAAGGGAATGGGAGCGTCTTCTTTGATTTCAGAACCCAAACAGCTGTCGGAGGTGATGCAGAGGAGTCAATATAGACCGGAGGAGACTCGATATCGACTTCAGACTGCTCGATATCGACTGGTGGATTCGAAGTCGAGGTGGCTGGTGCTGTAGAGGAAATATCGACTGGTCCATGCTCAATATCGACTACTGTTTGGTCGATATCGACCTGGGTATGGTCGAAATCGACCTGTTGTTCAGTAGTTTTGTCTGCTTCTCCGTTCTTTGGTTCTTGCAATTTGTGACTGCTCCTTAGCTTTACAACAGCGATATGTCCGTGCTGCCCCTTAGGATTTGGATCTGTATGCCGAGGGACCTGCTCGGTCGGTCGTGGAATCTGTGTTGCGAGTTGACCTATCTGGGTCTCCATATTCCTCTTACAGATGTCCAATTCTCCAAATCTGGTATTTATGTTTTGGAGCTGATTGTTGATGGCGCCATTGGCTTGCTTGCTTTCTGCTTGATTCCCGCGCATCTCATCAAGGATGAGCTGTAGATCATTGTTGTAAGGAGGAAATCGAGTATAAAATATAATAAAATAGATTAAACCAGATTTGTGCCCCTGCAAATAATTACAAGACTCCCTCCAATGTAGTAAGAGAAAGTCAGGATCAATCCACGAGGAAGCGTGTCAGCGGATCCTAGGCAGTTATAAATCTCACAGAAAAGCAAACAGAAGACAGAAACAAAGAAACAAAGAAAGAAAGACAGAAATAACAAGCGAAGACATAAAATAAAAGCAAAGACATACGTACTCGATCCAGACTAACAGCAACTCGAGATCGACAAAGGATAGCAAACACAGAAATTTCAGATTCAACGACAGAAGCAGAAACTCAACTCGATCTAGACCAAGTCCTACTCGAGATCGACAAAGCCCTACTCGATCTCGACCAAATCTCCTCTAAATCGACAAAAAACACAGAAAACATCAAATTGCAGATTCGAACACAGAATCTCAGATTTCGACATAAATAAACCAATATATAAAGAACTTCCAAAGCCAGGGTATCAACGCCACAACGATAACCATGCAAAGTAACACATAAAGCCATAAAAGATCATGCTTTCCATCAAAATAACTTTCGTTATTGATAGATAGGCATATAAAAGCTTTCGCATAAACCCTAATTGTTACTAACCCTTTTCACATAATTAATCCAAGTTGCATTAAGATCACTTTTGCTTCAATAATACAAACAAGGATCACCTTCAACTTTCGCAAAAGAATCATGCTCATAGGGATAGAAGACGAATTGCATCAAAAGATTGTACCTTTACCGCATCACCTTACATGGCCACCGTCGGTCTCACCCCAGCCCTAGAAGTGGGTGGACTACTCGCTCTTCATTGCAATAGCAGACATTGATGTATGAAAAGAAACTTGCATTTAAACTAAATTCAAAGCCTTTACAATCCCGACAATCCAACTTTCACTGAATGCCAAAATCCTAAAACCTTCGAACTCCTAAACCGTCTCTGTGGAACTACTTCTCTAACTTGTGAATTGAATGAATAAGAAACCAGCCCCTAAGGCTTTATTTATAGCCTTCTATTCCTTGTTATTCAAGGATAGAATATATTTATCTATATCTAAAAAGCTTAAAAGATAAATAAATTAAATAAAGGAATTAAATCAAAAAGGGAAAATTATATCTAAATAGGTAAGTCTTCTCTCCATGTGTGGTAATTCTTCTCCATAGATAGAACTTGATAGATATAGGATAGATCTCGACCATCTTGGACTCCTTCGGCTCCAAGGACTCCCAAAGCGCGTAGGACAGCAAACCGCGTAACGCGGCTCAGACACGGCATTCCTCGATCTTGACCACGATTCCTCGAGATCGAGTAGGATTGACGTCGATCATGGCTGGCTGGACGTCTCGGGTAGCAGCTGCTCGATCAAGCTCGGGTGTGTGCTTCTGGGTCCTCGATCTCGACAAACATCCTCGAGATCGAGTAGGTTGGCGTCGAGGATGGCTGGCCTGGTGTTGTCAAATAGCTAGTGCTCGTCATGGCTCGGACTTTGGCTCTCTGGGCCCTCGATCTCGACAAATCTCCTCGAGATTGAGTAAAGGTGGTGCTCGACTTCTCCATCTTCGGCTTCTCGACATGGCACATCTCGTCGACTATGGACATGGCATCAAGGTTTTGTCGATCTCGACAAAGTTCCTCGAGATCGAGTTGGCTTCCGGAGTCGGGTTGCCTCTGACTCGGTTTCCTCGACCAGGCTTTGCTCGACCAAGTGTGCTCGAACAACTCTCCTCTAGATTGAGTAAGTTAACTCGAGATCGAGTTGAGCTGGACTCCGGCTTGATTCGTCCTGGTTCCGCTGCTTCTTGACCTTGGACTTCTGTAGTTGATTTCCGAGCTTTTCCGACCTTTCTCAGAACTGCTGTAATTTGCCTCGAATTCTGCCAAATTAAACAAAAATTGGCGTAGATTCCATAATTTGACAAATAAACATAAACTACATAGATTCTGTACTATTCTAGCCCAAATGCATGAAATGTATGCAGAAAACAATATAAAAGTTACTATAAAACATGGCAGATTCAGCTCACAACAAACACCCCATACTTAAGCTTGCTTGTCCTCAAGCAATACCTTTATTTGTCATTCAGGGGAAGAAATCAAAACTCTCAACATCTTAGATTCATTTCCATATAACCCTGCAATCAATTACCATCCTCGAAAAGGAACTTGTATCACAAATTCATACATGTGCAAATAAAAGCAAAATCTACTCAGAAAAGGAGGGTTATGCAAAAACATTCATGTGACAAATCATTAATAATCAAGAGGACATTAATTTAGGTTCAATAAGGAGTAGATTGGTAAAAGGCTAAAGGTGGGCAATTTTTGGCAATGTGGTGCTAATAATCCGGGGAAATGGAGTACTTTCCAAACTGAATTTCCACATTCCTTATTCTTTTGATTTCTCCCCTTTCATAATGCTTTTATCAATAATAATGCTTTTACCTCTCTAACCTTAGCACTGCCTTCTCGTGAGTCACAAACATGGGTGTCATGAATGTGTCCCATCTCGCCAAACTATTATCTTAGCAAGCAGGGTCAATCTACCTTTATCTCCTCAGGTGATTGGATTTTCTTTCACTCATTAAATTTTCCATATTTTTCAAACATTTCCTTCCAAACTCCAATAAACACAACACAACCACCATATAACATCTCCATAATGTAACATCATTCTCAACATAGTCCCCGGATAAGGCAAAGAATGGCAATTTTTAAAATATGTGGAGCAAATACGAAATAAGGCATATTATGGCTTTTTGTGACGCATAAGCATAGGTAAGGCTAGGATTATAATAATATGAGCATTATATGGAAATATAAAGTCCTCCATCCTCTTATTATGCAACATGTCCAAAGCAACTACAAATTTTACCTCATTTCATGGTTTTCAAGAAAATACGCATTATCTCTAATGAATCCAATTTTACATCGTCGAGTTCAATTAAAGCTTCCATGACATTATCAAAAATTTTCAATGAGGGTGATTTTTCTTTAAACTTTTGGAAAACATGCATATAAGCACATAAATCAAATATGAATTCCAAAATAGCCATGTGTAAGCAATTCAAGAAATAATGCACAAATAATGTCAAATATGGAAAATATGCATAAAGTAAGCCCTTTCTCCACCCCATACTTAAACATTACAGTGTCCTCACTGTATAAAAACAAGGGTAAAGAAAGGAACTCACTAGAGAGGTGTGCAGGGCCTCTTAATATCGAAAAGAATGCATGGACCGAGTCTGAATGTAGCTTTGCTTCTATCCATGAACCTTAAAAGTGTAGAAGACATATACCCACAATAGAAAAACTAAAAAGTTTAAAACCAAAAACAAACAAAGCAATGTCCAAAAAGTCTCAAAAATAAATGTATATGTACAAGCTCTAGATTTTAAAGTCGCTAGGCCGACTTCTCCATTTAGCTCAAGGTGGCATTTGCAGGGCCCATGTAGCTTTTGCTTCAAATAGAACTCCATTCTTGTCCATCAGCTGTAATCCTCCAGAATGGATCTTGTTCACCACGAAAGGTCCTATCCTCTTTTTGTTGAACTTGTTAGGGAACCAATGATCCTTTGATTTAGAGACATAGAGCTTGTCTCCAACTTCATATTCCTTCGGCTCATCATTGGATATCTTACCTAAGCGCACATATCAAGGCAAACCCCTCCCATGTATAGATAGATCTTTAATGGAAATAGGAGAAGAAAGATCCATACCTTGGCTTACCTTCGCAGAGACGGAATCGGGGACCACGGTGTTTGGTCGATCTCGAGTAGGGGTACTCGATCTCGACGAATTTTCAGGTTCTGGTGGTGAGCTACTCAAGGATGCAAGAGCTGGTGAAGGTAGGGTTTGGTTGATCTCGAGGACGATCTAGCTTCTGGTGGCTTCAGTGTCGAGGAAGGCAAAGTCGAGGAAGCGAGGTTCTGGTCAATCTCGAGTAACTTACTCGATCTTGAGGAGTCTGGCGCTTCAGTCTGGCTGCTCGATGATGCTGGTGCTGGTGGAGGCGCCTGGTTTTGGTCGAGATCGACTAAAGTCCTCGATGTCGAGGAATCTTGGTCGACTTTGACCCCATACTTGGTTCCTGTCAAGGCATCCGAAAAATAGTTAGTCCATAGCGACGTACCTTGGTCTGTGTCGATTGGATTCTCTGTGTCCTCCTTTAGGATTGCCATGATCTCCTCCACCTAGGCCTCCATATCCCTCTTTTCCAGCTCCTCAGGGGTCATATTTCTTACCTTGGGTTTCCCGCTAGTGATGTAGCCAGCTGAGATAGATTTTACCTCTTCCATTGGACCTGTATGCCTTTCAGTTTTAATAAAGGAATACTCAATTACCTTATCACTGATGTTGAAATGTGAGCACTCCTTTTCTTACGCTTATGTTGGCATCCACCGTCGCCAAGAAGGGTCTTCCTAGAATAATTGGACAAGCAGGGTATTCTTGCATATCAACAACTAAGAAATCAGCAGGGACAAAGCATTTACCTACTGCCTGTTGGAATGACCACCGTGTTGTTGGCCATGCAAAGTCTAGCATCCACAGGCTCTAGGGCACCTATCTTAATCTTGGACCAAATTGTTAAAGGCATTATACTCACACCAGCTCCAAGATCACATAAAGCATTAATTTTATATGGACCAAATCCAATGGATATAGCAAACTTACCTGGATCTGGCCTCTTCTCCAGTATGTCCAAATGGCTGCATTCCTCTGTAATCTCAGCCATTGACCTCTTTTTGCTTAGAATCTCCTTCAGGATTTTGACATAGGATGCCATTTCATTGAGAGCTTCTGTGAAGGGGATGGTGACGTTGAGTTTCTGAAGCATCTTGATGAAGCGCTGAAATTTCTTCTCTACTGGGTGCTTTGGAGATTTTGTGGGGAAAGGCAGCTTCTTTTTCTGATTCGGAGCAAGAACAAATGTCGGAGGTGCTGTAGCTTTCTCGATCTCGTCCTGACCTTCCTCGATATCGACTACATCCTTCTCGATCTCGACCACTGTAGTCGACTTCGAGTTGCTGTGTAGTGCAGACGAGGGTTTCTTCACTTTTTCCTCGAGATCGAGCAGGCCTTTCTCGAGATCGACTAGGTTGTGATCGACGTCGACTTGTTGTTGGTCCACTTGATGTTCTTCTTCGTTCTGCTGCTTTTTGACCTCTGGCTCTTATATTTGATGGCCGCTTCTGAGTTTTACAACAACGATGTGTCCAGTCTTTCCCTTGGGATTTGGTTATGAAGATCCTGGGAGTGAACTTGACTATCTGGGGATTCCTGCTGCTAGCTGGCCTATCTGTGTATCAACTGATTTCCGCCATATATCAAATTCCCCAAGCCTAGAGTTGACACCTTGCATCTGAGTGTAGACGGAGTTGAAGGACTGCTTAGTTTATTAATGATTCCTCCATATTTCCTCTAGGACTGTTTGTAGATCATCCCTTTTCTGGTCCCTTTCCGGATGTCCTGGAGCTCTGTAGGGGGGGGGGGGGGGGGGTTCCTAGGGGCACCTTGGTTCCATTGTGGTTGCTGAAACCTTTGGTCCCCCATGCAGCGATTGGGACCCCCTACGTAACCTGCCTCTTCGTGGTGCTCTGCCAGCCTGACTTGCTCTGTGTGTGGGCACTCAGTAGTGGTGTGCCGTTGCGATCCGCATTCAATGCAAGGCTGGTTGAGAGAAAGATACTTTACTTGCTTAGGGAGCTTCTTGTTCTGAAATCTATAGTACTGCTCCCTTACATCAGGATCAATCTCTTTAGGAGGCTCATAGAGGGGCATGGATGGTGCTGGCCTGGCGTAAGGGTTCTCTTCATAGTTTGCAGTAGACCCATACTTGTTGTCATAGTTAGTGAGCTTGTCGAGCACTCCCCATGCGTCTATTGGTGGCATCGTCAGACACTCATAGCGAGTATACTGGTTGATCCTGTCCTTAGTGACTTGGTGAAGAGAGTTGAAGAAGATCTCCTGAATGACGTAGGGTGGCTGTCCATGCGTCTGGCGGAGGAGTGCTGTCTTTGCAGGAGGGAAGAATTTGTTTAGAAACTCTTGCTCTACTTGGGCCCATGTTGTGAGGGATTTTGGTTTCAGCCCTTCAAGCCACTTCAGTGCAGGTCCAGCGAGAGACCAGCGAAAAGCCTTCATCTTGACATATTGCAAATTTTACCTTCGGCAAGAGTACGACACATGTCAGAAAAATTGGTAATATGTTCAAGAGGACACTCATTAAACCTACCAAAAAAAACATTATTTTAAAGTTCTATAAGGAATTGAGTGCGGATTTCAAAAGAGTTTTTAGGGATTAGAATCGCCGATTCAGGCACGACGAGAGTTGTGTGCATATAATCCTCTGCCGTGGTTGGGTACTGGGCAAGCTCAGCCTCTGCTTGTTCCCTTGCTGCTTTCTTAGTGGCGATAGCAGCATCTTTAGCGGCTAGTTCCCTTGTAAGCCTCGCAATTAGCTGTTCTTGTGTCTCAGCGGCCGCCATGGCTCTTTGTAGTTTAGCTCGGATGTGTAGGAGGCGTTCCGGTTCGTCTAAGCCGTCAAACTCAGGTGGTTGACCAGAACGGCGCATACACCTGTAAAGTGACTCAAAGAAAGCGTGAGATTTTAACTACCTAAGGCGCGAATGATAGCTTTCTTGGCAACGGCGTCAATTTGTTGTAAGGAGGAAATCGAGTATGAAATATAATAAAATAGATCAAACCAGATTCGTGCCCCAGCAAATAATTACAAGACTCCCTCCAATGTAGTAAGAGAAAGTCAGGATCGATCCACGAGGAAGCGTGTTAGCGGATCCTAGGCAGCTGTAAATCTCATAGAAAAGCAAACAGAAGATGGAAACAAAGAAACAAAGAAAGAAAGACAGATTCGAACACATATCGACAAAGGATAGCAAAAACAGAAATTTCAGATTCGATGACAGAAGCAGAAACTCAACTCAATCTAGACCAAGTCCTACTCGAGATCGACAAAACCCTACTCGATCTCGACCAAATCTCCTCTAGATCGACAAAAAACACAGAAAACCTCAAATTGCAGATTCGAACACCGAATCTCAGATTTCGACAGAAATAAACCAATATATAAAGAACTTCCAAAGCCAGGGTATCAACGACACAACGATAACCATGCAAAGTAACACATAAAGGCATAAAAGATCATGCTTTCCATCAAAATAACTTTCTTTATTAACAAATAGGCATATAGAGGCTTTCGCATAAACCCTAATTGTTACTAACCCTTTTCACATAATTAATCCAAGTTGCATTAAGATCACTTTCGCTTCAATAATACAAACAAGGATCACCTTCAACTTTCGCAAAAGAATCATGCTCATAGGGATAGAAGACGAATTGCATCAAAAGATTGTACCTTTACCGCATCACCTTACATGGCCACCGTCGGGCTCATCCCAGCCCCAGAAGTGGGTGGACTACTCGCTCTTCATTGCAATAGCAGACATTTATGTATGAAAAGAAACTTGCATATAAACTAAATTCAAAGCCTTTACAATCCCGGCAATCCAACTTTCGCTGAATGCCAAACCCCTAAAACCTTCGAACTCCTAAACCGTCTCTGTGGAACTACTTCTCTAACTTGTGAATTGAATGAATGAAAAGCCAGCCCCTAAGGCTTTATTTATAGTCTTCTATTCCTTGATATTCAAGGATAGAATATATCTATCTATATCAAAAAAGCTTAAAAGATAAATAAATTAAATAAATGAAATAAATCAAAAAGGGAGAATTATATCTAAATAGGTAAGTCTTCTCTCCATGTGTGGTAAATCTTCTCCATAGATAGAACTTGATAGATGTAGGATAGATCTCGGCCATTTCGGACTCCTTCGGCTCCAAGGACTCCCAAAGCGCGTAGGACAGGAAACCGCGTAACGCGGCTCAGACACGGCGTTCCTCGATCTCGACCACGATTCCTCGAGATCGAGTAGGATTGACGTCGATCATGGCTGGCTGGACGTCTCGGGTAGCAGCTGCTCGATCAAGCTCGGGTGTGTGCTTCTGGGTCCTCGATCTTGACAAACTTCCTCGAGATCGAGTAGGTTGGCGTCGAGGATGGCTGGCCTGGTGTGTTGTCGAGTAGCTGGTGCTCGTCATGGCTCGGACTTTGGATCTCTAGGTCCTCGATCGAGTAAGTTAACTCGAGATCGAGTTGAGCTGGACTCCGGCTTGATTCGTCCTGGTTCCGCTGCTTCTTGACCTTGGACTTCTGTAGTTGATTTCCGAGCTTTTTCGACCTTTCTCAAAACTGTTGTAATTTGCCTCGAATTCTGCGAAATTAAACAGAAACTGGTGTAGATTCCATATTTTACAAATAAACGTAAACTACATAGATTCTGTACTATTCTAGCCCAAATGCATGAAATGTATGCAAAAAACGATATAAAAGTTATTGTAAAACATGACAGATTCAGCTCACAACAATCATCCTTTCGCTGGTCCCTTTCCGGATGTCCTGGAGCTCGGTATGGCGGGGGGTTCCTAGGGGCACCTTGGTTCCGATGTGGTTGATAGAACCTTTGGTCCCCCATATAGCGATTAGGATCCCCTACGTAAGCTACTTCCTCGTGAATTTCGGCCATCCTGACTTGCTCTATATGTGGGCACTCTGTAGTGGTGTGCCGATGTGAGCCGCATTCGATGCAAGGTTGGTTGACAGAGAGGTACTTGACTTTCTTGAGTAACTTGTGATTTTGATCCTTGTAATACTGCTCCTTGATATCTGGGTCAATCTCCATAGAAGCCTCCTAGAGGGGCATGGACGGGGCTGGCTTGGCTTAGGCATTCTCATCATAGTTTGTCAGAGCCCCATACTTATTGTCGTAGTTGGTAAGCTTGTCGAGAGTAACCCATGCATCAGCTGGTGGCATCGTCAGATACTCATAATGAGTATACTGGTTGATCCTATCCTTAACTGCCAGATCAAGAGAATTGAAGAAGATCTCCGGAACGACATAGGGTGGTTGTCCATGTGTGGGGCAAGATCGCAGTAGATCCTTATATCGTTCCCATGCTTTTGCTAGCGGCTCCCCAGGCTTCTGTTTGAAACCTGTAATCTTCTGGTAGAAGAGTGCTGTCTTGGCAGGAGGAAAGAATTTGTTGAGAAATTCCTGCGTTACTTCAGCCGATGATGTGAAGGATCGTGGAGGGAGACCTTCAAGCCACTTCAATGCTGGACCGGCCAGAGACCAACGAAAAGCCTTCATCTTGACATATTCCAAAGTGGTACCTTCAGCAAGAGTATGGAACATATCAGAAAAATTGGTAATATGTTCAAGAGGACATTCATTAAACCTTCCGTAAAAGGCATTATTTTTAATCTCAATCAAGAAAGCGGTGAAAATTTCAAAATTATTTTCAGGGATTAGAATGGCCGATTCAGGCACGATGAGAGTCGGGTGCATGTAATCCTCTACAGTGGTAGGGTATTGGGCACGCTCAGCTTCTGCCCGCCTTCTGAGTTCTGCTTCCTGCGCAGTGCGTGCTCTCTCAGTGGTGAGAGCAGTATCCTTGGAGGCTAGTTCTCTTTGAAGCGTCTCAATTATCTCAGCTTGTGTTTTGTCAGTCGCCATGATCCTTTTCAGTCTAGAATAGATGTGTATAAGACGTTCCAGATCGTCTAGGGTGTCAAACTCAGGTGGTTTACCAGAACGGCGCATACACCTTCAAAATCAAAACTTAAAGGCAAACGTGAGATCTAACTACCTAAGGCGCGAATGATTGCTTCCCCGGCAACGACGCCAATACGTTGTAGTGGGAAATCGAGATTGCAAATAGAATGTAAATAAAATAAGTAAACCAATCCAGTTCTCAGCAAATAATGTTCAAGACTTCCTCCCGATGTAGCAAAAAGAAGTCAGGTTCGATCCTCGAGGAAGCTGGTCAGCGGATCTCAGGCAGCAGTAAGAACTCACGTCGATTTTGACTCAGGGGGACAACTCGATATAGACTATTGGCACTCGATATCGACTGGTTCCAGTGGGTTTTCTGGGATTCTGCAGTCGGCTGGCAAATATCGACAAGGCTGGCTCGATATTGACTGTTGTCACTCGATATCGACCTGTCTTACTCGAAATCGACCCGTTTTTCTACAAAAACACAAACGAGCAACGATCTTTCTAGATCGAAAATTAGAAGCCGATATTGACCAAGGGTTGGTCAATATCGAGTAGGGGACAGTAGGAATAATAAAGAACAAAGCTTTTGAGATTTCGGAATAAACTTTATGTAAAAGAAAACTTCCAAGATCGGGGTTTGCAACGATAATAACCATGAAAGTGGAATCATAAATCACAAAAGATAGCAACTTTATCAATAAAGAAGAAGCTTTCACCCAATCCGACAAGTAGGAGTATAAATCTCGCGATAAATAACCCTAATTGTATCTATTCCTTTTCATAATCATAATTTATAATCTTCCGAATAAAAATCCTAATTACTACCAATGTTTCACAACATGAGTTCTTCAATTTCTCAATCAAAGATAAAGCACAAGGAATAGAATAGATAAGATAAAGTACCTTCTTTTGCAATTCGCTAATCCACCAACATGGCTATCGTCGGGTTCACCCCAATCCCAGAAGTAGGTGGACTACTCGCGCCTCATCATAGCAATCGACATCATTGATGTAAAAGAAACTTGCATTAACTATATTCAAAGTGTTTACAATCCCGGCACTCAAACTTTCGTAGAATGCCAAAACCCTAAAACCTTTGAACTCCTAAACTATGTATTGAACTACTTCTCTGAAATTGAATGAATAAAAACTAGCCCCATGGGCTTTATTTATAGGCTTCCAATCCTTGCTAATCAAGGTAGAAAATGCTATCTATATCTAAAGATATAAATCTACTTAGGAAATAAATAAATCTAAACTAGATAAAACAAGATAAATCCTAGGGTAATTAATTGTTAAACCCTTCGGATAAATAAAAAGATAAAAAGATAAATATCTCTCCATTCTTCATGTGCAAGGAATCTCCTCTCGAAAATATCTCCATCGGATTCGGGATAGAACCTTAAGAAGAACCCGAAATCGACTTGACGACGTCACTGGACATAGGTCGATATCGACCTCACCTGGTCGATATCGAGTCACCTCTTCCGGCTTCAGCTCAGTCACTCGATCTCGGCTTCTTGGGAAAATATCGACTTGCATTTGGTCAATATCAACCTCTATAGGTCGATATCGAGCTGTCCTTTTGTCTGCTGGTCGATTCTGGTCGATTCGCAGATTTTTGACCAATATTTGGTCGATATCGAGTAGCCTTGGTCGATATCGACCAGTCTTCTCAGCATCATGCTCTGTGCTTTAAACGCACTTTCCCGAGTCCTCGTTCATTGGATTGACGCATATGACCATGCGTTGGAAAGATATTTTCGAGGGCTACAACTCTCATGAAGACATCAGAACTTGAATCAGAATCAAGAATGCTGAAAAGTGGCCTTTTCTCCAGCTGCACCATCCTTAGCTTCTTCATGAGTTTTCTTTTAAGATCCAAAATGCGTCCAAACTTCTCCAAATTAGCTCTAAACTCCTGAGAATCACATCAAACTTGTGTAGACTCCATATATGGCAACAAATTCGCTATATTCCCAACCCAAAATAATAGAATAAGAAGCAGAAATAAGTATAAAAACGTGGCACAAAACATGGCCATCGCATCGACGCCTTGGGCAGCTGTCTCGTTTGTTGGTCCCACCATTCTCTACCTCTTCCTTTTCCACAAATAGCTCTAATAAAAATGACCGTTGTGACATTTGTCCTAGGGCCAAACGAACTCGTCTTTCGTTTCCCATTAGCAATTCTCGTGCTCTTGCTTGTTTTGATTTGATTCATTATGACATTTGGGGTCCTTACTGTACTCCGTCTTTGTGTGGTGCTTCCTATTTCTTAACTTTAGTTGATGACTATTGATGTCTCCAAAGTAGCCATGTTTTTATGCATATTTTAGGTCCATATTCTTTACATTTTGCATATTTCGGGTTGGGAATATGTCGAATTTATGTAGTATATGCTTATTTGTCGGAAATAGAGATCTACATAAGTTTTTGTTTAATATTACAGAATATGGGGCCATTTCGGGAGAAAACCAAGGAGCACAGACGGAAGCAGTAAGACTACTCAATATCGACTAATGTTCTCATCGATGTCTACAAGTCATGTCCAGATACACTGGAGTCGATGAGAGACCTGACCAGATATCGCGGAGCAGAGCAACAGTCTACTCGATATCGAGTTGAGTACTCGATATCGACAAGTGCCAGACCACATTCCCAAAGCCATGTCGAGGAGATGCTGCTGGACAACACCAGGCCAAGCCTTGATCAACATTGCTACTCGAGATTGAGGAGCTCTCCTCGAGATCGACGAAGCCTGTGAGCCTGTGTCCGAGCATGTCGACAAGAGGCTACCCGATGCACCAAGCCGGCCAGTCGATGACCCACCACTACTCGAGATCGAGAAGCTCTCCTCGAGATCGACGAACTCCGGGAGCCATGTCCAAGCCTGTCGAGGACCAACTAGCCGAGACACTGAGCAAGTCAACGACACTCCTACTCGAGATCGAGTAGCCTTACTCGAGATCGACGAAGCCTCCAGAAGCCGCGTTACGCGGTTTGATCTATCCTACTCGAATTGGGGTTCCTTGGAGCCAAAGAAAGTCGAATCTATCCGATCTATCAAGATACATCATGGGAGAAGAAGATTTATCCACTTAAGACTTTTAGATATATTTTCCTTATTTAGATTTAATTATGTTATTACTTTTATTTATCTTTAATGCTTTTATATATAGTTTAAGATATAGATAGATGTTTCTATCCTTGAATAGAAAGGTTTAGAAGCCTATAAATAAAGCCCATGGGGCTGAATTTTAATCATTCGATTTCAGTAGGAGAAGTAGTAGTAGAGAGAGAAAGTGAGGCCGAGTGGAGCAAAGGAGCGAGAACAAGTTGGCTTTGTTCGGTTGTACTTTCTTCAGTTTGGTTTAATGCAATTAGTTTCTTTTCATCAATCAATGTCTGAGGTTGCGATGAAGCGCGAGTACTCCACCCACTTCTAGGGTTGGGGCGAGCCCGACAATACCCCTGCGTATTTGAGGTAAAGATCCAACTTTTATCATGTTTTTAGCATCTACTACTTGTTTATGTGTTTATTACCCATTCAGTGGAGGTCCATGCTAACAACTTGGATTGTAAACATAAAATCGGTAGAGACAATTAGAGTTTCTTGAAAGAGTTGTCTAATTGTTGGAAAAGGCGAAAGCTTAGTCCTTTGATGCGATTCACATGATTATCTGTTTTATTTCTGCCTTATGCATGCTTGGTTATCGTTGTTGCAAACCCCAATCTTGGAAGTCCTTTTTATACAGTTTAGCTCAAAATCCCAAAGCCTTTGCACTTATTTTCTTTCGTTTTTTTGTTCTCCTCGAGATCGAATAGCACTCCTCGATCTCGACTACTGATCTTCGACCAAGGTCGCTATAGCTTCTTTGTGCAGGCAATCGACCAAGACAAACCGACGTCGACGAGGACCTTACTCGAGATCGAGTAGCCTTTGTCGAGATAGAGTAGCCTTTGCCGAGAGTTGCTGCGCTGTGTTCGACTGTCCGATCTTCTGTCGAGTTGCTGTACTCGAGATCTAGGACCCCTGATGTCGACCACTTCCGTGAGATTTCTCTGCTGCCTAGGATCCGCTGACACGCTTCCTCTTGGATCCATCCTGACTTCCCGTTGCTGAATCAGGAGGAGGTCTTGTAATTATTTGCAAGGGAGGGAATCTGGTTTGCCTTAGTTTATTTACATTCTATTTTGCATACTCGATTTCCTCCTACAACAAATCAGCGCCGTTGCCGGGGAAGCTATCATTCGCGCCTTAGGTAGTTAAATCTCACGTCTAGCTTGAGTTACTTTATAGGTGTATGCGCCGTTCTGGTCAGCCACCTGAGTTTGACGGCTTAGACGAACCAGAACACCTTTTACACATCAGAGCTAAACTACAAAGAGCCATGGCGGCCGCTAAGACGCAAGAACAGCTTATTGCAAGGCTTATAAGGATACTACTATCGCCACTGAAAGGGGAGCGAGGGAACAAGAAGCTGAGCGCGCAAGGCAAGCAGAAGCTGAGCTTGCCCAATATCCAACCACTGTTGAGGATTATATGCATCCAACTCTCGTCGTGCCTGAATCGGCGATTCAAATCCCTGATAACTCTTTTGAAATTCGCACTCAATTTCTTATAGAGCTTAAAAATAATGCTTTTTATGGCAAATTTAATGAGTGCCCTCTTGAACATATTACCAATTTTTCTGACATGTGTCGTACTCTTGCTGAAGGTACAACTCTGGAATATATGTCAAGATGAAAGCTTTTCGCTGGTCTCTCGCTGGGGCTGCACTGAAGTGGCTTGAAGGGCTGAAACCAAGATCACTCACAACATGGGCCCAAGTAGAGCAAGAATTTCTGAATAAATTCTTCCCACCCGCCAAAATAGCACTTCTCTGCCAGAAAATCACCGCCTTCAAACAGAAGGCTGGGGAACCGCTAGCAAAGGCATGGGAACGCTACAAAGAACTGCTGCGATCTTTCCCTACTCATGGACATCCACCCTACGTCATTCAGGAGATCTTCTTCAACTCTCTTGATCAAGTTACTAAGGACATAATCAACCATTATACTCCCTATGAGTATCTGACGATGCCGTCAATCAACGCCTAGGGTGTGTTAGACAAGCTCACCAATTATGACAACAAATATGGGTCTACTGCAAACTATGAGGAGAACTCCTATGTCAGGCTAGCACCATCAATGCCACTCTATTAGCCGGCAAAGGAGATTGACCCAGATGTCAGGGAGCAGTTCTATAGACCAGAATCGCAAGCTCCTCAAGTAAGTCAAATATCTATCTGTCAATCAGCCTTGCGTCGAATGCGGATCACAGAGGCTCACCACTACTGAGTGCCCACACACTGAACAAGTCAGAATGGCAGAGACACATGAAGAGGCAGCCTACGCTGGGGTTCCCAATCGTTACATGGGAGATCAAAGGTTCTATCAGCCACAGTGGAACCAAGGTCCTCCAAGGAACCCCCCACCCTACAGAGCTCCAGGACATCCAGAAAGAGATCAAAAGAAGGATGATCTACAGTTGATCCTTGAGGAGATGCGTCGGAATCAGGGCACCGTCAACAACCAGTTCCAGAACATCACTACAAAATTTGGAGAACTTGACATCTGGAAAAGGGGAATAGAGACCCAAATGGGTCAAATCGCTGCACAAACCCCACGACCATCCGGACAGCTCCCTGGACAAACAGAACCAAATCCTAAGGGAAAGACCGAACACGTCGCAGCTATCAAACTCAGAAGTGGGCATCAACTACACGAGCCAGAGGTCAGAAAACAGCAAGACAAGACGGAGTAGCAACTCGACATAGAGCAGACTCAACTCGATCTCGAGGAGACTCTACTCGACCTCGACAAGAAGCTGCTCGACACAGAACAGAAGCTGAGCTCCGACTCCACTGCGCAACACAGCAACTCCAGGTCGATCACCCAACTTGATGTCGAGGAGCCACTGGTCGAGATCGAGGAACAACAAGCTGGCGTCGACGACTCTGCAGCACCTCCAACGTCTGATCTGGCTCTGAAGCAGAAAAAGCCACTGCCTTTTCCTTCAAAAGCACAAAAAGATCCCACTGCAGGTAGGTTTACCAGATTTGTTAATATGCTGCAAGAACTGAATGTCTCTATTCCTTTTACAGAAGCCCTGCAAGAGATGCCTGGATATGTCAAATTTCTAAAGGAAATCCTAAGCAAGAAGCGACCCATCTCAGAGATCGCAGGCGAATGCAAAGTACTCCACTTCCCTGAAAAGAGACCTGACCCTGGTAAGTTTTCTGTTACCGTGGGTTTTGGACAATATAAATATGAGTCTCTGTGTGATTTAGAAACAAGTGTGAGCATCATGCCTTTATCAATCTGGCGAAAGGTAAATATAGGATGCAAAGAACCTGTGGATGCCAAGCTATACATGGCAAACAATACAGTGGTCATCCCAACAGGTATAGTTGAGAATGTCCCCGTCCAGGTTGGTAAATTCTTTGTTCCAGCAGATTTCCTTATTATAGATTGCGGTGAAGATCCTACTAGCCCTATTATTCTTGGTAGACCATTCTTAGCAACTGTAGATGCCAGAATTAGTGTCAAGAATCGATCGCTCACCTTCACCATAGGCGACGAGGTTTTAGATTTCTCTTTTGGCCTTGCAAAGGAGGAAATTTCATGGCTGGAGGTGAAAAGCATCAACAACCACGGGACCAAGCAAACAACGGAGGAAAGCACCAACACTGTCCTCGAGGTTGACAAGAGCTACTCGATCTCGACAAAGGTGCTACTTGATCTCGACCAAGACTCATCGATGTCGACTTTCTCTACTGAGCCACTGAGTTGCCCAGAGCCTAAGTACGGGGTCCCTGTACTCGATCTCGACCAGCAGTACTCGACATCGAGTAGCCCCAAACCCAAAGATTTATGTTTTGGGTCAGAAAAGGTAAGTTCAGGCATGAATTCTACTCCCCCTCAGTTCATAAAGAAATTTTTCAATAAATTAAGGGGAGGTAAGGCCCCGTGGCGAGAAAATCTGCGGAAGCTAATAGCTGGGAGGAAGAAAAAGAAAGAGAAGGGAGATGAGGCAAGCAACCACCTGTCAGCTGAGCTTGCATACTACCATCAGGACCTAGATGATCCAGGAGAAGGGCCAAGCATGAGCGGGCCCCACACTAATGGTTTTTTTGGTTTTGGTTTTATGTCTTTTAGAATACTTCATGTGCATAGTCTTGTTTTTGTGTGCAATCTAACACTTTTAGGACGGCAAGCATATAAGGATTGCGAAAAGTGGAATAAAGAAGTCCCTGAAAAACAGTCAGAATCGACGAAGGCCAAGTCGACGACGACAAGGAGGAGCAGCCCAGAAACTCATCGATATCGAGTAGGCCAACTCGATATCGACAAGCCCAGAGGCTCCTCAACTTCAAAAACCACTAGACGCAGACGAAGCTCCTCGAGATCGAGTACAGGGTACTCGAGATCGACAAGCCTATTTCCTCGACCTGCACTGATTCCCCTTCCTCGATATGTTATCCTGTGAGTTCCTTCCTTTACTCTTGTTGTTATTTAATTTTTATACAGTGGGGATACTGTATAATTTAAGTATGGGGTGGGGGAAGGGCTCATTATCATTATTATATGTTTTAGTCTTGCTTTTGGTTTTACATGGTGAAATTTTAATTTTTATGTTATGCATTCATGTTTAAATTTTATGCATTTAGGTTTTTTGTCATACTTTAGTCATGTTTTTTAAGAAAAAAACAAAAATAGAAAACAAATACAAAATGTCGAAAAAAAAATGCATGTTTAAATTTTTGCATTGTTTTATACCCTAACTTAGATGTCCTATGATGATGAATAATGATTGACTTGATCATGTAAATCCTAT
Organism: Persicaria tinctoria; assembly: GCA_037127255.1. NCBI lineage: Eukaryota > Viridiplantae > Streptophyta > Magnoliopsida > Caryophyllales > Polygonaceae > Persicaria > Persicaria tinctoria. The sequence continues at coordinate 38,167,244 of JBANSL010000007.1, forward strand.
GACATGTTTGGAAGGTTTAGCCTAAATCCTCAAAATGGTTTTTATGTGGATTGTGAACTTGTGATGAAATTGAGCACATATGATCCTAAGCTAAAGGTTAAAATCCAACAAAAATTGTCCCAGTGAGAATTTTGGCCTTATAGGGAGAACATAAAAAACCCCTCTGCTTTCTTGAGTGTATTTACTCTTCCTATGCATCTCTAAATGTTGTGATAGTTATTCAAAGTCAATGCATTTATATGTTTATGTTGATGAGAATTAAATGATGGAGGCACCTTTTAAGCCAATTTTATCCTCTCTTTACCTACCCTGCATTATCCCTGCTTGAAGCCAGAACATTAGCCTGAGACTTTTATTGTGAACTCCACAAAAATAACCTTAGCCAAATTGAGCCTGACCCCCATTTGTGAATTAAGACTTAGAGTTGTTTGGAATGATGATTTGTGGAAAGAATAAGCTTATGTTGCATTTCCTGTAGGAAGGATTGTTGAAATTATTGAGATATGGGTTGGTTTTACAATTTTATCTTGCTATGCATACTATGTAAAAGGATTTTTGGCTCATCTTATAAATGCACCACTAGTTTTATTTTATTTTCGTTTCAAAAAAAAAATTGAAAAAAAAAGAAAGAAAAAAAGGGATATATGTTTATGAATAAAGTGCATGAGCCAAATTTACCTTATTTCTTTCATTATTTGCAAGATACATATTTTGGAGAGGTTGAGAAAGTTTGAAAGGTTACGTACTTCATTTAGATAAATTGGAGAGTTTGGTTGATACATATGACTGAGAGGTTATGGTTTGGTTTTGTTGGAGATTTAGGAGTCTTGATTCCCGAATTTTATTAAGCACCACATGACCAAATAATTCCATACCTTATTATTTCTTACCAAGCCCCATTACAACCCCGCCGAATAGAATCTTCTTTGAAGACTTCTACTGAGCGAAGTCCTCCTGATAATTCTTGTTGCATTTTCAAAATTGGTTGCGAAGTGGATTTATATTTAAATTGCAATTTTTATGACATTGTGTATGGAATTGAGTTGAGAGTTGATCTTCATAGCCTAAACACATTTGAGAGTTGAGTGTAAACACATTATCCCTGTGAGGTTGGATTTATATTGCCTGTGCCTATGGATCGCTCATATATGTGTGATGATGTTAAATTCACTTGTCTTACATTGCTACTACTTGAGATGTTGCTTTTGACAAAGGCGAAGACTTGAAGGATGTGTTGTAGGTCTTGGTTATTGTTTGGTTATTGCTTGAGGACAAGCAAGTCTAAGTATTGGGTGATTTGATGTTTCAAAAGTAGCCATGTTTTTATGCATATTTTAGGTCCATATTCTTTACATTTTGCATATTTCGGGTTGGGAATATGTCGAATTTATGTAGTATATGCTTATATGTCGGAAATAGAGATCTACATAAGTTTCTGTTTAATATTACAGAATATGGAGCCATTTCGGGAGAAAACCAAGGAGCACAGACGGAAGCAGCAAGACTACTCAATATCCACTAAAGTTCTCATCGATATCGACAAGTCATGTCCAGATACACTGGAGTCGAGGAGAGACCTGACCAGATAACGCGGAGCAGAGCAACACTCTACTCGATATCGAGTTGAGTACTCCATATCGACAAGTGCCAGACCACATTCCCCGAGCCATGTCGAGGAGATGCTGCTCGACAACACCAGGCCAAGCCTTGATCAACATTGCTACTCGAGATCGAGGAGCTCTCCTCGAGATCGACGAAGCCTGTGAGCCTGTGTCCGAGCATGTCGACAAGAGGCTACCCGATGCACCAAGCCGGCCAGTCGATGACCCACAACTACTCGAGATCGAGAAGCTCTCCTCGAGATCGACGAACTCCGGGAGCCATGTCCAAGCCTATCGAGGACCAACTAGCCGAGACACTGAGCCAGTCCACAACACTCCTACTCGAGATCGAGTAGCCTTACTCGAGATCGACGAAGCCTCCAGAAGTCGCGTTACGCTGTTTGATCTATCCTACTCGGATTGGGGTTCCTTGGAGCCAAAGAAAGCCGAATCTATCCGATCTATCAAGATCCATCATGGGAGAAGAAGATTTATCCACTTAAGACTTTTAGATATATTTTCCTTATTTAGATTTAATTATGTTATTACTTTTATTTATCTTTAATGCTTTTATATATAATTTTAGATATAGATAGATGTTTCTATCCTTGAATAGAAAGGTTTAGAAGCCTATAAATAAAGCCCATGGGGCTGAATTTTAATCATTCAATTCCAGTAGGAGAAGTAGTAGTAGAGAGAGAAATGAGGCCGAGTGGAGCAAAGGAGCGAGAGCAAGTTGACTTTGTTCGGTTGTACTTTCTTCAGTTTGGTTTAATGCAATTAGTTTCTTTTCATCAATCAATGTCTGAGGTTGCGATGAAGCGCGAGTAGTCCACCCACTTCTAGGGTTGGGGCGAGCCCGAAAATAGCCCTGCGTATTTGAGGTAAAGATCCAACTTTTATCATGTTTTTAGCATCTAGTACTTGTTTATGTGTTTATTACCCATTCAATGAAGGTCCATGCTAACAACTTGGATTGTAAACATAAAATCAGTAGAGACAATTAGGGTTTCTTGAAAGAGTTGTCTAATTGTTGGAAAAGGCGAAAGCTTAGTCCTTTGATGTGATTCACATGATTATCTGTTTTATTTCTGCCTTATGCATGCTTGGTTATCGTTGTTGCAAACCCCAATCTTGGAAGTCCTATTTATACAGTTTAGTTCAAAATCCCAAAGCTTTTGCATTTATTTTCTTTCGTTTTTTTGTTCTCCTCAAGATCGAATAGCACTCCTCGATCTCGACTACTGATCTTCGACCAAGGTCGCTATAGCTTCTGTGTGCAGGCAATCGACCAAGACAAACCGACGTCGACGAGGACCTTACTCGAGATCGAGTAGCCTTTGCCGAGAGTTGCTGCGTTGTGTTCGACTGTCCGATCTTCTGTCGAGTGCCTGTACTCGAGATCTAGGACCCCTGTTGTCGACCACTTCCGTGAGATTTCTCTGCTGCCTAGAATCCTCTGACACGCTTCCTAGTGGATCAATCCTGACTTCCCGTTGCTGCATCAGGAGGAGGTCTTGTAATTATTTGCAAGGGACGGAATCTGGTTTGCCGTAGTTTATTTGCATTCTATTTTGCATACTCGATTTCCTCCTACAACAACTATTCTCGTACTACATGGGTTTATCTTATGATTCACAAATCTGAAGTTGCAACTTTAGTTCACAATTTTTGTTCTATGATACAAACACAATTTCAAAAGACAATCAAATGCTTCCGCAGTGACAATGGCTCTGAGTTTATTGCTCTCAAACCACTCTTTCGGGACCTGGGTATCCTCGTCGAATCTTCGTGTGTTAGCACCCCTCAACAAAATGGTAGGGTTGAGCGAAGACACCGTCATATCCTCAATGTCTCTCGAGGCCTTATGTTTCAAGCCTCGCTTCCCATCAAATTTTGGGGCGAATGTGTGCTCACCGCTTGCCACCTTATAAACTGCACCCATACGACTCTTCTCCACAATAAATCCCCCTACGACCTCCTCTTTCATAAGCCTACGGATTACTCTACTCTCTGAGTCTTTGGGTGTCTATGTTACTCCACTCAAATTCCTCGTAGCTCAGACAAGTTTGCCGCCCGTGGTCGCAAGTGCTAGTTCCTCGGGTATCCCTTCGGTCAAAAGGGTTGACACCTATATAATTTGGATCACCATGTTCTGTTTAACTCCCGTGATGTCTCCTTCCACGAACATGTCTTTCCCTATGATGACTCATCTAATCAGTCGCCTCCTCCGCAACCTACTTCAAGCCATCCTTCCTCGTTGTTTCACGACGATGAGGAGCTGTCCACTCCTTCCACTAGGACCTTAGGGGAAGTTCTCCTTTACCTCCTCCGCCTCCTCCGCCTCGTCGTAGTGGTCAGACTATCTAGCCCATTATTCGCCTTTGGGACTTCGTCTGCACCACTATCCGCCTGTACCACCCTATCCCGTCGGATCCCTCTTCTCGCTCCTAGTGAGGTACAGTGTATCCTTTGGATAAGTTTTTGGGCTATGACAAGTTTTCCGAGTCCCATTCCAGTTAGCTAGCTGCTATAACCGCGACTCCAGAACCTACTACCTTCCGTGAGGCAGTTCGTCATCAGCACTGGCGAGATGTAATGCGCCTTGAGATCGATGCTGATGCGGAGTTGTCTGATCGTTCCAACAAAGGCTCCCGAAAACAAACACAAACAGAAGATTAGACGTCGGTTTGATAATTCGGACTAATAGTAGAAGACTCAAAGTCATCAGTTTTCGGACAAAAACCGATGTTAAAAATACGACAAATTCGGCGAAAGTAAAGATATGGGGTTCATAGCCAATCAGTTGGCCGGAATACTTATACCTAAGAGATTAAACCACTCGTCGGCACAAGTCCTTGAGCAAAAGACCTCCTTCTAAAACTTTATTCAAGCCCGTCTTGGATCAAGAGAGACAAATCGGCACAAACGGATTGAAATCGCACTCGTACGAGCAAGAACGCAAGAGGAACTTGTCTTAGAGTTTGAGCAAAAGCTTCTGAATAATATTGAACGCACTTTCAATGACAAAGAGTTCTCCTTTAAATAACCATCTAGATTCTATCTAAAATAAAAGATATATCTATTTTTCTAAAATAATAGAATACCAACTAAAATATTAAAACACTAAATAATAGATATAAATAGAGTTTCCTTAACATCCTTCATGTTCAAAATCCGTCACCCCCCCGGAATCGACGACGGGTCTTCCGATCCGCTAACAATTATGGCCTTAGGGCCAGACCCTAGGTCTCTAACACTCGACGTGTTGGCTCATCTCCTCATGTAGCATACCAAGCTGGCGAGTTTGTCAGCGATCAGTTTGGCTTGACTCCGAGTCACTGGTCCGGCTGGTAAGGCGGGTGCTTCGGGTGCTCCTGCATCATCCTCCTCTTCTTGGGAAGGATTCGACCTCGAATCCGATTCTTCTTCTCCCATCGGATAGGGGCTTAAGTCAGCAACATTGAATGTTGAGCTGACTGCGTAGTCGTCAGGAAGTTCAAGAGGATAAGCGTTGTCTCCCACCTTCTTCAAAACCTTGAAAGGTCCATCACCACGAGGCAAAAACTTAGACTTTCATTGATCTGGGAAGCGGTCCTTCCTTAGGTGCACCCATACGAGGTCTCCTTCCTCAAAGGTCACCTTCTTACACCCTTTGTTCTTGGTCCTCTCATGGAGCTCCTTAATGAACTCAATATGCTTAGCTGCTTCAAAGCTTTCTTTTTCTCTCATAGGATATGGAGTAAGATCAAAAGGGGTTAGCGGATTAAGACCATAAACACATTCAAAAGAAGTATAACCAGTTGAGGAATGCAAAGTCCTTTTATATGCAAATTCTACATGTGGCAATGCATCTTCCCAAGACATCAAATTCTTCTTAATGAAATCTCTAAGGATGGTGCCTAAGGTACGATTGGTAACCTCCGTTTGGCCATCTGTTTGGGGATGACTAGAAGTAGAAAATAGCAACTTAGTACCTAGCTTAGCCCAAAGAGTCCTCCAAAAGTGGCTTAAAAACTTAGTATCCCTATCACTCACAATAATCTTTGGCAAATCATGCAACCTAACGACTTCACGAAAGAAAAGACTAGCAACATTAGAAGCGTCGTCGATTTTATGGCAAGCAATAAAATGAGCCATCTTAGAGAATCTGTCTACAACCACAAATATAGAATCTCTCCCCTTCTTAGTACTTGGCAAACCTACTATAAAATCCATGCTAATATCTTCCCAAGGAGCACTAGGAACCGGAAAAGGGGTATATAAACCATGTGGCATCAACTTAGACTTGTCCCTCAAACAATCTAAGCATCTTTTCACAAAATTTTCGACATCCTTAAGCATGTGAGGCCTATAAAAATGACAATGTAATGTATGATAGGTTTCATCCCTCCCAAAATGTCCCATTAAACCACCTCTATGGCTTTCCTCCACAAGAAGTAACCTCAAAGAACATCTAGGAATGCAAACCTTATCAACCCGAAATAAAAATCCATCAAACAAATAGAATTTATCTAATGAACCTTTTATTTACAAGTCCTATAGGTCTCCCCAAAATCAATGTCATTGACATATAGATCCTTTATATAGACAAAGCCTAAAACCCGAGAATCTAATGTAGTCAAAAAGCTATGGCGCCTAGATAAAGCATCGGCCACTACATTGTCTTTTCCCTTCATATATTGAATCACATATGGGAAGGTTTCTATAAATTCCATCCACCTACCATGGCTACGATCCAACTTATCTTGACTCCTAAAGTACCTCAAGGACTCATGATCAGTTCTAAGCACAAATTCTCTAGGCCAAAGGTAGTGAAACCATGTCTTAAGAACTCTAAACAAAACATACAACTCCTTATCATAAGTAGAGTAATTAAGACAAGCACCCTTCAATTTTTTAGAAAAGAAGGCAATAGGCTTACCTTCTTGCATGAGAACTCCTCCAATTCCAATCCCGCTTGCATCGCACTCAACTTCGAAAGGTCGGTTGAAATCCGGCAAGACCAACAGTGGAGCATGCGTCAGCTTGGCCTTAAGGGTGGAAAAGGCCTTCTCTTGGGCCTTCTCTTGAGCTAACTACAAAACCAAGGAAAGTGACACTATCAGAACAAAACTCACATTTCTTTAAATTAATAAACAAGTTCTCAACACGAAGAGTTGAGAGAACTTCCCTTAAGCGAGTTTCATGATCTTTCAGGGATTTGCTGTAAATAAGAATGTCATCAAAATATACAACAAATTTCCCAATTAGCTTTCTAAGAACATGGTTCATCAATCTCATAAAAGTACTAGGCGCATTAGTCAAACCAAAAGGCATAACCAACAATTCATATAAACCACGTTTAGTCTTAAAAGCTGTTTTCCACTCATCTCCCTCTCTCATCCGAATTTGATGGTAACCACTTCTCAAATCAATTTTAGAAAATAAAGTAGCACCATATAATTCATCAGGCATATCATCTAGCCTAGGGATGGGGTGCCTATACTTCACAGTGATATTGTTAATAGCCCTACAATCAACACACGTCCTCCAGGATCCATCTTTCTTATGGACTAATAACACAGGTACCGAACATGGACTCAAGCTGTCCTTAATATATCCCTTATCCAACAGTTCCTGAACTTGGGATTCTATTTCATTAGCTTCTTGAGGATTGGTCCTATAGGCATGACGGTTAGGCAAAGAGAAATCAGGCATAAAATCAATTTGATGTTGAATACTCCTAAGAGGTGGTAATCCTACATGCATCTCATCGGGAGTGACATCCTTGAATTCCTCTAACAAATCCTTAATTCTTGGAGGTAATTGTTCCTTAACATCATCGCAAAGCAAGCTTAGATCTTTACACAAAAGGATAAGAGTGTAATCGGAACTTATTACCTCAGAGTGCAGTTCAGTTTTTGACATCAGTAAACTTACTGCAGTCGTCTCAGGACCTTTTGACATCAGTATTTCTGCAGCAGCCAATGTTGTAGCCTTCTCAGACATCGGTTTTCCTGATGCCTCCGCCTCCCTCTTCTTTCTATATTTTTCCATCGCATCTGCAACATGGGAAGGCGTCATGGGTCTAAAGATGATTTTCTTTCCCTTAAAATCAAAGGAGTAACGATTAGTAAACCCATCATGAATAACCTTGTGATCATATTGCCAAGGGCGGCCTAGTAGAATATGGCTAGTCGTCATAGGAACTACATCACAAAGAATGGTATCATCATATAAGCCCGAGGAAACATGCACATTAACTTGTCTATCAACCCTAACTTCACCACTTTCATTCATCCATTGCAATTTATAAGGTCTAGGGTGACATAAGGTAGTCAGTTTCAATTTAGACACCATTTCAGTACTAGCAAGATTGCAACGGCTACCACCATCGATAATAACCAGACAAACTTTGCCCTGAACACGAAATTGAGTATGGAAAAGAGTTTCATGTTGATTATCATCATAAACAATAGGCTTAGAATGTAAAACTCTTCTAACAAGCAAGCAATCTCCTTGTTCATAATCAAACTCAGCTAGATCATATTCAGGCAAGTTATCAATTTCAGCTTCAGGTTCATCGTTATCAGATTCAGATTCATATTGACTTAAGTGATTTATAACCAAAACACGTTGATTATGACAGTCCCTAGCCATATGACCTCAACCATGACATTTAAAACAGACAATATCCAAAGTTCCAGTATTAGGGTTAGGAGTACTGCCCTTTGAAGAATCGTGTTTACCCAATGAGGTTGCTGGAAACAATGGAATCGTTGGTACCGGGCCCTTGAAGCCCGTCGCAGGCGCGACTGGTGGCTTTTGGCCTCGGTTTGTTGTCGCTTGTTGTTCCCTGCTAGGGTTTCGCCAATTTTGGCCTTGGCCTGTCCGATTGGATGTTGATTGGAATTGCATCTTCCTTTCCACCTTTACTGCCAGGTGAAGCAACTGCATCTTGGTTTCATAGGAATAGCAGTCTATCTCGCGAGCCAAGGAAGGGTTGAGAATTCCCAAGTATCGCGACATGGTGTCCTCCTCTGCCTCCTGAATGTCACACTTAGCCATGGCTGCCTGCATGGTAGTGTAGACCTGTTCTGCACTCATGGAACCTTGACAGAGAGTATTCAGGCGATGTTTTAGATCCCAGATGTAGTGCGGGGGCACAAACCGGGCTCTCAGCAGAACTTTCATGTGTGCCCAATTGGACACATGCGCCTCCAAAGTTCTTCTCTTGTCTCTTCCTAAATTGTTCCACCATGTTAGCGCAAAACCAGAAAATTCTAAAACAGCTAATTGAACCTTTTTCTCCTCAACAAAGTTATGGCAGTCCCAAATGTGTTCAATCATAGCTTCCCATTCTAAATATGCATCAGCATCACTAGCTCCAGTAAAAGAAGGAATCTTTACCATTATCCGACCGTTACCGTCTCGTTCGGGTTCCCTAGCACGCCTATGTTGGTAATTGTCCTCTCTCCCGACATCCTCAAACTCATCATTGATGATGAGTTGTTGTTGTCGACCTCCCCGTTGGTCCAGGTTACCCCCGTTGGGTGAAGGGTTAATCACCTCTTGATCATTCGGAGGGGGTTGAATCCGCGGTCTTGTCACCAAGTGGGCTTCAATCCGCTGATTAGTTTGTAGCAACTGGGTCATGGTAGCATTTATAGCTGCCAGAGTTGTAGCGAGACCCTCCTGGGGTATCTCTTGGTCATTTGCCGGAGTGTTAGACATCACAACAGGAAACAAACAAGCAAACACGTTAAGTTAGTGAAAAACTGAAAAACTCTTCGCAAGTGTTTCGCTCTTCACTCAATTTGTGGCGTCTGTGATCTCAATCTGTCTCATGAGAATCTGTTCTTGAAGCAGAGATTAGAAACCCAAGAGAATTTAGAAAAAAAGACACAAAAGAGAGAAAAGGTTGGGGCTTTAAGGTAGGTAAGACTCGGAGTGGTAGCCTGAGACAATCCCACCAACGCTAACGTACCAATGCCTATGATATGCAGACGGTTGCAAATTCTGAACTTTTAGCTTTCTAGTGCGAGCCTTTATTTCAGGACTGTTTTTTCCAACGCACTTTTAATCGTGGGCCTTTATAATAGGACTAATTTTTCCGACGCGATTTTTTTTCTACAGCAATGCCGAAGAGAATTTTTTTTTTTGCAAAAGAAAAGAACAAGCTTTTACGGTTTCGCTGGGAGAATTGCGAAAACAGTTCAACAGCTGCAACCAAAAGCAGACACAAACACAGCACAGAAGCACTAGCAAGAAGTGTTCAGAACGTTCCGGAAAGGTTGACACGAGCCAAAATTGGACCCTAGCTCTGATGCCACTTGATGCGGGGCTGTCTGATCGTTCCATTAAAGGCTCCCGAAAACAAACACAAACAGAAGATTAGACGTCGGTTTGGTAATTCGGACTGATGATAGAAGACTCAAAGACATCAGTTTTCGGACAAAAACCAATGTTAAAAATACGACAGATTCAGGGAAAGTAAAGATATGGGGTTCAATTGAAATCAGTTGGCCGGAATACTTATACTTAAGAGATTAAACCACTCGTCGGCACAAGTCCCTAAGTGAAAGACCTCCTTCTAAAACTCGATTCAAGCCCGTCTTGGATCAAGAGGACGTGGGCTTTCTCCTTGGATCACCTACTCCGTGAGACAGATAACCAGAGAGACAAATCGGCACAAACGGATTGAAATAGCAATCGTACGAGCAAGAACGCAAGAGGAACTTGTCTTAGGGTTTGAGCAAAAGCTTCTGAATAATATTGAACGTACTTTCAATGAAAAAGAGTTCTCCTTTAAATAACCTTCTAGATTCTATCTAAAATAAAAGATATATCTATTTTCCTAAAATAATAGAGTACCAACTAAAATATTAAAACACTAAATAATAGATATAAATAGAGTTTCCTTCACATCCTTCATGTTCAAAATCCAACACGCCCCCTGGAATCGGCGACGGGCCTTCCGATCCGCTATCAAGTATGGCCTTAGGGCCTTACCCTAGGTCTCCAACACTCGACATGTTGGCTCGTCTCCCCATGTAGTATACCAAGCTGGCGAGTTTGTCAGCGATCAGTTTGGCTTGACTCCGAGTCACTGGTCCGGCTGGTAAGCTGGGTGCTTCGGGTGCTCCTGCATTAGATGCTTTGCATCTCAATGGGACATGGGACCTCGTGGATCTGCCTGCCGGTAAGACCTTTATCGACTACAAGTGGGTCTTTCGAATTAAGTAAATGACGGATGGGAGTATCGAATGCTATAAGGCGCGCTCAGTTGTTCTTGGGAACCGACAAATTGAAGGTATTGATTATTCTGAGACCTTTGCTCCAGTAGCTATGTTTCTGTTAAAGTGTTCCTCGCAGTGGTCGCTATTTGAGGTTGGGAGCTCCATCAGATGGACGTTCACAACGCCTTCCTCCACGGTGACTTACATGAAGATGTTCATATGACGATGCCCCCTGGATTTTCTATTCTGGAGTCTTTGAAGGTATGTCACCTCCGTAAGTCATTGTATGGTCTCCGATAAGCTCCTCGGATTTGGTTTTTCAAACTGGCATCTGCTCTGAAATATTTCGGGTCCCGCCAATCCTATGTTGATTACTTCTTATTCCCTTATATGTGGTCTGGTATTGTCATTCATGTGTTGATTTACGTCGATGATCTCATTATCGCCGGGAATGACTCCGCTGCTATTGTCCATTTCAAGACATTCATGCACACCCGCTTTCATATGAAGGACTTTGGACCTCTGAAGTACTTCCTTGGTATCAATATTACTCGTTCCTCGGATGCCATCTTCTAGTCCTAAAAAAAATAGGCGCTTGACATACTAGCCGAGACTGGTCTTTTGGGTTCTAAGCCGGCTACATTCCCTATCGAGCAGAACCACAAGCTCACCACTGACACTAGTCCTCCGTGCGCTGATCCGAAATAATATCGCATATTGATCAGGCGTATCATATACATCACCATTACTCGCCCCGAACTCAGCTACTTAGTCCTCATTCTTGCTCAATTCATGGCAGCTTCTACAGGCAACCACTGGCAGGCGGCATTAAGGATTGTTCGCTACCCAAAGGGTTGTCCAGGTCAGGGTATCTTCCTCTCTCGATCCAGCGACCTCCGCCTCAATGCCTATTGTGAATCCAACTATGCTACGTGTCCTCTTCCTCGTCGGTCTCTCACTGGTTTCTTCCTTATGATCGGCGAATCACCCATCTGCTAGAAGACTAAGAAGCAGTCCATTGTCTCTTGGTCTTCCGCTGAAGCCGAGTACCGTGCTATGGCCACTACCGCTTGTGAGCTAGTCAGGCTCAAGTCTCTCTTGGATTCATTGGGTATCTTTCATCGGCAACCAATGCGCCTATGGTGTGACAGTCAAGCTGCTCTTCACATTGCCTCCAACCCGGTCTTTCACGAACTTACGAAGCATATAGAGGTTGATTGTCACCTGATTCGGGATCATGTCCGAGCCGGCACCATCATTACTGCCCATGTTCGCCTAGCTCAACAATTGGCAGATATTCTTACAAAGGTGCTTGGGCAGTCCTAGTTCTACACTCTACTTCGCAAGTTGGGCATTCGGGATCTTCACGCTCCAAATTGAGGGGGAGTATTGAGATATCATATCTTGTAGATATCGATTTGATTATGTCTTGTATATCAAGTATCATATCTTGTATTTTACGATAGATTTTCTCTAGTTTACCCTAATTCTTTTGAATTAGTATACATCTAATTCTAATGAAAAAGGCATGATTTCCACCAAACATTCTTCTACAGTTTCACTTTAAACGGTGCTCAAATTAATGGACTCTTTAGAAGATGCGTCTCGAAAGACAAAGTGATTAGTGTGATTCAAAATTTCCATTCTCTATCGGTTGGAGATAACGCTAGCACCTCCAAAGTTGTTGCTAAAGTGTTTTACTCGGGTTTCAGTTGGCCTTCTATGTTCAAAGACATTAAGGAGTTTGTTGTTGCTTGTGATCAGTGCCAATGAACTAGCAATATCTCAAGGATGAATGAGATGCAGCTGAATAATATCTTTAGGGTACATCTAGAGAAGATTATATCCCTCTCTTAAAAGGAATAGGTGACCAAATTATATAATACTATGTGGGCTTAGAATACTGCTTTCAAGAACCCAATTAGTACTCCTCCTTACAAGCTAGTGTATGGAAACACTTTTCATCTACCCGTATAGTTGGAGATGAAATGGCTTGACAAAGTACATGTATATGAAATTAGTGGGTAAAAGAGACAATTGCAGTTGCAATGGCTTGAATAACTATAGTTAGAAGCTTTACAAAGTACCGGAATATACAAGGAGAGGACCAAAAGTGGCACATTAAGCACATTGCTCCCAATGAGTTTTAGGAATGTGTTCTAGTTCTCTTCCAATCAAGACTAAGGCTATATCCAGGAATGTTGAAATTGAGATGGTGTGGTCCATTCAAGGTGAGGAGAATTTATCCCTATGATCAGTGGCGGACCCCGGGGGGGGGGGGGCTCTGGGTGACTGGAGCCCCTCCCTGGATTTTGGAAGAAAAAGGTTTATATATATATTTTCTTGTCTGAGTCTATAATAAATAAAACTAAAGGGGATGTGATATCACTAAGGTTGCTTGGCTTATTTGGTAATAGGGAAGCATGGGTTAGGAAAAAAAGCGGCAAGGTTTGGTGTTCGAAGCTCAGCGCCAGCAATAATTTTTTCTTTTTATATTTAAAAAACCCAAGGAGGTGTCTACACATAGCAGTAGCAGGCCTAGCAGTGGCTACTTATTTTTTTTAATTCATATTATAAAAATATAATATGAATTGAAAAGGTTAGTGTTTCATACTTATAATTTGTACTTTATCAATTTGTGCTCTAAATTTTAATTTGAAATTCAATTTATATGTAGAATATGAAATGCTACTAGTATACGCAGAGATGATGTATAAGACGTGAAAAAAAAGCTCGATTGAAGAAACAATTGGGCATTATTAGTGATTTAGGACTACGAAAACCTATCTAGAAATGTTATCATTCCTTATATTTTTCAGCCCCCCTCTGGCGAAAATCCTGGGTCGGCCACTGCCTATGATGATATTTATACTTGGTGTTAAGAAATCGGTGAGTTCAAGATCAACGAGCAACGATTGAAGAAGTATTTCTTCGGTCGACCGATTGAGAAGGTTGTTTCTATTGAACTTTTTTATCCGATTACTAAAATGTAATGGAACCGACTTCAGATCCGCTAGCGTTTTTCGAGAGGCAACCCTAGATAAGTCTTCTTCACTTTTGTTTTTAAAAATAAAAATCAATGATGATCGTGTAATTTTTTCCAAACACTCGTGCAACATGTGTCTCGATGCTTGTCCAAACAAAAGGTTTTAGGTTGTTAAAATTTTATGCTACAACAAATTTACGATGATTTAGTGGAAAGATTTTCTACCATTATACACTTTGTTTGAGTTTATATTGTTATTCATATACAAATGAGAAACAGTTAATTAACCATTCTGAAATGGTTTAACCGAAAAGGACATGTGTGTATTACTCAAAGGTAGGGGCGGAGCCACAAAAAAATCTAGGGGGGCTCAACTATATTTTGAAGTTTTTTATTTTAAGATATATATAAGATAAAATCTTTGTTGTAAAAATATAGTAGAAAACACATTAAATTTATGATTTAAATTGCTATTTTAAGTGTAAAAAGCTAAAAGAAGTAAAAAAAATCAATAAATGAAGATATAGAGAATTGAACTCAATACCTCATTGCTCAAGTTCCCACCCTCATACCAACTAGGCTAACCACTCTTACTAATCTTTTACTCTTTTTAATTGTTTTTACCCCTTAAATTATCAAAAATTACAAAAAAAACATATTCTTTAATTTTCTTTTTAGGTTTTCCTCCGGCTCAGGGGGGACTCGAGCCACCACATGCCTCCCTCCCTCCGCCCCTGCTCAAAGGTCCCTGATTAGAACCGAATAACCGTTCTCTATTTACCAAAAGTATGCAAGAGAAGCAGTTAATATAATTTCATACTAATAGCTTACGAAATATAAAGCTTGGTATATGAAGTTGAAAATTAAAATGTGTTTGTAAAAATAATGCACTCTTTTTCAAATGTGGAGGAAATCTGATGGAAGTGAAGGGGTGATCGTGGAATTGTAATAACCCATTTGGGCATTTAGCGATTGATTGGGTGTTTTTCTTTGAACGGAAACAAGCCTAAAAATGGACCCCTCAATTTTATTTTATTTTTTGGTAAAGATGGACCCCTCAATTAAAGAGCTAAAAAAAAGAAGTATCTTATAACTACACATCGTTGTCTTCCTTGATGTAGGAAAATTATACATGGAGCTATATCGACTTTAATGTATGTGTGTGGTTCACAATATATGTTGGCCGAAATTCCTTTACTGATAAAAGTTTTTTTTGTTTATTATTATCCAAGATTACCTAATGGCCTTAATTATTGTATCACTTAATGCGTATTAGGGATATATATTAACTACTTGCAATTGTAAAAACCAATTAGCTAAGTTATCAGTAGCAGAATTTGTTGATCGATGGACATGGCAAACTTGTAGCACCCAAGCATTAAACTCAATTAGTCTGCAGCACTTGTCGATCGGTAAGGTGATAATTAATTATGACGGGCAGTGAGGGATCTAGAACTAAGCAAATCACATGCAAAAAAGGAATTAGTCTCAGCAATTAAAGCTAGCTTGAATACCCAACCATATAGCTCATTGTAATTTGTAATCCATGAAAAACTAGCCCAATGCTGAAAGGTTAACGTAGGACAATTACCACACGGAAATGTGAATGCCCGCAAGAAGTCCTTGGTATGATTGTTGTGTCCTATATGTAAAAATACTAATACTATAATAGAATCACTAGTACAAATTTGTAGATTAATGACACAAATTTTAAAGCGGTTTTAAAAAAACTGTTAATTAAAATTTCGCACAACGCTTTATAAAATAACCGCTAAGAACATGTTTTTAACAGCGCTTTATTCCAAAAAGCGTTGTCCCAATTAGGAGGATAGCGGTTTTTAAGTAAAAACGATGTTAATGTTTAAGAACAACATTTTTTAACAGCGCTTTATACCAAAAAGCGCTGTCCCAATTGGGAAGGATAGCGGTTTTCCAGTAAAAGCGCTGTTAATGTTTAATTTTAGTCTTATAAAACCCTAACTCCCTCTTTATATCCAAGCACGCCTCCATTAACTCCTTTGTTTCACAGTCACCGCCTCTAACTCCCTCTTTGATCTCAAGTTCTCAATGCTGATTGTTGAAGCCGAATCTATAGGCGCGCTGCAAGGTCGCGAAGGGCGGCGGATCGTGGATTGAAGAGCGGCTATCAGGAGTCGCCTTTCTCGGCCACCGACTCATCGAAGGAGCTTGCAACTGCCTCCATGCCGGGTACGACTTTCGCCAGAACATCGTCGAGGTACGCCAAGGGCTCGTCGCAGGGAGATCGTTGCAAGCAACTGCCTCCAGGCCGGGTACGACTTTCTCCGAAACATAGTCCAGGCCAACGCCACAGGGACTCGCCGCAGCCCAAGCCGAGATCCATCTTCAACCAAATGGTGCCATCAACAGCTTCGATCTGTTGACTTCGAAATTGCTAGAGCCATAGATCTGTTCTTGTTTTTTGGACGTTTCGATATATTTCTATGGGTTTTTAGGCGTTTCAACTCTATGAGTTTATATCCACCAGATCTGTTCTTGTTCAGTAGATATTGATATTTATCCAAGTCGTTTGTGCTATCTAGTTTCTATTCAATTTCAAATTTTTCTTCAAGTCTAATGTACTCCTCCGATTCAAAAAGGTTGTCGTTTAACTTTTTAACACGTATTTTAAGGAGTCAAAAACTATATAAAATATCAACTTTTTTAAAATTATTTTTTTACAATCTAATACTTATTACCAACAAATATTAAGTTGTAAAAAAATAATTTAAAAAAATTTGATATTTTATATAGTTTTTAGCTCCTTAAAATACGTGTTAAAAAGTCAAACGACAATATTTTTGGATCAGAGGTAGTATTGTGTAACTTCTAATTTGATTAATAAATGAGTTAAAGTGTTTTGAATTTTTTTAATGTTGAGTTTATGAATAAATGTGGATCTGTAAGTGATTGAACTCAAAGAAGTGGTGTAGATTTGAGATGAGATGGTAATGGGGATAGAGTTGTGTAATGGACATGGGTACTGAAATTTTCAAAAATGGGTGAGCTATGGTATCGTTTTTTTGTTTTTTAATGAAGTTTAACAGTGTTTCTTTCAAAAAGCGCTTTCTTTCTGTTTGACAATAGCGCTTTTGAAAAACCGCTTTGAATAATGTTCATAGCACTTCCGTTAACAACGCATTGAAAACCGCTATCCTTTCCAATAAAAAACCGATCTTAATATGCTTTTTTGTACTAGTGAATTAAAGTGGAGATTTAAAATCAGAATAATTTAGATAGTCAAACTGCTTTGTTAGAATTAAAGTGAATATTTAAAGTCAGAATAATTTAGATAGTCGGACTGCTTTGTTGAAGGCTAAATACGATTTATAGATAAATTATTTTAAATATATTACTATTTTATTTGTGTCCTATAAGGTCAGCCACAATAAAGTATATATTAATGTTCAGATTCCCCTTGATGATACAAAACCTCTGTTTTACTTCGAGGTAGTTCAATCCCCTGATTGATGACATGCTATGGACTTGGAAATACAAGCCCTCTAGAGGGACAACGCCTGGACTATACTTGATCTTCCTCCAAGCAAGCATCCAATTTCATCTAAATGGGTTTATATGCTGAAATACAGAGCTGTTAGTTCTCTCAAAAGGCATAAAGGGACATTGGTTATCAGGAGTAGCTCTTAGACATTTGGCATTGATTGTTCTGAAATAATTTCTCTAGCTGTAAAGCCCACCACCATCAGGACTTTGGTTTCTACTGTTGTGAAGATGAATTGGCCAATGTCACAGCTAGATGTTGACAACGCCTTTCTTCACGGGCACATTGACACTGAAGTCTACATGAAAATTCCTCAAGGTATTGAGCATCTCAAAGTCAAACAGAAATCTTGGTTCGAATTGAGGATCGAAATGAAGATCTTGGTTCTCTTATTTACTTTTTGGGGATGGACCTATTTCCTCAAAGTTTTTGATGGAATTGTCATGTCCCAAAGGAAGTTTGCTTCTGAACTCCTTACAGGTTATGATCTCGCTGAGTTCAAACCAGTTTCTTCCCCATTGAAGCCCAAGCAGGTTCAAGGTATACCTTTACCTACAGATCCATCTGTCTATTGACGACTCATTAGTAAATTGAATTTCCTCTCCAATACACAACCTAGTTTTTCTTTTTCCAGTCAACATCCTTCTCGATCAATTTATGCAACAAAAAACTAATGTCCGTTGGGATGCTCCTATTCATGTTATTAAATACCTCAAAGGTACTTTTCAATATGCCTGGTTGCTTTATGCTTTATGTTGTGCGCCTCAATTGCCATGTTGTATACTTACTTTTATATCGATTTCAGCATGCATTTCATACAGTTGGGTTAGAATAGTACAGAATCTATGTAGTTTATGCTTATTTTACAAATATGGAGGTCTACACTAGTTTCTGTTTAATTTTGCAGAAATCGAGCCAATTTACAACAATTCGGAGAAAGGAGGAAATCATCAAGATGCTTACGGACAACTACAAAAAGTCCAAGATCAGGCAGGAGCTGAACCAGCACAAATCGAGCAAGGAAGGAAGTACTCGACACAGCTAGTCGATATCGACCAACTCTAGTCGATATCGAGTGCCACCCAGTCGAGAACGAGCAAGTCGAGCAAGCCAGTCACTTGAGGAGCCAAGAGCTAGCTAGTCGACGTCGAGTAACTCTACTCGATGTCGAGTAACTCTACTCCATGTCGAGTACATGTCAAGTGTCCAGAAGGTGCCCGAGTTCGAGTGCAACACACGAAGACACAAGCTAGTCGATGTCGAGTACCCCAGTCAATAATCCGAGTCGAGTGGAATCCAAGTCTGAGAAGATAGATTACTTGCATGTGAAGATATTTGGAATTCTATCCATCCACTTGAAGATCTATCAAGTTCAAGAGGGATTTATCCACATTAGTCTTATTTCCTTATAGATTTATTTCCTTTATTCATTAAACTTTATCTTATGTTTTTAGATAGAAAGTTTTTGATATAGATAGGTTGTTCTATCCTAGATTAGCTAGGGTTGAACACTATAAATAAGGCCCTAGGGGCTGAGTTTTAGGTATCTTTTAACACACAATTCATAGCATATAGCGAGTTAGGCGAGAGAGTTTATAGCCGAGAGGAGTTGTATTTGGCGAGAGCGGAATTGGCTTCGATCGGTTGTAAGCTTTGTTTTAATTTATTAATGCAAATTATGTCCCTTTTATTATTTATGAGTTTTCCAACGATGAAGAGAGAGTAGTCCACCTACTTCTAGGGTCGGGGTGAGCCCGACGATGGACATGCATGCTCGAGGTAAATATTCGACTTTTATCATGTTTTGATCGTCCACTATCTTTATTATGTTTATTACCTAATTAATAGCGATTCAGGTGAACCACTTTGATTATAAACATAAAATTGGTAGATATAATTAGGGTTTCTTGAAAGAGTTGTCTAATTGTTGAAAAAGGCGAAATCTTGATCCTTTGATATGATTGCATGATTATTTCTCTTTATCTTGCCTTATACATGCTTTGTTATCGTTGTTGCAAACTCCGGTCTTGGAAGTTTTCTTTCATATATTTGTTTATTTTGAAATCTGCAAACCCTAGCGTTCATTACATTTCTGCGAATCTACTCGACTTCGACCAAACTGGTCGACGTCGACTGCTAATTACTCGATCAAGCGAGATCGATTTCCGTTTGTGTTTCTGCGGGTACTTGACTACAACAAGCCTACTCGACGTCGAGGAGACCTAGTCGACGTCGACTACATCCGGTTCCTGGATGATCAAAACACAATAAAGGTCGAATCTTTACCTCAAACATGCATGGCTATCGTTGGGCTCACCCCGACCCTAGAAGTAGGTGGACTACTCACTCATCGTTATAGAAAACATCAATAAAAGGGAAATAAATGAATTGCATTAATAAAATAAAAGAAAGTACAAAGCGAACAAAGCCAGACAACTTTCGCTTCCTTGCTCCACTCGGTCTCTCTCTCTCTCTCTCTCTCTCTCTCTCTCTCCCTCCTACTCACTACTTCTTCTGTTCTCTCTAAATTGGAATGTCTCAAAAAACTAGCCCATGGGCTTTATTTATAATGCTAACTCCTTGCCATCCAAGGAAAGAAATCTCTATCTAATCATAATGATATAAATTTGATAAAAGAAACATTTATCTAAAAAGGAAACAACTAAATCTTCATGTGGTGGATAAATCCTCTCTTCCATAGATAGATCTTGATAAGAACATGGATAGATCCGGCCTTACTTCATGCCCAAGTAATCCACACATGCTCGGATTGGCCAAACGGACTCGCAGCCCAAAAATAGCGCATATGGTTTCGGTGGGCTTCGGTGTCTTGAGTAGCTTTCTCTTCTCGAGCCCGGGTACGGTTTCTGGTCTGGTCGACATCGAGTACTCTTCGTGCTCCTCGAGTGCTTCTCGCATCGTCGGACTCAAGTGGATCTCTTTGGTGGTCGACGTCGAGTAACGTACTCGTTGTCGAGTAGTCGTCGTGCTCGAGGGTTCTTCGTCTTGAGTCCTCGATCCAGTCTGCTCTCCTCCTGTAGTCAACTTCAAGTAGTGCTAGCCGACTTCTGTTGAAGGAGGAAATCGAGAATGCAACATAAAAATATGAATAAAGCAAAGCAAACCAGATTCCGTCCCTTGCAAATGATTACAAGACTTCCTCTCCATGCAGTAGTGGGAAGTCAGGATCGATCCACGAGGAAGCGTGTCAGCGGATCCTAGGCAACGGATGAATCTCACGAACAGAAGTCGACCATAGTGCTCGATCTCGACTAGGGTTAGTCGATAGAAGATCGGGCAAGCTGAACAGCGCAGCAGCAGCTCCTGGTTTTGGTCGATATCGAGGACACTCTACTCGATATCGAGTAAAGCCTTCGTCGACGTCGGGTACCTGCACAGGAAAAGCTACAGCAATCCTCGATCGAATATCAATAACTCGATATCGACAAGAGTTAGTCGATATTGTTGATGGAGGAAATCGAGTTCAAAATATAAAATATAATTTAAACCACATTTAGTCCCACGCAAATAATTACAAGACTCCCTCCCTATGCAGTAGTGGGAAGTGAGGATCGATCCACGAGGAAGCGAGTCAGCAGATCCTTGGTAGCTTTAAATCTCACAGAAAAGCAAACAAAAGACAAAAACAAAGAAACAAAGACAGAAATAACAAACGAAAGCAGAAGCAAAAGCAAAGACAAAAGCCGCTCGATCTCGACAAAGCAGAACTCGAGATCAACAAAGGACAGCGACGACAGAAACTTCAAAATCGACAACAGAAACTTGATCCAGACGAACCCTACTCGATTTCAACTAAGTCCAACTCGAGATCGACTACTACTGCTCTAGATCGACTAAAGGACAGAAACTGTAAATTGCAACTTCGAACACAGAATCGCAGATTTTGGAAGAAATAAATCAATATATAAAAAGACTTCCAAAGCCAGGGTATCAACACCACAACGATAACCATGCAAAGTAACACATAAAGGCATAAAAGATCATGCTTTCCATCAAAATAACTTTCGTTATTAACAAATAGGCATATAGAGGCTTTTGCATAAACCCTAATTGTTACTAACCCTTTTCACATAATTAATCCAAGTTGCATTAAGATCACTTTCGCTTCAATCACACAAATATGGATCACCTTCAACTCTCACAAAAGAATCATGCTCATAGGGATAGAAGACGAATTGCATAAAAAGATTGTACCTTCACCGCATCACCTTACATGGCCACTGTTGGGCTCACCCCAGCCCCAGAAGTGGGTGGACTACTCGCTCTTCATCGGAATAGAAGACATTGATGTATGAAAAGAAACTTGCATTAAACTAAATTCAAAGCTTTTACAATCCCGGCACTCCAACTTTCGTTGAACGCCAAAACCCTAAAACCTTCGAACTCCTAAAACTGTACTTCTCTAACTTCTGAATTGAAGGATTCTAAAATCAGCCCCCCTGGGCTTTATTTATAGCCTTCTAATCCTTGCTATTCAAGGATAGAATATCTCTATCTATATCTAAAGATATATCTAAAGGCTTTAAAGATAAATAAATGTAATAAAAGAATTAAATCCAAAAGGGAAATTATATCTAAAATAGGTCTTCTCTCCATAGATAGATGTTGATAGATGTGGATAGATCTCGGCATTCTTCGGCTCCAAGCAATCCCAATTTGAGTAGGACAGCAAACCGCGTAACGCGGCTTCGGGACGCGGCTCTTCGAGATCGACTAGGGTTTACTCGAGATCGAGTGGCGTGGTCGTCGACTATGGCTCGGCTAGGCGTCTCGGGTAACTGGTGCTCGATCAAGCTTGGACAGGCGCTGCTGGGGTCCTCGAGATCGAGTAGGATACTCAAGATCGAGTAACGTTGGCATCGAGGATGGCTAGCTCGGTGATGTCGGGAAACCTCTCCTCGACATGCTCGGACATGTCGTTTCTGGAGTTGTCGAGATCGAGTAGCCTCCTCGAGATCGAGTTGCTTGGGTGCTCGGTGTCTTCAGTCCTCGGCTCCTCGACATGGTACAGCTCCTCGACTCCGGACATGGCATCAGGGTTTGTCGATCTAAAAACCTAAGATAAATAAATGGAATCACATAATAAAATCTAAAAAGGGAAATTATATCTAAAAACCTAAAATATCTTCAAGTGGATAAATCTTCTCTTCCATGATGGATCTTGATAGAATCGGATAGAACTCGGCAATCTTCGGCCCCAAGTAATCCCAATCCGAGTAGGATAGCTCAAACCACGTAACGCGCTCCCGTACAACTTTCCTCGATCTTGAGTAAGTCTACTCGACTCCGGACATGGCAAATATCCGATTCCAGAGGGAAGAGCTGGATATCCAAAGCCAAGAGAGTAGCCTTTGCAGCTACAATATATCCAAAGCCAAGAGAGCAGCCTTTGCAGCTACAATATCCGATTCCAGAGGGCAAGAAATGAGAAGATTTTTGAAAGCAAGTGCAAGAGTGCTGCTGAAATCACTGATATTATCAAGTCTCATGTCTACAAGATGCTGCACCATGACTTTTCCATACACTTCTCCTCGTCAAGAAGCTTACAAATGGGTGCCATACTGGAAAATGGAGCTCCCAATGACATAGAAATCCTTCAAGGAAGGCTGCCTGGATGAAGATTAGAAGCAAAGATCTCAAAAATCAGTGGCCACCTCTTTTTGTCTTGTCACTTGTTTTTCATCATCATGATACAGATTGGCATAGGCAATCACTCCCTTCTTTGTAATGCCTTTGATAGAATGGGATTAGTGTAGTGTATAGCCTCGGCTATTCTTGTAATAGCTACATTAGAACTTGATTTTGGGTTCTTGGTGTGCTAAAGTTGCGTGAGTATAATTCTTTTGATGGCCGAGCCGAAGGGAGAATTATATTTACACAACTTTAGGGTGTGGGTCCGACCTCTGATAGCTTTGGCTTGAAGAACTAGGAGTTGCACCGAACCTAGTGTTCAACACACCACATAGATTGGAACAACTTATGTTGATTCCATGATTTTGGTTAGAGGCCTTTATAGCCTACGGGCAAGGCCAACCCCTCTATGTACATATTCTCATCGTTTTTAATACAATTAACCTTTAAAAAAAAAGAGTAAGTCTACTCGATCTCGAGTAACTTGTACATCGACTTCAGCTTGGCTCGGCGTCTCGGGTAACTGGTCCTCGATCTGCTCGGACTCTAGCTCCTGTGGTTTGTCAATCTCGAGTATCGTACTTGATCTCGAGTAAAGGGGTCTCATCGACTTGTGTGGCTTGGAGGTGTCGGGTAGCTTCTTCTCGACGCTGCTCGTACAGGTGCCTTGGCCTTTGTCGATATCGATGACTTTCCTCGATATCGAGGAGTGGTGTTGTTCTGTGTTCGGGTGTCTGGCCAGGTCGGGTAGCGCTCCTCGGCATCCTCGATCAGGGTCTCCTCGACTCCGGGTGTGGTCTTCAGCGTTTTTTGATATCGAGTAATCAACTCTTTTCTGCTCCTCGAGTCGGGTTGTTCTCTTTTCTGCTCCTCGACATGTGCTTTCTCGATCAGGGTGTGTCCGGGCATGGTTTGTCGATATCGACTAAAACTCGTCGATATCGAGTAGCTTTGGGCTCCCATCTTTGCTTCTTGGCTTTCTCCCGAAATGGCTCCATATTCTGCAATATTAAACAGAAACTTATGTAGATCTCCATTTCTGGCAAATAAGCGTATACTACATAAATTCGACATATTCCCAACCCGAATTATGAAAAGTGTATAGAATATGGAACTAAAATGTGCATAAAAACATGGCTACTTTAGAGACATCAAGTTCACTAATCTGGCCCGATCATCCATCAACAACTTCGCGCAGCTATCAGGCACGTTTGTCGCTCATTTCGGTAGTGTCCGCACGAGAAAGATAACCATTCTAGACCTCAACTCCATCAAGCAAGGAACGACTTAATCTCTTGGAAGCTTCTTCAGCAGGTTCACCATTATGGTGGTGCAAATCCCAAGATTCAATCAAGAATCTACGAGCACGATATTGATGGGCAACCTGGCCGAAGGAGATTTCAAAATCTGCCTATTCCGAAAATAGCCAGAAAATTTTGATGCTTGGCGAAAGCTCATAACCAAAAAAAATCCACGCCATGGAGGCCGCGAGTTCTAGCTCGCTACCCATTGAGACAAGGCCTTCTTTCTACCATAGGACCATTAACAAACGTCAAGAAATGGGAGGTTTCGAGAATCAACAATACCGTAACCCTCCTTGGCAATACCCTGTCATCCTACCGCGACCTCACATACAAGAAGTGCAATACAATCAGCGAACGAGACCAGGTCCGCATGATGCCCCAACGAATGTGATGATGACCCATCCCGACCAGATTTCACCTCTTGTCTATGGGATTTCACCTACTCTCCCTCAAAAGGAAGTACCCCTACAGATTTGTGCCCCCCTAGTGAATCCCAGCCAGCCTGTCGCGATGCCACTACAGCAACATCCCCCTGTGGTTCCGCATCGGCAATACAGACCATCTAATGTCCTGCCCTGGCCTTATAATCCCCAGTATACCACTAGAGGAAGAGGAAGGGGGACCTACCCCCAGAACAGAGGAGAAATAAATGGAAACCGAGGAAGAGGGTATCGACGCCCACCTAGGGACACGAGGAATGCTCCGGAAGTATGGACCTCATCAAACAAACTAGAACGCTCTAGTAGGGATCACCGGAATCCCCCCTCCCTGGACGAATGCATCAACACCATCGCGGGAGGGCCCACCTCGTCGGGCACCAGCAAACAGGAAAGGAAAAACTACGAAAGAAAAGGCAGGCACCCTCCTTCCAAAGCTAGTGCCAGACAAGCCTCCACTGCACACGCGGTACTGAGTTTTTCTATTTCCAACTCTCGCGACGTAAGGATGCCACATTCAGATCATACAATCATTCATGGGCAGCTAGTGATCAAAACATTCAAGCGAGTGATGGTCGATACCGGTTCATCCGTGGACGTCCTCTACTGGGACGCCATTGAGCAACTTGGGATTGCGGAAACTGCATTGCGTCGCTACTCAGGAAAGCTAGTGTCTTTCTTAGGAGATGAAGTTGAGTTGGCTGGAACGATCGAATTGGCTCTAACACTGGGGACGACTCCAAATAGATTAACTCACATGATTTAGTTCATAGTGGTCCGACTGCCATCCATTTACAATGCTACCATGGGTCAGGTTGTTCTCTTAAAATTCCGAATAGCATGATCCATCTATCATTTTAGTGTCAAGTTCCCATGTGCTGATGGGTAGGTAGGCGAAGTTCAAGGAGAACAAGCAAAAAGCAGAATTTGCTACCTTACCTCGCTGAAAAAGGGGCACAGCCGAGTTTTCGCTAATAATAGACACGGATAAGGGTCTTTGAAGGAAGAAACAGCTGATGAGCATGAGGAAGAAGACACATTTGGACAACAACAAGCCGAACTAGATGTCCGACCCGGAAAAATGGTTGATAAAATTGTTAAGGAGAAGGTCGCTTTCTTTCCTTTCGCCAACAAGACCGAAGCCCTATACCATGGCCACAGTTTAACTCGTCATACTTTAGACCGCCTCAAAAACATGTTGAAAGAATCACGTGATGTCTTTCCATGGTCACCACAAGACTTGAAAGGGCTCCCCGGAGAAATCGCGGAGCATTCTTTGAGACTCGATCGCGATACAAAGCCGGTGTGCCAAAGAAAGAGAAAAATGGCTGCCGAGAAGTCAGAAGTAGCAAAGCAGGAGATATACAAACTTTTACAGGCCGAATTTATCCGCGAAATCAACGACTCGACCTGGTTGTCAAATGTAGTGTTCATGTGAAATAGCAGTGGTAAGTGGAGGATGTGTGTAGATTTCAAAGACCTGGAGAAGACTTGCCCAAAGGACAACCACCCTTTTCCGTCTATCGACGAGCTAGTAGATACTACAGAAGGGCATGCCACGCTATGTTTTTGTTGATGCTTGCTCATGCTACAATCAGATCAGAATGAGTCCACGAGACGAAAGGAATACCGCCTTCATCACCAACCAGGGGAATTTTTGCTACAAAGTACTGTAATTCGGACTCAAGAACGCTAGTGCCACTTTCCAACGAATGGTTGAAAAAGTTTTTGTGTCCCAAATTGGATGAAACATTGCAGTCTACGTCGATGATATCGTGGTGAAAAGCCTTACAAAGGAAAGCCACAACAAGGATCTATAGGAAACAATCGACACTCTAAGGAGGAATCGAGTTTGCCTGAATCGAGAGAAGTGTGTTTTTGGAGTAGATTCTGGAAAAACCCTAGGCTTCAGGATATGTAATCACGGGATAGATGTGAACCCATCAAAAGTTCAAACTATACTCGACATGGCTCCTCCCAAGACGTTGAACGACATCCAAAAGCTAAATGGGTCTGTCAACTATTTGAGCAGATTCTGCTTGCGATTAACTGACCACTCTCTGCCTTTTTTCGAACAGTTGAAAAAGAAAGGTCATTTCAAAAGTATGAAGAAATACTTAGCGACTTTGCCTACTCTTCATTATCCACGCGAGCATGAAGCTCTACAGCTATACCTCGCCATCAGATCAACAACTATTAACACGGTGCTCGCTAGGGAATCCAAGTTTTCTATCTATTTTGCCAACAGGGCCTTGCAACCAGCCGAATTCAGATACACCATAATAGAGAAGATGGCCCTATTAGTAGTTTTCACAGCGTGGAGATTGAGGCCTTATTTCAAGGCTCACACAATCGAGGTACTCTCCGATCTGCCCCTCCATCAGATTCTGCACTCACCATCCCTTTCAATAGAGCTTTCAATGGGCAATAGAGCTTTTTGAATTTGACATTCCTTTCAATGTCGACGGATCGGTATCAGCGGGAGGATGTGGAGCAGGAGTTACCATCACGAGCCCAGTGGAGAGATTACGTATTTCTCTTTCTAATAATTATTCGAAGCTACCAACAAAGCAGAGTATGAAGCTTTGATCACTGGTATTGAAAAAGCACTGATCAACGGGGCCCGATAAGTCCAAATTTTCACAGACTCAGAAGTAGTCGTTGTACAAGTCAAAGGAGAGTATGAAGCAAAGACAGGGATGATGCCCGAGTATTTAGCTCGCGTACAAATGCTCACAGCCGTCGTCGGAAAATGTTCTATTTCATCTATCCCTCGCGAGCAGAATGAGCGCGCCGATACACTAGCAAAAATGGGAGCTACGCTACCACTGGGGTTGAGCGACCACGTGGTAATTGGACAAAAGCATGCTCGGGGAATCCATAAAGGAGTTTTCACAATATCCAACCTCGGAGACTAGCGAATATCTGTCCTAGAGTACATAACTGAAGGTGCATTAGTGTTGTGCGCCTAATTCCCCATGTTTTATATTGACTTTTATAATGATTTATGTATGCATTTCATACATTTGGGTTAGAATATTACAGAATATGTGTAGTTTGTGCTTATTCACCAATTATGGACGTCTGCACTAGTTCTTGTTTAATTTCGCAGAAATCAGACGCACTTTAGAGCTCTAAGGAAAGTCATGAAGAAGCTAAGGATGGTGCAACCGGAGAAAAGCCCACTTTTCGACATTCTTCATTCTGAATCAAGTTCTGATGTCTTCATGAGAGTTGTAACCCTCGAAAAAGAGCTTTCCAGTACATACTCATATCACTACTAAAAAAAAAGGAAATACCTTCGGATTTTTAGCCACAAATGTCAGCCGACGCTGTTTTGGTTCCCAATAGCAATGACATTGTCTATGACTGTTCTTGACCGTGTCTATTTTCGTGGCTGGTGTTCAACCAATAATGCCACATCATCAAATTCGTTGCTAATAGCAACGAACACAGTGTCTGTGGCTGAAAAAGTGGATGACAATGGTAATTAGCCACAAAATTAGCTACGAATCCTTATTTCGTGGATGTATTCGATGCTGATTTGGCAACAACATCAACCTCGTGGCTAAATTCATGGCTATTCAGCATCAGAAATCCTATGATGGAATGGACACAAGGTGAGTGGGCTTGGATCGGTTATTGTATCCGGGTTGGACATGGAGTGAGCGGGCTTGAATCGTAGTTGAATTTGTGGCTATTAAGCCCTATAGGGAGTCAACCCCGTTGAAAATAGTCAAAGCCCGATGAATGCAAGCCCAATAAATAACTCGTACATCGTATTGATAAGCCCATCCGTAGTAGCCATGATTTTAGCTACGGTCACCTCCGTGGCTAAATCCGTCGCTATTTACAGATGAGCTCAAATAAGCTATAATTTATGATGGGCCGAAATATGACTATGTTTTTCCCGATTGGCCAATTCATGGGCCCATGTATGATAAATATTTTTATATAAATTATTAAGTGTTGAAAAAAATATATTAACTAATTAATAAATTCTTATGATAATATTATAAGGATATGTTTAATTTTGAGTAAAACTCAAATAAGTGACTAATAAATTTTAAATAAAACCTTATATTAAGTAATAAATTCTTATTAGAATACTATAAGAATATGTTTTGAGGAAAACTGATATAAGTGACTGATAAATGTTTAATAAAACCTTATACTACCTCTGCCCAAAAATACATAGGTTTTACTATTCACGCACGCTTTTTTAAGAAGGTAAAAACTATATAAAATATTAACTTTTTTACTAACTTTTTTTAATAATTACCAACTTTGTGATAATAATTTTGTAATTATTAAAAAAAATTAATAAAAAGTCAATATTTTATATAGTTTTGGGGACAGTGAAGGGCGACGACCAGTGGTGGCTCCTGCGGGCTGGTGGCTTTGGGAAGGCTTCGGGTTCGGCGCTAGTAGGAGGAGGTGGTGGGCGAGAAATTGAGCAGAGGGCAAGATGATGCGGAGGTCATCGGCTTCTTCTTTGGAGCGAGATAGGAGAAGGTGATCGGCGGCAATGGCGGCCGTAAGAAGGAGTGAACAGAGGGCGAGACAACGACATTGAGCGGAGGGCGAGAAATGAAATGGAAGTTCTTCACAATACAAATAAATTTAGGGTTATCTTGGCTCTTGGAGGGATTTACAAATTTTTACGAAAATTTTAGCGGAAAAAATGCCGCCAAACTACCAAAGTAAGCATAGAAGAAAATTCAGGAATGATATTTAATTGCTCAATCTATTTATTTATTTATTTATTATTATCAATATCATATTTTGGGTGAAAAAATATTCTGCAATCTATTTATGTATTTCACAATATATCCTTCGCGACATGAATATCGACACCTCAGTTCCTAAACTACAACAATACAATTATTGCGACAACTTCTCGAAAAACAAATGTAACACATTCACACTGGTTTATTTATTATACACCAGATAAAAAACACACAACACATGTCGCAAATTTTTAAAGCAGAAAGCCCCTTACTACTCCGTTCAACACCGAACGGAAAATTCAACATCACCGTTCTGATCTGGACCATGATTTACATCAACAACATCAAAGCAAGAGTGGCCTTCATATTGAAAGATCAAATATGTTCCCATCTGAAGCTCGTTAGAAACAACAAACTCAGGCCAACCTGATGTGAACTGTTGTAGAAGGAAATCGAGACTTGCAAATAAAATATGAATAAATTAAAGAAAACCGATTCCGTTCCGAGCAAATAATTACAAGACTCCCTCCCGTTGTAGGAAAAGGAAGTCAGGATCGATCCTCGAGGAATCTAGTCAGCGGATCTCAGATAGCCAGGAAATCATGTCCCGAAAACGACTCCTGATGTACTCGGCCTCGACTAGGTAGTAGTCGACAGGGTCAGCACAGTCGAATTCGACCAGAAATCAGCAAAACCGGGTACTGGGAGTAGTCGACGTCGACCAGTTTCCTCGGCGTCAAGTAAACCTGTTCGTCTTGAGTACCCACAGAGACAAAAATGAGCAATCGATCTCTTGATAGAGTAATTAGTAGTCGACGTCAAGTAATTCTGCAGAAACCTTTGTGCGTCGGCGAAAGATGGCTGAAGAGTGTGAGGGTGGAATCGAAGTGTGAACAGAAAACAACCAGTTTGACAGAATTCAGATTGTAAACAGATTAATATAAAAACATCCAAGACCGGGATTTGCATCAATGATAACCAAACATCTCTTTCAAGTAACCCTAATTGTATCTACCAATTTTATGTTTATAATCCAAGTTGTTAACCTGAATCTCTATTAACTAGGTAATAAACATAATAAAGATATTGGATGATCAAAACATAACAAATATTGAATCTTTACCTCAAGCATGCATGGCTATTGTCAGGCTCACCCTGACCCTAGAAGTTGGTGGACTACTCACGCCTCATCGCAATCGCAGACATAGTTGATTGAAATGAAACTTGCATTCACTAAATCAAAGTCTTTACAATTCCGGCACTCCAGCTTTCGCAAAAGCACCAAAACCCTAAAACCTTTGAACTCATAAACTCTATGTGGAAAAGTAGCTCTACAATTGAAATGAATAGAAATCAGCCCCAAGGGCTCTATATATAGGGCTTAATCCTTGCTAGTCATGGAAAGCAAACTCTATCTAATCCTAAAGATATAAAACTTGATAAATAAAACATAAATCTTAAAAGGTTAATATCTAGTTCTCTTCATGGTAACATAAGTCTTCTCCTCTAGAATAGATGTTGATAAAATCGGATAGTAACATCTTTGCTTCGTGCCCAAGTAGTCCACTCGTGTCCGGATAAGCCCAATGCGTCCCCGGCCTAAAAAAAGTGTACTCGACGTCAACTAGTTTAGTCAACGTCGAGTGGTCCGTACTCGATCTCGATTATTCTTCACAGCTCCTCGAGTGCTCTTTCCTCGTCGAACTTGAGTTGGTCTCGGTAGTGGTCAACTTTTAGTACTTTACTTGACGTCGAGTAGTCATCGAACTCGAGTGCCTTGCTCTTCAGTCCTTGATTAATTTTGCTTCCAACTGTAGTCGACGTCGAGTTAACTAGTCGATGTCATGTAAAATTCTGCTTTCATCTCCTCCTTTTGGTTTCATCCCGGAATGGCTACAAATTCTGCAATATTAAACATAAACTCGTGTAGACCTCTATTTCTAGCAAATAAGCTTATACTACGCAAATTCAACATATTCTCATCTTGAAATATGCAAAGTACTTAGAATAAGGAGCAGACATATGCATAAAAACATGGTTACTTTAGTGGACATCAAATCACCCCATACTTAAGCTTGCTTGTCCCCAAGCAATAACTTGGATGGTCATTCAGGGGAACCTTGCAAAAACTCTCAACATAGTGGATTTATTGTCATATTACCCAACACTCAATTGCCATCCTTTAAAATGTACTTAGTGCCTTCAATTCTGTGCATGTGAATGAAAAACAATTTTCTGCACAATAGGAGGTTATACAAAACAATTTTTCTGTGACAAAGCAACAATAATCAAGAGGACTTTTATTTAACATCAGAAAGGAGTGGATAGGTAAAAGGCTAAAGGTGGGCAATTTTTGGCCATGTGTTGTTAAATCCGGGGAAATGCAGTAATTTCCAAATTGAATTTCCACATTTCTTCTTCATAAGATTCCTCACCTTTCACTCATTTGTTCAATGCTTTTTATTAATAATAATGCATTTATCTCTCTAACATCAGCACTGCCTTTTCGCGAGTCACAAACATCGGTGTCATGAATGGCCCCGGATACTTAGTGCTTCGGACTCCTCACCTTGGTGTCCCATCTTGCGGAACTATTATCTCAACGCAGGCAGGGTCGATCTACCTTTATCTCCTGAGGTGACCGGATTTTCTTTCACTCATTAAATTTTCCATAAATCTGAATATTTCCTGCCAAACTCCAATAATGATATAACAACACGCACACCATATAATTTCTCCAAAAATGATTTCCATTCTCCAAATAATTTCCAGATAGGGTATAAGGTAAAGAATAGGAAATGTATGGTATATGTGGAGCAATAATGACATAAAGACATGAAAGGCTTATAATATGGCTTTGTGATGCAAAATTGGTATAGGTATGGCTAGGATTATAAAATGAGCATATATGGAAAATATAAAATCCTCCATCATCTTATTGTGCAACATGTCTAAAGCAACATCAATTTACATCACTTTTGTGGTTTGACCTAAAAAATCGCACGTTGTTGAGACTTCCCCTTTCTAGGCAATCTTGTGCAATATCTCTAACAAATCCACTCTTGCATCGTCGAGCCTTGCCTTGGCATCCATGACTCTTTTCTTTGAACTCTTGTAGGCTTGGGGGATGTCCACACAACTCAAACTTTGGGTTAAGAAATTAAGCAGAAAAATGAAAAATTTCCCCAAAATTTACCATGTATAACCAAAATCCAGAATATATAATATAATAATAATATTGAGCTTTTCCCCTGGCCCCATACTTAGAATATACAGTGTCGCTACTGTATAAATCAAGGGTAAAGGAAAGAACT
This sequence comes from Persicaria tinctoria, assembly GCA_037127255.1. Lineage (NCBI taxonomy): Eukaryota > Viridiplantae > Streptophyta > Magnoliopsida > Caryophyllales > Polygonaceae > Persicaria > Persicaria tinctoria. Next base: position 38,200,009 of record JBANSL010000007.1, read on the forward strand.
TATTGGATAACGTGTTGAGGAGTTGAACTAGGTGTTGTCGAGTAGATACAAGTAGTCGACGTCGAGTAGAGTACTCGACGTCAAGTACAATTTGCGGCGTCGAGTGAAAGTTGAAGTCGAGGGTGTTCCTGGGTGGTCGACGTCGAGTAGATCTTTGTGCTCGACCCCCTTTTATAGTCGACCTTGACTTGGCCTAGTTGATTTCGACTTTTTAGGGACTTCTTCTTTCTCACTTCGCGATCCTTTATGCTTCTTGACCTGAAAATTGCTATATTTCACACGAAGACAAGACTTTCCACAGGAAGTGTTCAAAACCAAATCAAAACCAAAAGTATTAAAGTCCTAAAAGAAAATTTTAAAATATGTATGTACATGCTCTAGATTTTAGAGTCGCTAGGCCGACTTCTTCTTTTGTGCTTGACAGAGGGAAAACTTGTCGTCGATCCGTCAAAAAAACCTCAAACCTATAACTAGTATAGCAATAAGTAAGAGGTCAATCCACAAGGAAATTTGTTATTCAAGTATGATTTGGGTGTGAATTAAGTAACCAAAGAAGGGGTTTTTAAGTGTGAAACTTCCACCTTTTGTCAAAGCAAATTGATGAAAGCAAAGTAAATGATTTTGATTTAAAGAATTATGAGAAACAATTCTACCTAAAATTTTCCACGTTATTTGGTTTGAAACGAACCTTGTAACTTATTCTCGTCCTATTATCTTTCCTCTGAAAGCCCGTGTCCCGACCGAATATAGTTACTTGTCCAACCAGTCCTAGCAACCCTTTTCAATCGAATAGTCCCTAAAAAAGGATTTAACCCAATTGTTAGCTTTAAGTTCAGAGATGAGCCAAGGTATTTGCAGTACCTAAAGAGGGATTTGACAACACATTCAACTTTCTGCTCGTTCAATTAGTTCAACCAGCCCTAAAGGAACAACTTTGCCACTTAGGTTAAGGTTCACAACCAGGAATATACAAAACCTTAGCAATTGAATTGATCTAACAAGTTGGTCAGACAAGATAGAACAAAACAATAAACAATCAAGCATAAAAAAGTTGAAGCATTCAAATATAGGAGACAAGGAACGAGAATTAGAAACACACAATCAATCCAAATAAAACTTCAAATTGCAGGGAGAACAGATGAGTTTAGTTCCTCATGGAAGACATTGCTCAATCTCTAAACTGTCTGATGAACGTAGAATAGAATAGAACTGACTGAAAAATAACATAAATCGGCCTTACAAAAAGTCTAGGGTTTTCATTAAGTAAAACGCCGCGCTAACGAACAATGTGGTGGCCGCGACATATGATGCGGCCGCTGCACATGCTCCTCCAACCTTGCTGTGGCCGCGACACGCATGCTGCGGCCGCGACATGTCTCGTTGTCGTGTCTTCTTGTCCAAACCGAGCAGCTCCAAGTACACCTTGCTCCATTCCAATGTCTTCCTTCCTTTTCAAGATATTGCATCTCCCAAATGTGTTCAGATTCAATCTGCAAGATAAACACAAATTTGCGCAGAACCCGAACTCTTCTAGAATAATCACAAGATGCAAATTAACTACAAAGCATGAACGAAATGCAACCTAACTAAACCAAAAATTCCTAAAATGCCTATCTAAGATATGCATTATGAAATTCCCCCACACTTAACTTTTGCTTGTCCTCAAGCAATGATAGAAGGAACAGGAATCAATGCATCCCACATGAAATCCCTTCAAGTTTCAACCTCATCAAAAAGCAACATCATAGTAGATGAAAACATAAACCAAGCAAACAAACGTCATAGCATGTATTCCAGTGATCAAAACGTAAAAGTAGACATCATCCAACCTCACCAGAAATATGTGTTTCAATCATGCTCTGATGTGTTTAGGCTTTAAGGTACAACTCTCAACTCGAACCAACATGCACTAAACTCATAGACATTCACCACCAAATATCTACCGAAATGTCATTACTTGCGGGACACAATAAAGAAAACTAAATAAAACGTGACACTTTTTTTTCTTGTTTTGTTTCTTTTCTTTTCTTCTTTTTTTTTTCTTTTTTTTTTCTTTCTATTTATTTTCTTGTCTTGGTGCTTTCCTTACGCGAGGCGCAAACATGGGTGTTATGAATGGCCCCAGTCTATCAACACCTCAACCTACTAATATGAAGTCCAGTTGAACATCTTTCGACGCAAGTTGCAAACATGGGTGTCATGAATGAACCTGATTACTCAACGATCAAGCTTTCTTTCCTAATGGATAGTTTTCAACACCGTTTTGCGCGAATCATACCCATGGGTGTCATGCATAGACCTGGTTACTAAGTGCATCAACCATTGCCACCTTTTTTCACTAAGTATGCACAAATTCAAACAAAAGGCTCAAACTATAAACAAAAATTCCGCAAGCAACAATCATGTGAGTCGGTCTTGAAAAATAGATAATGCATTCAATGCCAAGAGGTAGCAACACAAGGAGAGTAATTCACACAATTGAGCAAAAGAATTCAAATAAGGCTAAATATTCTCACAAGGTCATGTTTATAGGACATCAATCAATCATACTTTAGCTCAATCATACATGCTCAATTTTATTTGCTAGCTCATGTTCCACAAAAATCAAATATAGACAAGGCCAAAACATCTAGAGGTCCATGGGATTTATATGATCATGCTTGAATTTGAAATTAGAGGACAAACTAAGCATGATGGGTATCTGAATAACATATATAGATGCAATGCATGATTATATTTGGATTTTTCAAATTTTTTTTATTACGAAAATTTGGAAAATTAGAAATAGGGGGTCACGGGAGAGGGATGCGGCGGTCGTTGTATAATGTTGCGGTCGTTGCATTTTCCAGGTGCTGCGTTTTGATGCGCTGTGAGCACTGCATTATGCGGCGGTCGCGACATACAGGGCAGTAGCGGCTTTTTTAATTTTTTTTCGTTCCCCATTTGAAATTCTAATTAACCTTAAGCAAACTAGCTATAAAACTAGCTAAGATGATGATGAAGATCAAAAGAAAGAAAAAATTACCTCGGGTTGCCTCCCGAGAAGCGCCTTTGTTTCAAGTCGTTGGCTCAACGTAATGGCCCATGAGTGGCCTAGTTGGTTGGTTCAACAAACACCAACTCCTCTTCTTCGTTCCGCAGGATGTTTTCAAAGTATGGCTTAACTCTATGACCATTGACCTTAAAGAGCTCATGTGACTTAGGGTCATAGAGTTCGATTGCTCCATGAAGGAATATCCTCGAGATGGTGTAGGGTCCTTCCCACCTTGATTTAAGCTTTACAGGGAAGAGTTTCAGGCGCGATTTGTATAGAAGGACCTTGTCTCCTATTGTTAGCTCTTTCCGCAGGATGTGTTTGTCATGCCAACCCTTTGTCTTCTCCTTGTAGATTATTGCATTATCATAGGCATCTAGACGCAATTCCTCCAGCCCTTGCAATTGAAGCTTCCTGAACTCACCTACTTCATCCAACCTCATATTGCAATTCTTTACAGCCCAATACACTTTATGTTGAAGTTCCACATGGAGATGACATTCCTTTTCAAAGACAATTCGATAAGGGGACATACCAATGGGAGTCTTATAGGCCATCCGATAGGCCCACAAAGCGTCATTCAGCCTTAGACTCCAATCCTTCCTGTTGGGTGCCACTGTTTTCTCCAGAATGGTCTTAATTTCCCGACTTGATATCTCCGCTTGACCATTGATCTGAGGATGATATGTAGTGGACACTCTCTATGTGACATGGTATTTCTTTAACAAGGCAGTGATAGTCCTATTGCAGAAATGTGTCCTTTTGTAGCTAATTAGAGCCTTAGGCACCCCAAATCTTGCAAAAATGGTGTCTTTCGGGAAATCTGCAACAACTTTGAAATCATCTGTTCTGGTGGCTTTTGCCTCCACCCACTTGGAGACATAGTCCACCGCAAGCAAAATATATATATTCCCAAAAGAGCTAGGGAAGTGACCCATAAAATCGATACCCCAAACATAAAAAATTTCGCAAAATATGACCGTTGTTTGTGGCATTTCATTCCTAGCATATATGTTCCCAACCCTTTGGCATCTATCGCAAGATTTACAGAAAGCATTAGCATCCCTAAACAAGTGAGGCCAAAAGAAACCTCCTTCTAAAACTATCCTAGCAGTATTTTGAGGACCAAAGTGACCTCATTCTCTGGCAGACACCTCCTAATTACCTGATCAGCACAATGTTTCCAAAGGTAGGGGTCATCCCAAACGTAGAAGCGGGAGTCATGTCGAATCTTGTCGTTCTGAGCTTTCGTGAAGTTGGTGGAAATTCTCCCGTGACCAAGAAATTCACCATATTGGCAAACCAAGGTCGAGGAGTATTGACACCCATCAATAATTCAGGGATGTCATAACTTACCGGGTCAGATAGGACGAGAAGAGACGAATGTGGCACATGAGCAGCATGCGGCGGCCGCGACATGGGAGCTGCGGCCGCTGCTTCATTGATGTGCTGCGACCGCGACATGGGTGTTGCGGCCGCGGCATCAGCCTTCTCCGTAGCCACCTGCAGCTGCAAAAACGAAGTGTGATTTAAATAAAATAATGTATCATCAGGGAAATCATCGTGAAGGGGTCTTTGATCTTTCGGCTTGTCCTCTCCTTGGACAAGTCTGCTGAGGTGATCCGCTACTAAGTTATCTGCACCTTGCTTATCTTTAATTTCAATGTCAAATTCCCTCAAGAGTAAAATCCAAAGAATCAATCTAGGTTTCGCTTCTTTCTTAGTCAATAAATAGCGAAGAGTAGCGTGATCAGTGAAGACAATTACCTTAGCTCCCAGGAGATAGGAGCGAAACTTCTCCAGTGCAAAGACCATGGCCAGAAGCTCATTCTCAGTGGTTGAGTAGTTCCTTTACGCTCCATTCAGAGTCATGGAGGCATAGTAGATGACATGAGAGCTTATTCCTTCCTTTTGTCCCAACACAGCACCCGCATCATAGTCGCTAGCATTACACATAATCTCAAAGGGTTGAGACCATATGGGTGCTTGAATTACAGGAGCGCTAGTCAGGCGACCTTTTAGCTCATTAAAGGTTGCTCTACACCTATCATCAAAGTCAAAAGCTACTTTCTTTTTTAGTAGATCACAAAGAGGTGTAGAAGTCTTAGAGAAATCCTTAATAAACCTGCGATAGAACCCTGCATTGCCTAAAAAGAAACGAATTTTGCGCACATTGGTGGGGTAAGGCAGAGACTGAATGACATCAATCTTAGCCTTGTCCACCTCAAGACCTCTGCTAGACACAATATGACCGAAAACAATGCCTTGCTCAACCATAATATGACACTTTTCAGAATTAAGAACTAAGTTGGTGTCTACACACCACCTAAGCACAAGTGACAAATGGTGCAAGCAAGTATCAAAGTCATCTCCATTCACAGTAAAGTCATCCATAAATACCTCTATGAAGCGCTCTACATACTCAGAAAATATGCTTACCATATACCGTTGGAAGGTCCCAGGTGCGTTACATAACCAAAAAGGCATTCTGCGATATGTAAAAGTGCCAAAGGGGCATGTAAATGTCGTTTTCTCTTGATCCTCTGGTGTTATGGGTACCTGAAAATATCCCGAGTAGCCATCTAAGAAGTAATAAAAGGAGCGACCATCAAGGTGATCAAGCATTTGATCAATAAAGGGTAGGGGGAAATGGTCTTCGCGAGTAACCGCATTTAGCTTACGATAATCAATACAGACCCTCCATTTAGTTTGGACCATGCTAGGGACCAACTCACCATCCTGATTGTCAACCATAGTGATACCCCCCTTCTTAGGGACAACCTGAGTATGACTCACCCTTTTGCTATCAGATATGGGAAAGATCATACCTGCTTGAAGGAGCTTCAACACCTCCTTCTTTACCACTTCCATCATTGGTGGGTTGAGTCTCCGCTGAGGTTGTCTAGATGGCTTGGAATCATCCTCCAGGAGTATTCTATGCATGCAGAGGGTAGGACTGATTCTCTTGATGTCTACGATCGTCCATCCTAACACCTCCTTGTTTTCTTTTAGAACAGTCACCAATCGCTCCACCTGCCCAAAAGTGAGTTTGTTAGAAATAATGACAGACATAGTATCATTTTCACCAAGAAGAGCATATTTAAGGTGATTGAGAAGTTGTTTGAATTCAATATCAGGCTCTTGGATAATTGATGGAAGAAGCTTTTCTATTGGCATGGTCAGCTCAATGTGGTCTCCCCTTGGTGGCACGTAGGTGGGAGATCGATGGTCTAAAGCCAATATAACCTCCTATAGGTTAGATGACAAGACATAATCTCTAGAAATTTCATATATAAGGGGATGTAAAGCGACTTTCATCTCATCAACACACTCCAAATAAAAGCAGCCTTGTGCCATAGTATCAATAACATCCATAAAGCACAGAGAAGGATCATCAGATGGAAATTTCATGAAATAATAAATATTATACTCAACTCTTTGACCATCAAATTCCATTGTAAGAGATCTTGAATAGACATTTGTCTTGGTCCTAGCAAATTTCATAAAAGGTCTGCCCAACAGAATAGGGCATTCATTGTTACCAGGACCCATATCAATCACAAAAAAATCAGCAGGGAATATCAAGTTGAATTACTACCCGAGTATCATTCAAAGGTCCCAATCCCAAAGCATGATAAACATGAGAAGGCAAAACATTAATAGATGCTCCTAGATCTAACATAGCTTTGTCAAATTTAGTATCACCTATCACACATGGAACAACAAACATACGAGGATCACTACACTTTTCAGGCAAACGCTTTTGAAATACAGTGGTGACATGTTCGCTTACCTTCACCTTTTGCTTACCTTTCAGCTTCTGGTTTCGCTTGATAGTGCAAAGTTCCATCAAGAATTGCAACTCGTTTGTTGTGCCGCGGCCGTAGCATGGTTGCTGCGGCCGCCGCACTGTACATCGTTCATTCTCTTCGTCTATTACCTCTATTTCTTCGTCCATTATTTCCTCATCGTCCTTTTGAGGTGTGACAATCAGTTCCTTGCCACTCCTAAGCGTTACAGCACTGACGTTCTCCTTATTAGGATTCTCGATGGTTTGCGATGGAAGCTTTCCCGAATTGTTTGCCTCCTTAACACTTAAGATCTGAATGAGCTAATTCATTTGATTTTCCAGATTTGTCATCTGATCTGTTTGCTACTTCTCTAGATTTGCAATCCGATCCGATTGTTGTTTCTCATTCTTCAAGACCAATCGTGACAATTTATGTAGTAGATCCTCAGTATCCTCATTCGATTGCTGTTGACCTCCCTGCCGAGGTTCAAATTGTTGTTGGGGCCTTGCCTGTTGCCCCCCTTGCTAATTCAAAGAGGCTTGGTGGTTCCCATATCCCTGTTGATAGCCTTTGCTATAGTTTTTGTTGTTGAAATACCCAGGATTTCAGAAATTGCCTTGCATAGGCCTTTGTTGAGCGAAATTCCTGATGGCATTCAAATCTACGTTAGGGTCTTGCAGAAGCAGGCAATGTCCATAGGATGAGTGAATTGATTGCAAAGTCCACATGTTTTCAACTGTTGAGGAGTTCTATGAGCTACCAACTGTTTGATCATCTCCTTCACCTCTGCCATGTCAGTTTGAAGTGCAGCCACAGGGGCATCAACATAGAGTACACCCCTAGCACGAGTGCTTTTGTTGAATTATCTAGAGCCCTCAGACAGCTCCTTAAACACATCCCAAGCCGCAGTAGGCGTCTTATTCAGCATGTTTCCTCCACAAGTAGAATTCATTGTCTTGCTCTATCAGTAAGCCCATTGAATAAAAATCCCTAGCAACGACACCAAATTTGACGGAGGGAAAACCTATTGTCGATCCGTCAAAGAAAACTCCAACCTATAACTAGTATAGCAAAAAGTAAGAGGTCAATCCATAGGGAAATTTGTTATTCACGTATGATTTGGGTGTCAATTAAGTAAGCAAAGAGGCGGTTTTTAAGTGTGAATGTTTCGCCTTTTATCAAAGCGGATTGTTGAAAGCAAAGTAAATGAATTTATTTTAAACAATTATGAGAAGCAATTCTACCTACAATTTTCCACTTTATTTGATTTGAAACGATCCTTGTAACTTCTTCTCATCCTATTAATTTTCCTATGAATGCCCTTCTCCCGACCGAATATAGTTACTAGTCCAATCAGTCCTAGCAATCTTTATCAATCGAACAGTCCCTAAAGAAGGATTTAACCCAATTGATAGTTTAAGTTCAGAGATTAGCCAAGGTATTCGCAGTCCCTAAAGAGGGATTTACAACACATTCAACTTCCTACTCATTCAATTAGTTCAACCAGCCCTAAAGGAACAAGTTTTCCACTTAAGTTAAGGTTCACAACCAGGAATCTACAAAACCTTAGCAATTGAATTGATCTAACAAGTTGGCCAGACAAGATAGAACAAAACAATAAACAATCAAGAATAAAGAAGTTGAAGCATTCAAATATAGGAGACAAGGAACGAGAATTAGAAACACACAATCAATCCAAATAAACCTTCAAATTGCAGGCAGAACAGATGAGTTTAGTTCCTCATGGAAGACATCGCTCAATCTTTAAACTGTCTGATGGACGTAGAATAGAATAGAAGTGACTGAAAAATAACATAAATCGGCCTTATAAAAAGTCGAGTCGGCCATGGAACAAAAATAACTAAACTAGGGTTTTCATTAAGTAAAATGCCGCACTGACGACCAATGCGGCGGCCGCGGCATATACTGCGGCCGCTGCACATGCTGCTCCAACCTTGCTGCGGTCGCGGCATGTCTCGTTGCCGTGTCTTATTGTCCAAACCGATCAGCTCCAAGTACGCCTTTTCAAGATATTGCATCTCCCAAATGTGTTCAGATTCAATTTGCAAGATAAACACAAATTTGCGCAGAATCCGAACTCTTCCAAAATAATCACAAGATGCAAATTAACAATAAAGCATGAACGAAATGCAACCTAACTAAACAAAAAATTGCTATAATGCATATCTACGATATGCATTATTAGTGCTCAAGAACCTTTAATGTGGGGCCCTGTTGTGCCTGGCCCTTCTCCTGGATCATATAGGTCCCGATTGTAGCATGCAAGCTCTGATGATACGTTTTTGTTCTCATAAGATCATTTGCCCTCCTTCTTTTTCTTTCCAACCCTAATCCTACGCAGGTTAGCTCACCATGGGGCCTGGTCCCCTCTAAAATTCTTATTATTTTTATTTATGCGCAGAGGAGGTGTAGAAATCATACCTGAACTTACCTCGTCGAGTGGTGGGACCCCATACTTAGGCTTGTGGCAAGTTTGCAGCTCAACAGGAGAAGGCAACATCGAGTGGGGGTACTCGACGTCGATTGGAGTAGTCGACGTCGAGTAGGTGTCCTCGACGCCGACCAGAATTTTAGCGCCTTCCTCCATTTTTATTTGTTCGTTCTCGTGATTGCCTATTGATGGACGGTTTTTAGTCATATAAACCGTATCAAAACAAATTCGAACCTACCTAACTAATGTAGTGTGATAAGTACGAGTCGATCCCACAGAGAATCAAGTTATTCCTAAGTTAAGTTTATTTACCAATTAATATGAAACGGGGGGTTTTTGGGTGATGAAAATAAGAAAGAAAATAAAATAAACTATAAACAAATTAATGCAAAGCAATTTAGAGAAAATCGTTCTACCTACAACTATCCACTTTATTTGGTTGAATTGATATTGTAACTTCCTCTTGTCCTTTTATAAACACTTTTTGATTTCAATAGTCATACAACTCATTCAATATTTTTAATCTGGATGATGACTTCTTTTCTTTTCTTTTCTTTCACGCTTACTTTTGCCCCTAGGTGAATTTTATCCTCCCTAGGTCCAAGCTTACTAGACTTTTACTCCTCAGTGAATTTTATCCTTCTTAGGCCCCTAGTAATAAGTCATCTCTATTATGCAAGAAGGCTTACCTTATTTTGGCTATGCCTCTCGCAATGCACAACCATACATACATCATCTTTACTCAAAGCAACTCCAACATAAAGATTTTTCACCAATTCTCCTCCTAATTCCCGGATAGGGTCAGGTTAATCATTGGCTATGATATATTTTTTTGTGGAGCTATCAACAAGAATAGGCTTTAAGGCTCAGATGGGCTTCAAGCAAAGAAGAATGCAAAGGGTAGAGAAGGTATAATATGGCTACGGAAAACATGTCTCAATCATCTGAAATTCACAAGCCACAAACATGTGCAATACGGTATTGAAATTAGAAGCATATGGAGAGTATAATCACACAATAAAAGCAAAAGGGAATAATATGTAAAATCCCTATAAGGCCAAAAGTCCAAAACAAACTCACAAAGGTTATTTTTTTTTTTAGATTTTAATTAAACCTCAACTATGAACCATACTTGCTCAATTATATTCTCAAATCATGCTCCAAAATCATTTTCAAGCAATTCAATCAAATCATGGGATTTATGCAATTAAGATCATAAAAATGAATTAGAGGACAAACTAAACCAAGATGGGTATCTTTAAAACACCTAAATGCAATGAAATGCATGACAAAAATTGGAAAAAAAAAACAAAAAGCATAAAACCAACATATAAATATAAAGACGGAGCAACGCTTGAATTACCCACCCGGTGCTTAAAATCTTACTTTGTCCTCAAAGTAAAGAAAATGAATAAAAGAGTAAGGGGAAACTCACTAAGTCATCAGACATTCCAGAACAACCTCTAAGCTCAAGCGGAGATAGTGGTGCTGTGTAGCCTTTGAACAAACCAAGAAATTCCGCAACTTCTCAAAGGTATAGGACCTGTCCAACACCACAAACAGTAGAAAAAACAAGCAAAACTTGCATAGCAATCAGCCACCAAAATAAGTTAAGTAACAAAGGAATATCAAAGCATAAAATTCAGCAAGATATGTGACTATTCCTAAGTACTAACACCCTCAAAACATGATAAAAGAGTAGAAATTACCGCCCTGGGTGTTCAACAAAAACTTTCAGCAACTCTTGGATGTAATTGCCAGTGGTGAACCTTTTTTCAGTTGGACAAATATAGGGCTATCCTCTTTGCAAAACGCCTCACCATGGCACAAAACAAAAAGAATGCACCACAAACAAACACATTCCAACCACCAAGAAAAAAAAATATACCATCCAAGAATGAAGAACAACAAAGACCATTTAAACCAAAAAAAATAAAAAATCAGCCCCTACAAGTCATGCTCAATTACTTATATCAATTTTAAAACATGGAATTCAAGTGATTTCAGGGAGCAACCTAGCTAGAAAAAATTGAAACATGGGCACGAGCACCACCTCGAAGTTAGCTTGTCTTGATAATAGCACTCGAGACTAAATAAAAATATTCAGCTGACTTAAAATATAGCAAGAAGAAATCAATCAGCCACAATGAGTTCAGGAGCCACCAGAGGCTACAAAATTCAGCAATCATCATATCATCTCATGAAAATAACCTCACTTCAAATTCCAACAAAAACCACAAACAATTCCACTGCATCAAAATTTAGCAGTGTAGAATCAAGACATCAAGATCTCAATGTCAAAATTTAAGCAATTTAGTTGCACTTGCCAATCTTGAGCACCAATTCAACTAATAAGAAATCAAAATCTCTGTCATAACCAATCGAATCCAAGCCAAGACAATAATAACCAAGGAATCAAATCATAACCAATCAAATCCAGAAATCGTGAAGTGGAAATTCATTGGTACCTTCACTTACCTGCCGATACTGAAGTCCAAGGAATCACATGCATGGTCGAGAGGAATCACGACCACACGGAGCAGCATCAGCGATGGCAGAGTGACGAGCAGCGGTAGCGGAATAAGCCTCGCCGGTGGCTTTGGTGTGGGAGGCGAGGGTTATGATGTTTCTGGTGGTGACCGCGGCACCAAATGGTGGAGGTGCGGGTTGAAGATGCGATCTGGAGAGAGAGAACCAGGTGGTGGTGGTGGCCGGCCGGCGACTTCAGATGGCCGAGAGAGAGATACTGCCGTCGCTGCGACGTGGATGGAGGATGTCGGAGAGAAGGAAGGCGGCGATATCGGAGACGGTCTGGAGTGGAGAGGAAGAGGGCGCCGAGACGAGGAGTGGTGGCGGTGGGAGGCTGGTGGCTGGCGGCTCAAGCGGGATCGAGATGAACGAGGGAGACGGAAGGAGTTTCTTGTTTTTATCTTTCTTTTTTTTAACAAAAATAAAAAATATACACAGTAATCTATAACCTAAAAAAAATCTAACACTCGGGCTCTCGGCAGTTTTTTTTATCGAAAATAAAAAAAATATCTGGAAATTAATCCTAACTAAAAAATAAAAATAAAAAATAAAAACATACCTTGGTTTTGTCTAAGATCGATTCAGACATTGTTAAAGCCCTCAATAACTTGTCAAACTCTTGAGCACATATTCCACATAAACGAGCATGGCTTTCTGCAGAGGATATGTAATACCACCAATTTAGTTCCATTGGTGGCTTCTCAAAATATGCGCTCCTCTTTTGCCATCTCTTAACTCTTTGTCAGTTTGCACCCTCATCAAATTCAAACAACAGAATCGTCTTTGTCAAATTTTCCTCATCTTGCTCATCTATCCAATCTCCTAAGATCTCCTTGTCAAGAGATATGATAGCATAGTCGTCACTAACCACCACCTCCGTCGGCCTAGGAAAAATCTCTGAAATAATTGGAATTGTAATTTGTTGAGCCACTTGGATCCGCCTCATCTCATTATTGAAATCAGTTTGGATCATTATAAGTTGGGACTCTATTGCAGCAAAGTACTCTTCCATACGGGCAACATGGACGATTTTTGTGATGATTGTGGAGCCAGACATGGAGGCTATAGTTGTCCGATTTGGAGCTCTATTTGTGCAATCTCATGTTTGATATCCATCTCACGAGAAAGTTGAGTTTTGCACATATGATGTACTTCCATAACCTTTTCAATCGGAACCCTAAACATTGGACAATCTTTAAATACATTATTAGAAACCCCGCAAAAATCACAATATAAACCATGAGTCATCTTTAGAGGGAACCACCTAGACACAAACACAAATAGTTAGTAGCACGGGTGTTATGAACCGTAAGATAGGCTCACAACAAAGTTAATTATATACAATAATTGGCAACCACACAAACAAAGAAATAAACTTTGACTTCCCGGCAACGGCGCTAATTTTATGGATGGTTTTTAGTCGTATAAACCGTCTCAAAATAAATTCGAACCTACCTAACTAATGTAGTGTGATAAGTATGAGTCGATCGCACAAAGAATCATGTTATTCCTAAGTTAAGTTTATTTACCAATTAATATAAAACGAGGGGTTTTTGGGTGATGAAAATAAGAAAGAAAATAAAATAAACTATAAACATATTAATGCAAAGCAATTTAGAGAAAATCGTTCTACCTACAACTATCCACTTTATTTGGTTGAATTGATATTGTAACTTCCTCTTGTCCTTTTATAATTCCTATGAATACCCTTGTCCAGACCTAATATAGTTACTAGTCAAATCAGTCCTAGAAACCCTTATGAATCGACTAAATAAAAATATTCAGCTGATTTAAAATATAGCAAGAAGAAATCAATCAGCCACAATGAGTTCAGGAGCCACCAGAGGCTACAAAATTCAGCAATCATCATATCACCTCATGAAAATAACCTCACTTCAAATTCCAACAAAAACCACAAACAATTCCACTGAATCAAAATTTAGCAGTGTAGAATCAAGGCATCAAATTCTCAATGTCAAAATTTAAGCAATTTAGTTGCACTGGCCAATCTTGAGCACCAATTCAACTAATAAGAAATCAAAATCTCAGTCATAACCAATCGAATCCAAGCCAAGACAATAATAACCAAGGAATCAAATCATAACCAATCAAATCCAGAAATCGTGAAGTTGAAATTAGATGGTACCTTCACTTACCTGCCGATACTGAAGTCCAAGGAATCACATGCATGGTCGAGAGGAATCACGGCCACACGGAGCAGCATCAGCGACGGCAGAGTGACGAGCAGCGGTGGCGGAATAAGCCTCGCCGGTGGCTTTGGTGTGGGAGGCGACGGTTATGATGTTTTTGGTGGTGACCGTGGCACCGAATGGTGGAGGCGCGGGTTGAAGATGCGACCAGGAGAGAGAGAGAACCAGGCGGTGGTGGTGGTAGGCCGACGGCTTCAGATGGCCGAGAGAGAGATGCTGTCGTCACTGCGACGTGGATGGAGGCTGTTGGAGAGAAGGAAAGCGGCGATATCGGAGACGGTCTGGAGTGGAGAGGAAGAGGGCGCCGAGACGAGGAGCGGTGGCGGATTATTGACGGCGAACGACAATATGGGGGAATTGGGGTTGTGAATTGAGGACATCTGCTGGTTCTGGTGGTGAGGGGAAACGACGGTGAAGAAGGGCAGCGATGGGAGGCTGGAGGCTGGCGGCTCAAGCGGGCTCGATATGAACGAGGGAGACGGAAGGAGTTTCTTGTTTTTATCTTTCTTTTTTTTAACAAAAATAAAAAATATACACAGTAATCTATAACCTAAAAAAAATTTAAAACTCGGGCTCTCGGAAGTTTTTTTTTAACAAAAATAAAAAAAATAAAAAAATATCTAGAAATTAATCCTAACTAAAAATAAAAAATAAAAATAAAAACATACCTTGGTTTTGTCTAAGATCAATTCATATATAGTTAAAGCCCTCAATAACTTGCCAGACTCTTGAGCACAAATTCCACATAAACAAGCATGGCTTTCTGCAGAGGATATGTAATACCACCAATTTAGTTCCATTGGTGGCTTCTCAAAATATTCACTCCTCTTTTGCCATCTCTTAGCTCCTTGTCCGTTTGCACCCTCATCAAATTCAAACAACAGAATCCTCCTTGTCAAATTTTCCTCATCTTGCTCATCTATCCAATCTCCTAAGATCTTCTTGTAAAGAGAGATGATAGCGTAGTCGTCACTAACCACCACCTCCGTCTGCCTAGGAAAAATCTCCGAAATAATTGGAATTGTAATTTGTTGAGCCACTTGGATCCGCCTCATCTCATTATTGAAATCAGTTTGGATCATTATAAGTTGGGACTCCATTGCAGTAAAGTACTCTTCCATACGGGCAACATAGACGATTCTTGTGATGATTGTGGAGTCGGACATGGAGGCTCTAGTTGTCCGATTTGGAGCTCTATTTGTGAAATCTCATGTATGATATCCATCTCACGAGAAAGTTGAGTTTTGCATAAATGATGTACTTCCATGATTAGAAACCCCGCAAAAATCACAATATAAACCATGTGTCATCTTTAGAGGGAACCACCTAGACACAAACACAAATAGTTAGTAGCATGGGTGTTATGAACCGTAAGATAGGCTCACAACAAAGTTAATTATATAAAATAATTGGTAACCACACAAACAAAGAAATAAACTTTGACTCCCCGGCAACGACACCAATTTGATGGACGGTTTTTAGTCGTATAAACCGTATCAAAATAAATTCGAATCTACCTAACTAATGTAGTGTGATAAGTACGAGTCGATCCCACAGAGAATCAAGTTATTTCTAAGTTAAGTTTAATTACCAATTAATATGAAACGGTGTGTTTTTGGGTGATGAAAATAAGAAAGAAAATAAAATAAACTATAAACAAATTAATGCAAAGCAATTTAGAGAAAATCGTTCTACCTACAACTATCCACTTTATTTGGTTGAATTGATATTGTAACTTCCTCTTGTCCTTTTATAATTCCTATGAATGCCCTTGTCCCGACCTAATATAGTTACTAGTCCAATCAGACCTAGAAACCCTTATCAATCGAACAGTCCCTAAAGAAAGATTTAACTCAATTGATAGCTTTAAGACCAGAGATTAACCCATGTATTTGCAGTCCCTAAAGAAGGATTTAACAACACATCCAACTTCCTACCCATCCAATTAGTTCAATCAGCCCTAAAGGGATAAGTTTGCCACTTGGGTTAAGGTTCACAATCAGGAATCTACAAAACTCTAGCAATTGAATTGATTCTACCAAGTTGATCAGTCGAGATAGAATAAAACAATTAAACATTCAAACACAAAGAAGTGGAAACATTCAATATAGGAAATAAGGAACAAGAATTAGAAAGTCACAATCAATCCAAACAAAGCTTCAAATTGTAGACAGAACGGAAGAGTTTAGATCTCCATAAAAATTAAACAAAAGACAATTAGGTTTAGAGTAAAATAAAGTGAGTCGGCCGGCTCCTGTTATTACTACTATAATATTTATCTAATTTATCTAAGTAACCTATCTATTTATTAAAATAAAAGTATAAAACAAAAGCAATGCGTGCAACACTTGTAATGTAAGCCGCATGTCTCCTTCCGCCTCCTTCGGCCTTCCGTATGAATTCATAAGCACCTTCGGTTGATCTATAATTTGAGTACGCATGCAACTTGCTCTGATCTCGTTTAATTTATCCAATGCGAACCATTCCAAATTTCTTTCAAAATAGCTGAAATATATAAAAACACTAATTTAGACTCCGAAAACCAAATAATACAAATTAACTATAAAATATGTAAAATATATATGAAAATTACCTAATATAATATGCAAAATACATGACTAAACCGTGCATGATATGCATCATAACTAAGCTAAATGCAACTTATTATGCCTACCTAAATGCATGCTATCACCTATGCTCTTTACCTCCATCCATGGGACTTCCTCCTTTGGGGGGCAAAAAGAAATTCTAAGAACTCACTACCAATTGTGAAAGTGAGCAATCTCTTCATGACGCTGATGTTGGCACCTGCTTTAGCTAGAAAAGGTCTACCAAGAATAATAGGGCAAGCATGATCTTCTGAAATATCTATAATGAGAAAAACTACGGGAATACAGAACTTACCAACCTAGACAGGGGCATTGTCAATCATACCTGTAGGGATGACCATTGTATTGTTTGCCATGTATTGGTTGGCATCCACAGGCTCTAGTGCTCGTATCATTACCTTTGACCAAATTGATAAGGGCATGATGCTCACGCTTGCTCCTAGATCACAAAGTGCCTCATATCGATGTTGTCCAAATCCCACAGTAATAGAGAACTTACCAGGGTCAGGTCTCTTCTCAGGGAAATACATTCTTTTGTAGTCGCTAGCGGTCTTTGTAATTGATCGCTTGTTGGTAAGGGTCTCCTTGAAGAAATTGACGTATGCAGGCATCTCTTAAAGAGCTTCTATAAAAGGAATTGAAATGTTTAGTTCCTGAAGCAATTTCACAAACCGTTTAAACTTACCTATAGTGAGATGTTTCAGTGCCTTGGAAGGGAATTGAAGCGTCTTCTTTGGTTTCGAAGCCAAAACAACCTTCGAGGATGATGCAGTGTCCTCGACGTCGACTGAAGGGTCCTCGACATCGACTACAGGAGTCAACGTCGAGGAGATCTGTTGTTGTGCAGAAGGCTCCTTGTCGAGTGAGTGCTCGACGTCGACTAGAGGTTGGTCGAAGTCAAGTACAGGTTCGTCCTTTTCTTCTCCATTCTCTAGCTCGTGAAGTTTCTGTCCGCTTCGTAGCTGTACAACGGCGATGTGTCCGGTCTGCCCTTTGGGATTTGGATCTATATGCCTAGGGAGCTTTCCGGACGGTCATGGAATCTGTGCCGCGAGTTGACCCAATTGGGTCTCTATGTTGCGCTTCCAGATATCCATCTCCCCAAACCTTGTATTGAGGTTGTGGAGTTGAGCCTGGATGGTTGTGGTGGATTGATCGTTCTTAGCCTGATTCCTTCTCATCTCATCGAGAACCCTCTGTAGATCATCCTTCCACTGGTCCCTCTCTGGATGTCCTGGAGCTCGGTATGGTGGGGGGTTCCTGGTGGCACCTTGGATCCATTGTGGTTGGTAGAACCTTTGGTCCCCCATATAGCGATTGAGACCCCCTGTGTAAGCTACCTCTTCTCGCATTTCTACTTACTACTTATTTCGTTTGTTGACACTCAGGAGTGGTGTGCCGTTGTTAACTACATTCAATGCAAGGTTGGTTAATAGATAGGTATTTAACTTGTTTAAGAAGCTTACGATTTTTATCTTTGTAGAATTGCTCATTGACATCAGGATCAATCTCTCTGGTAGGCTCATATAGGGGCATGGATGGGGCTAGCCTCGAGTAGGCATTTTCTTCGTAAGCCCTAGGAGCCCCATACGTATTGTCAAAGTTGGTGAGCCTTTCAATCGATGCCCAAGCCTCCGTTGGTGTTTGCGTCAGATAATCATATTTAATGTATTGAATTATCCTCTCCTTACTGGGTAAATCAAGAGAATTGTAGAAAATCTCCTAAATTATATAAGGCGGTTGCCCATGAGTAGGGCAAGATCGCAGTAGATCCTTGTACCGATCCCATGCTCGTGCTAGCGGCTCCATAGGCCTTTGTTAGAAAGCTGTAATTTTATGGCGCATGAGCGTTTTCTTGGCAGGAGGAAAGAATTTGTTAAGAAATGGATTCCTTACCTCATCCCATGTTGTGAGAGATCGTGGGGTCAGTCCTTCAAGCCACTTTAATATTGGACCTGCAAGAGACTAACAAAAAGCTTTCATTCTGACATATTCAAGAGTTGCACCTTCAGCAATAGTTTGACACATATCAGCAAAAGTAGTAATATGAACAAGATGGCATTCATGCAGTATTCCTTCAAAAAGAGACTTTTTAATTTCAGACAGAAAGGAAATGCGAATTTCAAAATCATTAGGAGGGATAAGAATAGCCAATTCAGGCACGGTTAGAGTCGGGTGCATGTAATCCTTAGCCGTAGCAGGATATAGGACGAGCTCAGCTTTAGCCTACCTTCTTTGTGCTTCTTTCTGATCAGCACATGCTGTCGCAACAGCGAGAGCATGTGCTGATCAGGAAGCCTCTCGATCATCTGAGCTTGTGTCTATGCATCCGCCATGACTTTTTTTTTTAGTTTTGAATGGATACGTAGAAGGCGTTCCAGATTGTCTAAAGCATCAAACTCGGGTGGTTGACCAGAGCGATGCATATACCTAAAAATAAACATAAAGAAAACGTGAAATCAAGTTATCTAAGGCGCGAATGATTGCATCCTCGACAACGGCACCAAATTGTTGTAGGAGGAAAACGAGACTTGCAAATAAAATATGAATAAAGTAAAGCAAACCGATTCCGTTCTAAGCAAATAATTACATGACTCCCTCCCGTTGTAGCAAAAGGAAGTCGGGATCGATCATCGAGGAAGCTAGTCAGTGGATCTCAGATAGCCAGCAAATCACCTCCAGAAGAAAACGAGACTTGCAAATAAAATATGAATAAAGTAAAGCAAACCGATTCCGTTCTAAGCAAATAATTACATGACTCCCTCCCGTTGTAGCAAAAGGAAGTCGGGATCGATCATCGAGGAAGCTAGTCAGTGGATCTCAGATAGCCAGCAAATCACCTCCAGAAAACAACTCCAGAAGCACTCGACCTTGAGTAGGTAGTAGTTGACAGGGGTCAGCACAGTCGAATTCGAGCAGAAATCAGCAAAATCGGGTATTGAAAGTAGTCGACGTCGATCAGTTTCCTCGGCGTCGAGTAAATTAACCTGTTCGTCTCGAGTACATGCAGAGACAAAAATGAGCAATCGATCTCTTGGTCGAGTAATTAGTAGTCGACGCCGACAAGTGTAGTCAGCATCGAGTAGTTATGCAGAAACCTTTGTGCGTCGGCGAAAGATGGCCGAAGATTGTGAGGGTGGAAACGAAGTGTGAATAGAAAATAACCAGTTTGACAAAATTCGGATTGTAAATAGATTAAAATAAAAACTTCCAAGAGCGGGGTTTGCAACAACGATAACCAAACATGCATAAGGCAAGATAAATATAGATAATTTTGCAAATCATATTAAAGGATCAAGCTTTCGTCATTTCAAACAATTAGACAACTCTTTCAAGTAACCCTAATTGTATCTACCAATTTTATGTTTATAATCCAAGTTGTTAACCTAAATATCTAGTTCTTAGGTAATAAACATAATAAAGATAGTGGATGATCAAAATATAACAAATATTGAATCTTTACCTCAAGCATGCATGGCTATCGTCGGGCTCACCTCGACCCTAGAAGTTGGTGGACTACTCACGCCTCCTCGCAATCGCAGACATAGTTGATTGAAAAGAAACTTGCATTCACTAAATCAAATTCTTTACAATTCCGGCACTCCAGCTTTTCCAAAAGTACCAAAACCCTAAAACCTTTGAACTCCTAAACTCTATGTGGAAAAGTAGTTCTAGAATTCAAATGAGTAGAAATCAGCCCCAAGGGCTCTATTTATAGGGCTTCATCCTTGCTAGTCAAGGAAAGCAAACTCTATCTAATCCTAAAGATATAAAACTTGATAAATAAAACTAAAATCTTAAAAGGTAAATATCTAGTTCTCTTCATGGTAACATAAGTGTTCTCCTCATGGATAGATCTTGATAAAATCGGATAGGAACATCTTTGCTTCATGCCCAAGTAGTCCAGTCGTGTCCGGATAAGCCCAATGCGTCCTCGGCCCAAAAAAAGTGTAGTCGACGTTGACTAGTTTAGTCGACGTTGAGTAGTCCGTACTCGATCTCGAGTATTCTTCACGACTCCTCGAGTGCTCTTTCCTCGTCGAACTCGAGTTGGTCTAGGCAGTAATCGACCTCGAGTAAAGTACTCAACGTCGAGTAGTCATCGAACTCGAGTGCCTTGCTCTTCAGTCCTCGATTGATTTTGCTTCCAACAGTAGTCGACGTCGAGTAACCTAGTCGACGTCGAGTAAAATCTTGCTTTCGTCTCCTCCTTTTGGTTTCATTCTGGAATGGCTCTAAATTCTGCAACATTAAACAGAAACTGGTGTAAACCTCTATTTCGAGCAAATAAGCTTATAATACAAAAATTCAACATATTCCCAACCTGAAATATGCAAAGTACTTTAGTGGACATCATGAACCAGTAATTATGAAGTCCGAAGGGCTCAACCAACACCGCAAATTCTTCATCTACTCGCGTCCATAGTTGTACAAGGTCGAGGGCCTCTTCACCATAATCATGATACATTTGCGGCAAAGGCTACAAGAACAATAAAAACCTTAGAAATGATCAATTCCCAATTACAAACCATACTATTTAAGAAAGAACTCACCAGCCTGTACAAGTGTCCCTCTAACTCTATATCTCAGATAAAACCTCTCACACGAGGAATGGTTCGACACGGGATATCTATTGGCAAGTTAGACGTCATTCTTACCAAGCGGTACCACAAAGTACGAGAGTACTCTCCCATTTATGGGGGTGGATAGGATACACGCAACAAAATTCACCGTAAACACACCTTATCAGCTCCAGGAAGTTGGTAAAGATCAGCAGTCATGACAAAAACCACCTAGCAAGTATATCTCTTGTTCAAAAAACACCAACAAACGTACAAGCAAGCCTAACAAACATAGCGACCCGGAAAATTAGCGTGCGGCACGCACCTCCTAGCTTAAAGACATCTCAACCAAACTTGAAAGAGCAATTCTTATCTCCACAGGCAACAACCTAATATAAATAAAGTTCCCCCTCTATAACACTTCCTTAAAGAAAAAGAGGGGGAGACACAAAGCCAAGTTTCGACATGGTTTCTGGCAAAGTTTCCCCACTTACCTTTATCAAAAATACAATGCTTTTTCCAAATCCCAATTTCATCCGAATAATCCTCAGAGAAAGCCAACTACATAGGCTCCCCTTACCTTACATCTTTGTAGAATTCAGGAATGACTTACTAAACCAAATAATCCTATGTTCTCCTTCTAACCATGAATTCCCGGTCTTAGTCAAAAGAGACGAAGGGGATTGGTTCTCTCTGTTAGAGGGATGAAGATCTTTCGCGACGTCTAACAACCTCAGAATAGGAAGTTGCCTCACTTTCGAATACCAAGGAGAATCACACTTTGATGTCACCATAGAACAACCAGGCCCGGAAGAGAACGGAGATGTACTCCCTGACTACTTGTGTTATGAAGAAATATAGGTATGCATGATGTCATTTTCTACTTTATGTAGCACCAAATAAAAGTCCTTATAGCATTTCAGTATGCAACAAAATCTGTGAACCCTTATGTTTTGTCATCTCGCGATTCATTACTTAACATGCTCAATAATAGGAGATAGGTAAGGGTATCGCGAAATATTAATGATAAATTAAAATCTAGAAAAACAAACAAAGAGCATAAACAGATATATACTAAAGCTGGAAGTAAAATATTCACATCATCAAAATACCATAACAAAGCATATCGGCTGTCATGGGCAGAAATGTTTTCCCCTCCCAAAAACAATGTACGAACCGCATCAAAGCATAAAAGCTCACACCACGGGTAGAAATGTTTTAAACTTGCTTTCCAAACACGACAAATTCAAATATTTGATGAAAGGTGGAAGGATGACTTGTTAAGTGCCAACAGGAGGGTCGGTGTTTTCATTACGAGGCTGCTCAGGGTTGTCCTCACCAGCAGAAAGAGGCTCGAGGGCTGCAACTTCGTTGAGAGAAGCATTAAGCGGTGAAGGCAGGTCGGGTTGAGGGTCGTCGAGTTTCATATCATCAGTATCATAGCTGGGAGGAAACATCCTCATGAGTCCCCAATGTGAGCAAAGCGACTGACCCTTTGAATAACCCCACCATCCACTCCATGCATGAAGGCATCGGTCAGCTTGTCATAGAGAACGTCATGTCCATCTTTTTTCAAGATGGACATGACGCTGGTCAACCACCCTTGACCCTCGTCGTTTAACATAAAATCGGGAAGTGTGTTCTTGGTAAGAACAGCGCCTTCACCAGAAGTAAAGCGCTCCAATTGCCCTCTCACATTAATAAGCTCTTCGGGTACCGCCTCCAACTCAATCTCGAGCTCCCTAATCCGACCGTTCGAGCGTGTAATCTCTAACTCACGATCAGACTCAATCTCTTGGAGTTTTGAGAGCTAGACTCGCGATACGTCTTGCTCGCCTATCCCCGACTCCACTTCCTTCCCAGATTTCTCTAAAGCCTCTTGCAAGCTATTATAGTCACCTCGTGGAGCTTTGCATCCTTTAATTTTTCCACCTTCTCTTTCAGACTTTTGTTTACTTTCCTCAAATCCCTCACCGTGTCGTCATAGTTACTTAAACGTCCAGCCACCTCGGACCATTGTAGGTTACCCTACGACAATACGCGGAAGATAATAAACATGCGTGCAAAATGAAATTGGTGGGAAACAATAAATCGCGAAGGAAGTTACCAAGCCCCCGGTTTTCTGACCCTGTTCGAACAACTATTCGTTTGTCAGATGATGAAGGTAATCCCTTTCAGTCAGGAAGCTCCTTCTAGGGATTACTAGTTTCTTAATATCAAGTGGGGAAAACCCAGGTTGCCTATACGCAGTCATAGAAATCCCTGATGAGGTGATTTGCTCGGCGCTTAGAAGTTTATTAACTGTCACTTCCTCGCTGGGCCTTTTTCGCCCACGTTGAGCTAGGGGTATGTCCTTTGACGATAAACTCTACCTATCTTCAAAAGGCTCTTTCTCTCTTGTGCTCTTCGTCGCGAGGCGGAGTCACGTGATACGATTTGTTACTTATTATCACCCAGTTGTGAAGTGATAGTGAGAGCAATTCTGGCGGCACCTTTCTTCTTCGCCAGGGAAGAAATTTTTGCCTTATCAATCAACATATCTGCAAAAGAATTAGGGAAAAGGTCAATCAAAGGAAATCGCGATCAAAATCATAAAAAGCCTAACACCTAGACACCAACCCAGACGGTGCGGAAGACTGAGCCCAACCATCTCTAGGCGAGTCGGAGTTACAACTTTTTTGTAACTCCGTTTTGACGAGACCCCATCCCCAAATGCGACCCTCCATCTTTCCATCGCAATACTTTTATTTTTAGGAGGAGGAACGTAGTCGCCAGGTTTGGTCATAAAGTTCAAGAAGGTTCTTGTTGGATTGCGAACAAGAAACCATTTCTTTCTCCACCCCGAATTCATGGACAATCTCTCAATTATTTTCCCAGATAGGGAAGCAGATACCAGTCCCTCACTATGCCTCAAGGAAAGAACTGAGAAAAGGTGATCTAATGTCGGTGTATGTTTGACTACGGCGCACCGCAAGACGTAGATGTTGTGAGCCTAATCTGCCATGTTTTACAGTTGCTTTTATATCGTTTTCTGCATACATTTCATGCATTTAGGGTAAGATAGTACATAATCTATGTAGTTTATGTTTATTTTCAATATATGGAGGTCTACACAAGTTTTTGTTATATTTCGCAGAAATCAGACGCACTTTGGAGCTTAAAGGAAAGTCATGAAGAAGCTAAGAATGGTGCAGCTGGAGAAAAGGCCGTTTTTCGGTATTCATCATTCTGAATCAAGCTTTGATATCTTCATGAAAGATGTAGCCCTCGAAAATAACTTTCCAACGCATGATCATATGCGTCAATCCGACAAATGAGGACTCAGAAAAGTGCGATTTAAGAATAGAGCAGAAAGTTGAGAGATTTACTCGATCTCGAGTTAACTTACTCGATCTCGACAAAAGTTGTCCGAGCACACCTAGTCGAGCAAAGCATGGTCGAGAAGATGAGAGCCAGATCAACCCGACTCCGTAAGCCTTACTCGATCTCGAGCAAACTGGTCGAGATCGACAACTTCCTAATGCCATGTCCGGAGTCGAGGAGCTGTGCCAAGTCGAGAAGCCGAGGACTGAAGACGCCGAGCACCACTCTACTCGATCTAGAGGACACCAGAACCACATGACCGAGCCGGATCGAGCACCAGCTACCCGAGACACCCAGGCAAGCCAAAGTCGACGACCACCCTTACTCGACCTCGAGGAGCCGTGTCCCAGAGCCGCGTTACGCGGTTTGCTGTCCTACGCGGTTTGGGAATCCTTGGAGCCGAAGGAATCCGAGTTTGGACGAGATCCATCAACACCTATTAAGACCTATCAACACATGGAAGATTTACCTATTGTAGATATAATTTCCTATTTAGATTTAATTCCCTTAATGCATTTATTTATCTTTAAGCCTTTAGATATAGATTTAGATATAGATAGAGATATTCTATCCTTGAATAGCAAGGAGTAGAAGGATATAAATAAAGCCCTAGGGGGCTGATTTTCATACATTGAAGCCAAGTCGTCTTAGGACGCAAGGAGAAGGAGAGACGAGAGAGGAGAGAGAGAGGACGCGAGAAAGAAGGAACGTTTGGAAGGTTTTGTAAGTTTTAGTTTAATTTATGTTAAAGTTAATTTCTTTTATTATGGTTTGTTTCTAATTTCTTTCTTTTAGTTTATTTTATGTGTGTTCGATTTTTAAATCCATGAATTTATATGTCTTTATCATCATCTACCTATGTGCTTAATCCTTTGCGAGAGTTGAGGAAAATTCCTTATTCATGATATTGAAGCGAAAGTGATGTTATTATGAATTGGATAGTAATTAGGGTTTATATGCGAGAGCCGACTAATCCTAATTAAGAAAAGGTAGAAACAAATTAGGTTTTTATGCGAGAGCCTCTATCACCTAAATTGTTGGAATTTGCGAAAGTCGATTCTTTGATATAAAGCATGCATATTTGTGTGATTTATGATCTGCACATATGTTTATTGTTGGGGTGGTCCCTAACGTTGGAAGTTTGCATCTTTATTTGTTTTATTTTAATTATTTTTATTCGGCACATTTATGGTTTGTTTCTAATTTCTTTCTTTTAGTTTATTTTATGTGTGTTCGATTTTTAAATCCATGAATTTATATGTCTTTATCATCATCTACCTATGTGCTTAATCCTTTGCGATAGTTGAGGAAAATTCCTTATTCATGATATTGAAGCGAAAGTGATCTTATTATGAATTGGATAGTAATTAGGGTTTATATGCGAGAGCCGACTAATCCTAATTAAGAAAAGGTAGAAACAAATTAGGTTTTTATGCGAGAGCCTCTATCACCTAAATTGTTGGAATTTGCGAAAGTCGATTCTTTGATATAAAGCATGCATCTTTATGTGATTTATGATCTGCACATATGTTTATTGTTGGGGTGGTCCCTAACGTTGGAAGTTTGCATCTTTATTTGTTTTATTTTATTATTTTTATTCGGCACATATTCTACCCGACACCAACCACCATTCCCTCTCCATCCATCGACATCGACCCCTCTATTCTTTGTCGACAGCAACCCACTCACCTTTTCCCGCTATCCCTGAACCCCAAAACACACTAAACCTAGAACCGCTGACTTCTCTCCTGAGGACAAACCTGACTCCCCTATACTATAGCGGGGGTCTTGACTATAAATTTATTTTGTCGAGAAACCCTCTCGTCAAATTGGCGCCGTTGCCGGGCAGATATCAATCGCGCCTAACTTAATTGTGTTTAAGGTACAGAAAAGCCCATCCCTTTTTCTTACCCTATCACATACCCTACCACCACCTACCTCACCGATACCAACTGGTGCCAAGCTTTTGCCACTAATTTGTGTTCTTTATTTTGATTTCAAAAGCTTAGGTAAAAAGATGGAAGACTTTTGGGAAGGGGACTGCGAATGGGATAGATGGGTCCGAGATTTGAGACGGAGGAATAGGATCGCAGTGGAGGAGTCACGATTAAGGGAAATAGCCCGACTGGAGGACTTAGTACGAAGACTTGAGGCTTCCTATCGTTCTCAAGGATTAGAGCCTCCTTCTTATGAGGAAATTGAAGCTATGAAAAGTTATGAGGAAGAAAAAGATTGGAACGAACAATGGGACTCCCACGGTACATGAGAGCAACAACGCCAATCAATGTCGACTACCCCATAGTCGACGTCGACCACATTACAGAAACCCAGGTATGTCCTTCCCCGATCTCGATTCCACCTTTGCAATCTATCTTTGAAAAACCATATGAAGGATCCCAAGGCAAAAAAGCACTAGAAGAGAAGAAGTTGGACATTGTTTCCCAAGGCATTCCAAGATTGCTTTTACCTTACAAAGTGAAGGCTATCCCCGATGATTTTGAGCAACCGATGTTCATATTCAAGTATGGGGTCTTAGCAAAGTGGCATGAAACTCCGCAGGATGAGGAGGAAATATCTCTTCCCTCTCCACCGTTCTGCTGTGGTGGAGATACACAACCAAGTCAACCTATGAAGCGTAAGAGGTATGATGATGAGGTATGTATCTTTTCTTTATCTCTTCCTTTATACATGCTAGCTGGAGCCCAGGAAGATGAATGGGTGAAGCCATGGAGCATTCCCTCGGGGAGGTTTAAGCTTCTCCACATGATGCCCCCGGATGACATCCCACGCTTCCCACCACCGGAGGAACCACCAGATCCACCTATACCTCCGGAAAAAGATGAGCCAGGCTAATGCTTAATAGAGAAAGTCGGCCTAGCGACTATAAAATCTAGAGCTTGTAAATAGACATTTATATTTTGGGACCTTTTGGACATTGTTGGTTTTGTTTGTTTTTTGGGTTTTGAGCTTTTGTTTTTTTTATTGTGGGTATTTCTCTTCTATATTTTTCAGGTCCATGGGGATAGAAGCAAGCTAAATCAGACTCGGCCCAGGCATTTACACTCGATATTATGAAGCCCTGTACACCTGTCTAGTGAGTTTCTTTCCTTACCCTTGTTTGTCTACAATGAGGACACTGTAATATTTAAGTATGGGGTGCGGGAAGGCTTACCTATGTGCATATTTGATATATTTGCCATATTTGATATTATTTGTGTATTATTTCTTGAATTGCTTACGCATGGCTATTCTGGAATTCATTTATGTGCTTATATGCATGATTTTCAAAATTTTGAAAAAATGACCCCCATTGAAAATTTTGATTAATGTCATGGAAGCTTTATATTGAATTCGACGATGCAAAATTGGATTCATTAGAGATAAAGCATGAAATTGCCTAGTAAAGGAAAGTCACAATGAAGTGCATATTTTATTGAAACCCATGAAAGGAGGTAAAGTTTGAAGTTGCTTTTGACATGTTGCATGATAAGAGGATGGAGGACTTTATATTTCCATATAATGCTCATTGTTATATTCCTAGCCTTACCTATGCTTATGCATCACAAAAGCCACATATATGCCTTATTTCAATTATTGCTCCCCATGATCTAAATATTGCCCATTCTTTACCTTATTTCCATTCGGGGATTATGTTGAGAATGATGTGCATTATGGAGATGTTATATGGTGTTTGTGTTGTTATTATCATTATTCGAGATTGGTAGGAGAATGTTTGAAATAGATGGAAAATTTAATGAGTGAAAGAAAATCCGGTCACCTCAGGAGATAAAGGTAGATCGACTCTTCTCGCTGAGATAATAGTTTGGCGAGATGGGACACACATGTGAGGAGTCCAAAGCACTAAGTATCCGGGGCCATTCATGACACCTATGTTTGCGACTCGCGAGAAGGCAGTGTTGAGGTTAGAGAGGTAAAAGCATTATTATTGATAAAAGCATTATGAAAGATGATGAATCTTATGAAGAAGGGATGTGGTATGAAATTCAATTTGGAAATACTCCATTTCCCCGGATCATTAGGACCACATTGCCAAAAATTACCCACCTTTAGCCTTTTACCAATCTACTCCTTATTGAGCTTAAATTAAAGTCCTCTTGATTATTGTTGCTTTGTCACTTATGAAATGTTTTGAATAACCCTCCTTTTATAAGTAGATGTTGCTTTTATTTGCACATGCATGGATTTGTGACACTAGTACCTTTTCGAGGATGGTAATTGATTGCAGGGATATATGGAAATGAATCTAAGATGTTGAGAGTTATCATTTCTTCCCCTGAATGACAAATAAAGGTATTTCTTGAGGACAAGCAAGCTTAAGTATGGGGTGTTTGTTGTGAGCCTAATCTGCCATGTTTTACAGTTGCTTTTATATCATTTTATGCATACATTTCATGCATTTAGGCTAAGATAGTACATAATCTATGTAGTTTATGTTTATTTGCAATATATGGAGGTCTACACAAGTTTTTGTTATATTTCGCAGAAATCGGACGCACATTGGAGCTTAAAGGAAAGTCATGAAGAAGCTAAGAATGGTGGATCTGGAGAAAAGGTTGTTTTTCGGTATTCATCATTCTGAATCAAGCTTTGATGTCTTCATGAAAGCTATAGCCCTCGAAAAGAGCTTTCCAACGCATGGTCATATGCATCGATCCGAAAAACGAGCACTCGGGAAAGTGTGTTTTAAGAACAGAGCAGAAAGCTGAGAGATTTACTCGATCTCGACTTAACTTACTCGATCTCGAAAAAAGTTGTCCGAGCACACCTAGTCGAGCAAAGCATGATCGAGAAGATGAGAGCCAGATCAACCCGACTCCGGAAACATTACTCGATCTCGAGTAAACTGGTCGAGATCGACAACTTCCTGATGCCATGTCCGGAGTCGAGGAGTTGTGCCATGTCGAGAAGTCGAGGACTGAAGACGCCGAGCACCACTCTACTCGATCTCGAGGACATTACTCGATCTCGAGGACACCAGAACCACATGACCGAGCCGGATCGAGCACCAGCTTCCCGAGACACCTAGCCAAGCCGAAGTCGACGACCACCCTTACTCGATCTCGAGGAGCCGTGTCCCGGAGCCGCGTTACGCGGTTTGCTGTCCTACGCGGTTTGGGAATCCTTGGAGCCGAAGGAATCTGAGTTTGGCCGAGATCTATCAACATCTATCAAGACCTATCAACACATGGAAGATTTACCTATTTTAGATATAATATCCTATATAGATTTAATTCCTTTATTGCATTTATTTATCTTTAAGCCTTTAGATATAGACAGAGATATTCTATCCTTGAATAGCAAGGAGTAGAAGGCTATAAATAAAGCTCTAGGGGGCTGATTTTCATACATTGAAGCCAAGTCGTCTTAGGACGCAAGGAGAAGGCAAGACGAGAGAGGATAGAGAGAGGAGGCGAGAAAGGAGGAACGTTTGGAAGGGTTTGTAAGTTTTAGTTTATTTTATGTTAAAGTTAATTTCTTTTATTATGGTTTGTTTCTAATTTCTTTCTTTTAGTTTATTTTATGTGTGTTTGATTTTTAAATCCATGAATCTATATGTCTTTATCATCATCTACCTATGTGCTTAATCCTTTGCGAGAGTTGAGGAAATTTCTTATTCATGATATTGAAGCGAAAGTGATCTTATTATGAATTGGATAGTAATTAGGGTTTATTTGCCGCCGACTAATCCTAATTAAGAAAAGGTAGAAACAAATTAGGTTTTTATGCGAGAGCCTCTATCACCTAAATTGTTGGAATTTGCGAAAGTCGATTCTTTGATATAAAGCATGCATCTTTATGTGATTTATGATCTGCACATATGTTTATTGTTGTGGTGATCCCTAACCTTGGAAGTATGCATCTTTATTTGTTTTATTTTATTATTTTTATTCGGCACATATTCTACCCGACACCAACCACCATTCCCTCTCCATCCATCGACATCAACCCCTCTATTCTTTGTCGACAGCAACCTCCTCACCTTTTTTTGCTATCCTTGAACCCCAAAACACACTAAACCTAGAACCGCTGACTTCTCTCCTGAGGACGAACCTGACTCCCCTATACTATAGCGGGGGTCTTGACTATAAATTTATTTGGTCGAGAAACCCTCTCGTCAGTAGACTGCGAGGTATATCCAGACGTTGAAAGTGAGCTAAGCCGGACATTGGTTGATACACTTCAAAAATTCAGAATAGAGACGGGGTAGGGGTAGGGAAAACCCCTGAAGAAGGCTTCGAAGATGAACAACGACATGATCTTTATAAGCGTTTAGACATCCCCTATTCCCAGTGGATAAGCCTATTTCTATCCCAACCGTCTACGAGTAAAGCTTAGCTATCGTCTCCAAGTGATCGGCTTCAACAAGTGCATTTTCTCCCAATGTTCCAGTTTCAGTAGAAACCACACGTTTCTCGAATATTTTAGGGAATGGTGGAGTAGCTGTGGGGACGTAGCCTTCATAGAATCTACAATTGTCTACCTCCGTTGTCTTATATGGAAGCATGGTAAAGTCACTCGTTACCATGTGAATAGATTTCTTTCTCTCTTTAGCCTCAGGAGATGAATCGCCCTTCCCTTGTTCATTGATGGATTTCGAAGTATGGAAATACTCGGGATCGTCTCTCTTTAAAGGGTGTTTGATAGACCCATCCATCTTTTATCGCTTCGCGCTCTGAGCAGTCCCAGAGTTAGTTTTCTTTCTCTTCACCTCGCGTGACTTTTTATTCGGCGGGAGAGGAGCAGGGGACACTGTAGATTCCGAATCAGCATGTACTAAGGTCTATGTCCTTGTACGCGAAGAACTAACCTCCTCATCCTCGTAACTCACACGTCGGTTTTGGCTATCACTTTCATTCGACATCTTAAGCTATATTTAGAAGAAAAGCCCCTGAAAAGACGTAAAGAAAGAAAAAATCAACAAGGGGAAATCACCATTTGAGCATCGCGATTGAACAGATTTGGACCCAAAAAACTCATTTCTAGGTTTATGTTGGTTCCTCACGCGCCCCTCGAGAGGGCATTGAAAAGACATTCGCCCTCTCCCCCCCTCCGGAGGATAACGAATAAGAAACGCCTTTTGGTCTACTCCATAAAGTTTCTCAGTTTTCGAGGAACCACTTCCAAAAAAGCAAAAAGGAAAGGAGGCGAAAAGCCTCGTCCACCCACCACCGTCGTAAAATCCTCGAGGGTCCCAAGAAAAACACTGCCCTACCCCATCACCGACATACTACCACCAGATGACTTAAAATTCCCCTATGAAAGTTAAGTATAAACTAAGAGGGAAGAGAAAGAGAGGGAATGGGACACTAGGGAAGCACCGTAGTCTCGGCCCCATAACCGCCATACTCCTCGCCGGAGGAGAGCTGTTTTTCCACCAAGGGTTCCTCCCCCCTGCCATAAAAAACCTAACTAAAAGTACGAATCTAAAAATTGAATGAAACGTGAAGGAAATTGGAGAAACACTTACTCAAGAGAAGTGAAAAAGGAACACCGGCAAGCTTGGAAAACTGAGAGATGAACCACGACGTAACTCCGACCTCGTCTTTCGGGAAACAAGAAACCCTTCAGTTTTCTCTCTCCTTCTCTCTCTTTTCTCTGTATTCAGAAATGTGAAATGAAATGACCCGGTTTGAAATCATCACATATAGGTCTCCGTGGGGTCACTCCCCCAAATGGGCCGAACAACACACCAGGCCCAATCCTGACCCACATAATGATAAGTTTTTGGAGGGAAGCATCGTGTTTGTCGAAACCTAATCGCGAGCGATGTAGTTACTCGCGATCTGGTTACAAGGAAATATGACGATGCCATAGAAAGTAGACCTACTAATTAACAAGGATGGGGATAAATAGGCCACCCAACGCAAAAGACGTATGTCCCCTCTACAAGGTTCACCGCGAGTAGAGTACTCAGTCAAATCCCGGCCCAACTCAACACCCTAAGTATCTTCAACCTAAATAGCCTCGCGATCAATATCTTTACGTAAGCGTACATGAAATCCATAGCAGATCCCCCAGGTACCTTGTGGCTCTTCAGGGCCCAAACAAGCAACTCGCTGGGTTAAGCACCTCTCCTCTAACAGTGCCACGTGTAATGCCTAACTCCCTAGTGTGAGGGCATTAGTTACACATGTCCCATGATAAACCACAAGGTCGCCAGCATGCTGCTCGCTTGACCTCCCTATAAATACCCCCTCCAGCATCAAAGACAGTGATCCGATTCAAGAGAGAAGAAGAAGAGCTCAGAATATCTCCCCGACCTAAAACCCCCAGAGTTGAGTTCTTGAGATCTTTGATCAGAGAAGAACGTTCTTGGGATAATAACATCGCCTGACTTTCTCTAAGGATGACGATATAACGAATTAATTCCTCGCGAGCCAAATGCACCACCCCCGGCCCATCGCTTGGACTAGTAAATATATATATAATCTGATCACCACCCTTCTTAGGTAAGGCTTGCAGGTATTTTAAGACATTATTTTATTGTCATAAAGAGGTAATAAGTGTAGGTGAAATTTCATAATCACGTCAAGGGGGAGAGAGAGGTTAGTTTCGGTATAAACAACCCTTATCGTGTACACATAAATTATTTGTCTATTTGTTCGTGATTATTCGTCTATTTTTACATGATTATTCGTAAATAGTTACGTAATTATTCGTCCATACATATAGTGTAAAAAAAATTCAATTTTATTCTATCGAATAATCGTCTAACTACCGAATAATTTTATTCCACCGAATAATCTTCCGATACCAACAAAATAATTAGAAGTTACTTTTAATCTCATATATTAATTTAATGTCAAAGATTTGACAACATGATACATAACAGTGATCTACTGTGTATATATATATCATTAGTGGAGGATCTAGGATTTTCGGTAAGGGGGGGCTGAAAAACACTAATGACAAGTTGCGAATCGAGATCAATGATAATATCAAAAATCAAATTCTGTAGAGCCATTTTTGTTTCTTGAACGTAAATAGACATATACTGAATTGTTTTGTTGGTTACAAATTAAGTAACAAGATACTCACCTTATCTTGGTGGACTTCTTAATTTCAATTTAATTACAACTAAAGTTGTGTTTAGGTTAAGTCAAATTACTTTGTATTTAGAATATTTTTTGAATTGAGTTTCATCAATCACAACCAAAATTCTAAATTCTTGAATCTAAGGTGAAGATGTTCAGGGTCAATTAACTAATATTTATTGCTTCTGAATCCTCTTTAAATTAATTTGTCAGTGTTCGGAGGGATTAAGCTTTTTAGAAATTGCTCACAATTTAATTTGGGATTTTGTAAAGAGGTTGTTCTAATTTTTTTGAAGAATTTTCAATATGTATTTCAATTTTTTTACTGCTTGCAAAACTCATAAATAATCACTCAAATCACAAATTCAATCCAAAAATCCAATTTAATTCACAAAATTGATTCTCAAACCTAATTTTACAAATTTAATTTCAAAATCAAAACCCTAAATCTTCATATCCTTAAGTTGCTTATTATACTAATTAATCTAAATCTTAAAGAAAGGCAACAACTATTGCCTATTGAGGTTTAAAAAAAAGAGGGATGCTCGTTGTTGATGTTTAAAAAAAGCAAGGGGATTCACTCTGTTGAGGTTTAAAAAAAAAAAAAAGGAAAGTTGCTCGCTGTTTTTGAAAAAAAGAGGGGTTGTTGGTAAAAATAAAAAGGTGGGGGTAAGGGGATTTGAACCTGGGTTTTTTTGTTCATCACATTTAGAATGCGCGTGTCATTCCGGGTCTAACCACTAACCAAGTTGTTTTAATGATTCTAGCCTACTTTTTTTATATATATTACAGAACTGACAGAGCGTAGCGGGGGGCTTCAGCCACCCCGAACCCCCGCGTGGATCCGCCACTGTATATCATATATATGCATTTATTAGTCTAGGAAATACATGCACATATGTACATATGGTTGGCATGTTTCTACATATATATGTACGTAGCTAGAGAGAGAGAAAATGAGAGGGAATTGCCATAGCTAGGCCGGCCTCTAGCATGTGGGAGAGGGGTCTACCTTTCACAGCATATATAATTGTAATTTGTGAAATAAATTGGGGGCATATCGCTACCCAGCCTTAGCTTGCTGGATGACAATTTAGCCAAGTGTCCTCGTGTGCATGACCTTATTCGACAAATTAACCTAACCTACTACAACTATCATTTCCAAAACGCGCTATCTTCTGTATAGATAGCTATCACCCAGCGCGCGCCGCCCTGTTAATTATATACTAATTCACATGCCTTTGTACGTAACGGTTGTTTTGGTCGATTTTTAATCTTGTTTGCTTGTCGCTATGACATTCCTATTTGGACAAACATATCAAGACATCCGCGCACCTCCTTTATTAATTTGAATTGAATGCATCTCTGTATACACACACATATCGATTGATCCATTTATCGACTCTTCCGAATCCGAACCCGATCGAAACCCGAAAATCTAGAATCATCCGTAACCCGAACTCGAGACCGACCCGACCCGAACCTGAGTCGACTCGAAACAGACGCGAACACAAATAAATCCGACCCGACCCGACTCTAAACCCGACACTACTAAAAAAACAGGAAATAGCTACGAATTTTAGACACGGATTATAGGCGACCCTGAATTTGTGGCAGCTAGCGATGACATTGGCCACGACTGATCCTGACCGTGGCTATATTCGTGGCTGACACTCATCCTGGGATGCCAAGTCCGGAAATTCGTGGCTAATAGTAACGAACATTTTGTCCGTGGCTGATTTCGTGGCTCGGTGGGTCCGTGGCTTTGGAAAATAGCCACGAAATTAGCTACGAAGTGGTTATTTGTGGCTATATTCGACGCTGATATAGCCACAACACAATATCCGTAGCTAACACCATGGCTATTCAGTATCGGAAATTCAGCAACATGTGGTGAGTGGGCTTGGATCACTAATCGAAATTTATGGGCTTGGATCATTAATGGGCTTGTCATGGTTCAAACATAGAACCCCGTAGCTGAATTCGTGGCGCACAACTTCTCCCAAACTTAATGGGCGCGTCATGGGTCAATAGCCCATTAGAATTGAAAAGGACCAATTAGCTTATTGGCCCAAAGAAAGAAATGGTAATTTAGCGACGATTCTATTCGTGGCTAAATCCGTTGTTATTACGGATGAGGCAAACATTAAAGCGCTTGTACTTTACCTGCATATGGTTGGGTGCATTAATTGGGGCCGGCCCACTTGGGTTGTCTTCTAGCTTCCACTGTCGACATTGGGCATTTGCACAGTGAGGAAGACCATTCAAAATCAGGCCTCTCTCTGTACATCCTTGGAGAGTTGAAGGTAAGTATATTTTTTCTTTAAAGAGGTCACGAAATAAGGTGTAATTAGCTAGGTAGTTTTGTTGACTATACATATGTATTACATTTTATATTATTCCTTATTAATTTCAATATATACAATTAAGATTATATATATAATGGGCAATAATAATATAGATTTACTTGGGATTACAACGAGTTAGGAAATGGTTTGGGTTTTGGAAGAATTTAAAAATGGTTTGGGTTTTGGGATTACATTTGTATGCTCAATTAATACAATTTTATTTAATTTGTTGTAAGTTTACACTTGTAATTAGTTATTTGGAAATTTAGTAATGTGTGTTTAAATAGAAATATAGGAATGTTCAATTATTATATTATAATTAGTAATGTACCTGTTTTATTATATCCACCGTACAGTTTGATCGAATTTGATAAAATGGAGGATCGTACATGGATGTATGATATGTACTTTGAGGACCGTAGAGGATTAAAGCCTGAATATTACGAAGGGGTGGATAGGTTTATAAATTTTGCTTGTGCTCAAACTTATTATGTCGATGAAGGTAAGATAAAATGTCCATGTCGGAGATGTGAGAATTGTTATTTCGAGAAAATAGATGATGTGAAGGAGCATTTATACCGCCGCGGGTTTATGTATGGTTATTATCGTTGGACGGCACACGGCGAACCTATTGCACATCCAAACCATGAGCAAATGGTTTGGGGAAACCATTGGGCTATATGTATGATCAGTTAACTAGGGAGCAAAGGATGGTGTTTGACATTGCAGGGCCGAACTTTATTCCTCCTTCATGGTTTAGTGTTTGTAATGTCCATGGTAATGATGAATTCCAACCAGCTAAAGTGAATGAGGTAGATGACATGAGGGAAGATCCAGTAGCGACCAAGGAGGCTGATTTGTTGTCCACGCGATTTGCAGACGTGCTAAGAGCCGCTGATGAACCGGTGTTTCCAGGGTGTACTACACATACACAGTTGTCCTTTGTGAGCCGACTTATGAGCTAGAAGTGCGATTATAATGTTCCCCAAAGCCTATTTAATGATTTCGTGCAATTGTATGATGAAGTGTTACCTTCTGACCACAAGATTCCCACCAGCTTCTATGAAACTGAGAAGATAGTTCGAAATTTGGGGTTACCGGTGGAAAGAATAGCCATGTGTCCCAACGATTGTATGTTGTATTGGAAGAATGATGCCAATGAAGAATCATGTATGTTTTGTGGTGAAGAAAGATATGATGTGGGTGCAGCAGGCGTCGTGGACAGAAGGTTTTATTCTACTTGCCTCTTATTCTGATGCTACAGAGATTATATGCTTCGGAGGTGACAGCCAACCATATGACTTGGCATGCAGAACACGTAGCAAAGAAGGGGATGATGGGTCATCCTTCGGATGGAGATGCATGGAGGAGGTTAGACATGAAGCATCCTGATTTTTCTTCTGAGCCTCGTAATATTCGTTTGGGGTTATTCATAGATGGTTTTGCTACATTTAACAAATCTGGTCAGAATTATTCCTGTTGGCAGGTGATTGTCACTCCTTACAATCTTCCACCTCATTTATGCATGAGGGCCGAGCACATGGTTATGTCGTTGATAGTGCCAGGTCCTCGAAACCCAAAGAAGTTAATAGATATTTGCCTCCAACCTCTTTTTGATGAGTTGATGCAGTTGTGGGAAGTTGGAGTTGCTACCTATGATGCCTCGAGAAGAGAAAACTTTATTATGCGTGCGACTCTACTCTGGAATGTCAGTGATTTCCCTACATATGCTATGTTGTCCGGATGGAGCACTGCAGGTTAGTTGGCTTGCCCGATTTGCATGGAATCGGGATTTGATGCATTTCGCCTCGAAAATGGTCGGAAAGTTTGTTGGTTCGATTGCCATCGAAATGTTTTAGAGAGTGATCATCCCTTCCGTAGAAACAAGAAGGACTTCTACAGAGGGCATGTGGAAAAAGGATCGCCACCTCCATTGCTATCGGAAGAGCAGATGTGGGAGTGGGTTCGTGATTTGCCAACGGTCATGGAGGATCCTTCCTACAAGTCCGATGAGTACGGGATTTCTCATAAGTGGTCAAAACAAAGCATTTTCTGGAGACTTGCATATTAGAAGGACCTTCTAATCCGACACAATCTCGATGTTATGCACATTGAGAAAAATGTCTTTGACAATGTGTTCAGCATTGTGATTGATGTCCCTGGGAAGACGAATGATAACTTGAATGCCCGGAAGGACATTCGCCTATATTGCCACCAACCTGAGCTGGAGGTAGCTGATGATTACACGGGTGCCAAACCGAAAGCAATATATACCTTGACAAGAGATACAAAGAAAAAGGTGGGTCAATGGCTGAGGGCTGTCAAATTTCCCGACGGCTATGCTTCCAACATAGGAAGATGTGTACAGAGTGACGACTGCAGTCTTAGTGGGATGAAGAGCCATGATTGTCATGTGTTTATGGAGCGACTCTTGCCGATTTCTTTCAAAGAGTTGTTGCATCCAAGCGTGTGGGGTCCTTTAATCGAGTTGAGTATCTTCTTCCAAACGATTTGTTCGTCGTCATTGTCAGTTTCTGTCATGGAGCAGATGATATCCATGATTGTTCTATTGGCATGCAAGTTGGAGCGTATCTTCCCTCCATCCTTTTTTTACTCTATGGAGCATCTCATTGTCCATCTTCCAAATGAGGCCCGTGTGGAAGGTCCGGTTCATTATCGATGGATGTATATATCCGTTCGAGAGATTTTTATTTATGCTGAAAAAGAAGATCGTTCAAAAGAGTAATGTAGAAGGGTCGATCGTGATGGCGTACTTACGGGAAGAAATAGCTAATTTCTCCGTGCACTACTTCTCTTTGCATGTTCCATCCAGCTTGAGGAGACCCGCCAGAAATGATGTCCCCGAGTGGGAATGTTGTGCCTTATCTATTTTCAGTTACCCTGGCAAGGGTAAGGGGAAGCAGAATTAAGGTGGTTGACAGAAGAGGAAGAGTGGATGGCCGCACACACATACGTGTTGCTCAACTGTCCGGAAGTACAACCGTACCTTGAGTAAGGAAACCGAGTACATACAATTTAGTTCTTATTGTCATGAATATATTTACTTACCATTTTTTTGCTTTTATTATGTATGTGTAGGATATTTGAGAGTGTCATGGGGGATAATGTGGGAGATGACCTCATTGAAAAGGAATTTGCGAACTGGTATAAGCAATATGTAAGTGTACCTAACAAGAATTCTTATACATCTTTTTATATGACATATATATTTATTTATGCACATGCTTGTTGGTTAGACATTCGACAAAGAAAGCGGATTGGGACCAACTGATATATTGTGGAGTTTCGCATGGGGTCCTAATGTAAAAGCAATATGTTGGCCAAGATACTTTACCAATGGCTATAAGTTCCACACTCTACAACATGGTGAAGGGAAATCTACAATGAACAGTGGGGTTTGTGTTCGAGGGTCCAACTATTCGACTACCGAATCAGATTTTTTTGGTCTCCTCGAAGAAATCATCGAGCTAGACTACCCAACGGCACTTGATCACCCATTGACAGTTACCCTGTTCAAGTGTCGATGGTTTGATCCAACGACACGATGAACACAAGTTCATCCCATCTGCCCGTTTGTTGAAGTTAATCACAAGAAAATGTATAGACGGTATGAGCCTTTTGTTCTCGCGCAATAAGCTCTGCAGGTTTATTATGTTCAATATCCAGGAGCCACCCGTGATAGGATGGATTGGTGGCATGTGTGCAAGACAAGGGCTCGAAACAGGATAGAACAAAGGTGGGCATCCACGGGCCAAGCTGACACAGAGGCTTATCAGTCTGATGAAGTCATCACCCCGGAATTATCCATCGACATAGGAGTAGGAGAATCACCGACAACCTTGCGAGATCCTTCAGGTGCGTTTGAAGTATGCGATGACACCAGCTACATGTTGGACTCCGATAGGGTCAACATGATCAATTTGTTGTACCAGATGATGCGGGAATTGATGAATGAAATGATGAAGAAGAGGACGATTTGGAGGGGACAACAAGCTGTAAAGAAGGCTCGGACTGACCACTTCAGTTCACTGCAAGGTCTGTCATATGCACTGCTGAACTGGTTTAATAATTTCACCAAAAAATCTGTCTTAGCACAAATAATGTTACAAAAAAAATATGTGTGTGGATTGTTATATGTTTAACACTTTCATATGCACATACACATTTTCTAATTGAGGTAGATATATAAAACAATTAGGATCATTTACTAATTTGCTTTGGACTTATACTTTCTTACAGGATTTCAGAGCATATATGCACTGACAGTTACCAATTAGGAGCAATATCAAGTATGGTGCGCTGCTGCAGTAGGTTATGAACTAATGTCATTTTGTTATACATGTACAATTGGCCTATGAGGGAATCGAACCCCCATCTTTGTGCGATGCACAACGCTCTTCCATTGAGATAATAGGCATTCCAATGGAAAATTCAGATTATGCAATCGCAAATCGGTTTCTAATTGAGGTAGATTTCGGACTGACTTAAATTGGTTTATATATTATTGCATCAGTTTGAATTCCCAATTGGCAGATTTATAAACTCAAGAAATATATGAAGGCAGATAGTTCGAAAACTCTTGATATCTATGAATTCCCAATTTTCAGATTCATAAACTCATGAAATCTTTGAAGGCGGGCTAATAAACTCATGAAACCCTCAACTGAAAACTCATTCACGAATTCTCAATTTCAATACCCCAATCTCAATACCCCAATTTCAGTAACTCAACTGAGAACGATCAGATACAAATCCAAACAAAATAACAAACAAAGAGAAATTACACAGTAGAAGAGAATTCCCATAGTAGAAGAGAAATCACGAATTGAAACACGAAGAGAACACCTCGCACAATCCATTTTGCAGCATCAAGATAACAGATACAAAGAGAAATCACGCAGTACAAGGTAGTTGATCCTTCTTAACCGGCAACTCTTTCCACATCTTTAAAGCCCTAAAATC
Organism: Persicaria tinctoria; assembly: GCA_037127255.1. NCBI lineage: Eukaryota > Viridiplantae > Streptophyta > Magnoliopsida > Caryophyllales > Polygonaceae > Persicaria > Persicaria tinctoria. The sequence continues at coordinate 38,240,946 of JBANSL010000007.1, forward strand.
AATCACGCAAAACACGATACATTGATCTACATTAACGACTGCTTGATCGAATAAGTACATACCGGCTTTATCCGGGACTTCGTTCCAGCAGCCATAGCCATGAGCTTGTCGTCCTCCTCCGGAGACCAGAGCCCTCTCTTCACCTTCTGATGATTGCAACAAGAATGGCGTCCCATTCTCCGATTCAGAACGAACCCTAGAACCCAATTTACAAGTGATTCAAACAATTTTTTCGATTTGGGCCTTTTTTTATTAGGGCTTGTACCCGACCCGAGCCCAGCCCAGCCCAGCCCCCGACTTTTGTAGAGGGAAACCCAATTTTTTAGAGGGAAACCCAAAATTTGTAGAGGGAAATCGAAAAGTCAAAAATCAAACCCGGCTTTTGTTTTCACTTTCAATTTCAATTTCACAAACCTTAATCACAAACCACTAACCCTCTATTCTCTTTCCTCTCATATCTGAAACCACAAACCCTCTCTTCTCTTTCCTCTCGCGTCTGAAGCCCTAATCACAAACCACAAACCACAAACCCAATCATGTGGGGAGGGGGACTGAGGAGGTCTTCACGCACATCAGGAAGCGTGAGACCACCACTGGCTCCGACCACAAGAAGAACAAAGACGCAACCGAAATCCACTCAACCGGCTGCCCAATCTCCACCGCCGACCTACCCCCCACTGCGCCATCTCCACCAGTCAACTCTCCTACAAGGGCTTCGCCCCGGAGACAACCTCCAGTGGGAAGGACAAATGCTCAACCGCCTTCTACGTCCTCCCAACCTACCACCTCTCAACCTGGGCCATCGCCATCCCCAAGGGATATTGCGCTGTCATCCCTTGGTAATGTATCGAACAACGAGGGGGAGTCATCTTCAAAGTCTGCAGATCCCGCAGTTTCTCAAAACCCAAAGGAAGAGGTTGTCATAGCAGCTGACGAATCTAGTAGGTGGAACAGAAAAGTGTATATTCAACTGGTGAATGGAACGTAATGCCTTTCCCTTTCAATTTTCCTTCTCTGATTTTCTGCATATTGAATACTGTGTTTCATTTTATGGCTTATAGTGCTTTTTAAATTACTCAAACATGTGGTAATTGGATCTTAAGAATGCTTATGTGGTTATTGAAGCTTTAAAATTATTTTCATGGCTTAACAATGCTTCTGTGGTGATGGCTTAAGAATGCTTTTGTGGTAATTATGTACATATTGAATGTTGTGTTTCATTTTATGGCTTAGAATGCTTTTGTGGTAATTGGAGCTTAACTTATACATTATGTACATGTCATCTATAATGACAGCTCTGTGACAAATGTATTTGCTGAATTATTTACATGGCTTAGTAATGTTGTTATATCTATCTGGTTTTTCATCCCATATGAGTTTTGTTGCATCTATAATGACTTCATAATTTTGTTACATCTATAATCACTTAATAATTTTGTGACAAATGTATCTGCAGCTGAATTTTTTACATGGCTTAATAATTTTGTTACATCTATAATGACAACTTTGTTTCATTACATGGCATTCTATAAATTCTTAACTCAACGTTGTCTTCATTCTGTGTGTTGAGCAAGTCACCACAACTAATACCCTTTCTTTTTTTTTTTAGGTATTGAATGATGGTCAGATTTGATGCAACCAACCCTGCATTTGCAGTCCTCACCCAAGTTATTCATTCTCATTTCGATGGCCTGTATATACGGTGGAGTGATGTTCCTGATCAAACAGTTGAGTTATGGTGGGAGATGTTCAAGGTATGACACAATTCAATCAAGTGCTTACATATGTTACTTTATATTGAATGGCTTGAATATATTCTTCTATTTGTTTGTTGAATGCACCTATAGTCGATGTACATGGGACGAAAATGAATACCCAAAATCAAACCCGGCTTTTGTTTTCACTTTCAATTTCAATTTCACAAACCTTAATCACAAACCACTAACCCTCTATTCTCTTTCCTCTCGCATCTGAAACCACAAACCCTCTCTTCTCTTTCCTCTCGCGTCTGAAGCCATAATCACAAACCACAAACCACAAACCCAATCATGTGGGGAGGGGGACTGAGGAGGTCTTCACGCACATCAGGAAGCGTGAGACCACCACTGGCTCCGACCACAAGAAGAACAAAGACGCAACCGAAATCCACTCAACCGGCTGCCCAATCTCCACCGCCGACCTACCCCCCACTGCGCCATCTCCACCAGTCAACTCTCCTACAAGGGCTTCGCCCCGGAGACAACCTCCAGTGGGAAGGACAAATGCTCAAACGGCTTCCCAATCTCCACCGGTGATCGCTCCACCGGCCTTCTATGTCCTCCCAACCCACCACCTATCAACCCGGGCCATCGCCATCCTCAAGGGGTACTGCGCTGCCATCCCTTGGTAATGTATCGAACAACGAGGGGGAGTCATCTTCAAAGTTTGCAGATCCCGCAGTTTCTCAAAACCCAAAGGAAGAGGCTGTCATAGCAGCTGACGAATCTAGTAGGTGGAACAGAAAAGTGTATATTCAACTGGTGAATGGAACGTAAGGCCTTTCCCTTTCAATTTTCCTTCTCTGATTTTCTGCATATTGAATATTGTGTTTCATTTTATGGCTTATAATGCTTTTTAAATTATTCAAACATGTGGTAATTGGATCTTAAGAATTCTTATGTGGTTATTGAAGCTTATAAATTATTTTCATGGCTTAAGAATGCTTCTGTGGTGATGGCTTAAGAATGCTTTTGTGGTAATTATGTACATATTGAATGTTGTGTTTCATTTTATGGCTTAGAATGCTTTTGTGGTAATTGGAGCTTAACTTATACATTATGTACATGTCATCTATAATGACAGCTCTGTGACAAATGTATTTGCTGAATTATTTACATGGCTTAGTAATGTTGTTATATCTATCTGGTTTTTCATCCCATATCAGTTTTGTTGCATCTATAATGACTTCATAATTTTGTTACATCTATAATCACTTAATAATTGTGTGACTAATGTATCTGTAGCTAAATTTTTTACATGGCTTAATAATTTTGTTACATCTATAATGACAACTTTGTTTCATTACATGGCATTCTATAAATTCTTAACTCAACGTTGTCTTCATTCTATGTGTTGAGCAAGTCACCACAACTAATACCCTTTTTTTTTTTTTAGGTATTGAATGATGGTCAGATTTGATGCAACCAACCCTGCATTTGCAGTCCTCACCCAAGTTATTCATTCTCATTTCGATGGCCTGTATATACGGTGGAGTGATGTTCCTGATCAAACAGTTGAGTTATGGTGGGAGATGTTCAAGGTATGACACAATTCAATCAAATGCTTACATATGTTACTTTATATTGAGTGGCTTGAATATATAACTTCTATTTGTTTGTTGAATGCACCTATAGTCGATGTACGTGGGACGAAAATGAATACCCAGAATCAGTGGTTCGTAAAGCTTTCCAAACAAGGGGAGGAGACCACCCAAGAAACATATTTGGGAAGGCTCGCACGAGAAGAACAAAGAAGAAGCCTACATGGGTGAAGCAAGTTATATGGGCCAAGATGTGAGAGATATGGAAAAATGAGGATAAGTTTCTACACCATTCTGAAGTGAACAAGCAAAACCGAGCTATCGCAACAGAGAAAGGCACCCCAATTTTTAGCGGTGGATCAGTTTCTACTAGCGTCATCAAGAAGCAACTGGTAATTTCCTCTTATTGTTTTCCAATTTTCCATAATCTCAATCAATTGCTTTTAACTTACTATCTATATACAGTTTATATATGTATTATGTATACTAAATGATTGAATTTAATTCTTATAAAGGGATGAGCTTGGAACGGAGCCAACACCAAAACAAACCTTTGAAAGGTGTCATAGAAAAAAAGGATGGTTCTTGGGCCGGTGCTCAGTGCCAAGAAGTTGTGGTATAAGTACTTACAAACTCCAGTGAACATTCATTTAATTTTTGCTGTTTTCAAGTGATGTGCATGGTTTAGATGATTTGTACTACCCATCACTTGGAATTGTTGTTATCTGATGTTTGGAATTGTTGTTATCTGTTGTTGGTGTTGATGTCTTTCATACATAAAATCTGGTCTGATTATGAAGTACGGTTGTTGATGTGTTCATGTGTTTTACTTGGATTAACGGTTGTTGATGTGTTGTCTATGGTTATGAAGTAGTTCAACTATAAGATAGTAAGTTCCAACACCAACAGTTTGATATCATATATTATTTCCAGATTTTCATTTTGGTGTTACAAGTTATGACCAACAGTTTGATATCATATATGATTTGCAGATTTTCATGTTTTCATTTTGGTGTGTTACAAGTTGTAGTTGCTTTTTCATCTTCTTTTCAGTATTTTGTCATATTCTTTTCAGTGTTTTGGTTGCTTGTTACAAGTTATGGTTGCTTGTCATCTTCTTGTCACAATTTTTATTTTGGAATGTCGAACACTGTACTACTAGAATATTGTAATTAGACATCATGTGATTTAATTCTGTTAAAAAAACAACAGATGTGAAATTCATCTATTATATCAATAAATTTTTTTACGATGTTAAAAAATATTTAGACAATTGTCAAAATTTCTAACAGATGTGAAATTGTTTGTTCTAAAAAAAATTTAAAACACGCGCGGGTTTAAAATTTCTAAGTAAAACTGAGCGGGATTGAAGCACGGAGAAAAAAAATTAGAGGGCTTTCAAAATTTGAGAAAATTGATAACACTTACAAAATTTTCCTCTCTCTCCAATAAAAAATTTGGAGGGCTTTCAAAATTTGGGGAAAAATTAGAACACTTGGAAAATTTTCATCTCTCTCCACATTCACTTAGACCCCGATCTTCCTCTGCTATCTCAATCACCTCCTTCCATTCCAGCTCCGGCAGCGACCTTCCCCCGCTCCACGGCTTCACCAACCTTCGTTTACCTCCTCCTCTCTTCTCTGCTACAACTTCTTCCCCCGGTCACCGCCTCCATCGTTGCTCTTCCTCTCTCTAGATCTGAAAACCAAGCCTCCCCCGCCTCGCCCCAAAATCCCTCACTTTCCCTCTAGATCTTAGAGGGTTTCTCCCTGCGCTTCTTCCCTACCTCTTCCAGCAATGTCAATTTGAAATCTTGCTTCCAGTCGAAACCCTAGCCAGATCTGGAGTCCGATGATTGTTTTCGTTGTCTTCTTTAGTGGTCGTAGAAGACGACGTAAACCCTAGCCAGGTCCTGTCAAAGTCCGATGTTAAGAAAAGCATATCCACTGCAAGGTAACCTCTTCTTTGTACCTCCCATGTTACCTCTCATGAAGACGAAGGTTATCAACTTTTGTGCTTTCAACTGCAAGGTAACCTCTTCTTTCAGTATTCTTAATCTCAACTATATGATTGCATTTTCTTGATTGTTTGATCTGCTATTTGTGCAATTCTAGCATGAACACAAGGTTGGTTGTTTCGGATTCCGCCCCTTTTCTGAACAAGTGAAATTTTTAGGATGGATTTTCTTGACTGTTTGATTTGGATCCCTTATTGATCTTCTGAATGTTCTTTTATTAGGGTAAACTAATCAAAACCACCTTGATTTAGTGCACATTGCACAAACCCATCCTTAAAATCAAGTGTTAAATCATAAAGATTGAAGTGGCTTAGATCTCTAAGGATTGAATTGCCTTAGTGGTTAAGTTATAGGTTGATATAGTAATATAGTAATTAATCGAATTTAATAACCACCTTGTTTTAGTGCACATTGCACCTGATGTTCAATTTTCTTTGGATGTGTCAAGTTTTCCTAGTTATTCTTTAGGTGGTATGATGGGTTGCAATATTAAGTTCTCTTCTCAACAAAGGCTAGTTTAGTAATGATTTTATCTTCTCTCATCTGCATCAAAGACATTATTAGCAGTTAGCACAGCCCAAGGATCAGATTTTGAGATGTTTATCTTATAAATAGGATTGTTAGGTTTGTGGTAGTTTTGTCTTGGAACCAAATATCAGAAAAATGTGAGTTCTTGGCGTCTTCTGAACTACTTGTTTTGTTGTTCTCAAAACCATTTTCACTTCATTAAATAAGACTATAAAAGCATACCAACGAGTTCTTATCGATCAATTTGTGTTAAGTATTAGTATATTATGACTTTTCAATAGTTTTTGTCAGGTTCTCATGTTGATTGTATCTTGGGGGGAGTCCTTAGAGGAGCAGCTGAGATATCTGCCTGTTTTGAAGAAACATACAAGGTATGGTAAAGTTTGAATGTTTAAATGAACGTCATCCTTGAATTTCATTGTTTTAGTATTACATTTGGGTTCTATATAGCTGGATAAAGACTCCGTGATGAATTGTGGTTGGTCAAGGATGGTGGTGGAATAACTCTTGATATTCCTAGAAAAACTGTATGTTTATTTGTTATGGTTGGTCAAGTGATCTTACTAGTGTTACTTACCTGATGCAGGATCAAGTTCCTCCTTTCCCATCAGACGTAGTTGTATCCATAGTCGAAGATGAGTTTGGAGCTCCAGTAGGTGATATCTTTGAATGATTTGACATAGAGCCCATAGCTGCTGCCAAACTTGGTAATTGTTAAAATATTTTAGGTGTTGCTTCATCCTGTTATGTGTAAGGGAGTAAATTGTGTAAGTTCTTGTTTTGCAGGTCAGGTTCACCGAGCAAGAGTGAAGGGAAAAGACGTAGTTGTTAAAGTGCAAAGACCTGGGCTCAAGGCTCTTTTTTAATATCTATTTGAAAAATCCTAGGGTTAGTTTCTTATTACTTGGATATCGTCAATCTTAGGCTTATAAGAAGTTGATTTGTTCGCAAATGATAAATCTCAATTAAAACTTCAGCTCTTTTCCGTTATTTGTCTATCTAGGCTATTCCTACTGGCAGTTATTTAGCATGCCTGCATTTTTGCTTCCCTTTCTCCTCTGTTGTTGAATTATATTTATTAGAATGCTGAGATTTCCACACAAGATTTTGCATTCTGATACGCAACTCTCACTGTGTTCACTACCTCTAGGTTATAGCTGAATATCTTCAAAAGATTGACTCAAAATCTGATGTTGCTAAGAGGGATTGGGTTGCTATCTATGATGAGTGTACTAATGTCCTTTACGAGGTAAGATTTTTCAATCAATTTGTTCTAGTTCTCGATTTAACACTTAGCCTGGACACGTTTGTGGGTCATCTCTTTTAAAGATATCTCCCTTTATTTCTAAATTATTGATCTCTGGCTCCATCAAACGCAAACATTTCCATCAAGGTTGAGATCTTAAAAACGATGAACAAGACTAAACATGTAATTCTAAACCAGTCATATTACTAGGCTTTTAATCGCCTAAACTCTGATGACAGACCTCCTAAGGAGCAACACTTCATCAAATGGCCAGAGTCATATTACTGTGAGATCTTAGAAGCCAGCCTGCCAACCTTTATTACATTGTCTGGCCATCATACAGTTATCCTTGTCAGTTTCTATTAAAAAAATGCAAAATATAACTCTAGTAGATCAGTGCTCTGCATCTCCAAGTGCTATAGGTTCTAACCTTTTCATGAAATTGATTATACCAAGGAAGCAACAAATGCGGAATTATTTGCAAGTAATTTCCGAAACTTGGATTATGTGAAGGTGCCAACAATCTATTGGGAGTACACCACACCACAGGTTTGCATTTTTCATACTCACTGATGTTTTGATGAAGTGTGGTTGTTATGATGAAGTGTGCTACTCTTTTGAATAGCTTGTTTCATGTACCTTCGGGTATGATGTTCAAGCATTTTTGTCTGATAAACTCTTGACACAGGAGATCTAGTAAGTGTTTGAATCCTGCGACTTTACTTTCATGTTTATGGATTTTGATGCTTTACTTTTCTTGATAAGGCTCCTTCTACTTGAGAACTTTATCTTGTAAACTATCCTTTTTTTATGTGAAAGGAGTGTATGCATATGTTGTTAGCTTTACCTTTCCTCCTCCCTTTATTTTTCAACATTTCATGAGCCACTCTCTATTGGATGTCAAGCACCAGATCTCGGCGGCGTTCCAATTAAATTGAGAACCTTTTTGAGTGAAGCAACCTGACTAATGAATGTGTCTACCCATTGCCCCATCATCAATACACTCCCATTTATCTTACTTACACTGTTATGGATTTTGGTTAGTTTAGTTCTGCACTTGTTAATGCTTCATGAAATTATTGAATTTAGACTGTTTTAATTGATGGCAATGCCATTAGAAGAACCTGAGAGAATTGAGCCTGCATTATAAGTACCAAATGAGTAATCAATTCTTCAATCCAGCCTCTTGGAAAATAAGACTTTCCATGTATGTTTGTTTAGTGCTGTAATTTAGTTGATACAATGGGGGTGGGCTTATATATAAGGATTGATCCTCACCAGCATGCAAAAGCAAGCTCTCGCCCCCACCAATGCCTTAGTGCCTTACAGAGTTTTTTTCTTTCTTTTCCCCTTTCATTCTTTTATTACCTAGTTATTTTCCCAAAACTAACTTGAACTATTACCTTAGATATATGGTTTCTTGTGTGTTCTTTATACAGATTTTATGTCTGGGGAGCATGTATGATTATTTACACAAGCATAGAGGTACGTTCAAGGTTCCAACTCCGTTGAAAGTATAAGGCCACTGGAAAATAGGTATGCGAAGTTGGTGACTATTAGTGACTCTATCGAGTTTATACCATGATCTTGTCTCTGTAGCAAAGGTAATAACGTTTCATAGTGTCTCTTTTAGGTAGGTTTTCCATGGATGGTTTGATATTCATCTGCTTCTTCTTTCTTCTCTACATGTGACAAGCTCTCTCTTCCGGCTATATTCCCACTGGGGTTCTTCTTGTGAGCCATGCAGTTCAAGAAGCTATCCACTCCCAAAGTAACAAACTTGGTATGGATGCTAACTATGAAAAAAGTTATGCAACCTCTCCATTGAAGACAAAGAATACAACGCTATTTTTTTCAGTTCTGGGACGAAGAGCTATTTTACACTTTTATGGATTGTTTTGTTGGCGCAATTACCCCAGGTTTTCAGTTGTTTTCGGAGTTGATTTACTCAATTTTCAGCCATTTTAATTCCATGTTTGGGGTTGCTTGCTTGAGCCATTGGGTGTTTATTGTTATGGGAGCCACTCGGATATATGTAATATATATTTAGACGTTAAGTCGTGTTGTTGCCTAGTTTGTTTTATCGATGTTACCGTGTACATATATAGTATGTTTTATAAGTTAATTAAAGTATTGATCTGTTCATTTTCATAAGCAAAATCATATCTTATACTGAGCAAAGAGTGTTGTGTATTGAACGAAAAGACATCAGATCATTATATAAAAATGGATATCGATATTATTAAAGACATCATCTATTTAACCTAAATTAATGTCTAGCATATATTTTTACATTGCAATGCTAATATAAATTGATATATATTGATAACAATAACATCCTTAGAAAAAGTTAAAATGATATTGAATAATAAAAAGACATCAATTTTCAAAAATAAATCGATATCAATATGAATAACAATATTAGTTTTATATACATACCATATAGGGCATTACTTTAAAATAATATAAAATTATAAATTATATATATGAAATTAATACACACATAATAAATTCAATAAAAAAGATGTCTAATTTGTTTTAATACATTGGTTATTTCAAAAATAGTGATGTAAATGTTAAAATTTGGCTTGGTGTGAACATCTTCACAAGCTTTTAAATGAAAAATAACGAGGGTTTAACAACAAGTGAACATGTCATAAACAAAATTGAGGGGTTGATTTATATCTATATTCGAAATAAAACAGATGCTTTAACCAAGAAAAGACATCTGCTTAAAACCGATGTGAAAAGTTTTGATCTTTTACTACACGCACATAGAGATCGGAAATTTTTTTGAAAGACATCTGTTGACAACAGATGTCTAATTGCAATTTTCTAGTAGTGCTGGTTGCATATCATCTTCATTTTATTCATGTGTATGATGTTTCTTCTGGTCCTGTATATTTTCATATCTGTTCTTGCTCAGCCTTAATATTGCATTCTCTGTCTTTGAATCTATAGGACAAGTATGACCAATTGGTTGAAGAAGAAATCTTAGATGATGATGCAATCTCCGAGAATGCATCCCATTCTGTTGACACAAACTCTGTGTGGCTCAAGGCTATTGGTGGTGCGAAGAAAGGCAGGGTATTGGGCATGGGATCGGAGTCTCAAACTATACTGCAAGCTGCTCTGCATACGTCCAGTGTTGCTGAAGTTCCTGCTGCTGGTGGAAATTTAAAGGAGTATGTGAGGATTGAACTCTCCACCTTCAAGGAAGACTTGAGGAAAGAAATGGTAGAGTTGGGGGATCATGTGCAGACCCAGGTGGCCACAAACCTTAAGGAAGAAATCTCCTCAATTGGCGATAGAGTGCAAGAACAAGTAAGCACAAGCGTAAGAAACGATATGGCTGCTATTGGGGAGCAACTGATGGGTGAGACTAAGAAGTCCAATGAAGAGTGGCAGGAGAAGCTTCTCAGCACCATGATGCAGTTCTACAAGGGCAAACGCCCGACAAAGTAAGTTGGTATTTTTCTGTTTCTGAATGGTTAGTTGGACTTTCCCAATTTTGGTTAAAACTGACGCATGTACTTTTGGTTTGTCGAACTGGCGGATGTACTTGGTTTGTCGAACTGGAGGATGTATTTTGGATTGTTGAACATTGGCGACTAGGGTTGTGTATGTATTTAGGATGAACATTATGTGCATGATGTGTGTTGTATTTGGACGCATTAGATATTATGTTATATATTCTCTATCGTATAAATAGTGCATCCAAATAATAGCAAAAACGTAAGCCACGAATTTAACCACAACCAAGGCCACGACCATAGCAACGACTCAGCCACGGAAAAAGAAACAACATCAGCATGGACTTTAGCCTCAAAGTTACCAACAAACTAAGCATTGACATTAGCCACGACCATAGCAACGAACCAGCCACGGAACCAGTAGCACCCCTGACATATTCCTCGCAACGAACCCAACCACAAACTTAGCCACGACTTGTGCAATGACCATATCCGATGCTATCGTCGTCGCTACAGAAACCACTTTCACAGTGCCATCCCCAGCCACGGAATTAGCCACGGTTATATAGTTCGAAGCTAAAATCCGTGGCCATCTCAAGCTCAAATTTAGTCACGAGGCATATGGCTACGGATGGCCTGCCCGTTGCTGAGTCCGTGGCTAAAGCGTTTAGCCACGGCCATTCGTGGCCAAAGCCGTTGCTATTTTCCGTTGCTAAATCCTGTTTTTATTTGTAGTGCGACTCGACTTTGAACTCGACCCGACTATGAACCCGATCCGACTCTCAACCCGACCCGACTTGAAATGGTTATTTAACATCAACATTTTATTTCTTGAATGTTAAATGGTTTTTTTTTAAATACAAGTTTATGCTTATACTTTTAAGGAAAAATAACCCAAAATAATACCAACTATCCACGGAAAAATAACCCGACCTGACCCGCCGCAACGGGCCGATGGCGACTGGTGTTGACAATGCCATGCAAAATAGTCCTATTAATTAACAAGGATATGACATCAGAAATAAACCACCCAATGCAAAAGACATCTAGCCCTCTACCAGGTTTATCGCGAGTAGAATGTTTGGTCAGACCCTGGCCCAACTCGACATCCTAAGTTTCCTCAATCTAATAGCATCGCGTCAACATGTAAGCATACATCTCATTACCAGGCGAGAAGCTCGCTGGTCAAGCACCTCTCCGCTAAAGGTGCCACGTGCAGATACCTAGACCCATAGGACGAGGGCAGGTATCACACGTGTTCCTTGTTAACCAACGAAGTCGCCAGTGAGGTGCTCGCTTGGCCTCCCTATAAATACCCACATCCGACATCCTAGAAAAGGATCCGATTTCAAGAGAGAAGGAGAAGAGCTCTGAATATCTCCCCGACTTAAAACCCCCGGAGTTGAGTTCTTAAGGCCTTTGATCGGAGAAGAATGGTCTTGGGATAAGAACATCATCTAACTTCCTCTAAAGAAGACGATTGAACAATAAATCATCTCCTCGCGAGCCAAAAGCATTCGCTTGGACCAATAAGAACATCATTTGGTGGCTACCCTTCTTGACTAGGGCTTGCAGGTAAATTAGGACATTTTAACGTCATACTAAGGTAATAATTATAGATGAAATTCCACGATTGAGTCATTGGCGCCGTTTGTGGGAACCTTTCAAGACGAGAGGTTCCGCATATCTATACGCACTTTGACATTACACTTTTCTTATTATTCATTCTATTCTTCATTTCTTTCTTTTTTTCCATTAAATCCCATTTATATTAATGAACATGCCCTATTGTTTACTTTTAATACAAACAAATTTCGGAGGAATCATGAATTTTACACTCTCCGACGAAGAGTTTGGAAACCAGCACCATGATGTCGAAGAAATTGATCGACGACCTCAACCTCAACCATCCCCCCAACGAAAAAGCTCGACACCACTAAAACGAAAACATCCCTCAACAACCTCCCTGAGACGCGGCTCAGCCTCCTGCGTTAGCCCCTATGGAATGTGGGGTAGTTATCCCCCGTATCAATTCTTCACGGGGAATTGCCCACAAAATCCATAATTTGGCCAACATGTGAACGGGATGCCCTTCCAACACGATCCCCATGTTCACTATCAATAGCAGGGTCCCGTGCCTACAATGGTCAACCATTTCCCTACCCCTGCTGACAGCCCTCTTAACCCCGGTCTACAACACAAGGAAAACATCGACAGGATAGCCCGCGACTACAACATAAGGGACATGTCATAGCGCTCCAATTCCCCTGAGGCACCTGGCCCCACCCGTAAAGGCGAGCCGACTTTCCCATCTCCCTTCTGCAGATAGATACGCAAGGCACCTCTTCCTAAGATATAGAGAGATGTGTCTATCACCAAATACAAGGGAGACATTGATCCTAATGATCACCTCAACCAGTTTACAACGTATATGGGAATGAATGAAGACAATGATGCTATGTTCTTCCCCTCGTTTCCATCCACATTAAGTGGAGTAGCTCTCACATGGTTCACCAATCTAGCACGGTCGTCCATCAACAACTTCGCGCAATTATCAAACAAGTTTCTCGCCCATCTTAGTTGTGCCTGTACAAGAAAAAGGACCATTCTAGACCTCAATTCCATTAAACAGGGATCGTTTGAATATTTTGGAAGCTTCTTTAGTAGGTTTACTAATATGGTTGTGCAGATCCCGAAGTTTAATATATCAAGAGTCCGCTAGCACAATAGTAATGGGCAACCGGGCTAAAGGGGATTTCATGATCTGTCTATTCCGAAAGAAGCCAGAGTGTTATGACGATCTGCGAAAGCTCGTCACAAAGCAACTCCACGTTATGGAGGCTGCAAGTTCTAGTTCGCGACCCGTCGAGGCTAAGCCTTCTTTTTACCACAATGCCCCCAATAACTATCGAGGGAGGGGAGGGTTTGAGAATCAGCAACGCTATAACCCCCCTGGCAATACCTATACGCACTTTTACATTACACTTTTATGATTATTCATTCTATTCTTCATTTTTTTCTTTTTTTGCCATTAAATCCCATTTATATTAATGAACATGCCCTCTTTAGTAGGTTTACTAATATGGTTGTGCAGATCCCGAAGTTTAATATATCAAGAGTCCGCTAGAACAATACTAATGGGCAACCAGGTTGAAGGTGATTTCAAGATCAGCCTATTCCGAAAGGAGCCAGAGAGTTATGACGATCTGCAAAAGCTCGTCACAAAGGAAATCAACGTTAAGGAGGCTGCAAGTTCTGGTTCACGGCCCGTCGAGGCTAAGCCTTCTTTTTACCACAATGCCCCCAATAAAAACCGAGGGAGGGGAGGGTTTTAGAATCAGCAACGCTATAACCCCCTGGCAATACCTATACGCAATTTTACATTACACTTTTCTTACTATTCATTTTATTCTTCATTTTTTTTTCTTTTATGCCATTAAATCCCGTTTATATTAATGAACATGCCCTGTTGTTTACTTTTAATACTAACAAATTTTTGAGGAATTATGAATTTTACACTCTCCGACGAAGAGTTTGGAAACCAGCACCATGATGTCGAAGAAACTGACGACCTCAACCTCAACCATCCCCCCAAAGAAAAAGCTCGACACCACAAAAACGAAAACATCCCTCAACAACCTCCCTGAGACGCGGCTTAGCCTCCTCCGTTTGCCCCTATGGAATGTGGGGTAGTTACCCCCTGTATCAATTCTTCCCGGGGAATTGCTCACAAAATCCATAATTAGGCCAACATGTGAACGGGATGCCCTTTTAGCGCGATCCCCATGTCCACTATCAATGGCAGGGTCCCGTGCCTACAACGGTCAACCATTTCCCTAACCCTGCTGACAGCCCTCTTAACCCCGGTCTACAACTCAAGGAAAACATCGACAAGATAGTCCGCGAATACAACATAAGGGACGTGTCATCGCGCTCAAATTCACCTATGGCACCTGGCCCCACCCGCAAAGGCGAGCTGACTTTCCCATCTCCTTTCTCTAGACAGATACGCAAGGCACCTCTTCCTAAGAGATATAGAGGTGTCCATGCCCAAATACAAGGTAGACATTGTTCCTAATGATCACCTCCACCAGTTTACAACGTCGATGGGAATGAATGAAGACAATGATGCTATGTTCTGCCCCTCGTTTCCATCCACATTAAGTGGAGTAGCTCTCACATGGTTCACCAATCTGGCACGGTCGTCCATCAACAACTTCAAGCAATTATCAAACACGTTTCTCGCCCATTTTAGTAGTGCCCGTACAAGAAACAGGACCATGCTGGACCTCAATTCCATTTAACAGGGATCGTCTGAATATTTGGGAAGCTTCTTTAGTAGGTTTACTAATATGGTTGTGCAGATCCCGAAGTTTAATATATCAAGAGTCCGCTAGAAAAATACTAATGGGCAACCGGGTTGAAGGCGATTTCAAGATCTGCCTATTCCGAAAGGAGCCAGAGAGTTATGACGATATGCAAAAGCTCGTCACAAAGCAAATCAACGTTAAGGAGGCTGCAAGTTCTGGTTCACGACCCGTCGAGGCTAAGCCTTCTTTTTACCACAATGCCCCCAATAAAAACCGAGGGAGGGGAGGGTTTTAGAATCAACAACGCTATAACCCCTGGCAATACCTATACGCAATTTTACATTACACTTTTCTTACTATTCATTTTATTCTTCATTTTTTTTTCTTTTATGCCATTAAATCCCGTTTATATTAATGAACATGCCCTGTTGTTTACTTTTGATACTAACAAATTTTTGAGGAATCATGAATTTTACACTCTCCGACGAAGAGTTTAGAAACCAGCACCACGATGTCGAAGAAACTGACGACCTCAACCTCAACCATCCCCCCAAAGAAAAAGCTTGACACCACAAAAACGAAAACATCCCTCAACAACCTATCTGAGACGCGGCTCAGCCTCCTCCGTTTGCCCCTATGGAATGTGGGGTAGTTACCCCCTGTATCAATTCTTCCCGGGGAATTGCTCACAAAATCCATAATTAGGCCAACATGTGAACGGGATGCCCTTTTAGCGCGATCCCCATGTCCACTATCAATAGCAGGGTCCCGTGCCTACAACGGTCAACCATTTCCCTAACCCTGCTGACAGCCCTCTTAACCCCGGTCTACAACTCAAGGAAAACATCGACAAGATAGTCCGCGAATACAACATAAGGGACGTGTCATCGCGCTCAAATTCACCTAAGGCACCTGGCCCCACCCGCAAAGGCGAGCCGACTTTCCCATCTCCTTTCTCTAGACAGATACGCAAGGCACCTCTTCCTAAGAGATAGAAAGGTGTCCATGACCAAATACAAGGTAGACATTGTTCCTAATGATCACCTCCACCAGTTTACAACGTCGATGGGAATGAATGAAGACAATGATGCTATGTTCTGCCCCTCGTTTCCATCCACATTAAGTGGAGTAGCTCTCACATGGTTCACCAATCTGGCACGGTCGTCCATCAACAACTTCAAGCAATTATCAAACACGTTTCTCGCCCATTTTAGTAGTGCCCGTACAAGAAACAGGACCATGCTGGACCTCAATTCCATTTAACAGGGATCGTCTGAATATTTGGGAAGCTTCTTTAGTAGGTTTACTAATATGGTTGTGCAGATCCCGAAGTTTAATATATCAACAGTCCGCTAGAAAAATACTAATGGGCAACCAGGTTGAAGGCGATTTCAAGATCTGCCTATTCCGAAAGGAGCCAGAGAGTTATGACGATATGCAAAAGCTCGTCACAAAGCAAATCAACGTTAAGGAGGCTGCAAGTTCTGGTTCACGACCCGTCGAGGCTAAGCCTTCTTTTTACCACAATGCCCCCAATAAAAACCGAGGGAGGGGAGGGTTTTAGAATCAGCAACGCTATAACCCCTGGCAATACCTATACGCAATTTTACATTACACTTTTCTTACTATTCATTTTATTCTTCATTTTTTTTTCTTTTATGCCATTAAATCCCGTTTATATTAATGAACATGCCCTGTCGTTTACTTTTGATACTAACAAATTTTTGAGGAATCATGAATTTTACACTCTCCGACGAAGAGTTTGGAAACCAGCACCACGATGTCGAAGAAACTGACGACCTCAACCTCAACCATCCCCCCAAAGAAAAAGCTCGACACCACAAAAACGAAAACATCCCTCAACAACCTCCCTGAGACGCGGCTCAGCCTCCTCCGTTTACCCCTATGGAATGTGGGGTAGTTACCCCCTGTATCAATTCTTCCCGGGGAATTGCTCACAAAATCCATAATTAGGCCAACATGTGAACGGGATGCCCTTTTAGCGCGATCCCCATGTCCACTATCAATAGCAGGGTCCCGTGCCTACAACGGTCAACCATTTCCCTAACCCTGCTGATAACCCTCTTAACCCCGGTCTACAACTCAAGGAAAACATCGACAAGATAGTCCGCGAATACAACATAAGGGACGTGTCATCGCGCTCAAATTCACCTAAGGCACCTGGCCCCACCCGCAAAGGCGAGCCGACTTTCCCATCTCCTTTCTCTAGACAGATACGCAAGGCACCTCTTCCTAAGAGATAGAAAGGTGTCCATGACCAAATACAAGGTAGACATTGTTCCTAATGATCACCTCCACCAGTTTACAACGTCGATGGGAATGAATGAAGACAATGATGCTATGTTCTGCCCCTCGTTTCCATCCACATTAAGTGGAGTAGCTCTCACATGGTTCACCAATCTGGGACGGTCGTCCATCAACAACTTCAAGCAATTATTAAACACGTTTCTCGCCCATTTTAGTAGTGCCCGTACAAGAAACAGGACCATGCTGGACCTCAATTCCATTTAACAGGGATCGTCTGAATATTTGGGAAGCTTCTTTAGTAGGTTTACTAATATGGTTGTGCAGATCCCGAAGTTTAATATATCAAGAGTCCGCTAGAAAAATACTAATGGGCAACCGGGTTGAAGGCGATTTCAAGATCTGCCTATTCCGAAAGGAGCCAGAGAGTTATGACGATATGCAAAAGCTCGTCACAAAGCAAATCAACGTTAAGGAGGCTGCAAGTTCTGGTTCACGACCCGTCGAGGCTAAGCCTTCTTTTTACCACAATGCCCCCAATAAAAACCGAGGGAGGGGAGGGTTTTAGAATCAGCAACGCTATAACCCCTGGCAATACCTATGCGCAATTTTACATTACACTTTTCTTACTATTCATTTTATTCTTCATTTTTTTTTCTTTTATGCCATTAAATCCCGTTTATATTAATGAACATGCCCTGTTGTTTACTTTTAATACTAACAAATTTTTGAGGAATCATGAATTTTACACTCTCCGACGAAGAGTTTGGAAACCAGCACCACGATGTCGAAGAAACTGACGACCTCAACCTCAACCATCCCCCCAAAGAAAAAGCTCGACACCACAAAAACGAAAACATCCCTCAACAACCTCCCTGAGACGCGGCTCAGCCTCCTCCATTTGCCCCTATGGAATGTGGGGTAGTTACCCCCTGCATCAATTCTTCCCGGGGAATTGCTCACAAAATCCATAATTAGGCCAACATGTGAACGGGATGCCCT
Organism: Persicaria tinctoria; assembly: GCA_037127255.1. NCBI lineage: Eukaryota > Viridiplantae > Streptophyta > Magnoliopsida > Caryophyllales > Polygonaceae > Persicaria > Persicaria tinctoria. The sequence continues at coordinate 38,259,085 of JBANSL010000007.1, forward strand.
TTCAGCGCGATCCCCATGTCCACTATCAATAGCAGGGTCCCGTGCCTACAACGGTCAACCATTTCCCTAACCCTTCTGAGAACCCTCTTAACCTCGGTCTACAACACAAGGAAAACATCGACAAGATAGTCCGCGAATACAACATAAGGGACGTGTCATCGCGCTCTAATTCTCCTGAGGCACCTGGCCCCACCCGCAAAGGCGAGCCGACTTTCCCATCTCCTTTCTGCAGACAGATACGCAAGGCACCTCTTCCTAAGAGATAGAGAGATGTGTCCCACACCAAATACAAGGTGGACATTGTTCCTAATGATCACCCTCACCACTTTATAACGTCGATGGGAATGAATGAAGACAATGATGCTATGTTCTGCCCCTCGCTTCCATCCACATTCAGTGGAGTAGCTCTCAAATGGTTCACTAATCTTGCACGGTCGTCCATCAACAACTTCGCGCTATTATCAAACACGTTTCTCGCCCATTTTAGTAGTGCCCGTTCAAGAAAAAGGACCATGCAGGACCTCAATTCCATTAAACAGGGATCGTCTGAATATTTGGGAAGCTTCTTTAATAGGTTTACTAATATGGTTGTGCAGATCCTGATGTTTAATATATCAAGAGTCCGCTAGCACAATACTAATGGGCAATCGGGTTGAAGGCGATTTCAAGATCTGCCTATTCCGAAAGGAGCCAGAGAGTTATGACGATCTGCGAAAGCTCGTCACAAAGCAAATCCTCGTTATGGAGGCTGCAAGTTCTAGTTCGCGACCCGTCGAGGCTAAGCCTTCTTTTTACCACAATGCCCCCAATAAATACCGAGGGAGGGGAGTGTTTCAGAATCAGCAACACTATAACCCCCTGGCAATACCTATACGCACTTTTACATTACACTTTTCTTATTATTCATTCTATTCTTCATTTTTTTCTTTTTTGCCATTAAATCCCGTTTATATTAATGAACATGTCTTGTTGTTTAATTTTAATACTAACAAATTTTTGAGGAATCATGAATTTTAAACTCTCCGACGAAGAGTTTGGAAACCAGCACCATGATGTCGAAGAAACTGACGACCTCAACCTCAACCATCCCCCCAACGAAAAAGCTCGACACCACAAAAACGAAAACATCCCTCAACAACCTATCTGAGACGCGGCTCAGCCTCCTCCGTTTGCCCCTATGGAATGTGGGGTAGTTACCCCCTGTATCAATTCTTCCCGGGGAATTGCTCACAAAATCCATAATTAGGCCAACATGTGAACGGGATGCCCTTTTAGCGCGATCCCCATGTCCACTATCAATAGCAGGGTCCCGTGCCTACAACGGTCAACCATTTCCCTAACCCTGCTGACAGCCCTCTTAACCCCGGTCTACAACTCAAGGAAAACATCGACAAGATAGTCCGCGAATACAACATAAGGGACGTGTCATCGCGCTCAAATTCACCTAAGGCACCTGGCCCCACCCGCAAAGGCGAGCCGACTTTCCCATCTCCTTTCTCTAGACAGATACGCAAGGCACCTCTTCCTAAGAGATAGAAAGGTGTCCATGACCAAATACAAGGTAGACATTGTTCCTAATGATCACCTCCACCAGTTTACAACGTCGATGGGAATGAATGAAGACAATGATGCTATGTTCTGCCCCTCGTTTCCATCCACATTAAGTGGAGTAGCTCTCACATGGTTCACCAATCTGGCACGGTCGTCCATCAACAACTTCAAGCAATTATCAAACACGTTTCTCGCCCATTTTAGTAGTGCCCGTACAAGAAAAAGGACCATGATGGACCTGAATTCCATTAAACAGGGATCGTCTGAATATTTGGGAAGCTTCTTTAGTAGGTTTACTAATATGGTTGTGCAGATCCCGAAGTTTAATATATCAAGAGTCCGCTAGCACAATACTAATGTACAATCGGGTTGAAGGCGATTTCAAGATCTGCCTATTCCGAAAGGAGCCAGAGAGTTATGACGATCTGCGAAAGCTCATCACAAAGCAAATCCTCGTTATGGAGGCTGCAAGTTCTAGTTCGCGACCTGTCGAGGCTAAGCCTTCTTTTTACCACAATGCCCCCAATAAATACCGTGGGAGGGGAGTGTTTCAGAATCAGCAACACTATAACCCCCTGGCAATACCTATACGCACTTTTACATTACACTAATTATTCATTCTATTCTTCATTTTTTTCTTTTTTGCCATTAAATCCCGTTTATATTAATGAACATGCCTTGTTGTTTAATTTTAATACTAACAAATTTTTGAGGAATCATAAATTTTACACTCTCCGGCGAAGAGTTTGGAAACCTGCACCATGATGTCAAAGAAACTGACGACCTCAACCTCAACCATCCCCCCAACGAAAAAGCTCGACACCACAAAAACGAAAACATCCCTCAACAACCTCCATAAGACGCGGCTCAGCCTCCTCCGTTTACCCCTATGGAATGTGGGGTAGTTACCCCCTGTATCAATTCTTCCCGGGGAATTGCTCACAAAATCCATAATTAGGCCAACATGTGAACGGGATGCCCTTTTAGCGCGATCCCCATGTCCACTATCAATAGCAGGGTCCCGTGCCTACAACGATCAACCATTTCCCTAACCCTGCTGACAGCCCTCTTAACCCCGGTCTACAACTCAAGGAAAACATCGACAAGATAGTCCGCGAATACAACATAAGGGACGTGTCATCGCGCTCAAATTCACCTAAGGCACCTGGCCCCACCCGCAAAGGCGAGCCGACTTTCCCATCTCCTTTCTCTAGACAGATACGCAAGGAACCTCTTCGTAAGAGATAGAGAGATGTGTCCACAACCAAATACAAGGTAGACATTGTTCCTAATGATCACCTTCACCAGTTTACAACGTCGTTGGGAATGAAAGAAGACAATGATGCTATGTTCTTCCCCACGTTTCCATCAACATTAAGTGGAGTAGCTCTCACATGGTTCACCAATCTGGCACGGTCGTCCGTCAACAACTTCGCGCAATTATCAAACACGTTTCTCGCCCATTTTAGTAGTGCCCGTACAAGAAAAAGGACCATGTTGGACCTCAATTCCATTAAACAGGGATCGTCTGAATCTTTGGGAAGCTTCTTTAGTAGGCTTACTAATATGGTTGTGCAGATCCCGAAGATTAATATATCAAGAGTCCGCTAACACAATACTAATGGGCAACCGGGCTGATAGGGATTTCAAGATCTGCCTATTCCGAAAGGAGCCAGAGAGTTATGACGATCTGCGAAAGCTTATCACAAAGCAAATCCTTGTTATGGAGGCTGCAAGTTCCCATGTGCTGATGGAAAGGTAGGCGAAATCCTGGGGGAACAAGTAGAAAGTAGAGTATCTTATTTGGCTTCACTGAAAATAGGACACGGCCGAGTGTTCGCGATCGATAAAATTGGTCAAGGGTCATTGGAAATATAAGAAGCTGACAAAGATGACCAGAAGCCGCGTCCGAGAAGCAACAAGCAGGACTAGAAGTGAGACCCGAAAAAGCTGTAGAAAAAATAGTTGAGGAAAGGGTCGCCTTTTTCCCACTCCCAAATAAAACTGAAGCCCTTTACCATGGCCACAACTTGGCAGGCCCAACTTTAGATCGTATTAAGTAGATACTGAAGGGATCGCGAGATGTCTTTGCATGGTAACCCCAGGATTTAAAGGGTTTGCCTCGAGAGATCATGGAGCACTCGTTCAGACTCAACCGCGATGCAAAGCCCGCGTGCCAAAGGAAAAGAAAAGTGGCCGCCAAGAAGTCGAAAGCAGCCAAAGTGGAAGTAAACAAGCTTTTACATGCCGGATTCATCCGCGAAATCAACGCTTCAACATGGTTATTGAATGTTGTACTTGTAAAGAACATAAATGGAAAATGGAGAATGTGCATAGATTTTTGTTGTAGGAGAAAATCGAGAATGTAAATAAAATATGAATAAAGCAAAGCAAACCAGATTCCGTCCCTTGCAAATGATTACAAGACTTCCTCTTGATGCAGCAGTGGTAAGTCAGGATCGATCCACAAGGAAGCGTGTCAGCGGATCTTAGGTAGCTGTAAATCTCACATACAGAAGTAATAGACAGAAAAGACAGAAATAACAAATAAAAGCAAAAATGAAAGCAAAGCACAGAACCTACTCGATATCGACAAAAGTCCTCGATATGGACTAAACTCAGTGACGACAGAAACTCGGAATCGACAAACAGAATTAGAAACCCAGCAGATAGTACTCGATCTCGACCAACTTTCCTCGATATCGACAAGACTTCGTCGATGTCAAGTAAAACTACCCGAGATCGACAACACATAAAATTAAATTGCAAAGCTTTCGAACACAGAACGTAGATTTCGTTGAAATAAATTCAATAAACTAAAGACTTCCAAAGCCAGGGTATCAACACCACATCGATAACCATGCAAAATAACACATAAAGGCATAAAAGATCATGCTTTCCATCAAATAACTTTCGTTATTAACAAATAGGAATATAGAGGCTTTCACATAAACCCTAATTGTTACTAACCCTTTTCACATAATTAATCCAAGTTGCATTAAGATCACTTTCGCTTCAATAATACAAAAAAGGATCACCTTCAACTCTCACAAAAGAATCATGCTCATAGGGATAGAAGACGAATTACATAAAAAGATCAAACCTTTACCGCGTCACCTCACATGGCTACCGTCGGGCTCACCCCGACCCTAGAAGTGGGTGGACTACTCGCTCTTCATTATCAAGAAACTTATCAATAGACAAAAGGAAATAACTTGCATTAAATAAACCAAAGAAATCTTACAATCAATCGAAGCCAAATCTGTTTTCACGTTTCCAACTTCTCTTGCCACAAGCTCTCTGCTCTACTTTCTCTATGTAACTAATTTTAACTGAAATTGAATGACTAAAATCCAGCCCCTAGGGCTTTATTTATAGGCTTCCAACCCTTGTTAATCAAGGTAAGAAAGCCTATCTATATCTATATCTAAATATCTACTTACTTAAAGATAAATAAATAGAATAAAAGAATTAAATCCAAAAAAGCAATATATCTAAAGTAGGTAAATATCTTCTTGTATGGGTATATCTCCTCTCCATAGATAGAACTTGATATATGTGGATAGAATCAGATTCCTTTGGTCCTAAGCAAAGCCAGCTCGACACGGACAGCTCACTGTGTAACGCGGCCCAGGAGAACTCTCCTCGATATCGAGTAAACTACTCGATATCGAGTAACGTCATCGTCTTCAGCTTCTCGATCAGCTCCTACTCGACCAGGCACTGCTCGGACATCTTTGGTCGATATCGATTAATTGTACTCGATATCGAGTAACACTTGGTTTCAGCCTGATTCATCCTGGTTCCGCCGTTCTCTGACTTTGGACTTCTGTAGTTGACTTCTGAGCTTTTCGTCCTTTCTCAAAACTATTGTAAATTGCCTCGAATTCTGCGAATCTAAACAGAAACTGGTGTAGATTCCATAATTTGGCAAATAAACATAAACTACATAGATTATGTACTATTCTGGCCCAAATGGATGAAATGTATGTAGAAAATGATATAAAAGTTATTGTAAAAAACATGGCAGATTCAGCTCACAACAAACACCCCATACTTAAGCTTGCTTGTCCCGAAGCAATACTTTTATTTGTCATTCAGGGGAAGAAATCAAAACTCTCAACATCTTAGATTCATTCTCATATGTCCCTGCAATCAATTACCATCCTCGAAAAGGTACTTGTGTTACAAATCCATGCATGTGCAAATAAAAAGCAACATCTACTCACAAAAGGAGAGTTATGCAAAAACATTCATTCGTGACAAAGCATTAATAATCAAGATGACTTTAATTTAAGCTCAATAATGAGTAGATTGGTAAAAGGCTAAAGGTGGGCAATTTTTGGCAATGTGGTGCTAATCATCCGGATAAATGGAGTATTTCAAATTTGAATTTCCACATTTCTTCACATAAGATTCATCACCTTCCATAATGCTTTTTTTTCCAATAATATTGCTTTTACCTCTCTTACCTCAGCACTGCCTTCTCGCGAGTCGCAAACATGGGTGCCATGAATGACCCCGGATACTTAGTGCTTTGGACTCCTCACATTTTCTCCCATCCTACAGAACTATTATCTCAATGCAGGCAGGGTCGATCTACCTTTATCCCCTGAGGTGACCGGGTTTTCTTTCACTCATTAAATTTTCCATATATTTTTCAAACAATTTCCTTCCAAACTCCAATAATGATAACCACAACACACCAACCATATACAAATCCCCATAATGTAACATCATTCTCAACATAGTCCCCGGATAAGGTAAAGAATGGGCAATATTTAGATCATGTGGAGCAATATATGAAATAAGGCATAATATGACTTTTGTGATGAATAAGCATATGTAAGGCTAGGATTATAACAATGAGAATTATATGGAAATATAAAGTCCTCCATCCTCTTATCATGCATCATGTCAAAAGTAACTTCAAATTTTACCTCCTTTCATGGTTTTCAAGAAAATATGCACATCATTGTGACTTCCCTTTACTAGGCAATTTCATGCTATATCTCTAATGAATCCAATTTTGCATCATCGAGTTCAATAAAGCTTCCATGACATTAGTAAAAAAATTTCAATGGGGGTCATTTTTATAAACTTTGGAAAACATGCATGTAAGCACATAAATCAATAATGCATTCCAAAATAGCCATGTATAAGCAAATCAAGAAATAAACCTTAAAAATGCACACATAATGTCAAATATGGTCAAATATGCATAAAGTAAGCCCTTCCCCCACCCTATACTTAAACATTACAGTGTCCTCACTGTATAAAAAACAAGGGTAAAGAAAGAACCTCACTAGACAAAGGTGCAGGACTTCATAATGTTGAGTGCTATGCTCTGGGCCGAGTCCGATTGAGCTTGCTTCTATCCCCATGGACCTGATAAAGGTAGAAGACATATACCCATAATAGAAAAACTAAAAGTTCAAAAACAAAAAACAAAAGAAAAAATGTCCAAAAAAATCCCAAAAATAAATGTGTATTTACAACCTCTAGATTTTATAGTCACTAGGCCGACTTTCTCCATAAAGCTCAAGGTGGCATTGATAGGGCCCATGTTGCTTGGGCTTCAAATAAGACTCCATTCTTGTCCAGCAGCTACAGTCTGCCTCAATGGATCTTGTTCACTAGAAGGCCCCCATCCTCTTTTTGTTGAATTTGTTGGGAAACCAATGATCTTTTGATTTGGAAACATAGAGCTTGTCTCCGACTTCATACTCTTTAGACTCATCATTGAAAATCCTACATAAGCGCACATACCAAGGCAAACATCTCCCATGTATAGATAAATCTTTAATGGAAATAGGAGAAGAAAGATCCATACCTTGGCTTACCTTTGCAGAGACGGATTCAGGGACCACTGTGTTTGGTCGATCTCGAGGAACAGTACTCGATATCGACAAGTTTTCAGCTTCTGGTGGCCTGCTGCTCAAGGATGCTGGAGTCGAGGAAGCTGGTGCTTGGTCGATATCGACTACAGTTGTCGATATCGAGGTGTTCATCGCTGCCAGTGGAGTGCTCGTCGCTGGAGGAGAATTCGAGGACGTCAGTGTTTGGTCGATATCAAGGAGTCCTTCGCTTCTTCTGGGTTGCTCGACGAAGCTGCTGCTGGTGGTGGGTTCTGAGTTTGGTCAATGTCGACTAAATTACTCAATGTCGAGGAATTTTGTCCGACTTCGACCCCATACTTGCATCCTGTCAAGGCATCCGAAAAATAGTTAGTCGACGTCGACTTACCTTGGTCGATAACGAGCAGATCCTCTGTGTCTTTGTTTAGGATGGCCATGATCTTCTCCACCTAGGCTTCCTTATCCCTCTTTTCCAGCTCTTCGGGAGTCATATTTCTTACCTTAGGCTCCGCGCAAGTAATGTAATCGGCTGATATAGATTTTACCTCTTCCATTGAACTTGTATACCTTCCAAATTTATTAAAAGAATACTCAATTACCTCATCGCTGATGTTGAAAGTGAGTACTCCATTCCTTACGCTTATGTTGGCATCCATCGTTGCCAAGAAGGGCCTTCCTAGAATAATTGGACAAGCAGGGTCCTTTGCCATATAAATAACTAAGAAATCAGCAGGGACAAAGAACTTACCTACTTGCACTGGCACATTGTCCACCATGCTTATTGGAATGACCACCGTGTTGTTGGCCATATAAAGCTTAGCATCCACAGGCTCTAGGGCACCTATCTTAATCTTGGACCATATTGTTAAAGGCATTATACTCACACTAGCTCCAAGATTACATAAAGCATTAAATTTGTATTGACCAAATCTAATGGTTATAGCAAACTTACCTGGATCTGGCCTTTTCTCAAGTATGTCCATATGGTTGCACTCCTCTGTAATCTCAACCATTGACCGTTTCTTGCTTAGAATGTCCTTGAGGAATTTGACGTAGGATGGCATTTCATTTAGAGCTTCTATGAAGGGTATGGTGACATTGAGCTTCTGAAGCATCTTGATGAATCGCTGAAATTTCTTCTCTACCGGGTCCTTTGGAGATTTTGTTGGGAAGGGCAACTTCTTTTTCTGGTTCGGAGGCAGAACAGATGTTGGAGGTGTTGCAACTTTCTCGAGATCGATGTGATTCTCCTCGACATCGACCACATTCTTCTCAATAACGACCACTTTCCTCGATGTCGAGTTGTTGTGCTCTGCAAACGAAGGATGGTCCACTCTGTTCTCGATGTCGAGTTGGCCCTCCTCGATATCGACCAAAGTCTGGTCGACATCGACTTGCTGCTCGTCGATATCGAGTTGATGTTCAGCTCTTTCGTCCTGCTGATTTCCGACCTCTGGCTCGTGTAGTTGGTGGCCGCTTCTGAGTTTTACAGCGGCGATGTGTCATGTCTTCCCCTTGGGATTTGGTTCTGAAGATCCAAGGAGTGAACCTGACTGTATAGGGACGCCCGCTGCTAGCTGGCCAATCTGTGTCTCATTTGATTTCCGCCTTATATCAATCTCCCCATGCCTAGAGTTGACACCTTGTATCTGAGTGTAGACTGAGTTGGAGGATTGTTTGGTGTCTGAATGGTTCCTCCGCATTTCCTCTAGGATGGTTTGTAGATCATCCCTCTTCTGGTCCCTTTCCGGATGTCCTGGAGCTCTATATGGCGGGGGGTTCCCAGGGGCACCCTGGTTCCATTGTGGTTGTTGAAATCTTTGGTCCCCCATGTAGCGATTGGGACCCCCTGCGTAAGCTGCCTCTTCGTGGTATTCTGCCAGCCTGACTTGCTCTATGTGTGGGCACTCAATGTGATCCGCATTCGATGCAGGGACGGTTAACATAAAGATAATTTACTTTCTTGAGGAGCTTCTTATTATGATCTCTGTAGTATTGCCCCTCGACATCTGGGTCAATTTCGATAGAGGGCTCATAGAGGGGCATGGATGGGGCTGGCCTGACATAGGCATTCTCATCATAGTTGATTGAAGTCCCATACTTGTTATCATAGTTGGTCAGCTTATCGAGGGCAGCCCATGCGTCAGCTGGCGGCATTGTCAGATACTCATAATGGGTGTAGGTGTTGATCATATATTTAGCAGGCACGTCCAGAGAATTGAAGAAGATCTCCTGAACGATGCAAGGTTGTTGTCCATGTGTAGGGAAGGATCGCAGTAGATCCTTATAGTGTTCCCATGCCTTTGCTAGCGGCTCTCCAGGCTGCTGTTTGAAAGATGTAATCTTTTGGCGAAAGAGCGCTGTCTTGGCAAGAGGAACGAATTTATTGAGAAATTCCTATTTTACTTGAGCCCATGTCGTGAGGGATCTTGGTTTCAGTCCTTCCAGCCACTTCAATGCGGGACCAGTGATAGACCAACGGAAAGCCTTCATCAAGATTTACTCCAAGGTGGTACCTTCAGCAAGAGTACGACACATATCAGTAAAGTTTGTAATATGTTGAAGAGGGCATTCATTAAATCTACCATGAAAAGCATTATGTTTAATTTCTATTAAGAAAGGAGTGCGAATTTCATAGTTATTCTGAGGGATTAGAATAGACGATTTAGGCACGATGAGAGTCGGGTGCATGTAATCCTCTGTAGTGGTAGAATATTGGGCGAGCTCCTCTTCTGCTTGCCTCGCACGCTCAGCTTCTTGTTCCCTTCCTCCTCTCAGTGGCGAGAGCAGTATCCTTAGTGGCTAGTTCACTCCGAAGCCTGTCAATCAGTTGTTCCTGTGTCTCTGCAGCTGCCATGGCTCTCTTTAGTTTAGCTTGGATGTGTATAAGGCGCTCTGGTTCGTCTAAGGCATCAAACTCAGGTGTTTGACCAGAACGGCGCAAATACATGCGAAGCAACTCAAAGGAAAAGTGAGATCTGACTACCTAAGGCGCGAAAGATTGCTTCCCCGGCAACGGTGCCAATTTGTTGTAGGAGGAAATCGAGAATGCAAATAAAATATGAATAAAGCAAAGCAAACCAGATTCCGTCCCTTGTAAATGATTACAAGACTTCCTCCCGATGCAGCAGTGGGAAGTCAAGATCGATCCACGAGGAAGCGTGTCAGCGGATCTCAGGTAGCTGTAAATCTCATAGACAGAAGTAATAGACAGAAAAGACAGAAATAACAAATAAAAGCACAAACGAAAGCAAAGCATAGAACCTACTCGATATCGACAACTGTCCTCGATATCGACTAAACAAAGTGACGACAGAAACTCATAATCGACAAACAAAATCAGAAACCCAGCAGATAGTACTCGATCTCGACCAACTTTCCTCGATATCGACAAGACTTCGTCGATGTCAAGTAAAACTACCCGAGATCGACAACACATAAAATTAAATTGCAAAGCTTTCGAACACAGAACGTAGATTTCGTTGAAATAAATTCAATAAACTAAAGACTTCCAAAGCCAGGGTATCAACACCACAATGATAACCATGAAAAATAACACATAAAGGCATAAAAGATCATGCTTTCCATCAAATAACTTTCGTTATTAACAAATAGGAATATAGAGGCTTTCGCATAAACCCTAATTGTTAATAACCCTTTTCACATAATTAACCCAAGTTGCATTAAGATCACTTTCGCGTCAATAATACAAACAAGGATCACCTTCATCTCTCGCAAAAGAATCATGCTCGTAGGGATAGAAGGCGAATTGCATAAAAAGATCAAACTTTTACCGCGTCACCTCACGTGGTTACTGTCGGGCTCACCCCGACCCTAGAAGTGGGTGAACTACTCGCTCTTCATTATCAAGAAACTCATCAATAGACAAAAGGAAATAACTTGCATTAAATAAACCACAGAAAGTCAATCGAAGCCAAATCCGCTTTCGCCTTTCCAACATCTCTTGCCACAAGCTCTCTCCTCTACTCTCTCTATTTAACTAATTGTAACTGAAATTGAATGACTAAAATCCAGCCCCTAGGGCTTTATTTATGGGCTTCCAACCCTTGCTAATCAAGGTTAGAAAGTCTATCTATATCTATATCTAAATATCTACTTACTTAAAGATAAATAAATGGAATAAAAGAATTAAATCCAAAAAAGAAATATATCTAAAGTAGGTAAATAGCTTCTTGTGTGGGTAAATTTCCTCTCCATAGATAGAACTTGATAGATGTGGATGGAATCGGATTCCTTTGGTCCCAAGCAAAGCCAGCTCGACACGGACAGCTCACCGCGTAACGCGGCCCAGGAGAACTCTCCTCGATATCGAGTAAACTACTCGATATCGAGTAACGTCGTCGTCTTCAGCTTCTCGATCAGCTCCTACTCAACCAGGCACTGCTCGGACATCTTTGGTCGATATCGAGTAAAGGTACTCGATATCGAGTAATACTTGGTTTTATCCTGATTCGTCCTGGTTCCGTCGTTCTTTGACTTTGGACTTTTGTAGTTGACTTCTGAGCTTTTCGTCCATTCTCAAAACTGCTGTAAATTGCCTCGAATTCTGAGAATTCAAACAAAAACTGGTGTAGATTCCATAATTTGGCAAATAAACATAAACTACATAGATTCTGTACTATTCTAGCCCAAATGCATGAAATGTATGCAGAAGACGATATAAAAGTTATTGTAAAACATGGAAGATTCAGCTCACAACAATTTCAAAGATCTGAACAAAGCTTGTCCTAAAGACAGTTACCCTTTACCTTCTATCGACAAACTAGTAGACACTACTACATGGCACGCAGCCCTAAGTTTCCTCGATGAGTCTCCGCAATGAAAAAAAGCACCGCCTTCATCACCAGCCAAGGAACCTTTTTCTATAATGTCTTCGCATGGTCACCCCAGGATTTAAAGTGTTTGCCTCGAGAGATCGCGGAGCGCTCGTTGAGACTCAACCACGATGCAAAGCCTGTGTGCCAAAGGAAAAGGAAAATGGCCGCCGAGAAGTCGGAAGCAGCCAAACTGGAAGTAAACAAGCTTTTACAAGCCGGATTCATCTGCAAAATCAACGACTCAGCATGGTTATCGAATGTGGTACTGGTAAAGAAGAGCAATGGTAAATGGAGAATGTGCCTAGATTTCAAAGATCTGAACAAAGCTTGCCCCAAAGACAGTTACGCTTTACCTTCTATCAACGAACTGGTAGACACTACTGCGAGGCATGAAACCCTGAGTTTCCTCGATGCATACTCAGGCTACAATCAGATGAAGATGAGTCCCTGCGATGAAAAAAGCACTTCCTTCATCACCAACCAAGGAACCTTTTGCTATAAGGTCATGCCTTTTGGACTCAAGAATGCCGACGCTACCTTCCAATGAATGATCGAGAAAGTCTTCAAGCCTCATATTGGAAGGAACATTGTAGTTTACGTCGATGACATCGTGATTAAAAGCATTACCAAAGAAAGCCACGATAAGACCTCCAGGAAACCATCAACACTCTAAGGAGGAATCGCTTTTGCCTGAATCCGGAAAAGTGTGTGTTCGGGGTGGATTTTGGAAAATTATTGGGTTTCATGATAACTCATCGCGAAATAGACGTCAATCCTTCAAAAGTTCAAACGAAACTCGACTGCCCCCCCCCCCCCCCCCAAGAACATTGAAAGATATCCAGAAATTGAATGGATATGTGAATTATCTGAGTAGGTTCTTCTCGCGATTAACTTATCACTCCTTGCCCTTCTTCGAGCAGCTGAAAAAGAAAGGACTGGTCGAGTGGACCTTCGCCCTGGATAAAGCTTTAAAAAGTATGAAGGAGTACCTAGCAACGCTGCCCACCCTTCATTACCCGCGCGAGCATTAAACTTTGCAATTATATCTCGCAGTGGGGTCAACCACCATAAGTACAATACTCACTAGGGAATCTAAGTTTCCCATCTATTTTGCGAGCAGGGTCTTACAACCGGCCGAATCCATATATACTCCCATAGAAAAAATGGCGCTATCGGTAGTCTTCGCCGACCGAAGACTAAGGCCTTATTTTCAGGCCCATACCATCGAGGTACTGTCCGACTTGCCCCTGCATCAAATCCTCCACTCGCCAACCCTTTCGGGAAGGATGGTAAAATGTGCAGTGGAGCTTTCGGAATTTGACATTCACTTTAAACCTAGAAAATCTCGTCTAGCCCAGGCTTTGGCCGATTTTGTTGTCGAGGCTGCTTTTACAGATTTTCAAGATCGCGAGGGAGAATATTAGGGTATCAATGTGGATGGCTCGGTATCGGCGAGGGGATGTGGGGCAGGAGTTACGATCACAAGTCCTAATGGGGAGTTTTTTTCACTTTATTTTTCACATTGAGGACAATGTGTAAATTAAGTGTGGGGGAGGGAACATTTACATGTTTGCATTTAGGTTGCATTGTATATATTTCTTTATTGTTTTTGCATTTCATGGTTATTATTCTTAGTTTTGTATTTAAAAAAAAAACTGAAAAAATCATATAAGAAGAAAATATAGCATGCATGGGATTCTAGATTTAGGATTTCTCATATGACCCCATCTTTACCACAAGTTCCATGATACGCTTGAATTGTTTATCCTTGTCAAATTTGTTTAGTCTATTGGAGCATGAGATAATGGATTGATTGAGCATGTATAACTCTTAGGTTTTAGGTGTCATTGAAATCCAACAAAAATTTACCTTGTGAGTTTATTTTTACCTTATTGGGACTATGCTTTATTGATGTCCTTTTGCTTCTTGTGTGTGATACTATCCAATGTGACTACCTCTGAGAATTGAGATTGATATCTATTTCATGGCCGTATATTTTGATTTTTACTTGTGATGTTCATATGATTGAGGCAATATTTTGTTAGCCATATCTGACTTTGTATCTACCCGTATATTATTGTATCCTCTACTTGAAGCCAAATTTGAGCCTTTTAACCCATTTTTGTTGGTCCCACAAAATGTATTTTAGCCGATTTTAGCATTACTCTATCAGGGAATTAGGGAGAAGATTGGTGAAAATGTGTATTAGTTGAGTGTTTTGAGTATTTCGAAGTTACGTATCGGTAGTGTATTCTTTTTAGCTTTATATGGATGATTATGTAGTTTATGCTTATTTGCAAGAAATAGAGGTCTATATAAGTTTTGGTTTAATATTGCAGAATTTGGAGCAATTCCGAGACGAAACCAAAGGACGGGATTCTACTCGACTTCGACCAGGTCCTACTCGAAGTTGACTAAAGCTGAAAGCAGAACCAACTCGAGGAAAGAAGACGAAGGCAACTCGAGCTGAATGTTACTCGACGTCGACCAATCCCAAATCGAGCTAGTGTCCCAGAATCGACCAAGGAAGCTGGACAAAGATGATGCAAGTCGATATCGACCTATCTTGGTCGATATCGAGTAAAAGATTGTTCGATTTCCCTCCTGGAGTCGAGATCGAGTTGCTGAAGAAAAGACGGAGAAATGCTGGTCGATATCGAGTAAGCCTACTCGATATGGAGTTGACCCCAGTACCCAAAATCGAGCTAGTCCGAGTCTTGTTAAGGTTCTATCCCGAATCCGATGGATATATTTCAGAGGGAAGATTCCCAACACATGAAGATTTAGATATTTTTCCTTTTTATCTTTTTATTTGTCCTAAGGGGTGAACAATTAATTACCCTAAGGATTTATCTAGTTTTACTTATTTAGATAGATTTATTTCCAAGTAGAGTTTTATCTTTAGAAATTAGATAGATATTCCTTCCTTGACTAGAAAGGATTAAGCCCTATAAATAAAGCCCATGGGGCTGATTTCTATTCATTGAATTTCAGAGAAGTAGTTCAATACATAGTTTAGGAGTTCAAAGGTTTTAGGGTTTTGGCATTCTACGAAAGTTTGAGTGCCGGGATTGTAAAGACTTTGAATATAGTTTATGCAAGTTTATTTTACATCAATGATGTCGATTGCTATGATGAGGCATGAGTAGTCAACCTACTTCTAGGGTTGGGGTGAGCCCAACGAGAGCCATGTTAGTGGATTAGCAATTGCAAAAGAAGGTACTTTATCGTTATCTTATTCTATTCTGTGTGCTTCATCTTTGATTGAGAAATTGAAGAACTCATGTTGTGAAACTTGGGTAGTAATTAAGATTTTTATTCGGAAGATTATAAATTCTAATTATGAAAAGGAATAGATACAATTAGGGTTATTTATCGCGAGATTTATATTCCTACTTGTCGAATTAGGTGAAAGCATTTTCCTTTATCGATAAAGTCGCCGTCTTTTATGATTTATAATTCCACTTTCATGGTAATCGTTGTTGCAAACCCCAATCTTGGAAGTTCTCTTTTATCCATCGTTTAGATTCAAAAATTTGCATTCGTTTATTTACTGTTACTCCTCGATTTCGACCAAATCTGGTCAACGTCGACTACTGATTCTCGGTCAAGCAAAGATCGCCGTCGCTCCTGTCACTACAGCCAACTCGATTTCGACCAGATTCCTCGACTACGACCAAAACAACTCGACATCGAGCAGTGTTCTCGAGATCGACCAAAGACAGTAGCTCCTGCTTGATCGGATTCGACTTGCCTGGCTCCTGTCGACTAACCCTTTGTCGAGGTCGAGCACCCTGAAGTCAATTTCTGCCCGTGAGATACTTCTGCTGCCTGAGATCCGTTGACCAGCTTCCTTGAGGATCGAACCTGACTTCCTACTGCTACATCGGGAGGGAGTCTTGAACATTATTTGCTGGGAACACAATCGGTTTGCTTTACTTTATTCATATTTTATTTGCAATCTCGATTTCCTCCTACAACAGAGGACAAGCAAACGCTTAAGTGTGGGGGAGTTGGAGTTGTGACAATTTTTTTGCTTCTTTCATGTTTAATTTGCGCTTGTTATGATAAAAAAAAATTGTTTAGAGATGAAGAAGTCTCCATCACTATGCTATATTCTAGTTCTCTAGAGGACTAGCAAAGCTTAAGTGTGGGGGAGTTTGATAATGTATATTTTATATGGTCATTTATAGGGGGTCTTAGGTGTATTAAGTATTATTATTGAATGTTTAATAAGCTTATTCATATTTTTGATCATTTGGTATTCGAAGTTCGGAATCTACAATTTTTAGTGTTTATTTTTAGGTCTTATTATTTAGACTCGAAAGGTGGAGAAAGAATGGAGCAAAATGGACAAAGAAGAGCTAAAAAACAAGAGAAGAAATGGAGAACATGGAGAAATCCCAACTTTAAGGTCCCGAGAAGTTGAAATTAGGTTCTAAAGTCTTCATGAGAATCGTAGTGCTTGGTGAGAGCTTTCCAACGCATATTCATATGTGTCAATCGGACGAAGGATAACTCCAGAAAGTGCATTACGATTTTAGTCTGTCGAAGCTGTCAACACTGTAGGGACGGCGCCCGCCGCCATTTCCACGGCGCCCGCCGTCCTTTCAGATCCGGACTTGCGAAACGCATCCAAATCTATCTTTACGGAAACTTTTTATCTATCTTTCCTAGGGGTTTTTTTGCTGACACCTTTGGCCTATATTGGACATATTTCTCAGTAGGTTTTGATAATCTAATTCATTCACCACTTAAGATTAAGAATGCTTTAAGGGATTTGAGGTTGAGAGATCCAAAGTACGTCATGAATACCTAGGTTTCTCGTGGTTTTGTCTTCAATTCAAGACTTTGTTAGTGAATCGTGATACTTTATTTCTACATTATTCCCATGTTTATTTCATTGTCTTTGGGCTGATTTATGTTGCTAGTTTTACTTTGATTCACATCTTTGTAGAATTGCATCATATGCTAGGGTTTCAATTGATTCACGGGAATAATTAGAACTATTCGTAGCGAGCATAATTGGTAGATTCCGCGAGGATGATCTCGATTGTATAGGGCAATGACAGTTTGAGCGACCTTTTTGCCGATACCTAAGATTGTCATCTCCGCGACGAATATCAATTCATATACACCAAAATCAGAATAAAGTTGGAATAATTGGGAATTGAGTCAAGGATCGAATAAAACCAACCATTGTTGCCAATTGTAGATGGAACCACACTCTTCTTCTATCTTCTATTTGTTTTTACTAACATCCATCACACTTCCTCTATTTTTCCTTATTGCCTATTTACGTTCAAATCTTATCTTTACTTGTAAATTGATAAATACACATTGCGTTGGAATACTTGGTTCTTTGTGGGTTCGACCCTTTACTTATCCGCTATACTAGTTTACTAGTAAGTGTATTATTTTGGGAATCTTTATCTTTGGCGAGGTGAAACACATGACATTTCATCCCACCGGGTACACCTCTTCATATATATAAATGAAAGTTCTAAACCCAAAAGTAAGTATTGCTACGCATAAATTTAGCAATCGCGTGTCTTTCGAACATGGATGTGCAAACAGGCCTCCAAGGAGAATAAATTTAGCAATCGCGTGTCTTTCGAACACGGATGTGCAAACAAGCCTCTAAGGAGAACAAATTTAGCAATCGAGTGTCTTTCGAACACGGATGTGCAAACAAGCCTCCAAGGAGAATAAATTTAGCAATCGCGTGTCTTTCTAATACGGATGTGCAAACAAGCCTCCAAAGAGAATAAATTTAGCAATCGCGTGTCTTTCGGACACGGATGTGCAAACAAGCTAGCCTCCAAGGAGAATAAATTTAGCAATTGCGTGTCTTTAGAACACGGATGTGCAAACAAGCCTCCAAGGAGATTAAATTGAGTAATCGCGTGTCTTTCGAACACGGATGTGCAAATAAGCCTCCAAGGAGAATAAATTTAGCAATCACATGTGTTTCAAACACGGATGTGCAAACAAGCCTCCAAGGAGAATAAATTTAGCAATCGCGTGTTGAAGGTTCGATAATATAAAAACAATGTAATAAGAAATACTCTAGAAGGGGGGGTTGAATAGAGTATGCCCGTTTTTCGCAGAAAGTATCAAGACTTTTGGAGCTTGTACCAAAACCTTTGAGATAACCTGAATCACAAAGTTAAACAGTTCGAACCAAGTGCGGAAATAAGGTAAAGCAATAAGTAAAGAACACGAGTAATTGTTTACGAGGTTCAGCGCAACTTGGCCTACGTCCCCGCCTAGGGTTCTTCCACAACCCTAGGATTCAAAGGCTTTATTAAATGCTTAGCTTAGGATCCTAATAGCTCACCGAGAAGCCTCTCTCCTATACAATTGCAATCTAGTCAACTCACGTTCCCTTGGAGTCCTAAACCAATCTAGAAGAGCCCCACCTCTCTCAGCTATCAAGTACAATCCTCTAACTCTCGCAAATCAATAGCCTAGTGCAACTTCCCGAGTTGTAAACTCTCGAGTAACACTTGAAATAAATATATCCTATAAGCTCACAGTGACTCTCAAAGGCTTTGAAATAAACAACAAACTCTTGAGCGCTTAGCAGAGAGACACTTGGAAGACAGATCGCTTGAATGAATGAAAGCCCGTGTGTAGCACTTGTGTGTCTTCTGTCTTCTCCTTCCTTTCCTTTATAAAAGAGCATGGAGCGTGAGGATCTTCACCACCAGCTCTCCAACGGCTCCTTCGAATCAGTTTGATCTTCAATCTTCTATTTATGGACACTTTGAACGCCATGATCTATTTTGAACTAATCTCTTCAACATGTATATGGAAGGATTTAATCTCTAATATACTTCCTGAAATGGTTAGTCATACATATATATATAATATAATGGAAGTATATAAAGATAAAATAATATACGAATAATTAAGATAGGTTTTGTATTTCATCAACTATTAATGCTCCAAGGCCTTTGACACAAATATCCTGTCAAAGCCTTTGAAACATCTATTCCGATTTTCATCAAGGGAGGGAGTTATCAATCTCCCCCTTGATGAAAGACAAAACCTGTGCATCCCTGCAACTTAGTCAAACAGATATATCATAAGTAAAATCGGACTAAGTACCTGCAAGGGTTAGACAAATGTTGGATCAAATAATTTTAAAGAAAGAGAACATCCAACCGAAAACCATAAATCAAAAACCAAGGTCTTCCAAGACCTTTAAGAAGAGGTTTTCAAAGTCTAACGATCATCTCCCCCTTTTTGTCTTTCAACAAAGGGCGGAGGTAAAAACAGTCACCAGAAATCCACCAAAAGTTTTGAAAAAGTTTCCAACAAACCAGCAAAGTATCAAGTTTTCAGGGGTGGGATAGGGGTGGGTTAAGGTTTAGGCTTAGTCATCCGGAGCATCATCAGTGAGCCTCGTCCACAGTCCTTCCAGCATCTTTGAAATCCCGCTCATCATCGTCATCACCTCCTTCTGCAGCTCCTTAATATCCAGGGGAACTTCCTCCAAGCCCAACTCTAGGTTGTCCATGCGTTCATCGAAAGCTGGAGCAGTGGGAAAGGCTTTTGAAGGAGTGGAAAGACTCAAGGTCCCTTGGGGAGACCGAGTGATGCCAATCTTTTCAAGGCCTTTAGAGTCGAACTTACCCGTATGACGTAGTTGTTCTTCATTTTTGACATCAATTCCAGAAGCTTTGAAGATAGGGGTCAAAAGGGTAGCAAAGGGGAGGGGAGAGCCTTTTTTGGCTTTTCTGGCATGAGCCATGGTTCCAAGGATAGTGTTGGCCAGATCAGGATCAAGGCCATTGAGAATGTGGTAGCGCAGTACCATGGCATTGTCAGTAAGGAGTGAGCCAGAGTTAAGACGAGGTAGGAGGCATCTAACAATGATGTTAAAGGTAATTTTTGCCTCAAGGGTTAGGGATGAGTGGGTGAGTTGCTTTGAGGTGTTGTTGGGTGCTTCAGGTAGGAGATATTTGCCTCGGGCTAGGATGATGCAATTTTCTTTTGAGGGGTTTATTTCAGCGGGTGGAACTTGTGTAGGTAAGCCTAGGGAATCTGCAAAATCATTGGAGTTTAGAGAGATTCTAACCCCTTTGACGACAGACTCCAAAGACCAACCATCAGTGTTGTTTTTGGCTTTTAGGTTAATGTAGAAAAGTCGGGTAAGCTCGGGGTAGTAAACAGTCTCAAGGTTAAGAAGGTTCCAGGCTGGGGATTTTTTGAGGAGCTCAATGCAAGGTAACTTCAAAGCTTCAAAGAACTCAACATCTAAAAAATCAGAACAACTAATCTTACGAGTTCGAAACTCGTCTACCCACTTACCAGCAGTCTCAGCATCTTGAAACCAAGAGGAGGGCAAGGATTGATTTACCTGGATATAGGTCGGGGGGTCTGCATTCTTTCTGCGCGCAATTATTGGAGCATCTCTCTTGACAGGCGCTGCAAGACTCTTGACAGTGCCCTTCCTGGTGCGATTGGGGGATGGAGGCTTGACAGGAGCAGGGGCTTTCCGCTTCTTCGGAGAGGGGGAGGAGGAGAAGGAGAGGGAGATTCTTCCTCCTCTTCCTCAGACCCCGAGTCCTCAGCGGACCCCGCATCATCTCCTTCTGGTTCCTCGTCCTCTCCAGATCCCCCTTGCTCCTCTTCTTCTTCTTCCTCAGGCTCCACCTCGGATGGAACCTCTTCGGCTTCGGCTTCCTTCCGAATCCGTTCAGCTTCTTCCTCGACCTGTTTCTTAGCAAGTTTGGCCTCCTCATCAGCCTTTTTCTGCCTCAAGGCCTCCTCCTCGGCTTCCCTGGCAGCATCTCTTTCCAGGGCGGCATCAAGGTCGTCTTCCTCCTCTTCCTCGTCCTCTTCCTCAACCAAGATATTTCTCTTCCCCTTTTGTTTAGCACTCAGGGGTTTCTTAGCAGCGCGCTTCTGAGAGCCTTTGGGAGCCGTGGCCGTGCTCGCCGTAATGGTGCTCTGGACAACGGCTGGGATGATGGCTTGAGTAGCAGGTTCGGGTGTGGGAGAGGTAGGAGTGGCCTGGCGTCCCTTGGGGGTGGCGCCAAGTCTTTTGGGAGTGACAGCTTTCTTGGTTTTGGGTGCCATCGAAGTAGTCGGTTAGGGTTTCTTGAGAGGCGATTGAGAGGTTGAAGATGAAGAAGTGGAAAGGGTTTGGATAATTTCTGAGGTGTGGAGTAATCGGGTACAAGATTTGGTTTAAGTAGAGAGAGAGGGTGACGGATTGATGGGACGGTTGAGAGTTCCAATGGGGGGAGGTAATGATACTTGCCAATTTAAAACCTTCCAAATTCAAATTTCAAATAATTAGGAGGGAGATAACTGAAAAGATTTTGTTCCAAAAAATATCTCCAACGGTTCAAGGATAAAAACGGATTTTTGAAATAATAAAAATAATTGATTAAATATCTAGGAAGATATTAACCAAAAATGTGTGATCCGATATATGTATTCCACTGTTCAGTTTGCAGACCTTGACATAACTCTCAAAGGTCTTGATACTGAGTGGAGTTTTATCTTTCGTAAAGGGAAAGCTCCCCCTACGAAAGTGCATCCTTGTTAAGCATCCCAATCTCTCGTCTAATGAAGGTGAACATGTCCTCTGCCAAAGGCTTAGTAAAGATGTCAGCCCATTGATAATCAGTAGAAATAAAAGATATGGACACATCACCTTTTTCAACATGATCTCTAATGAAATGATGCCTTACATCAATATGTTTGGTCCTTGAATGCTGAACAGGATTCTTAGTGATGGATATGTCACTAGTATTGTCACACTTAATTGGGATACCTTTGAGGTTGATGCCAAGATCTCGCATTTGTTGAGCTATCCAAAGGATTTGGGAGCAACAGGCTCCAGCTGCAATGTATTCGGCTTCTGCAGTGGATAGAGCAACTGAATTTTGCTTCTTTCAGTGCCAACTGATCAAGGATGCTCCTAAGAATTGGCAACATCCTGATGTGCTCTTCCTATCCGCCTTGTAGCCTGCAAAATCTGCATCAGAATATCCAATTAAAGTGAGATCCTTTTGCTTTGGGTACCATAGTCCAAGTTCCTTAGTGCCATTGAGATATCGAAAGATCCTCTTCACAGCCACGAGGTGAGATTCTTTAGGATCAGCTTGAAACCTAGCACACATGCAAACACTAAACATGATGTCAGGTCTACTAGTCGTGAGATATAATACAGATCCAATCATTCCTCGATACTCCTTTTGATTGACACTTATTCCATTTTTGTCTTGATCTAGAGACAATGTCGAGCTCATGGGAGTCTTGGCTGCCTTGGATTGATCCATCTTGAACTTCTTCAAGAGATCCTTAGTGTACTTTCTTTGGTTGACGAAGATCCCTTTCTTGGATTGATGAACTTGTAACCCCAAAAAG
This sequence comes from Persicaria tinctoria, assembly GCA_037127255.1. Classification (NCBI taxonomy): domain Eukaryota; kingdom Viridiplantae; phylum Streptophyta; class Magnoliopsida; order Caryophyllales; family Polygonaceae; genus Persicaria; species Persicaria tinctoria. Next base: position 38,281,721 of record JBANSL010000007.1, read on the forward strand.
AAGTTGAGTTCACCCATCAAGCTCATCTCAAATTCACTGCACATGATGTCAGAAAATTCCTTGCACAAAGATGTGTTAGTAGCACCAAATAATATATCATCAACATAAATTTGGATAACCAAGATGTCCTTTCCTTTGGTCTTGATAAAAAGAGTTTTGTCGATCAACCCCCTTTTAAAATCATTTTCTAAAAGATATTTAGACAAGCGCTCGTACCAAGCTCTTGGGGCTTGTTTCAAACCATAAAGCGCCTTGTCAAATTTGTAAACATGATTGTGGAATTCTGAGCTTTCAAAACCTGGGGGTTGAGCAACATAAACTTCTTCCTCTAAGAAAGCATTAAGAAAAGCACACTTGACATCCATTTGATATAACTTTATGCTCATGAAAGATGCAAATGCTAATAAAATGCGAATTGCTTCAAGCCTGGCTACGGGAGCAAAGGTCTCCTCGTAGTCAATACCATCCTCTTGATTGTAGCCTTGGGCAACAAGTCTTGCCTTGTTCCTCACAATCTTACCATTCTCATCCAGCTTGTTTCGAAATACCCATCGAGTACCAATGATTGATTGATGCTTTGGTCTAGGCTTCAAAGTCCAGACTTTGTTCCTCTCAAATTCATTAAGTTCACTTTGCATAACTATAATCCAGTCTGGCTCGTGAAGTGCCACATTTACCTTCTTAGGCTCAATAAGAGAAACAAACGCGTTAAAAGCACAAAGATCTTTAAGTTTAGAACGAGTTTGAACACTAGAAGTAGGGTCAGAAATGATATCCTTTAATGAGTATGATGAGGAGTATTTGAATTTCCTTTTGCTAGTCTCAGCTCTTTGATTCGTCACACCGTCAAGATTGATTTGTGGTACATCTGACTCCGTTGTCCTGTTAGGTTTAGTTACAGCAGTTTCTGACGTCTCAACACTGTTGGATTGGACACCAAGGACTTTGGATGAATCTTCAACACCTTGGGCCAATTCTTCAGTGTTAAGAATCGGTTCCTGCATGTTCCTTTTCTCTGTGTTCATGGTAGCAGCATCATCACCTTCCTCGTTCTCTTCATGGATATTAAGATCTATATCTGCAACACTTTCACTCAAAGCACCGTCATTGCATTCATAAAAAATAACATGTATACTTTCTTCAACAACCTGGGTCCTTTTATTGAAGATTCTATAAGCTTTGCTACTCGTGGAATAGCCAAGAAATATACCTTCATCACTACGCGCATCAAATTTCCCAAGGTTATCTTTTCCATTGTTATGAACAAAACAAGTACAACCAAAGGGTTTAAAATAAGATATAAGTGGTTTGCGGCCTTTGAAAAGTTCATAAGGAGTTTTCTTTATGATGGAACGAATAAGACAACGATTTAAAATGTAGTTAGTTGTGTTAACAGCTTCAGCCCAATAGGTTTTAGGTAATGCATTTTCTAAAAGCATAGTCCTGGCCATATCCTCTAAGGTGCGGTTCTTGCGTTCCACAACCCCGTTTTGTTGAGGTGTCCTAGGAGCAGAAAAGTTATGGGAGATGCCATATTTAGCACAAAACAAATCAAATTGAAGTTGATCAAACTTCCTACCATGATCACTCCGAATAGACACTATGGGCTCATTTCTTAAAGTTTGCAACTCCTTACAAAGTTTTGAAAACTCAAATAAGGCCTTTGATTTTTCTTTCAAAAATGCAACCCAAGTATATCTAGAAAAATCATCAACAATAACTAGCATGTACTTTTTACCATTGGGAGATTTGACTCGCATAGGACCACATAAATCCATATGTAAAAGTTCAAGAGGTCTAAAAGAACTTACAACCTTTTTGGGTTTGAAGGAGCTACGTGTTTGTTTACCTCGTGTGCATGCATTGCACATGTCAATACCTTTGATGTCCATCTCAGGTAGTCCTCTTACAAGCCCTTTGGACACAAGCTTTTGTAGCGTATGTGGACTCACATGACCGAGTCTCCTGTGCCAGAGCTTTGGATCGTCCGTCAAAGCCTTTAGACAGGTTAAGCTTCCTTGTGCCACTTGATCAGCATTGACGGCGTATATATTGTTGTAACGATATGCAGTCAGAATAACTTCACATGTATCATCTCTGCACACTATACATCTTTTCTTGTTAAATCTTACATTGTTACCACTATCACATAATTGAGAAACGCTAAGCAGATTATACTTTAAACCATTAACAAGATAGACATTTTTAATACTATGGCTGGAATCACTTCCAACACTACCAATACCAACAATGTCGCATTTCCCTTTGTCACCAAGAGTGATTGTTCCCGTGGATTGCTCCTTTAGATCATGAAAGAGAGAACTCTTCCCACTCATATGCCTCGAACATCCACTATCAATAATCCATTTGTGTTCTTTCATCTTGGTGATCTACTGCAAGACAAACATCAACCTTTGTGGCTAGACCAATAAGCAAATCTGGATCCATTGTTGGGGTAAACCATATTTGGTAAAACAATGTCTTTTGGAACCCAAACTTGTGTTATCCGTTCTTTTCTCAAATGAACAGGAAATGTATTACGAATAATATATGGATCCTTTCTTCTATAAGGACAGGTGTCCTTTACATGTCCCTTTCTAGCACAATGGTGACATATAGGAGAGGTTCTGCTTCCTTTAGCCTTTACAAAAGTGGTAATGTGTTGCTTCTTTAAAAACTTTGGATTGTAACCAATACCACTTTTGTTTAGAGAGCTTTGTTGCTCACCCAACATCTTATCGAGAGTGCCTTTGGATTTGGTAAAACTTATGAGGGCTGTCTGTTGGTCTAGAATCTTATTATTCAGGGAGATCTTCTCGTTCTCTAAGTCATGATGCTCATTTATTAGAGAGGAGAGATCTTGCTTGAGTTCAGATTTCTCCGAGTCAAGCGTCTTGACTTTAATGTCAAGACCTGAATAAGAAGCTTCAAGACCTTTGACCCTCATAGATAGATCCTCAATAGTTCTTTCCTGGTCCACAGTTCTCTTAATAAGAATGTTAGTTTGGGCAATAAGCTTCTCTTCATTGGCAATCATATTTGAAAGGAATACCGATAATACCTCTTTTGGACTTTCCATATGTTCTCTTACAATAGCTTCAAGCTTTTCATCGTGGGATCCATCTTCCGAGGCCATAAGACAGATGTTGGCCTTCTCATCATCGGAGTCAGAGTCGGAATCACTCCAAGTAGCCACCATGGCTTTCTTCTTCCATTTGTCACCTTTCTTGGGCTGGCTCTTTGTCTTTTGAGGGCAGTCCTTCACAAGATGATCTGTTTCACCACATTCAAAACAAGACAACGGTTTAGTCTTCTTTCCATACTTGTTGTATTGAGGCTTACCTCGAAACTTTGAAGACTCTGATCCATCCTTGTTGTTGAATTGTTTCTTCATTTTGAGAATTCTAGCAAGGCCTCTTGTGATAAGAGCAAAAGGATCATCCTCATCGTTATCCTCATCTTCGGAATCAGATCCATCCTTGGGCTCATCCTTCTTAGACTTGAGTGCCAAGTTCTTAGTGCTGGTTGGAAGTTCTCCATCGTCTTCATTAAGGATCATCTCATGCGTGATCAGCTTTCCAAGAAGGTCATCAAGGGGTAGAGCGGTGAGGTCCTGGGCTTGCTCTATAGCTTTTACTTTTGGACCCCATTTCTGCTTTGGAAGGCACCTCAGTATCTTCCTTACTTTCTCAACGTTGGTAAAGCTCTTGCCGAGAGAGTCAAGGTTGTTGGTGATTTCTGTGAATCGTGTGAACATGGCCTTGATCGACTCATCAGACTTCATTTTAAAGTTCTCGTACTTTCGAAGGAAGATGCTGATCTAGGTGTCTTTTACTTGGCTCGTTCCTTCATAGGTGACGACCAACTTATCCCAAATCTCTTTAGCTGACCTACAAGAAGAGATACGGTTAAACTCATCAGTGCTAAGACCACAATAAAGTAAGTTAATAGCCCTGTAGTTCTTGGAGATGGTTTCAAGATCTGCTTGGTTGTATTCAGACTCCTTCTTTGCAATTTTGGTGTCATTTGGTCCTTCCTTCTCTGGAATCTTCGGACCATTCTCTATAATGTTCCAAAGCTCTAGATCTTGGTCTATAATGAACATCTTCATCAAAGATCTCCAGTGGACAAAGTTGTTTCCTACAAAGAGTGGCGGTCTGCTTGTGGACCTTCCCTGTGCAAATCCTTCGCTTGCTTCACCAGACATGATCGAAAACTCACAAGATTGTTAGATCAAAAACAGTGAGTAAAGCTCTGATACCAATTGAAGGTTCGATAATATAAAAACAATGTAATAAGAAATACTCTAGAAGGGGGGGTTGAATAGAGTATGCCCGTTTTTCGCATAAAGTCTCAAGACTTTTGGAGCTTGTACCAAAACCTTTGAGATAAACCTGAATCACAAAGTTAAACAGTTCGAACCAAGTGCGGAAATAAGGTAAAGCAATAAGTAAAGAACACGAGTAATTGTTTACGAGGTTCAGCGCACCTTGGCCTACGTCCCCGCCTAGGGTTCTTCCACAACCCTAGGATTCAAAGGCTTTATTGAATGCTTAGCTTAGGATCCTAATAGCTCACCGAGAAGCCTCTCTCCTATACAATTGCAATCTAGTCAACTCACGTTCCCTTGCAGTCCTAGACCAATGTAGAAGAGCCCCACCTCTCTCAGCTATCAAGTTCAATCCTCTAACTCTCGCAAATCAATAGCCTAGTGCAACTTCCCGAGTTGTAAACTCTCGAGTAACACTTGAAATAAATATATCCTATAAGCTCACATTGACTCTCAAAGGCTTTGAAATAAACAACAAACTCTTGAGCGCTTAGCAAAGAGACACTTGGAAGACAGATCGCTTGAATGAATGAAAGCTCGTGTGTAGCACTTGTGTATCTTCTGTCTTCTCCTTCCTTTCCTTTATAAAAGAGCATGGAGCGTGAGGATCTTCACCACCAGATCTCCAACGGCTCCTTCGAATCAGTTTGATCTTCAATCTTCTATTTATGGACACTTTGAACGCCATGATCTATTTTGAACTGATCTCTTCAACATGTATAAGGAAGGATGTAATCTCGAATATACTTCCTGAAATGGTTAGTCATACATATATATATATATAATATAATGGAAGTATATAAAGATAAAATAATATACGAATAATTAAGATAGGTTTTGTATTTCATCAACTATTACTGCTCCAAGGCCTTTGACACAAATATCCTGTCAAAGCCTTTGAAATATCTATTCCGATTTTCATCAAGGGAGGGAGTTATCACGTGTCTTTCGAACATGGATGTGCAAACAAGCCTCCAAGGAGAATAAATTTAGCAAACGCGTGTCTTTCGAACACGGATGTGAAAACAAGCCTCCAAGGAGAATAAATTTAGCAATCGCGTGTCTTTCGAACACAGATGTGCAAACAAGCCTCCAAGGAGAATAAATTTAGCAATCGTGTGTCTTTCGAACACGGATGTGCAAACAAGCCTCCAAGAAGAATAAATTTAGCAATCGTGTGTCTCTCGAGCACAAAATTGCATACAAGCCTCCTCGGAGAATAAAATTAGCATTCTCGTGGCTTTCAAGCATGGAATTGCATATAAACGTCCCCGGAGAATAAGCTCAGCATACGCTCTTATCTACTTAGTAATCTGGAAATACAATAAAAGCGATGTATTCCATTTCCATTCTTTCTTGTTCGCAATTTGGATTTGTTTTATTAGGGTCTTGAATTATTTAACAATCGTGATTGTATGAAAAATAACATACTAGGATAAGCCACGCGAGCTATCTCAACCCGCTCTCTAGGAGGCTCGGCAAAAATAAATCCAGTAAATCACATGTTTCTTCAAACACTGATGCGCAAAAAAGCCTCAAAAAGAAACACAACATGATCATTATATTACATCCAAAACAACATACAACAACGATTAACAGAATAAAGTTCATACAACGACAGTCGAATAACAGGTTAAAAACGAAAATAAAACAACATATTTTGGTCCAACCTCACGAACTCATTCACCCGTTTTTAGAACGATTATCGTATAGCGATTGCTCCTTTCATACTTAAAAATGATCAGAGAAACCCCAACACGGAGCTCGCTATCTTCGGCGAATGCACGCCAACCTTCAGTCAAGAAATAACGACCATGACTGTCACGAAACACCCTCACACGAAACTCTCACCCAGTAAGGGAAACAAAACAAACACGGTCCGTGACCACACGACCATTTCTAGCACCAAAAGATTCCGATAACGGTTGTGAGCATTCAAAAAAAAGTTTTATTAAGAGAAACCCGGGATAACAAGACAAATATTAAAAATATGGAGACTTATCAAAATTTCAAGCCTCTCCTCGGAATTGATGGAACGGATTAAATCGCGACGAATAGGGTTGGGCGAGGTCATCGTTCCCCTTCTGGTCAGAATAACATAAAAGGATGATCGAGACGGATAACCCTCGGCGCTATCGTATATATCAATAAATAAAGCCAATCCAAATTCGAAACAGACACCAACACAAAAAAACAAAAAACCACGTCAATCCAGAAATTGCTAGGATAAGCTGCATGACAAGCAGGTGACAACGATATCAGAAGCACACCTCTGCTACCCTGACAACCCGTGTCGCGTTAGAGAACGGTCATATCCATGCCAGAAACAGACCAAAAACACGAATATCGAAATTATTATACAATATTATTAAACACAGTGACCATTACATGGGGCCCAGCGAAGGTATTACGCAATACTGATTATGTAATTAAGGTTAATAAAAAGTACGCGGCAAGAACATCTACCCTATTACATACTTATCGTGATCTGATGCCTCCATTCATCTTCAAGAACAAGAATCTCAAAGCGATTCCCTCCCACGTGTTTAAAAAATACCATCGATGATCCAACACGAACATCATTATTAATCGCGAACCTGCCCCAACCCTCGGTCATCACCATCGATTGAAGCTATCCTTGGAAACCCCAACACGGAAGTTTTGCCCAGTTGAGGAAACCAAACGAACGTGGTCGGATACAACATGGCTTTACATCGTTTCAAAAGCACATGGGAGAGGTTGCAGAAAAAAAATCATTCATTAAAGATTTGAAACTGAAAAACTGTAAAATACACCAGACATTGAAGTCTTACCAAATGATGGGGCCTTTCCTCTGCTTCAATACAGTGGAAAAAATCTCTCATCTCAGAATTAAGCGACGCCATCTCTTTTTCTACCAAACAAAGGTAATAAACAATCAAAGAGAAGTAGGTGAATGGTTTGCTGCAGATCCCACTCCTTTCTATATCCAAAATAAAGTTGTACAGCCCATAAGAACTGCGAACGACATTTATTACACGCGCCGAACAAGGAAGGGGGACTAAATCGGGATTTCCCAAGATATCCTGCATGAGACACACATGGAAAGAATACATTCAGGATCTAACCAATTCATCTGTACATATCAAATACGAAAACATACATTTATCACGACAAACTTCGAATCAACCCCTACTACACCACTATAAAAATCTATCTTGTTACTACACAAATCATCACCTACAAGCAACAAAATGACGACAAACACAACAACCCCAAATTCAAACAACCCTCTCATCTTTGATATTTACTTAGTAGGCGAGGAGCAATACATACGCATGATGCTTCCGTATTGCTTCATCGAACATTTAAAACCCCAAGTTCCAGAACGAATCTTTTTATCCACTCACATCTTAAAGGATTTCCCTGTTCATATCACAGGAGGCGCTTACAATTCCCATTGGGTGACACGAGGATGGAGAGATTTCATCGAGACTAACGGCCTCGAACTAGAGACATCAATAGTTTTCACCCATCTAGACGAAGCAAGGTTTGAAGTTCATTTTTTGGACAAGCAAGGTTATTACATCGAAGAGGAGATAGATGTCGCTGGATACAATGGTCTAGAAGCAAATGGGTTGTAGTTTATCTTCCTCGATAGATCGCTAGGTAGTAATTTTCTTTCGAATGCAATGAAATGTAATGCGAAATATCAATGAAGAGCCCCAATTCCCCATTACGATTAAGTTTCAGCAGAGATCTCCTTAGTGTCAAGGACGATGTAGATTGTTTATAATTTTACAGGTTTTTCCCTCGCGTCGAATACGCTGGAGATTACCTATTTTTCCGATCAATCTCCTTCGTGTCAATGACACTGGAGATTGTATTTAATATTACAGGTTTCTCCCTCGGGTCGAATACACTGGAGATTACCTATTTTTCTGATCAATCTCCTTCGTGTCAAAGACGCGGGAGATTGTATTTGATTTTACAGGTTTCTCCATCAAGTAGAATACGCTAGAGATTGCCTATTTTATTGATCCATCTCCTTAGTGTAAAGGACGCTGGAGATTGTTTATAATTTTACAGGTTTTTCCCTCGCGTCGAATACGCTGGAGATTACCTATTTTACTGATAAATCTCCTTAGTATAGATTGTTTTATAGGTTCCTTCATCGCATACTCTACGTGAGAGATTACCTGTCATTTAACCAATCCCCTCTACGTAAAAAACGCGGAAGATTGTTTTCAGCTTTATAGATTCCACTATCTCACCAAACACACTGGAAAGTACCTAGGCAAAACACAATCGCGCTGGATTATTTATTACACACCACAACAAAAACACACAGCACATATCGCGATTATGAAATTCCACATCCCCTACTTTTCCGTTCAACATAGAACGGAAAAATCAACATCACCGTTCTGATGAGGACCGTGATTTAAAGCAACAACATCAATGATGCGGATTAAGATGGCCTTCAGTGGGTGAAACAATGATCTTAATCCAGGCGAGCTCTCAAGATCGATTCGATGGCTATTGATGGCAAAGAGTGTCGTCCTCAAGATGAAGAAGAAGGCGCCACCATGAATTGAAGAATAGATATTTTATTTAATTATTATTAGTTTTTAGGATCTTTCCATATTTAGTAACTCCTATGTTAGTTGGAGCTATTTATGGATCGTTTTATTTTTAGTAATACTTATATAGGTGAATATTTATCTTTCCATATTTAGTAACTCCTATATTTAGTAAGTCTAGCCCTTTATATATTTTCCTTGGCCACTAAGTAGGAATATTTATCTACGGTTTATTCATTATTATTATTAGGATTTAATATTTATTTATCTAAGCCAAAACTCTAGCTTTTGCAAAGATAGAATTGGTATGTTTTTTATTTAAACCCTTGTCATCATTCAATAAAATTAGATGGGAAAATTATATTGAAGAAACCTTTTTGGATAAAGAAGTTCTTCAATTCCCCTGTTCTAAAGCTTTTGCATTCCAGTTATTGTTCGATCAATCATCCGATACCAACCCCTAATCCAAACACAATGCCAAACATTCAAGAAGTCACAAATTTGCAGAAAACTGTCGCCATTCAGAACCCAGATCTGTCGTAGAAAAGAGGGAGAACCTTGCAGCGAACTCGGACCCGCCTCTGGTGGCTACCGCGGCACACTGTTGGGCCCGCGACATATCCGACCGCTGGGCGCTGCGCTGCACGCAGCTTCCGTCGCTGCTGCTTCTTTTTGTCGTTGTTGCTGTTTGCTTTTGCTAAATTTTTAAAAGTGTCTTTCCACCATGATAAATTCGAAGCATTAATTGTAATTGCAAGAGCGGGAAAAACTCAAGTTGGTATCAGAGCAAATAGCAACGGTGAAGTCCATCTTTTGTTTTATTTTTGCCGTCGATGTTCTTGATTCTGAGCCCACATGCAAAGGATCGGGAATTCCAAACGCATCAAGTGGTATCAGAGTAAATAGCAACGACGATAGAAGGAAGCAGCAGCGACCGAAGCTGCGTGCAGCGCTCAGACGTTAAGAATGATACCCACGTTAAGGTGAAGGGATACCCACGTTTTAATTCGTTAAGAATGATATGACAACATTTCGACGTCTCAGTAAAATGGGTCTATCAGAGTCCATTGTTGGAACGAAAACGAAAAGATCTACAACTTTGCTGTTGAAGGTTTTGAAATACCCCAAATTATTTTTGGGCTATTTCTTATTTTTATTTAATTAAATAAATCTATATTATATTCAAACTGTAGTATATATATATATCTTGTGAATTTGGTTATTTAATAAATTCACATAAGATATATATTATAAATTAGAATAATGAAATTATTCTAAAGAAAAATAATATATGATGGATTTAATTACATAAATCCTCTTAATACCCTTATTATTTAATATTTAATTTATGTAATTAAATTAAATTAAATAATATTCATCTCGCTAAAGGAGATAAACCTATTTTCTATTTCCATCTTTATCCGATTCTTTTATTTCTTAATCCCTATCTCAATTGATTCTTAATCACGAAAAATAAAAAAAAAACCTATATTTTATCTAACCTAATTCAGCCTTATAGATACACGTAAAATGTTAGGGTTTTCCACAAATCACCGCACCCAGCCTCACCGTCTCTCGTCCTCCTCTCTCAATTCGTCCGAGTGTCGTGACATCCCCACCGCCCAACCACCGATCGCTGGCGACACGAGTCGCGAGCCCCTTTCACAGCCCTCCAAATCACTGCCGAACCCGCCGCAGTGCAGCCTTGCCGGTGAACACCCACGAACAGCAGGCCGAGCCCTCGCTGCATCCGCATCCGATCGCCGCTGCCCATCGCCGCCGATCGATTGCTTTGTCAAGGCCGCCCGAATCGTCTCCGCTTTTGTGCCATCGCCCCTATTTCCGCCGGCCACCACAGCACGATCGCCGGCTCCCGCGTCACCGCCGAAGCCCATGCCGTCGGAGGTGAAGTCCGGTTGAAATCAATCTGAGATTTCAATCTCTTTATAAAAAATGGCAGAAACTCCCCTCTCATTTAGATTATTCTCGTTTTTGGCCCTATGTTAATTATTTATTATGTTAGGTGGCCAATCTTTCTAAATTATTCAATTCTTGCCCGTTTCAGCGATGCTAAGCCATCTCAAAGCACTCACGCCGGATCCCGCTTCCCGATGAATTCATATTGGTATAGATTTTAACTTTATAGAATTAATTCAATTTTAAATTGAGTTAAGTAAAGTTAAGTTTGTAAAATATCAATATTAATGTCCCTTTTTCCGTTTGATTCAATAGGTGTTAAAATCTCATGTTGTTGTCATCAGCTGATCATTGAAGGTTAAGGCAAGTGATTTCGTTCAATGCCTTTTGCATGTTTCGTGATTTTCTTTTGAAGTGCCTTTTTAAATTTTTCCGTGTCGAATGCGGCCCCGTGGCCAATTTCCTTGCCAATTTTGATAAATTGCATAACCGTCTGCTTGATGTAATTTATCTTTTCAATCATAAATTGACATGAGTTAAATTAATGGGCAATTATTAAATAAATTATAGTGATATGCGGATTAAATGTGATTGTTTGTTTATAACACGAGATAAGTAAAGGTTGCTCATTTTCTTCTTCCTAATTGCATGATATTCTGCTTGTTTCTTTCATGAAAATTGATAGTATGTGATATTAAGATCCTTTGAAATATCCGTGCTAGTACGTCCTTGTTGATTTAATGTTTTTATTATGATCACCTAGTATTAAATATTAAAGTTGTTATAATTAATATGTGCATCTCACGTGATGCGGATTGACTTAAAGTCAGTTGCGAGGGTTATCTCGTAGGTTGGGACTAGTGTAAAGCCAAATCTAAATGGTTCCATGGAATATCTAGACTTCAACTGTCTCAGGTCGCAGCCCTAGTTGAGTCTGGACCCGTGTCCCTATTCTATTAGACTTCAAAGTCTCAGGTCGCGGGCCTAGTTGAGTCTGGACCCGTGTCCCTATTAGACTTCAAAGTCTCAGGTCGCAGTCCTAGTTGAGTCTGGACCCGTGTCCCTATTATACTTCAAAGTCTCAGGTCGCAGTCGTAGTTGAGTCTGGACCCGTGTCACTACATTTTATATTGTGTTAAGTACTTATGTACATTATTGTTATTATCGAGATTATTAATAGGTGATCAATTCAGTTATATTATACTTCACTCTTATTCGGGGTATAATTCATTTTCTTATCTTATAATCATCCGAGTCATGTTGCGAATTTTTATCTTTTTATTCAGTTTTCACTATTAAATATTCGTGTCTTTTCCTTAACCTATGACATACCATTTTATGGTCACTCTAAGGTTAAAGTTTGAACATTTTCTCTATCATTTGCTAGTCTTAATTGTACTAACCATCCTATTTATTGGATGGCTGGTGTCCTTCATTCTCACGAAACACCAGACCATATTCCACAGGTCTAGTGCAAGCAGCGGAGCAGGAGAGAGTTGAAGAGCAGGCTATCATTTATTAAATCTTTACACTACAAAGTTTTGGACCTTTAAAGTTTCCGCATTGCTACTTTAAGTTTTAGCTGTTTTGGAGTTATTTATACTTTATGGTTTTAGGTATCTTCCTGTTATTGTGATCGAATGTTTTAAACTAAGAGATTTATTCGAATTCCGCCTATTTTATTTTATTTTGCTTAAATTATCATCTTGTTTATGGGAGCATGGTTGCAGGTCCCTATAAGCCTCAGGTGAATTCAAAGACATTAAAGTCTGCGGATTCACTGTTGCTGTAACGCTCCATTGGGATTTAAAAAGGGGGTGTTACAGAAGGTGGTATCAGAGCTGGGTTTTAAAACAGTTTCATTCGGATTTTAAAATGACTGTCTGATACTCCTACTCAAGCTCCTGCTCCTGCCATAGAGTAAGCTTATATTCTTTATTCTTGTTCTAAATCTTGCTTTCTCGATGTTATCGCTCGAGTACTGATGACTCATCACCCTCCTCGATAGATGCCTAATGTTTGCAAGACCTCAGGACTGCACGTCACGTGTAACCCCCAATGCATTGACCTCACCAACAACTCTGACACTGGGTTTCACTCAAGCATAGAGGTGGAGGTCGTGGGGAAGGTGACAGTGGAGTTATCCAATGGGATTAATTTCCTGGTCAACCCTCCTGAAGGAGTTGCAGCCACAGAATATGGCAAGAAGCTCATCCGCGAGTGGTACAAGGAATATAATAATAATTTGGGAACTCCTCGATTCTATAGCGAGGGAAAGACAGGAAGGGAAAAGAGAGCCATGCTAGCTCCCCTAGATGACAAAAGGAGAAAGTACCTCCAGAACCTCGTCCGAGTGTACGACATGGAGTCATCTCAAGGCCCTAGTGACGAGGAGCCAAAGAAGAGATCCTTTTTGGAAATCCTAGCATATGAGCAAGCATACCAGGCTTTGCAGGCAAAAATAGAGAGATAGAGGCTCCGCATAAGGGAGGCTGAGGAAACATACAAGAATAAGGAGTGGATTGTGGATAAGCTGGAGAAAACTCTGTGATCGTACTAGGGATGAGCTGAAAGAGATGTGTGAGCATGCTGAGTCAAAGAGAGATGCAGGATCACAGAAGCATAGCTCTGAATTAGACAAACACGTCGAGATGTATGTCTTTTCAGAAGATAACAAGGATTAAGATCTCATCAACATCCACAATTAAGAGACTTCCAAATTTATTAGATAGTCGAGCAAACTGTTGAAAGACTCAGATTATAATCTGTGACTATAGATTATTCCTTATTTGTGAAATTCCCTTATAGGGGATAGAGTTCGAGGTAGGAAAATGCTACTCCGCTTCCCCAGCGCGATAAGTGGTGATGAGTACCTTACCGATCATGTTATGCTTCCAATCCTTTCTTAGGACGTCATTCTCAGTATGGATTGGCTTACTCGCCATGTTGCAATCATCGATTGTGGACGGAGAATCGTGACCATTTTGTCGGACGGTAGGGTTGTGTGCGGATTTCGTGAGCGCATCCCCAAGGAGGATGGCCGTGTTATTAATGTAATGCAGGCAACCAAATTGTTACATCAAGGTTGTGCCAGCTTCTTATGCTATCTGCAAAATCAGCCGTCCGAACTGGTCCCCATCTCCGATATTTTTGTAGTTTGGGATTTCCCTGATGTTTTTCCTGATGAGATTCCTGGTTTACCTCCAAAGCGGCTCATTGAGTTCACCATCAAGGACCCAGTGCTTAACCATGGGGTGCTCCCGTGCTGTTTGTGAAGAAGAAATACGGCTCATTTCGTCTGCGTATTGATTATCGGGAGCTGAACAAGGTGACGATCAAGAACAAGTATCCGCTGCCACGCATCGATGACTTGTTAGATCACCTTCAGGGAGAAAAGGTATTCTCCAAGATTGACCTTCGATCTGGTTACCATCAGCTCCGAGTTCGTGATGAGGTTATCCCAAAGACTGCTTTCAGGGCACGCTATGGGCACTATGAGTTCGTGATGATACCCTTTGGCTTAACAAATGCCCCAACAGTATTTATAGATCTGATGAACCATTGTTTTCACCAGTATTTGGATAAGTTCGTCGTAGTCTTCATCGACGACATCTTAATCTACTCGCCAAGTGACGAGGCTCACTCCGAACACTTGAGAACTATGTTGATGACATTGCAAGAGCATCAGTTGTACGCAAAGCTGTCTAAGTGTGACTTTTCGATGAAGCATGTGACTTTCCTAGGACACATCATCTCAGGAAAAAAAAAAGGGGTGATGGTTGACCCCCAAAAGATAGCAACCGTAAAGAGGTGGAATCTGCCAAAGAACGTTAAGGAGAACCGGAGTTTTCTAGGACTAGCAGGTTACTATAAGAGGTTCGTGGAAGGTTTTCCAAATTGGCTCAACCACTGACCTTACTTCTGCATAAATCCCAGAAATTCGTTCGGAATGACAAGTACGAAGTGAGCTTTCAGGAGCTCAAGAAGCGGTTGACCATATCACCTATTTCGGTACTCCCTAAGGATTCAGAAGATTATATGATTTATAGTGATGCTTCCAAGCAAGGTTTGAGTTGTTTATTGATGCAAGATAGGAAGGTGATGGCTTATACATCACGACAGTGGAAGTCATATGAGGAGAAATACCCCAGTGCACGATCTGGAGCTAGCTGCTGTGGTATTTGCTCTAAAAATTTGGCGACATTATTTGTATGGACTTCATTGTTAGATATACACCGACCAAAAAAGCCTCAAGTATGTGCTCACTGAGAAGGAGTTGAACATGAGACAGAGATGCTGGTTAGAGCTCATCAAGGACTTTGACGTTGAGCTTCTCTATCATCCTGGAAAGGCTAATGTCGTAGCCGATGCTTTAAACCGCATATCTCAACACGAGGCTATGATCAGTTGTTTGACAGTAAGTCATGCTCTACAGAAAGGATCTGCTCAAGTTAGAGGTTGAGGTCTGGTTTGAAAGGAACCGAGGACAATTGTGTATGATGGAGCTTCAGTCAGATCTGTTAGCAGAGATAAAAACGAAGCAGACAGAGGATGGGGTGTTACTGCAGATCACCATTGATTTCTTTGAGGGAAAAGCCCCAGGCTTTGTCGTGAGGAAGGATGGATCTCTATGGTTTAGGAAGCGCATCTGTGTCCCCAATGTTCTTGAGATACGACAGACCATCCTTCAGAAAGCTCACGCATCCGGCTATTCGGTGCATCCTGGAGTTAGTAAGATGTATAAGGACCTGAGACAGAACTACTGGTGGTCTGGTATGAAGAATGAAGTGACCGAGCACGTGGCTAGATGCTTGGTATGTCAGTGGGTCAAGATTGAGCACCAGAGACCTGGTGGGAAGCTCCAACCACTTCCAGTACCCACATGGAAGTGGAATTAGATCTCGATATATTTCGTTATGGGGCTCCCTAAGGGTCAAAAGGCAGAAGGATGCCATTTGAGTGATTGTTGATCGACTCACCAAAAATGCACACTTCATTGCTAATCGATCTAACTAGAACCCGACAAAGCTAGCAGAATTGTACCTTCAGCACATAGTTAGCCTTCACGGTATTCTTTCGTCCATTGTCTCTGATCATGATGGACGATTCATCTCAGAGTTCTGGAAGAAGCTACATATGGGACTTGGTACTCAGCTGAATTTCATTACTGGTTTTCACCCTCGGACAGATGGTCAGTTAGAGAGGACCATCCAGACACTGGAGGATATGCTACAAGCCTGTGTCGTGGATAGACCAACAGATTGGGGAAGCAGTTTGAGTCCGATCGAGTTCACCTACAACAACAACTGGCATTCATCCATAAAGATGGCTCATTTTGAAGCTCTCTATGGACAGAAGTTTCGACCGCCAGTATGTTGGGATGATGCGACTGATGCCATTCATATAGGTCCTGAGCTGTTAGAGAAGACGGTTGAAGAAGTTGTGATGATCAGGCAACGGATGTTGACTGCTTAGAGTCGCCAAAAGTCTTATGCCAACCCTAGACGTAGAGAGGTCAACTTTGAGGTGGGTGATAAAGTGCTCCTGAAAGTGTCACCCACGAAGGGAGTCTTCCCGGTTTCGAAAGCGATGGAAGCTGGACCCTCGATATGTCAGGTCATTTGAGATTCTGCGATGTGTAGGCAATTTCGTCTACTGTCTAGTTCTGCCTTCGTTAGCTCGTCTAGTACATGACGTCGTCTATGTACCATTGCTACGGAAGTACGTGCCTGACCCGACCCACATTTTGAGTTATGAGGAGATTGAGGTCCGCCCAATCGGAACCTATAATGCGAAATAAGGACAAGGTCTCAATGGAAGGAACGCCTAAGCAAGGTCTTAAGCTTTGCACCTTAGATGCCATTACCGAGGCTAATAAATAGGAGTAAGCTACACTGAAAAAGTTGTGCAATGTCAAGCTTTTTAGTAATTCCTTTATGCTAGTACATTCTAGCATTTCAATAAAGGGAGTCAATGGACAAGTATTTCCGATAAACTCCATATCTAGCAATCAAAATTCCGGTATTGTTATTATAAGTAGTCAATTTTGGATTCATCCTTACAACCTTACATGTTGAAGTCAAAGTGGGGAATTGGTGTGCGAATTGGTAATATTCTAACGTTGAATACCATATAAGTTTTGCACATTTCCCTACTAATATTCCTTTCATGTTATACAGTCAGCTCCTGTAGGTTGATACTTCTGATTCCATATCAAGTTGGTCAACCCGTGTTTTTTTATAGCTATCGAAAAAGAGTCGGGAAGTGCTCCCTATAGACTCTAGAAGGGCTCCTCTGTTTCACTTCTGTATAAGCAGGAATAATACCCACATGTGAAATCAGTGATTAATTATCGATATGTCATATGTGAGGTCCTTCATGAGGATTAGTAACTTTTTATGTAGGTAGGTTAACCTTTCCTAAATCTTGTTAGTATTAAACGATCATGGGTTATATATCTCATCTCTCATTTCCATGATTGAGCAACCGAACTCTCATTGGTAACAAGCTTGAGAATAGTACTTTTAAATATAGATATACACGATTTATGTTTATGAAGAAGACAAGGACGCAAGGACGCATGTGCTGAAGAACCGGATAATGTTCATGTCGATAAACCAGAAGACGAAGACCCACACTCATCTCATATGGATAAGGCTGGCTAGTTCTGTCACAATGGTTGCCTTCAAAGCCACCCGGGCCATTTGGCAACCTGGAAAAGGAAGTCAAATGAGGCTGAGACGATAGACAATGACAAGCTAGTTAACCATGTTTCTTATGGGATGCAAGTTCACTTACCTCGAGCAACGAGTGTGAATATTAAAATAGGTCTTTCAAAATTTTATTACCCTTATTTTAGATAGTCATAACTATAGAGATACGTTGTTTTCATATGATTAAGAATTTCAAGCTTAGCCATTGAGGAGTTCGGAAAGCAACGAGTTACTTTAGATGTAATTCTCATCGCTCATGTATTCGATAAGTTCATTAAGCGAAGCCCAGGCCGTCGCCGCCGCCGAGCCGCCGCCGAAGCCCACGCCGTCGGAGGTGAAGTCCGGTTGAAATCAATCTGAGATTTCAATCTCTTTATAAAAAATGGCAGAAACTCCCCTCTCATTTAGATTATTCTCGTTTTTGGCCCTAAGTTAATTATTTATTAAGTTAGGTGGCCAATCTTTCTAAACTATTCGATTCTTGCCCGTTTCAGCGACGCTAAGCCATCTCAAAGCACTCACGCCGGATCCCGCTTCCCGATGAATTCATATTGGTATAGATTTTAACTTTATAGAATTAATTCAATTTTAAATTGAGTTAAGTAAAGTTAATTTTGTAAAATATCAATATTAATGTCCCTTTTTCTGTTGGATTCAATAGGTGTTAAAATGTCGTGTTGTTGTCATCAGCTGATCATTGAAGGTTAAGGCAATTGATTTCGTTCAATGCCTTTTGCATGTTTCATGATTTTCTTTTGAAGTGCCTTTTTAAATTTTTCCGTGTCGAATGCGGCCCCGTGGCCAATTTCCTTGCCAATTTCGATAAATTGCATAATCGTCTGCTTGATGTAATTTATCTTTTTAATCATAAATTGACATGAGTTAAATTAATGGGCAATTATTATATAAATTATAGTGATATGCGGATTAAATGTGATTGTTTGTTTATAACACGAGATAAGTAATGGTTGCTCATTTTCTTCTTCCTAATTGCATGATATTCTGCTTGTTTCTTTCATGAAAATTGATAGTATGTGATATTAAGATCCTTTGAAATATCCGTGCTAGTACGTCCTTGTTGATTTAATGTTTTTATTATGATCAGCTAGTATTAAATATTAAAGCTGTTATAATTAATATGTGCATCTCACGTGGTACGGATTGACTTAAAGTGAGTTGCGAGGGTTATCTCGTAGGTTGGGAATAGTGTAAAGCCCAATCTAAAAGGTTCCATGGAATATCTAGACTTCAACAGTCTCAGGTCGCAGCCCTAGTTGAGTCTGGACCCGTGTCCCTATTCTATTAGACTTCAAAGTCTCAGGTCGCAGGCCTAGTTGAGTTTGGACCCGTGCCCCTATTAGACTTCAAAGTCTCAGGTCGCAGTCGTAGTTGAGTCTGGACCCGTGTCCCTATTATACTTCAAAGTCTCAGGTCGCAGTCGTAGTTGAGTTTGGACCCGTGTCACTACATTTTATATTGTGTTAAGTACTTATGTACATTATTGTTATTATCGAGATTATTAATAGGTGATCAATTCAGTTATATTATACTTAACTCTTATTCGGGGTATAATTCATTTTCTTATCTTATAATCAATCGTTATGATCATCCGAGTCATGTTGCGAATTTTTATCTTTTTATTCAGTTTTCACTATTAAATATTCGTGTCTTTTCCTTAACCTATGACATACCGTTTTATGGTCACTCTAAGGTTAAAGTCTGAACATTTTCCCTATCATTTGCTAGTCTTAATTGTACTAACCATCCTATTTATTGGATGGCTGGTGTCCTTCATTCTCATGAAATACCAGACCATATTCCACAGGTCTAGTGCAAGCAGCGGAGCAGGAGAGAGTTGAAGAGCAGGCTGTCATTTATTAAATCTTTACACTACAAAGTTTTCGACCTTTAATGTTTCCGCATTGCTACTTTATGTTTTAGTTGTTTTGGAGTTATTTATACTTTATGGTTTTAGGTATCTTCCTGTTATTGTGATCGAATGTTTTAAACTAAGAGATTTATTCGAATTCTGCCTATTTTATTTTATTTTGCTTAAATTATCATCTTGTTTATGGGAGCATGGTTGCATGTCCCTATAAGCGTTAGGTGAATTCAAAGACATTAAAGTATGCGGATTCACTGGCGCTGTAACGCTCCATTGGGATTTAAAAAGGGGGTGTTACAGGTTTCTCTAGAATCAACCATGAGAATTGACGAAATTCATCATCTTTGCAGTTGTCACTGTTTGGACGAATTTCCATTTGTCTATTTAATTAATTTCGGATTTTTTGTTTAATAATATTAGATTTATTTTATGTAATTAGGAAAATAATAATGTGTGAATAATTATATCTCATCTAGGTATAATTCTTGCCCACCAAGTCGTTAGTTTCTATCCTTGTTAGATTTAGTTTATCTTAGGAAAGAACAATCTATCTTTAGGTATTGTTTTATCTATCTTTATCTACCAAAGCTCTATCTTTGCAAGATAGAATTGGTTCAAGTTTTTCTATTTAAACTCATTGTATTGCTTTGAATTAAATCAGATTGGAAATTATAATTGATGTACCTTTTTAGGATTAAAAAGTTTCCCCAATTCCCCAATCCAAAGACTTTCAATATCCCTTTTGTTCTACTACACTCAGCAATCACCAAATCCATACCCCTCGCCAGTTCAATCAGCAATTGCACAAACATAAACCCAGAATTCGTCGCTAAAAGTCACAGATCCGTCGTTGTTTCCTATCTTCTATCGCTACTACTGGGTTGTTATTTGCTGAATTGTTACAAATCAAGATAAATCAAGGAGCATAAGCAAGATCGCGCTTCTATTTTAGCAATTGGCTGGCCTAGCCAATTGCTATACATCAAGTGGTACAGAGCCGTAGGTTTCGCAAGTTCTTATCTTTTCTTGATGTTATTAACTATTTGATTCAATGGTTTGTGCTATCTGGGGCGATTGGGTTGATGATCCCGATCCATGGGCTGCACAACAACGACGCCGCTGAGAGTTGCAGAGACAAACTTTGCAACAACAACAAGTCGTAGAGAGACAACGAGAGGCTCAAAGGCGCCACCTTTGGCTTCAACGACAAGCGGAGATCGAAGAGGAGAGGCGTCGACAACAACGTCACCGTCATATTTGGCTTCCCTAACAAAGAGAGGCTGAGGAGGCACAACATCAAGCTGAACAAGATGCCCGTAATGCCAGATTGATGGACGAGTTCAAAGAGGACTTGAAGGAATGCTTTCACACGATTTCGACATCAGCCTTCTCCACTATTCCAGCGGCTATAGTTGCCTCAACCGACGATGAGGTAATTGAGCCTAAGGAGCTTTCTATTGATTTCGTTGCCCAGAAAACAGCACAGTGCGCCAAAATTTTCTCACAGATTCCCGTTGACTACGACCTCTGAATTGAGTCAACTCGAGCTTGTTGCGAAGATGACTCGACGACCTTTCCAACGGTTGGTCATAGACTTCCAGACTCTATGGGGAAGGCTTCCGAATCTGATCTGCAATCTTAATGTAATGTTCTGCATGATGATTTGATTGCTTATGACAACAACGATGGGGACGTTGGGGACACTTCTCTTGAGTTAGCTATTGTACCTCTTGAGAATGTTCCTAATGTTCAGAATTCTGAAGTTCATAGGGTTATTGAGCCTATTGACATTGTTCCTTTTGATGGCTCAATGATCCCTATGACAGGTGTTGTTTTTCAGGTTCCTTTGCCTCGAATTCTGCTAGCGTCATCTCAAGTTGATTGTCAAGGAAGTTACTTCCTGATTGCTGCTACTTCCCCACTGCTCTTCAATGACTCGATTTGAGGACGAATCGAAGCTAAGAGGGGGAGAATGATGCGGATCAAGATGGCCTTCTGTGGGTCAAACAATGATCTTGATCCAGGCGAGCTCGCAAGATCGAGTCGAGGGCTATTGATGGCAAAAAGTGTCGTCCTCAAGAGGAAGAAGAAGGGGCCACCATGGATTGAAGAATAGATATTTTATTTAATTATTATTAGTTTTTCGGGATCTTTCCATATTTAGTAACTTCTATATTAGTTGGAGCTATTTATGGAATGTCTTATTTTTAGTAATACTTAATTAGGTGAATAAAATGGAAAAGGAAAGTCTATCCCTTTAGATATTTTCCTTAGCTACTATATGGGAATATTTGTCTAGGATTTATTTATTATTATTATTATTAGGATTTAATATTTATTTATCTAAGCCAAAACTCTATCTTTTGCAATGATAGAATTGGTATGTTTGTTATTTAAACCCTTTTCATCATTGAATAAAATTAGATGGGAAAATTATATTGAAGAAACCTTTTTGGCTAAAGAGGTTCTTCAATTCCCCATCTTAAAGCTTTTGCATTCAAGTTATTGTTCGATCAATCATCCGATACCAACCCCTAATCCAAACACAATCCCAAACATTAAAGAAGTCACAAATCTGTAGAAACCTGTCGCCATTCAGAAAACAGATCCGTCGCAAAAAGATGGGAGAACCTCGCAGCGAACTTGGATCCGCCTCTGTCAGCGACCGCGGAACCCTACTGCGCCCGCGGCACGTCCTAGCGTTGGGCGCTGCGCTGCACGCAGCTTCCGTCGCTGCTGCTTCTTTCTGTCGTGGTTGCTGTTTGCTTTTGCTGAATTTTTTCAAGTGTTTTGCCGTCGCTATTTTTGGCTTTGTCTTTTGTTTTATTTTTCTTACTTGTTCCATCGTGAGAAATTCGAAGCAATAATTGTAATTGATTGTAAACATCGAGAATAGCAATGATAATTGCAAAATCGGGCAAAACTCAAGTTGGTGTTCTTGATTCTGAGCCCACATGTGAAGAATCGGGAATTCCAAACGCATCAATCAAAACAAGAGTGCCCTTTGTACTCAAAGATCAGGCGTGTCCCCATCTGAAGTTCTATAGAAACAAAAAACTCAGGCTACCCTGATGTGAACCAGTAATTGTTAAGACCCAAGAGCTCTACCCTCACCATAAATTCCTCGTATGCTCGCGTCCACAATTGCACAAGGCCAAGCGCCTCGTAACCATAATCACGATACACATGCAACAAAGGCTGAAACAATAGGAAACCCCTCAGAAAGGATCAACTCCTAAGTGAAAATTGGCCTATTCAATAAAAACTCAACAACCTATACAAGTGTCCCTTCACCGCTATATCTCGGGTAAAACCTCTTACGTGAGGAATGGTTGTACCCGGGATATCAACCAGCAATGTAGAAGTCATTATTGACAACAAACCACACTACAAAGCACGAGAATGCTTTCCTCTATATGGTGAAGGAAAGGACACAAACAACAAAGTCCAGCGCAAAGACAACTTATCCACTCCACGAGGTTGGTAAAGATCAACAATTACAACAAAAACTGCGGGATAAGTATGTCCCACATTCAAAACACCAACTGAAGGTTCGATAAAGTATAACAATATAATATAAAGATACTCTAGAAGGGGGGTTGAATAGAGTATGTCAACTTTTCGCAGATAATCTCAAGACTTTTGAAACGCTTGCAAAACACTTTGAGATTAGACATAATTCTTTCCTCTTGGAAAACCTGAATTACAAAAGAGTTATACAATTTGAAACAAGTGCGGAAATATGGTAAAGCAATATGTAAAGGACACAATGAATTGTTTACGAGGTTCGGCACGAACTTGGCCTACGTCCCCACCTAGGGTTCTTCCACAGCCCTAGGATTCAACAGACTTTTATTGATTCACGAGACTTAGGATCCTAATAGCTCACCGAGAAGCTTCTCTCCTATACAATTGCAATCTAGTCAACACACGTTCCCTTGGAGTCCTAGACCAATCTAGAAGAGTCCCACCTCTCTCAGCTATCTAGTACAATCCTCTTACACTTAGTGAATCAATCACCTAGTGTCCACTTCCTGAGTTACAAACTCTCGAGTATAACACTCACTCGAAATATATCATATAAGCTCACTGTGTAACTCTCAAATGCTTTGAAATAAAATAAATGACTCTTAAGAACAACAGGGAGCACACGAAGAAGAAAGATTAGATTGAAGGCTTGAGGGTGAATGAGAGCTTGTGTCAATGAATGTGTATCTGTCTTCCCTTCTTCCTTTTCTTTATATTGAACAAATAGGCTCCTCTTTCAAAGAAGGATCTTCACCAACGGCTAGGGTAGATCATGCTTTGAGATGGAATCTTCATGATCTTCTATTTGGGGAAACTCGGAAGCCATGATTTCCGATTTGATTCTTCTCAACTTCAAGCTTTAAGGAAGCAGATATTTATTTGAAAAACTTGCTGAAATGTTAGTACATAATATCTGGCAATATATTAATAATAGTAGCATATAATAATATCCGTAAATAATAAGCATAAAGTGCAGGTTTTGTGTTTCATCAACACAGTTGTAGCTTCAAGATCTTTGACACAAACTGAGTGTCAAAGCCTTTGAAACTATTCCCGATTTTCATCTAGGGAGTGGAGTTATCAATTGCCCCCTTGACGAAAGACAAAACCTGTATATCCCTGCAACTTAGTCAAGCAAATATATCATAAGCAAAATCGGACTAAGTACCTGCATGGGTTAGACAAATGTTGGATCATATGTTTTTAAAGACGAAGAAAAACATCCAACCAAAAGTAAAACAAAACAAGGTCTTCCAAGACGTTTGGTTCACAGCAGTTTTAAAGTATTAATGTCGAAACCGTCAACAAATCATCTCCCCCTTTTTGCCTTTCAACAAACGGAGGAGGGTAAAACAGTAAACAAAAGTTTTAAAGCAATATCCAAAAACCAGAAGTATTCAGATAGAGGGTTAGGGTATTGTAGGGTAGGGTTTAAGATTCATCTTTAGGAGCACCATCCGTGAACAGCACCCTCAGCTCGTGCAACAGCTTAGACACCTCGCTCATTTCCAGCGAAAACTCTCTATGCAGCGCCTTGATGTCTAGGCGAACGTCCTCCAAGCCCAACTCCAGGTTGTCCATGCGCTCATCAAAGGCAGAGGCAGTGGGAAGAGTTTTTGAGGAAGAGGCAAGACTCCAAGTCCTTTGGGGGACTGAGTGATGCCAATCTTCTCAAAGCTCTTGGAGTCGAATTTACCCATATGATGATGTTGTTCTTTATTTTTGAAATCGTTTTCAGAAGCTTTGAAGATATGGGTCAAAAGGTTGGAAAAGGGGAGGGGTGTTCCTTTTCTGGCTTTGCGGGTGTGAGCCATGGATCCTAGGATTGTATTGGCCAGATCAAGATCATGGCCATTCAAAATTCGGAATAAAAAGACCATAACGTTATCAGTTAGGAGGGAGCCAGAGTTCATTCGGGGTAATAGGCATCCCACAATGATGTTGAAGATGATTTTTTCCTCGAGAGTAAGGGATGAGTGGGTAAGCTGTTTTGTGGTGCTGTTGGACGCTTTAGGGAGCAGGTATTTGGATGGGGCAAGAGCAACGCACTGTTCTTTTGTGGGGGTTTCAAGAGAGGGTGGACAAGGTCTAGGAAGGCCAAGGAGATCAGCGAAGTCAATGGAGTTGAAGGTGATTCTAACTCCCTTGACGACTGATTCCAAAGACCAACCATCAGCATTGTATTTGGCTTTTAGGTTTATGTAAAATAAACGGGTGAGTTGGGGATAGTAAACGGATTCAAGGTTTAGAAGGGTCCAGGCAGAGGTTTGTTTGAGGAGAGAGATGCAAGGTAGGTTCAAAGCTTCCAAAAACTCAAGACCAGTGAAATCAAAACAACATATCTTACGAGTTCTAAACTCATCTACCCACTTTCCATCCATCTCAGCATTTTCAAACCAGGAGGAGGGCAAGGATTGGTTTACCTGGATAAGTGCAGGCGGATCGGCGTTCTTCCTGCGAGCCTTTGTGGGAGCATGCCTCTTGACAGGCTTGTCAAGGCTTCTGAGAGTGCCTTTCCTTGTGCGCTTAAGAGATGAAGGGTTTGCTATAGGGGCTTTGCGCTTCTTTGGATGAGAAGGTGAAGGAACATGTTGTGGCTCCTCTTCCTCTTCACCCTTCAGTAGCGCCAAGGTGTTTGGGTGTGGAGGTCTTTTTGGATTTGGGTGCCATGGATGAGATTCGGCTAAGCTTCCAGAAAAAGTTGAAGAAGGAGTTTAAGAGAGGGTTTAGGTAGTACTTGAGAGGTGAGTAATAGTTAGGGTAAATTGTGTGGTTTATAAAGGGTGAGAAGGGTAAGTTGATGGGACGGGTTTAGGGTTCCAAGGATAGTAATCATCACACTGCCATTTTGAAAATATTTGATTTCCAAAAACAATTCAAATTTCAAACTAACTTGTCACACTTCGATTTGAAGAGGGAGCATCCGAAAATATATTTTCCATAAATAAATAAACTCGGATATAAGACTTTATTGAAAATAAAGTGTGTAATGCATAAAGAAGGTTAAAAAAATCATAAAGACTATATTTGATCAAATATCTAAAAAGATATTAACCAAATATATGATCCGTTATATGTGCTCTACCATTTAGCTCACAAACCTTGAAAAAATTCTCAAAGGTCTTGACACTGAGTAGAATTTATCTTTCGTAAAGGGAAAGCTCCCCCTACGAAAGTGCATCTCTGTTAAGAATTCCAATCTCACGTCTAATAAAGGTGAACCTGTCATCTGCCAAGGGCTTAGTAAAGATGCCAGTCCATTGATAATCACTTGAAATAAAGGATATGGACACATCAAATTTTTCGACATGGTCTCTAATGAAATGATGCCTTACATCAATATGTTTGGTCCTTGAATGCTGAACATGATTCTTTGTGATTGAAATGACACTTGTATTGTCACACTTAATGGGAATGTCTTTGAGATTGATGTCAAGATCTCTCATTTGTTGAGCTATCCAAAGGATTTGGGAGCAACATGCTCCAGCTGCTATATATTCGTCTTTAGTGGTGGATAGAGCAACTGAGTTTTGTTTCTTTGAGTGCCAACTGATCAAGGATGCTCCTAAGAATTGGCAACATCTTGACGTGCCCTTCCTATCCACCTTATAGCCTGCAAAATCTGCATCAGAATATCTAATTAATGTAAACTCTTTTTGCTTTGGGTACCATAAGCCAAGCTCCTTAGTGCCATTGAGATATCGAAAGATCCTCTTCACAGCTACGAGGTGAGATTCTTTAGGGCCTGCTTGAAACCTAGCACACATGCAAACACTAAACATGATGTCAGGCCTACTAGCAGTAAGATATAATAAAGATCCAATCATCCCTCGATACTCCTTTTGATTGACACTCTTTTCGATCTTGTCTTGATCTAGAGACAAGGTTGACCTCATGGGTGTCTTGGCTGCATTGGATTGATCCATCTTGAACTTATTCAAGAGATCATTACTGTACTTGCTTTGGTTGACAAAGATCCCTTTCTTAGATTGATGAACTTGTAATCCCAAGAAGAAGTTGAGCTCTCCCATCAAGCTCATCTCAAATTCACTGCACATAATGTCAGAAAATTCCTTGCACAAAGATGTGTTAGTAGCTCCAAACAATATATCATCAACATATATTTGAATAACAAAAATGTCCCTTCCTATGGTCTTGATAAAAAGAGTCTTGTCGATCAACCCCCTTTTAAAATCATTTTCTAAAAGATATTTTGACAAGCGCTCGTACCAAGCTCTTGGGGCTTGTTTCAAACCATATAGCGCTTTGTCTAGTTTGTAAACATGATTAGGAAATTCCGAACTTTCAAAACCTGGGGGTTGAGCCACATAGACTTCTTCTTCTAAGAAGCCATTAAGAAAAGCACACTTGTCATCCATTTGATATAACTTTATGCTCATAAAAGATGCAAATGCTAATAATATGCGAATGGCTTCAAGCTTGGCTACGGGAGCAAAAGTCTCCTCGTAGTCAATACCTTCATCTTGATTGTAGCCTTGACCAACAAACCTTGCTTTGTTCCTCACGATCTTACCATTCTCATCTAGCTTGTTCTGAAATACCCAACGTGTGTCAATGACTGATTGATGCTTTGGTCTAGGCTTCAAGGTCCAGACTTTGTTCCTTTCAAATTCGTTAAGCTCACTTTGCATGGAAATGATCCAGTCTGGCTCTTGAACGGCCTCATCTACCTTCTTTGGTTCTATAAGAGAGACAAACGCGTGAAAGGCACAAAGATCTTTAAGTTTAGAACGAGTTTGAACACTAGAAGTAGGGTCAGAGATGATATCCTTTAATGAGTGTGATGAGGAGTATTTGAATTTTCTTTTGCTAGTATCATCTCCTTTATTCGTCACGCCAGCAGGATTCATTTGTGGTACATCTGAGTCTGTGGATCTTTTAGGTTCAGTTACAGCAGTTTCTGACGTTTCAACACTTTTGGATTGGTCACCAAGGGCTTTGGACGAATCTTCAACACCTTGGGCCAATTCTTCAGTATTGAGAATCTGTTCCTGCATGTTCCTTTTCACTGTGTTCTTGGTAGCAGCATCATCGCCATCCTCGTTCTCTGTATGGATGTTAAGATCTAAATCTGCAACACTTTCACTCAAAGAACCGTCATTGCATTCATCAAATATAACATGTATACTTTCCTCAACTAACTTGGTCCTTTTGTTGAAGATTCTATATGCTTTGCTACTTGTAGAGTAGCCAAGAAATATACATTCATCACTACGCGCATCAAATTTTCCATGGTTGTCTTCTCCATTGTTATGAACAAAACAAGTACATCCAAAGGGTTTAAAATATGATATAAGTGGTTTGCGGCCTTTGAAAAGTTCATAAGGAGTTTTCTTTAAGATGGAACAAATAAGACAACGATTCAAAATATAGTTAGATGTGTTAATAGCTTCAGCCCAATAGGTTTTAGGTAATGCATTTTCAAAAAGCACAGTCCTGGCCATGTCCTCTAGGGTGCAGTTCTTTCGTTCCACAACCCCATTTTGTTGAGGTGTCCTAGGAGCAGAAATATTATGGGATATGCCATATTTAGCACAAAACAAATCAAACTGAAGTTGATCAAACTCCCTACCATGATCACTTTGAATTGACACTATGGGCTCGTTTCTTAAAGTTTGCAACTCCTTACAAAGTTTTGAAAACTCAAATAAAGCCTCTGATTTTTCTTTTAAAAATGCAAGCCAAGTATATCTAGAAAAATCATCAACAACAACAAGCATTTACTTTTTACCATTGGGAGATTTGACTCGCATAGGACCACTTAAATCCATATGTAAAAGTTCAAGGGGTCTAGAAGAACTTACAACCTTTTTAGGTTTGAAAGAGCTACATGTTTGTTTACCTCGTGTGTATGCTTTGCACATATCAATACATTTGAAGTCCATCTCAGGTATTCCTCTTACAAGCCCTTTGAACAGAAGCTTCTGTAGTGTATGTCGGCTCACATGACCGAGTCTCCTGTGCTAGAGCTTTGGATCGTCCGTCAAAGCCTTTAGACATGTTAAGCTTCCTTGTGCCACTTGCTCAGCGTTGACAACATAGATGTTGTTATAACGATAGATAGTTAGAACTATTTCACATGTATCTTCTCTGCGCACTAGACATCTTTTCTTGTTAAATCCAACATTATTACCACTATCACATAGTTGAGAAACACTAAGCAAATTATACTTCAAACCATTAACAAGATAAACATTTTTAATACTATGGTTAGCATCACTCCCAACACTACCAAAACCAACAATGTCACACTTTCCTTTGTGATCAAGAATGATTGTTCCAGTGGATTGCTTCTGTAGATCATGAAAGGGAGAGCTTTTTCCACTAATATGTCTCGAGCATCCACTATCAATAATCCATTTTTGCTCCTTCACATTGGTCATCTCCTCAAGCTTCTCATCATGGGATTCATCTCCTGAGGTCATAAGACAGATATTGGCCTTCTCATCATCGGAGTCTGTGTCAGAATCGCTCCAAGTTTCCAACATGACTTTCTTTTTCCATCTATCACCTTTCTTGGACTGGCTCTTCATCTTTTGAGGGCAGTCTTTCACAAGATGGTTTGTTTCACCGCATTCAAAATAAGACAAAGGTTTAGTCTTCTTGTCATATTTGTTGTATTGAGACTTACCTCAAAATTTAGAAGACTCTGATCCATCCTTGTTGTTGAATTTCTTCTTCATTTCGAGGATTCGAGAAAGGCCTCTTGTGATAAGAGCAAAAGGATCATCGTCATCCTCATCTTCAGAATCAGACACATCTTTGGCCTCATCCATCTTAAACTTGAGCGCCATGTTCTTAGTGCTTGCTGGGAGATCTTCATCGCCTTCATTGAGAATCATCTCAAGTGTGATCAGCTGCCCAAGCAAGTCATCAAGGGGTAGAGTGGTGAGATCTTGGGCTTCTTCTATAGTTGTCACTTTAGGGCCCCATTTGTCTTTTGGGAGGCACCTCAATATCTTCCTCACTTTCTCAACGTTCTTAAAGGTCTTGCCGAGTAAGTCAAGGTTGTTGGTGATTTCCGTGAACCGTGTGAACGTAGCCTTGATAGACTCATCAGGCTTCATTTAGAAAAGTTCATACTTTCGAAGGAAGATGTTGATCTTGGTGTCCTTCACTTGGCTAGTTTCTTCATAGGTGACAACCAGCTTGTCCCAAATCTCTTTAGCTGACCTACAAGATGAAATACGGTTAAACTCATCAGTGTTAAGACCACAATATAGCAAGTTAATAGCCCTGTAGTTTGTGGAGATGAGTTCAAGATCCGCTTGGATGTATTCAGCCTTGGTTTTTGCAACTTTGGTTCCATTTGGTCCGTCTTTCTCTGGAACTTTCGGACCATTCTCTATAATGTTCCAAAGTTCCAGATCTTGATCTATAATGAACTTTTTCATCAAGGATCTCTAGTGGACAAAGTTGTTTCCTACAAAGACTGGTGGTCTACTGGTAGACCTCCCTTATGCAAATCTTCCGCTTGCTTCACTAGACATGATCAAAACTCACAAGATTATTAGATCAAAAGCAGCGAGTAAAGATATGATACCAATTGAAGGTTCGATAAAGTATAACAAAGTAATATAAAGATACTCTAGAAGGGGTGTTGAATAAAGTATGCCAATTTTTCGCAGATAATCTCAAGACTTTTGAAATGCTTGCAAAACCCTTTGAGATTAGACCTGAATCACAAAAGAGTTCTGACGTAATTCTTTCCTCTTGGAAAACCTGAATCACAAAAGAGTTATACAAATCGAAACAATTGCGGAAATATGCTAAAGCAATATGTAAAGGACGCAATGAATTGTTTACAAGGTTCGGCACGACCTTGGCCTACGTCCCCGCCTAGGGTTCTTCCACAACCCTAGGATTCAACCGGCTTTTATTGATTCACAAGACGTAGGATCCTAATAGCTCACCGAGAAGCCTCTCTCCTATACAATTGCAATCTAGTCAACTCACGTTCCCTTGGTGTCCTAGACCAATATAGAAGAACCCCACCTATCTCAGCTATCTAGTACAATCCTCTTACACTTAGTGAATCAATCGCCTAGTGTCCACTTCTTGAGTTACAAACTCTCGAGTATAACACTCACTCGAAATATATCCTATAAGCTCACTGTGTAACTCTCAAATGCTTTGAAACAAAATCAATGACTCTTAAGAACAATAGAGAGCACACGAAGAAGACAGGTTGGACTTGAAGACTTGAGGGCGAATGACAGCTTGTGTTCAATGAATGTGTATCTGTCTTCCTTTCTTCCTTTTCTTTATATTGAACAAATCGGCGCCTCTTTCAAAGAATGATCTTCACCAACGGCTAGAGCAGATCATGGCTTGAGAGGGAATCTTCACGATCTTCTATTTGGGGAAACTCGAAAGCCATGATTTCCGATTTGATTCTTCTCAACTTCAAGCTTTATGGAAGGAGATATTTAATTGAAAAACTTGTTGAAATGTTAGTGCATAATATCTGGCAATATATTCATAATAGTAGCATATATTAATATCCGCGAAGAATAGACATAAAGTACAGGTTTTGTGTTTCATCATCACAGTTGTAGCTTCAAGACCTTTGACACAAACTGAGTGTCAAAGCCTTTGAAACTATTTCCGATTTTCATCAAGGTAGTGGAGTTATCACCAACAAACGGACAAGCAAACCCAACACACCTAGCGACCCCAAAAACTAGCTTGCGACACGCACCTTCTAGGTTAAGGGCACCTCAAGCTAACTCGAAAGAACAATACTTATCTCCACAAGCGAAAACCTAGTATAAATAAATCCCAATTCCGTAACATTTTCCTACCTAAAAACATAATGCCAAGGTTTGACATGGCTTCTGGTGAAGTTTCTCCACCTAACTTTATCACAAATACTATGCTTTTCCCAAATTCAAAGTTCATCAGAATAATCCTCGGAGAAAGCCACATGCATAAGCTCCCCTTACCTTACATCTTTGTAGAATTCGGGGACGACATACTAAACCAAATCATCCTATGTTCTCCTTTAAACCAAGAATTCCTGGTTTTAGTTGAAAGGGACGAAGGGGATTGGTTCTCACTATCAAAGGGATGGCGATCTTTCGCGATGGCTAACAACATAAGGATAGGAAGTTGCCTTATTTTTGAATACCAAGGAGAGTCACACTTTGACGTCACAATATAACAACCAGGCCTAAAAGAAAACAGAGATGTGCTCCCCGACTACCTATGTTACGAAGAAATATAAATATACATGATATAAGTCGTTTTCTACTTTGCATCGCAACAATTAAAAGTGCTTGTAGCACTTTGGTATGCAATAAATCCGCGAACCCTTATTTTTTGTCATCTCACGATTCATTTCATAAAGCGTTTAATGAAAGGAGATGGGTAAATGTATCGCGAACAAACAAGAGTAATGACAACAGGCTAAACTCTAGGGAAACAAATAAAGAGCATAACCAGAAATACACTAGAGCTAAAGATAAAAGTATTCACAACATCCAAATACCGTGACAAAGCATACCACTTGTCACGGGAAAAAATGTTTCCCATCCGAGGCAAAGTACGAAGCACGACAAAGCATATAGCTCACACCACGGGTGAAAATGTTTTTAAAAAAAACCTGCTGGAGAAGGCTCGAGGACGACAACTTCTTCAAGAGGGGCATTACATGGGAGAGGCAGGCCATATTGGGGGTCTTCAAGCACCATCTCCTCAATGTCATAACTGGGAGGGAACATCCTCACAGAATCCCTAAGCTGGGCAAATTGGTTAAGGCTCTGAATCACCCGCTGTCCACTTTTTGCATAAAGGTATCGAACATCTTGTCATAAAGGATGTCCTGCCTACCTGTCTCAAGATAGTGGCTCAACCAATCCCGACCGTCGTTTACGAAAAAGTTGGTTACCCACCCTTGACCTTCATCGCTCAGCATGAAATCATGAAGTGTGTTCTTGGTAAGAACGACATCTTCACCTGAAGTAAAACACTCTAATTTTCCTCTCACGTTGATAAGCTCTTCGCTTACCTCATCCAGCTCAACCTCGAGGTCCCTAATCCGACCATTCGAGCGCGTTACCTCAAGCTCACACTCGCATCCCATCTCTTGAAGCTTAGAAAGTTCAACTCGCGATACATCTAGCTCGCCTGTCACCGCCTCTGCGTCCATCTCAGATTTTTCCAAAGCCTCTCGTAGACCGTTGATAGTTCTCTCCTGGAGTTCTATGTCTTTAAATTTTTCCACTTTCGCTCGCAAACTCTTGTTCACTTTTCTCAACTCCTTCATGACATCTGACGAGAGGGTTTCTCGACCAAATAAATTTGTAGTCAAGACCCCGCTATAGGATAGTGGAGTCAGGTTCGTCCACAGGAGAGAAGTCAGCGGTTCTAGGTTTAGTGTGTTTTGGGGTTCAGGGATAGCGGGAAAAGGTGGGGAGGTTGTTGTCGACAAAGAATAGAGGGGTCGATGTCGATGGATGGAGAGGGAATGGTGGTTGGTGTCGGGTAGAATATGTGCCGAATAAAAATAATAAAATAAAACAAATGAAGATGCAAACTACCAAGGTTAGGGATCACCACAACAATAAACATATGTGTAGATCATAAATCACATAAATATGCATGCTTTATATCAAATAACTTTCGTTATTAACAAATAGGAATATAGAGGCTTTCGCATAAACCCTAAGTGTTACTACCTTTTCTTAATTAGGATCAACCAACTTTCGCAGGCAAAGCCTAATTACTATCCAAATTTATACTTAATTCACTTTCGCTTCATAATTGCAAATAAGATATTGTCCTCGACTGTCGCAAAGGATGAAGCACATAGGTAGATGATTATAAAGACATATAAATTCATGGATTTATAAATCAAACACACATATCTATGTTGGGATCACCCCAACCCTAGAAGAAGAAAATTAGAAACAAAACATAATAAAAGAAATTAACTTTAACATAAAATAAACTAAAACTTACAAAACCTTCCAAACGTTCCTACTCTCTCGCCTCTCTCGCCTCCTCTCTCTCTCTCTCTCTCTCTCTCTCTCTCTCTCTCTCTCTCTCTCTCCTTCTCTCTCTCTCTCTCCTCCTCCCTCTCCTTGCGCCCGAAGACGGCTTTGCTTGAATGAATGAAAATCAGCCCCCTAAGGCTTTATTTATAGCCTTCTATTCCTTGCTATTCAAGGATAGAATATATCTATCTATATCTAAAAAGCTTAAAAGATAAATAAATGTGATAAAGGAATTAAATCAAAAAGGGAAAAGATAAATCTAAATAGGTAAGTCTTCCTGTTGATAGATTTCCTTCCATGGATAGATGATGATAGATCTTGGTCTACTCGACCTCCTTCGTGCCCAAGGAATCCCAGCTCGACTCAGACGGCCACAAATTTGACAGGCCTAAGGTCGTTATGCCAAATCAAAGTAAATTCCTAAGATGCAAACTATAACAAGTATAGTAGGTAAGTTAGGGTCGAACCCACAGGGAAACAGAATCAATTGTAAAAGCAAGTATTATTACCCAAAAGTAACCGATTCAAGGGGGAGTTTTGTGTGTAAGCAATAGTGACAGAACAAGTTGCAAGTAAAGGTTGTGAATATATGATGGAAAGGTATCACACCAGGTAATTATCCACACAACAATTGAGATGGTTCATCATCGCATTCTATGAGTCTCAAGTTCTAATGTCCAGTAATTGTTCTCAATTCAGATCGTGTAATAGCTTTTAGTCCTACCAGTCCTAAAAGCACTTATCACCAAATTACAAGGTAAAACCTTCACCAAATAATAAAGCAATAGCATTCAAGCATGAATTATAATGAGATAAAAGCGATTCCAACAACCCGTTAAAATAGCTTGCAATCGAATCTCCCTCACAATCTACCACAAGCAACCCGCGTATGGAGATTGTGTTTGCTACAATGAATCTACAATCCCAGACCTGGAATTGGAAACCCTAGCAATATGACTAGTATCGATAAACCTAGGTGATCAATCCAGATAAATCAATAATAAGCAATCAAGCAATAAGCTCAGGAGATCGAAACAATTAACAAAGGACGAACAAGAGTAGAATACTCACAACCAAATCAATCGAAGGCTTCAAAGAACCAAGTGCAACAAAGGAGAGTTAGTTCTCCATAGGGTTTGTGAGATGAACAAAAGGGAAAATACGTCTCTGGAAAATAACCTCATTCTCCTCTACTGCCTTCTCGGCCTATATAACCTAATAAAATCGGGTTTAACATCCCGTACAATTATAATAATAAAATATTAAAACTAATAAGATAGGAAAAGTCGGATAAGAATCCGTCTTCAGAGTCCGACGCGGGCGCGCCAGGTGCAGCGCGGGCGCGTCAGCCTCTTCTTTTCTTCTTCCTTCTGGTGCAGCAGCGCGGCCACTTCCTCCTAGCAGCGTGGGCGCGCCAGTAGCAGCGCGGCCGCGTCACTTTGCAGCGCGGGCACGTCATTGGTTTTTCCCGAAAATTCCGTCTCGAATTAGCTCTTGACGTCAACATGAAAGTTGTAGCTCTCTGAAAGAGCTTTCCAACGCATGGTCATAATAGTCGATCGGACAACCGAGGCCTCCAGAAAGTGCAAAACAAGTTCAGCATGTCTGGCGACGATTTCTGCAGACTTGTTCTTCGTTTAGGTTCGCTTCTTCTTCTCAGGACCTCTTGAGATCTTCATGTAAGCTTCTTCGATCAACTAGACATTCTCATCAAATGCGTTATCAACTCATGTCTTCTCCTCGGATCTACCATTACCTGAAATAATCAATAAAAGCGTGTAGATTCCGACTCCGACAACATAGAGAACTAATATGCAAATCATGCTTAATCCATCCATGAAATGCATCTTAACTAAGCTAAATGCAACCTATTATGCCTACCTAAATGCATGCTATCAAACTCCCCCACACTTAACCTTTGCTTGTCCTCAAGCAATGATAGAATGAACATGAATCAACGCATCCCACAGGAAATCCTTTCAAGTTTCAACCTCATCAAAAAGCAACATCATAGCAGGTGAAAACATAAACCAAGCAAACAAACGTCATAGCATGTATTCCAGTGATCAAAGCTTAGAAGTAGACATTATCCAACCTCACCAGAAATATGTGTTTCACTCATGTGTTTAGGCTTTTAATCTCAACTCAAACCATTCATGCACTAAGCTCATAGACATTGACCACCATATCACCAATTCTCTACCGAAATGTCATTACTTGCGGGACACAATAAAGAAAATAAAATGCAACACTTTTTTTTTTCTTTTTTCTTTGGTTTTCTTTTCTCTTTTTTTTTCTTTTTCTTGTCTTGGTGCTTCCTTACGCGAAGCGCAAACATGGGTGTCATGAATCGCCCCGGTCTATCAACACCTCAACTACTAATATGAAGTCCACTTGAACACCTTTTGACGCAAGTTGCAAACATGGGTGTCATGAATGAACCTGGTTACTCAATGGTCAAGCTTCTTTCCTAGTGGATAGTTTTCAACACCTTTTTGCGCGAATCATACCCATGGGTGTCATGCGTAGACCCGGTTACTCAGTGCATCAACCATTGCCACCTTATTCACTAAATATGCATAAAATAAAAAGACTCAAAATATAAACATAAACTCCGCAAGCAACAAACATGTGCATCGGTCTTCAAAAAGAGATACTGCAGTCAATACCAAGAGGTAGCAACACTAGGCGAGTAATTCACACAATTTAGCAAAAGAATTCAAATAAGGCCAAACATTCTCACATGGTCATGTTTTTAGGACTTCAATCGTACTTTAGCTCAATCATACATGCTCAATTATATTTGCTAGCTCACGTTCCACAAAAATCAAATACAGATAATAATCAAAACATCCAGAACTCCATGGGATTTTTATGAATCATGCTTGAAATTTAAAATAGAGGACAAACTAAGCAAGATGGGTATTTGAATAACACATATGTATGAAATGCATGCTCTATTTTTGGATTTCTGAAATTTTAATTTTTTTTTTTAATACGAAAATAAACAAAGATTAATAAAAATGATTACAGAAATTAAACATGATGCATAAATTTAAATATGATCTCCTATATGCATCTATATATAGAATTCCTCTCCCCCACACTTAAAGTTTTCATTGTCCTCAATGAAACAATAAAGACAACAAAAGTAAACCAAATACAATCAGGGTGAAGGAAAAGAAAAAGGGAAAAGAAAGAAAAACTTACCTCGGGTTGCCTGCCGAGAAGCGCCTTTGTTTCAAGTCTTTGGCTAGACATTTTAGTTGTCCATTTAAGACTCATTCAGACATCGTGAGTGCCCTCAGCAGCAAATCAAACTCTTGTGCACACCATCTAGGTAAGCGGGCACTACATACGAATAAGTTGAAGTCAAAGTACGTCATCAACTCCTCATAAGCCCGAGCATGACTCCCCGCCGCGGGTATGTAGAACCACCAATTCAGTTCCATTGGCGGTATGTCAAAATAATGAGCCCAAGGATCAACATAATCACCGAACTTCTCACCATTGCAAAAGATATCAATTCTTTGCTCAGGAGCCACAGAAATTAGCTTCGGACTTGGTTCCTTGATAGGCGAGCTCGAGACAATCTCATCGAATGAAGGAGACAATAAATCACATGGGATCTCATGCGTCGACTCATGACACTCAATGTCAGGAAGTAGTGTACTCTCCTCTTCATCGCTGAAGAAACTGTCATCGTCTGCGAACATATCCTCCTCCGCCAAAACATTATCATGCTCATAGCTCAAGGGTTTGGGAGGTAGCGGAGTAGACTCAGATGAACTCAATGAGGGAGGAATAGGAAGCACGCAATAACCTTCATCTTCATGACTTTCTGAGCTTCCCATAGGTGTGACAAACAGGTCCTTGCCACTCCCTAGGGTGTTCGTGGTGAGGCTCTCTATCAGGTTAACCACCGGTTGAGACGGTAGTTCACCTGCTTCACAAGTTGGTATCTCATTCCCCACTTGGACCATTTGGTGCACTCGTTCACCCAATTCCGCTATCTGCTGACACAATTGCTCATTCCCCTCATAAGAGGACATGGATAGATCATCCGAAGGTGCGTAAAAGTAATCCATCGGTTGAGGTTCTTGGGCAAATGACACTTCCTGCAAGGCCTGGTGACCCATGTAGCAGATAAGATCCCAAATTCCCATCAAACCTAACCTTGCTAGACTTCCTCCGCTCATATATATAGCACGTGCCTTTGTCTCAGCAGTCATTCCCTCTACAACGCAGACAACCATATCTCGCAAACTATCATGGAAACCCCGCACATTGCGGATGTCCACACACCTCTGCAACCTATCGAGATATAGGTGAAAATCTTCACCTTCGAACTGCGATAATCTCAACATGTTAAACTGTTAGTAGCATATGTGTTGTGAACCGTAAGATAGGTTCACAACAAAAGTTAGTAGCTAAATTAACACACAAGACAAACACACAGGTAATAAGACAAACAAGAACAAAGATAAACCGTTTCCCCGACAGGCCTAAGGTCGTTATGCCAAATCAAAGTAAATTCCTAAGATGCAAACTATAACAAGTATAGTAGGTAAGTTAGGGTCGAACCCACAGGGAAACAGAATCAATTGTAAAAGCAAGTATTATTACCCAAAAGTAACCGATTCAAGGGGGAGTTTTGTGTGTAAGCAATAGTGACAGAACAAGTTGCAAGTAAAGGTTGTGAATATATGATGGAAAGGTATCACACCAGGTAATTATCCACACAACAATTGAGATGGTTCATCATCGCATTCTATGAGTCTCAAGTTCTAATGTCCAGTAATTGTTCTCAATTCAGATCGTGTAATAGCTTTTAGTCCTACCAGTCCTAAAAGCACTTATCACCAAATTACAAGGTAAAACCTTCACCAAATAATAAAGCAATAGCATTCAAGCATGAATTATAATGAGATAAAAGCGATTCCAACAACCCGTTAAAATAGCTTGCAATCGAATCTCCCTCACAATCTACCACAAGCAACCCGCGTATGGAGATTGTGTTTGCTACAATGAATCTACAATCCCAGACCTGGAATTGGAAACCCTAGCAATATGACTAGTATCGATAAACCTAGGTGATCAATCCAGATAAATCAATAATAAGCAATCAAGCAATAAGCTCAGGAGATCGAAACAATTAACAAAGGACGAACAAGAGTAGAATACTCACAACCAAATCAATCGAAGGCTTCAAAGAACCAAGTGCAACAAAGGAGAGTTAGTTCTCCATAGGGTTTGTGAGATGAACAAAAGGGAAAATACGTCTCTGGAAAATAACCTCATTCTCCTCTACTGCCTTCTCGGCCTATATAACCTAATAAAATCGGGTTTAACATCCCGTACAATTATAATAATAAAATATTAAAACTAATAAGATAGGAAAAGTCGGATAAGAATCCGTCTTCAGAGTCCGACGCGGGCGCGCCAGGTGCAGCGCGGGCGCGTCAGCCTCTTCTTTTCTTCTTCCTTCTGGTGCAGCAGCGCGGCCACTTCCTCCTAGCAGCGTGGGCGCGCCAGTAGCAGCGCGGCCGCGTCACTTTGCAGCGCGGGCACGTCATTGGTTTTTCCCGAAAATTCCGTCTCGAATTAGCTCTTGACGTCAACATGAAAGTTGTAGCTCTCTGAAAGAGCTTTCCAACGCATGGTCATAATAGTCGATCGGACAACCGAGGCCTCCAGAAAGTGCAAAACAAGTTCAGCATGTCTGGCGACGATTTCTGCAGACTTGTTCTTCGTTTAGGTTCGCTTCTTCTTCTCAGGACCTCTTGAGATCTTCATGTAAGCTTCTTCGATCAACTAGACATTCTCATCAAATGCGTTATCAACTCATGTCTTCTCCTCGGATCTACCATTACCTGAAATAATCAATAAAAGCGTGTAGATTCCGACTCCGACAACATAGAGAACTAATATGCAAATCATGCTTAATCCATCCATGAAATGCATCTTAACTAAGCTAAATGCAACCTATTATGCCTACCTAAATGCATGCTATCAAACTCCCCCACACTTAACCTTTGCTTGTCCTCAAGCAATGATAGAATGAACATGAATCAACGCATCCCACAGGAAATCCTTTCAAGTTTCAACCTCATCAAAAAGCAACATCATAGCAGGTGAAAACATAAACCAAGCAAACAAACGTCATAGCATGTATTCCAGTGATCAAAGCTTAGAAGTAGACATTATCCAACCTCACCAGAAATATGTGTTTCACTCATGTGTTTAGGCTTTTAATCTCAACTCAAACCATTCATGCACTAAGCTCATAGACATTGACCACCATATCACCAATTCTCTACCGAAATGTCATTACTTGCGGGACACAATAAAGAAAATAAAATGCAACACTTTTTTTTTTCTTTTTTCTTTGGTTTTCTTTTCTCTTTTTTTTTCTTTTTCTTGTCTTGGTGCTTCCTTACGCGAAGCGCAAACATGGGTGTCATGAATCGCCCCGGTCTATCAACACCTCAACTACTAATATGAAGTCCACTTGAACACCTTTTGACGCAAGTTGCAAACATGGGTGTCATGAATGAACCTGGTTACTCAATGGTCAAGCTTCTTTCCTAGTGGATAGTTTTCAACACCTTTTTGCGCGAATCATACCCATGGGTGTCATGCGTAGACCCGGTTACTCAGTGCATCAACCATTGCCACCTTATTCACTAAATATGCATAAAATAAAAAGACTCAAAATATAAACATAAACTCCGCAAGCAACAAACATGTGCATCGGTCTTCAAAAAGAGATACTGCAGTCAATACCAAGAGGTAGCAACACTAGGCGAGTAATTCACACAATTTAGCAAAAGAATTCAAATAAGGCCAAACATTCTCACATGGTCATGTTTTTAGGACTTCAATCGTACTTTAGCTCAATCATACATGCTCAATTATATTTGCTAGCTCACGTTCCACAAAAATCAAATACAGATAATAATCAAAACATCCAGAACTCCATGGGATTTTTATGAATCATGCTTGAAATTTAAAATAGAGGACAAACTAAGCAAGATGGGTATTTGAATAACACATATGTATGAAATGCATGCTCTATTTTTGGATTTCTGAAATTTTAATTTTTTTTTTTAATACGAAAATAAACAAAGATTAATAAAAATGATTACAGAAATTAAACATGATGCATAAATTTAAATATGATCTCCTATATGCATCTATATATAGAATTCCTCTCCCCCACACTTAAAGTTTTCATTGTCCTCAATGAAACAATAAAGACAACAAAAGTAAACCAAATACAATCAGGGTGAAGGAAAAGAAAAAGGGAAAAGAAAGAAAAACTTACCTCGGGTTGCCTGCCGAGAAGCGCCTTTGTTTCAAGTCTTTGGCTAGACATTTTAGTTGTCCATTTAAGACTCATTCAGACATCGTGAGTGCCCTCAGCAGCAAATCAAACTCTTGTGCACACCATCTAGGTAAGCGGGCACTACATACGAATAAGTTGAAGTCAAAGTACGTCATCAACTCCTCATAAGCCCGAGCATGACTCCCCGCCGCGGGTATGTAGAACCACCAATTCAGTTCCATTGGCGGTATGTCAAAATAATGAGCCCAAGGATCAACATAATCACCGAACTTCTCACCATTGCAAAAGATATCAATTCTTTGCTCAGGAGCCACAGAAATTAGCTTCGGACTTGGTTCCTTGATAGGCGAGCTCGAGACAATCTCATCGAATGAAGGAGACAATAAATCACATGGGATCTCATGCGTCGACTCATGACACTCAATGTCAGGAAGTAGTGTACTCTCCTCTTCATCGCTGAAGAAACTGTCATCGTCTGCGAACATATCCTCCTCCGCCAAAACATTATCATGCTCATAGCTCAAGGGTTTGGGAGGTAGCGGAGTAGACTCAGATGAACTCAATGAGGGAGGAATAGGAAGCACGCAATAACCTTCATCTTCATGACTTTCTGAGCTTCCCATAGGTGTGACAAACAGGTCCTTGCCACTCCCTAGGGTGTTCGTGGTGAGGCTCTCTATCAGGTTAACCACCGGTTGAGACGGTAGTTCACCTGCTTCACAAGTTGGTATCTCATTCCCCACTTGGACCATTTGGTGCACTCGTTCACCCAATTCCGCTATCTGCTGACACAATTGCTCATTCCCCTCATAAGAGGACATGGATAGATCATCCGAAGGTGCGTAAAAGTAATCCATCGGTTGAGGTTCTTGGGCAAATGACACTTCCTGCAAGGCCTGGTGACCCATGTAGCAGATAAGATCCCAAATTCCCATCAAACCTAACCTTGCTAGACTTCCTCCGCTCATATATATAGCACGTGCCTTTGTCTCAGCAGTCATTCCCTCTACAACGCAGACAACCATATCTCGCAAACTATCATGGAAACCCCGCACATTGCGGATGTCCACACACCTCTGCAACCTATCGAGATATAGGTGAAAATCTTCACCTTCGAACTGCGATAATCTCAACATGTTAAACTGTTAGTAGCATATGTGTTGTGAACCGTAAGATAGGTTCACAACAAAAGTTAGTAGCTAAATTAACACACAAGACAAACACACAGGTAATAAGACAAACAAGAACAAAGATAAACCGTTTCCCCGACAGGCCTAAGGTCGTTATGCCAAATCAAAGTAAATTCCTAAGATGCAAACTATAACAAGTATAGTAGGTAAGTTAGGGTCGAACCCACAGGGAAACAGAATCAATTGTAAAAGCAAGTATTATTACCCAAAAGTAACCGATTCAAGGGGGAGTTTTGTGTGTAAGCAATAGTGACAGAACAAGTTGCAAGTAAAGGTTGTGAATATATGATGGAAAGGTATCACACCAGGTAATTATCCACACAACAATTGAGATGGTTCATCATCGCATTCTATGAGTCTCAAGTTCTAATGTCCAGTAATTGTTCTCAATTCAGATCGTGTAATAGCTTTTAGTCCTACCAGTCCTAAAAGCACTTATCACCAAATTACAAGGTAAAACCTTCACCAAATAATAAAGCAATAGCATTCAAGCATGAATTATAATGAGATAAAAGCGATTCCAACAACCCGTTAAAATAGCTTGCAATCGAATCTCCCTCACAATCTACCACAAGCAACCCGCGTATGGAGATTGTGTTTGCTACAATGAATCTACAATCCCAGACCTGGAATTGGAAACCCTAGCAATATGACTAGTATCGATAAACCTAGGTGATCAATCCAGATAAATCAATAATAAGCAATCAAGCAATAAGCTCAGGAGATCGAAACAATTAACAAAGGACGAACAAGAGTAGAATACTCACAACCAAATCAATCGAAGGCTTCAAAGAACCAAGTGCAACAAAGGAGAGTTAGTTCTCCATAGGGTTTGTGAGATGAACAAAAGGGAAAATACGTCTCTGGAAAATAACCTCATTCTCCTCTACTGCCTTCTCGGCCTATATAACCTAATAAAATCGGGTTTAACATCCCGTACAATTATAATAATAAAATATTAAAACTAATAAGATAGGAAAAGTCGGATAAGAATCCGTCTTCAGAGTCCGACGCGGGCGCGCCAGGTGCAGCGCGGGCGCGTCAGCCTCTTCTTTTCTTCTTCCTTCTGGTGCAGCAGCGCGGCCACTTCCTCCTAGCAGCGTGGGCGCGCCAGTAGCAGCGCGGCCGCGTCACTTTGCAGCGCGGGCACGTCATTGGTTTTTCCCGAAAATTCCGTCTCGAATTAGCTCTCGACGTCAACATGAAAGTTGTAGCTCTCTGAAAGAGCTTTCCAACGCATGGTCATAATAGTCGATCGGACAACCGAGGCCTCCAGAAAGTGCAAAACAAGTTCAGCATGTCTGGCGACGATTTCTGCAGACTTGTTCTTCGTTTAGGTTCGCTTCTTCTTCTCAGGACCTCTTGAGATCTTCATGTAAGCTTCTTCGATCAACTAGACATTCTCATCAAATGCGTTATCAACTCATGTCTTCTCCTCGGATCTACCATTACCTGAAATAATCAATAAAAGCGTGTAGATTCCGACTCCGACAACATAGAGAACTAATATGCAAATCATGCTTAATCCATCCATGAAATGCAACTTAACTAAGCTAAATGCAACCTATTATGCCTACCTAAATGCATGCTATCAGCTCAACCGCGTAACGCGTTTTCGGACTTTGCTCGTCGATCTCGACAAGGATCTTGTCGATCTCGAGTAGCCCTCCTCTTTCTCGAGTAGGATGGTTGGTCGACTCGGCGTCTCGGCTAGCTAGTGCTCGATGTGACTCGGACATGACTCACATGTCTAGTCGATCTCGAGTAGCCTTCCTCTGTCTCGAGTAGGATTGGCTCATCGACTAGGTCTTCCCGGGTGGCTCTGCTCGACCGGCTCGGATCTGGACTCGGGGCTCGTCGATCTCGACTAGATCTCTTCGAGATCGAGTAGAGTTGGCTCGGCTTCTCGACAGCT
This sequence comes from Persicaria tinctoria, assembly GCA_037127255.1. Taxonomy (NCBI): domain Eukaryota; kingdom Viridiplantae; phylum Streptophyta; class Magnoliopsida; order Caryophyllales; family Polygonaceae; genus Persicaria; species Persicaria tinctoria. Next base: position 38,326,127 of record JBANSL010000007.1, read on the forward strand.
CGTCGACTCCGGACATGGCGTCGAAGTGTCGTCGATCTCGACTAGGTGGTACTCAAGATCGAGTAAGGTTCCGGGAGTCGGGTCGTCTTTGACTCAGTGTCCTCGATCAGCTCTGCTCGACCAGGTGTTCTCGACCAGCCCTCGTCGAGATCGAGTACGGTGTACTCGAGATCGAGTAGAGTTCTCTCAGCTTTCTGCTCTGTTCTTGAAACGCAGTTTCCCGAGTCCTCGTTCGTCGGATTGACGCATATGACCATGCGTTGGGAAGCTGTTTTCGAGGGCTACAGCTCTGATGAAGACATCCATCCTCTTATCATGGCTTTTGTGATGCATATTATGGCTTTTGTGATGCATAAGCATGGGTAAGCCTAGGATTATAACAATATGAGCATTATATGGAAATATAAAGTCCTCCATCCTCTTATCACGCAACATGTCAAAAGCAACTTCAAATTTTACCTCCTTTCATGGTTTTCAATAAAATAATGCACTTCATTGTGACTTCCCTTTACTAGTCAATTTCATGCTATATCTCTAATGAATCCAATTTTGCATCGTCGAGTTCAATTAAAGCTTCCCTGACATGAATGAAAATTTTTCAATGGGGGTCATTTTTCAAACTTTGGAAAACATGCATATAAGCACATAAATCAATAATGAATTCCAAAATAGCCATGTAGCAATTCAAAGAAATAAATTCTAAATATGCACAAATAATGTCAAATATGACAAATATGCACAAAGTAAACCCTTCCCCCACCCCATACTTAAACATTACAGTGTCCTCACTGTATAAAACAATGGTAAAGAAAGAAACTCACTAGACAGGTGTGCAAGGCTTCATAATTTCGAATGGAAGCACCTCCTGGACCGAGTATGAATATTGCTTGGTTCTATCCATGGGCCTGAAAAGTATGGAAGACATATACCCACAAAAGAAAAAACAAAAACCAAAAAATGTTCAAAACCAAAAACAAGCAAAAAAACATTGTCCCAAAAAATGTCCTAAAAAAAGTCTATGTACAAGCTCTAGATTTTATAGTCGCTAGGCCGACTTTCCATTTAGCATTAGCCTGGCTCATCTTTGTCCAAAGGTATAGGTGGATCTGGTGGTTCTTCCGGTGGTAGAAAGCGTGGGATGTCATCTGGAGGCATCATGTGAAGAAGCTTAAACCTCCCCGAGTGAACGCTCCATGGCTTCACCCATTCATCTTCCCGGGCTTCAGTTGGCATGCATAAAGGAAGATATAATAAAAATATACATACCTCATCATCATACTTCTTCCGATTCATAGGTTGACTTGGTTGCGCGTCTCCACCACAGCAAAACGGTGGAGTGGGAAGAGATATTTCCACCTCATCATGCGGAGCTTCATGCCACTTTACTAGGACCCCATACTTGAATATGAACATCGGTTGCTCAAAATCATCGGGGATAGCCTTCACCTTGTAAGGTAAAAGCGATCTTGGAATGCCCTGGTCAACAATGTCCAACTTCTTCTCTTCTAGTGCTATTTCGCCTTGGGATCCTTCATATGATTCATCAACAATAGGTAGCAAAGTAGGAATAAAATTTGAGGAAGGATATACCTGATTGTCGATATTAAGTGGGTCAATTGGCTCGTCGAGAAGAGGGCATGGTCCTTTAGACTGAATGGAAGCCTCAAGCCTTCGGATTTCGTCTTCCAGCTGAGCTATTTCCCTTAATTGTGACTCCTATACTGCGATCCTATTTCTCCGTCTCAAATCTTGATACCATTCTTCCCATGCAGGATTCCCTTCGACAAAGTCTTCCATCTTTGTACCTAAGCTTTGAAATTACAATCAAGAACACAAATTAGTGGCAAAAGTTTGGCACCTAGTTGGTACCGGTAAGGTAGGTGGTGGTAGGGTATATGATAGGGTAAGAAAAAGGAATGGGCTTTTCTGAACCTTAAACACAATTAAACTAGGCGCGATTGATATCTCCCCGGCAACGGCGCCAATTTGACGAGATGGTTTATCGACCAAATAAACTTGTAGTCAAGACCTCGCTATAGGATAGTGGAGTCAGGTTCGTCCTCAGGAGAGAAGTCAGCGGTTCTAGGTTTAGTGTGTTTTGGGGTTCAGGGATAGCGGGAAAAGGTGGGGAGGTTGTTGTCAACGAAGAATAGAGGGGTCGATGTCGAGGGATAGAGAGGGAATGGTGGTTGCTGTCGGGTAGAATATGTGCCGAATAAAAATAATAAAATAAAACAAATGAAGATGCAAACTTCCAAGGTTAGGGTTCACCACAACAATAAACATATGTGTAGATCATAAATCACATAAATATGCATGCTTTATATCAAATAACTTTCGTTATTAACAAATAGGAATATAGAGGCTTTCGCATAAACCCTAAGTGTTACTACCTTTTCTTAATTAGGATCAACCAACTTTCGCAGGCAAAGCCTAATTACTATCCAAATTTATAATTAATTCACTTTCGCTTCATAATTGCAAATAAGATATTGTCCTCGACTGTCGCAAAGGATTAAGCACATAGGTAGATGATTATAAAGACATATAAATTCATGGATTTATAAATCAAACACACATATCTATGTTGGGATCACCCCAACCCTAGAAGAAGAAAATTAGAAACAAAACATAATAAAAGAAATTAACTTTAACATAAAATAAACTAAAACATACAAAACCTTCCAAACATTCCTCCTCTCTCTCCTCTCTCGCCTCCTCTCTCTCTCTCTCTCTCTCTCTCTCTCTCTCTCTCTCTCTCTCTCTCTCTCTCTCTCTCTCTCTCTCTCTCCTCTCTCTCTCTCTCTCTCTCTCCTCCCTCTCCTTGCGCCCGAAGACGGCTTTGCTTGAATGAATGAAAATCAGCCCGTAAGGCTTTATTTATAGCCTTCTATTCCTTGTTATTCAAGGATAGAATATATCTATCTATATCTAAAAAGCTTAAAAGATAAATAAATGTGATAAATGAATTAAATCAAAAAGGGAAAAGATAAATCTAAATAGGTAAGTCTTTATGTTGATAGATTTCCTTCCATGGATAGATGATGATAGATCTTGGTCTACTCGACCTCCTTCGTGCCCAAGGAATCCCAGCTCGACTCGGACGGCTCAACCGTGTAACGCGTTTTCGGACTTTGCTCGTCGATCTCGACAAGGGTCTTGTCGATCTCGAGTAGCCCTCCTCTGTCTCGAGTAGGATGGTTGCTCGACTCGGCGTCTCGACTAGCTAGTGCTCGATGTGACTCGGACATAACTCACATGTCTAGTCGATCTCGAGTAGCCTTCCTCTATCTCGAGTAGGATTGGCTCATCGACTAGGTCTTCCCGGGTGGCTCTGCTCGACCGGCTCGGATCTGGACTCGGGGCTCATCGATCTCGACTAGATCTCCTCGAGATCGAGTAGAGTTGGCTCGGCTTCTCGACAGCTCGTCGACTCCGGACATGGCGTCGAAGTGTCGTCGATCTCGACTAGGTGGTACTCGAGATCGAGTAGGGTTCCGGGAGTCGGGTCGTCTCTGACTCAGTGTCCTCGATCAGCTCTGCTCGACCAGGTGTTCTCGACCAACCCTCGTTGAGATCGAGTACGGTGTACTCGAGATCGAGTAGAGTTCTCTCAGCTTTCGGCTCTGTTCTTGAAACGCACATTCCCGAGACCTCGTTCGTCGGATTGACGCATATGACCATGCGTTGGAAAGATCTTTTCGAGGGCTACAACTTTCATGAAGACATCAAAGCTTGATTACAAATGATGAATACCGAAAAATGGCATTTTCTCCAGCTTCACCATTCTTAGCTTCTGCATGAGTTTCCTTTAAGCTCCAAAGTGCGTCCGATTTCTGCGAAATATAACCAAATCTTGTGTAGACCTCCATATATCGCAAATAAGTGTAAACTACACAGATTTTGTATTATTCTAACCCAAATGCATGCAATGTATGCAGAAATCGATATTAAAATAAGTGTAAACCATGGCAAATTAGGCTTACGACAACATCATCGTATTTCCTCAAGCACTCGACCACCTCGGACCATTTCAAATAACCCTATGATGGTATACAGAGGATAATAAGTATGCATGCAAAATAAAAGAAGTGGAAAATAATAAATCACGAAGAGAATTACCCATCCCCCGATTTTCTGACCTTGTTCCTGCAACTCTTCATCTGTCAAATGATGAAGGAACTCCCTCTAAACCGTACAGCTCCTTCCGGGGATCACCAGCTTCTTGATGATGAGTGGAGAAAACCCAGGTTGCCTATATGCAACCATAGAAATCCCCGATGGGGTGATTGGCTCATTACTTAGAAGTCAAGGGTTGAGTCAAAGGGTATGTCGTCCGCCGATGAACTTTGCCTATCTTCAGTAGGCTCTTTCCCTTTTGTACTCTTCGTTGCGAGGGGGGGTCACGAGAAACAATCTGTTGCCGACTATCGCCCGCCTGTGGAGTGATAACGAGAGGAGTTTTGGCTGCACCTTTCTTCACAACCATGGCAGAAAGCTTCTCCTTATCAATCAACATATCTTCAAAAGAATTAGGGAAAAGGTCAATCAAAGAAAGTCACGATTAAAATAATAAGAAAACATAAACACCTAGGCACCAACCCTGACGGTGCGGAAGAATGAGCCCAACCATCTCTTAGTGGGCCGGAGTCACATCTTTCTTATAGCCCCGCTTCAAGGAGGCCCCCTCCCCCCTGCTAAACGCGGCCCTTCATCTATCCATCACGATACTTTTATTCTTAGGGGGATGGGCATGGGAACCAGCTGTAATCACAAAGTTTAAAAACGTCTTGGTAGGGTCGCGAACAAGAAACCATTTCTTCCTCCACCCTGAGCTACTTGATAACCTTTCAATTATAATCCCTGATATGGAAGCAGACACCAATCCCTCGCTATGTCTCAAAGAAATGACTTAAAAGAGGTGATCCAACGTTGGTGTCTATTTGATAACGTCACACCGCATAACGTAAGCCACGAGATACATCCACACGTTGAAAGCAAGCTTAGTAGGACAAGAATTTATCAGCTCCAAGAGTTCAGAATAGAGCCAGGGTAAAGGAAGGCGGAACCTCTGAAGGAGGCTTCAGAGATGGACGACCACGTGATCTTGATACGCGTTCAGACATCCCCCATTTCTAGTAGCCAAGCCTATCTCTACCACAACCGCCCAAGGGTACGTAAATCTAAGCTATCATCTCGAAGTGATTAGCTTCGAGGATTGATCTTTCTCCTAGGGTTTCAGTGACAGTAGGAGCCTCGCGCCCCTTGAAAACCATAGGAAAGGGTGGGGGAGCTGCAGGGACGTAACCTTTACAAAAGCTACAATTGTCCACCTCTGTGTGCTTGTAAGGAAGCACAACGAAATCACTAGGGACCACGCGAACCGATTTCTTTCTCCCTTTGTGTACGCGAGACAACTCGCCTTTCCTTATTTCGTTTATAGACTCTAAGGTGTGGCAATGCTCGGGATCATCCCTCGTTAAAGGACGGTTCATTGACCTAACCATTTTTTGCCGCTTCGCACGCTGTGCAACCACAGGTTTAGCCTTCTTTCCCTTCACCTCGCGTGACTTTTTCTTCTGCAGGGGAGTAGCAGGAGATGCTGTAGATTCCGAATTGACATGTATTGGAGTTTATGTCCTTGTTCGCGAGGAGCTAACCTCCTCGGGTTCATAACCCATACTTCGGTTTTGGCTATCACTTTTATTCGACATCTTAAGTTATTTTAAGAAGAAAACCCCCTGAAAAGACGCAAGGAAAGAAAAATCAACAAAGGGAAATGACCTTTTCAGTATCGGGATTGAACAAATTTGGTGCCAAAATACCCTTCCTAGGTTTGTGTTGGCGCCTTACGCGCCCCTCGAGAGAGCATTGAAAAGACATGTCCCTCCAAAGGGTGACGGTTAAAAGCTGTCTTTTCGTCTCCTCCATAAAGTTTCTTGGTTTTCGAGAAACCACCTCTAAAAAGTAAAAATGGAGGGGGGGCAAAAAGCTTCATCCACCGACAACCGTCGAAAAGTCCTCGAGAATCCCAAAAAAGACACTACCCTCCCCCCCCCCCCCCAACGCCACCATGCCACCACTAGGTGACCTAAAATACTCCCGTACGAATCAACCGCAAACCAAGGAAAGAGAAAGAAGAAAAGAAGGAACGAGACACCGGGGAAACACTCCGATCTCGGCCCCATGACCACCATGCCCCTCAACAGAGGAGGGCGGTGCCACCACCAAGGGTTTCTGTCCTCTACCCTAAGAAGCCTAAATACGAGTAGGAATCTAGAAATTAAGCGAAACATAAAGACAATCAGGGAGTCGAAGAAAGGGGAAGCTAGAAAAACACCGGCAAGCAAGAGAGAACTGAGAAATGGGCCACCACCTAACTCCGGTATCGTCTTTCTGGAAGCAAAACCCTTCAGGCTCTCTCTCTTCTCTATCTCTCTCTGTCTCTATCTCATTTCTGTCTTTGGAATTGTAAAATGAAACGACCAGTGATGAAATCCTCACTTATAGATCTCCGTGGAGTCACCCTCACCAAATGGGCAAAATGCGCATCAAGCCCAATCCAAGCACATCCGAGAATAAGTTTTTTTTTTACCAGGAAGCATCCTTTTATATCGAAACCTAATTGCGGGGGCTACATCGCTCGCGATCTGGTTACGGGGAGATATGACGATGCCATGGAAAATAGACCTATTAATTAACAAGGATATGACGTCATAAATAGACAGCCCAACGCAAAAGACATCTGGCCATCTACCAGATTCATCGCGAGTAGAATGTTTGGTCAAACCCCGACCCAACTTTACACCCTACATTTTCTTAGTCTAATAGCATTGTGTCAACAGGTAAGCATACATCTCATTAGCAGGGCCCACTGATACCTCGTGGCCCTTTAGGGCAAAGGCGAGCAGCTCGCTTGTCAAGCACCTCTCCGCTAAAGTTGCCACGTGCAGATACCTAGACACCTAGGACGAGGGCATGTATCACACGTGTCCCCTGTTAACCCACGAGGTTGCCAGCGAGGTGCTCCCTTGGCCTCCCTATAAATACCCCCATCCGACCTCCTAGAAAAGGATCCGATTTTAGGAGAGAAGGAGAAGAGCTCTGAATATCTCCCCGACTTAAAACCCCCAGAGTTGAGTTCTTAAGGTCTTTGATCGGAGAAGAACGTTCTTGGGATAAGAACATCATCTAACTTCCTCTAAAGACGACGATTGAACAGTAAATCATCTCCTTGCAAGCCGAAAGTATTACCTCAATCACTTGGACCAATAAGCACATAATCTGGTCGCCACCCTTCTTCACTAGGGCTTGCAAGTAAATTAGGACATTTTGTCGTCATCCCGATGTAATAAGTATGGATGAAATTCCACGATCGCGTCAGGTGTGACACTGCGAGAGCCGATACTCGAGAGCACACTACACCACACATCTATGTTTTGCCCTATTCTTTTTTTTTTATGAAACTATTCCCAATTATTCTATTTTCCTCTCATTTGTTTTAAAAAATATTCATTTCCCTCCCTCATATGTTAAAAAAAATTTCGTTTCCCTCCTATATAGTTATAGTCACAATGTCATATGTTAGTCATTGTTGTATATTTGTATAATATAAGTTAAATAAGTAGTGGTGTAGTAGTACAAAATTATAGTTTAAAGTCTAAATTATAATAATAGAAATAGCTCATTTAGACATGGAAGATAAGTAGATAATAATTTAATAAGTGTATAAGACTATAAGTGTATAATATTTGCATATATTAATAAGTGTATGCATTTGTATAAGTTAATATTAAATAAGTTAATAGTGTATACTATTTCTATATGTTAACAAGTGTATGCGTTTGTATAAGTTAATACTTATATAATATTATACACTAAAGTATAAATAAATGAATATTCAATCGAATATTTTAAATCTGTAACCCCAATCTTAATCTCAAATTCAAACCCCAATCTCGATCTCAACCTTTATCTTAATCTCAAATCTCAAACCCCAATGTTAATCTCAAATCATGATCTCAATCTCGATCTCAAATCTCAATATCGGTCTAAATCTAAAATCTAGACCTCATACCTCAAATCATTTTCTCAATCACAATCTCAACCGTTAACTCAGTCTCCAATCTCAATCTTAATCTTTATCTTAATCTTAATCTCAATATCAAATATCGATATTAAACTCAATCTCAAACCTCAATCTTAACTTGATCTCAAATCCCAAATCTATATATAACTTAACCTCAACCTCAAATCTCAAATATCAAATGTCCATATTTGTCCAAATCTTAAATTCCAATCTTGATCTAAATCTCAATTGCGATCTAAATCTCAATCTCAAATTTCAAATCTCAATACTTTAAATACATAGAATATTAGAATCCATCGAAGATGAAGTATTTATAAGTTTTATTTATAATTTTGGTTTTTTAAACGTGTTTCTTTTTATATGTATAAGTATAATAATTCTATTAGTTTTCATAACTAAGTGTTAATCATTTTATTAATTTTCAAAAATCTAACTCTTTAAGGGTTTTTTCACCTAAAAAATTATAATAGCCTATTAGTGTTAATAGTTCTATTAATTCTAGTAGTTTTTAGTTTTTATAAATGGATTTCTTTTTATAAATATAAGTATAATAATTCTACTAGATTTCATATTTATGGTTATTCTATTTGTCCACATTCCATAATTTGTTTGAATTATGATACATGATAATTTTTTGGTGGAAAGAATTATATATATCTAAATCAATAATCTTGTAGTTTTTATTTTATTTTTATCTATATTATTATATTTTGATAGAATTAATTATTTATGTCCAGATTTGTTAAAAACTAATAATAATAATGGGAAAAAACTAATGGGCCAAAAGCTAAAAATGAAATGGGCATTGAAAATGAAATGAGCCAATGATATAGTCAAACCACAAATAATCTCATGTGCAACTTGCCACTTAAAATAAGGTTAAATCCTAAATGTACAATTAATTTAATTTAATTATAGCATCGATCAATTGGTTTACATGTTTAAAAAAGGACAATGTTGCCGAATACCGAATTTCCGATTATGACTTTTTTGTAAATGGTTCGACAACCGATGAGTCAATGACAATGAGTGTATTCAACCGGGTAAAAATTACATATTCAAGTACTCAACCAAGTCAAAATCATTTATTTTAGTTAAATTACATATTTAAGTATTCAACCGAATCAATATCAACCTAATTATCCAAACGGATCGAATATGAATCGACCGAAAACTCAAATAAACTATACCCACTTTGATTCGAAACACAAATGAGACCGACCCGCCTCCTGACTCGAAACCGGAACGAGCCCGACCTGCTTTGACCCGAAGTCGAATGGGCATGATCCGATTTAACCTGAAACCTGACCAATCTAATATTGATTATGATCGAACCCAACCTGAACCTGACCCGACTAGTACCCGACCATAAATTTCACCCGAACTGACCTGATCCGTCAGTGACCCGACCCGAGCTAGCCTGACCCGAACCCGACCCGAACAACTGACTTGCCAGCTCTAGATGGGATTGTCCTCCATGATATATATTGCGGAAGAGTCGCCTAATCCAGGAGAAGCCCCATCAAAATTGAGTTCGAGGGGAACTGACCGACCCGTCAGTGACTCGGTTTTCTCTATATAATTTTTTTTTTCTTCCTCTTCTTTAGACGAGGGGATTTAGGAAAATCATATATATTCAGTAGTTGGCTCCTCAAATTGATGCTCTTTTTAAATCCTATTTGAATTTCTCTCTCCGCCAAATTTCTCCTCAGATATAATCATTTCTCTTGCATCCTAATTCACCCCTTGATAGGGTTGCACAAAATATGATCCGACCTAATAACCGAGCGAAAACCGAGCCGAAAAAAGTGGTTTCTGGCCGGCCTAATATTTCAAGGTTTGGGGTTCGTGCCTTGAAAAACCAAAATTTGGTTTTGGGCCAAAAATCAAAACCGAACCGAAAATTTCAGGCCTGAACCGAAAAAACCGATTTGTTATTGAAAAAAACCTACCTACCTAATTGCCAAATTCTTTCTTTTTCTTTCTTAGTCTGGCCTCCTATTCTCTACCTTTCTCTTTAATTCCTCACTTACAGAAAATGGCAATCCCTTTACATTCTACCCTCTCCCGAGTTCTTCCTACCCTGCCCAGTCGTAGCCTAGTCGTCCCGTCACTATTCGTAACCACCGCCGCTAGACTCGCCGTCTCCCGCAGTCTCACGGACCCGTAACAGTTGGTAGTGCCTAGTAGCACAACGAGATGAAAATGGACAACTTACTACTTCTTTTTTAAGCTTTTCATTTGATTCGAGATGAGTTTAGGTCTGGATTTGGCTCCAACGTACTGCTCCCTTTATGGCTTTTCTCTCTTTGATTCGAGCAGGTGAAATGGTATGGACGGGGGCGGCGCTTGGAGATCTAGTTTGTGTTGGCTGGGCAAGGTCATTGTAGCGGCGGTTTAGGGACTAAGGTTCGTCCTCCTAGGGATCGTTTTCCATCCACTCGAAATTCCCTTGATTTTATTTGATTGAATCTCCAATGTTCACAGTTTTTTTAAGGGTAGGCTATTTGATCTTTTAAATTTTTTCGGTCCTAAAATAAACAAAAAAACCATAACCGAGGTATCAATTCTCGGTTCGGGCTTCGATCCATTCCCTGAAAAAATCCAAGTCGTCAGTTCTGGCCCAAACAGGTTGAGTCATTTCAGTTCAGGCCGGTTTGGGCCGTTTGCGCCACCCAACCCCTTGATGCGGTTTTTTTCCATTAATGATGTCGTAGATACCCATGTATCTTCCTATAATTTATTGTTTTGCCATCCATAATAGACAATATAAAGCTTGTTCAATTTTTTTATATTCATGGGGCTACCTTTCTCCATTGTTAAGATGTTGATGCATGTTGTTTTTACTCTATCAATGCATGCTCCTTTAGGTACTTGCATCAGATTAATCTTACCCAGAGGTTGTAGAGTTCGTAAGTGTCGTCCATAGTAGTTTAATCTAAAGGGCCTCTTTCATGTCATGTGAGTTGCGAATTCCTAAGCAACATTTCCTTTTAGTTTTGCAAATACGGTCCCAGCTTATCAAAGGCCGATAATGGAGGTCTTCATTCCAAAAACAAAAGTCCTATTAATTTGGTCTAGCTCATTGTGTGTACTTGTTGGCAACATGAAAATCTGCATTGTACGCGTAGAACGGTTCCGCTGATAGATTAGAGTTGAAGAGAGCTTGTTTTTGTTGCAACAGAGCATTAGCTCTCCATTTTTAGGGCTAGTTTTTAGTTTTGCAAATCATGTTTTGAAAGTATCCCTTTTCACTCTTCCTTTCACCACAAGGCATCTAAGATAGATTTCGATGTTCGAGGAGAATGGAATCTATATATTCATTTCGGGTTCATCAATCCTAGTACTGATCAAACAAGTTGTTTCTTAGAAGGTGGATTCGTGGTAGTTTACTTTATGATCTAATATTCCACCATAGTTGTCGATGATTGACCTCACTTGTTGATATGTTGTGAAGGATGCTTTTGCAAAGATTATGATATCATCCCCAAAAGCCAAGAAAGGTACACATGACCCTTATTTGTCAAATTTAAACCTAACATGGCTAAATAGTGTCTTGGTGGTGGATTGGAGATTTTTTGCTAACAATTTTGCACTAAGGATGAACAGAAACAGATATAGAAGCACTTTTGTTAGTCTATTATTAATAAGTACCGATAGTGATACTGTAGTTATCAACTATTTTCAATGTTCCAAAAAACGCTTGTCGGATGCTTGGCGGTAGGGTATGGTCAAGGGTCTAGGCGGGGTGTAGGCGTGGTCTAGGCGGATTTTATGACGGGTCTTTGTAGCCTAGGCGGGTTTTCATGACCTTGACGGTCGTGGCGGCGGGGAGAGTTCGAGGGTTTAGGTGCGGGTCTAGGCGGAGCTTGAATGGTTTTTTAGAACAGTGACTATTTTATCCATCCAATGAATTTTTCATGGAAACCAAATTTATGAAGAACATTGGTTTCCATGTCAAGCTTGAATGCCATTCACCCTTCTTTCCCTTTTTCTGGTTTTAAGGAAGTGAAAAATTTCATGTGCTATTAAGACGTTGTCTTGAAGGGCTTTATATGAGAAAATGGTCATTAAGCCGGGTTGATGTGTCTTCCCATTACATTTTGAAGCCGTTTTTTTTGTTGATTTTTGATAGAGTTTTGCATATTGTAGAGCATAGGTTTATTGGTATGTAATTATCAGTGGTTATTGGATTATCACATTTCGTTAGGATTGTTATAAATGTACGATGGATTTGTCGTAAGATTTTACCTGAGCTAAAAAAAAAATTCGGTTGTTCTAATAATCGTCAGAACAACAATATACCAGTAGCTTTTTTTGGTAGAATTCTATGGCTACTCCATCTAGGCGTGAGAATTTGTATATTCCAAGATTGAATGCAACTTTTTTTACTTCTTAACTTGTGACAACTTTTATAAGATCGAGGTTATTAGATTGGATCACCCTATATACACCGCAAATCCACGATTAGCGCTGTTAATGAAACGTCGAATATTACGTTGTAGAAACGTCAAATTTCACGTTGCAGCAACGTTCATTTCGGCGTTGTCATTTGTCCTACACAACGTTGTGAATTGAAGGAAGTTGGGCGGGTCAGACACTTTAGCAACGTCTAATCCGACGTTGCTAAAGTGGGCCTCGTCGGGCCAGACATCAACGTTCAATACAACGTTGCAACACTTAGAACTTACAATAAAGACAACGTTAAGTCTGACGTTTGTACCAGCAACAGTTGGATCATCTTTGAAGTTCTATTATCTTTATTTTTGTTGGGTAGGATGTTGGCGAAAACTTAGTGCGATGCTGCATCTTTTATTTTGTTGGAGCGTTTTGCCCCTCGTGGAGGGTTTTCAAATATGATTTGTGGTTATTTCAGGGAAAAAACACGTTACATGAAAACTTATAGACTGCCTCATTTTTCATATTGATGATAGACGATTACAGTAAAAATAACTTAGTAAATAAGTTTTTCCGGGTCGCTGCCAAGTCACACCTCAGCGGAAATCATTGTTGTTCTCTTCCTCTGATGGTGAAACATTCTCCGGCGGCACTACGACGACCCGGAAGCGAGCGTTGCCTAAGTAGCTAAACATCAAACCCGCGCCTACATGCACGCCACGCGATCTCGCGAACGTATTCCATCCTTGTGCGAGCCAGAGTGCCCCGGAGCTGTTGCGCTCTAGCCGGATGCTGGTGCCTCTCCTCCCTGGCCCATTAGTCAGCGTTATTCTTTCGACGCCCCACAGCTCATATTCTTCCTCGAAGTTGGAAGGCAGAGGCTGCAGATGTCAAGATCTACTTAATGAGTTGGGTCCGTTGTCAATCGGATGTGAGACCGAAGGGGGCTTACCAGTGTTTCTGTGAGCAAGACGTCTTCTACCCACCAGAAAAAATCCCTAGGGCCACTCCCTGTGACTGAGAAGAAAGGTCTTGGTGTGTTATCGGCCGCCATCTCTTCTTCTGTCAAACGAGATGTTGTAATTTCGACCCTAGCATGGCGTAATTTATAGTGAGAAATCCTTTCTCGTTTTTTGTGAGGCCTCCTTTATACAACGCCAAATATGACGTTGCTAACAAACGTTACATTAAATGTTGCAGCAACGTTTAATTGGACGTTGTTACAACGTTTAATTGGACGTTGTGTTATGTGAACTCCCATGACAACGTTTAATTGGACGTTGCTAATTACGCCATCTATAAATACACCAACATTTTGCGTTATTGGCATACACAAAACACACGTAATGGCATCAAGCCAAAATTCCTTTGTCAAATATGCCAAGTTCAATGATGGAACCTATTTCGTTGTTGAAGTGGGGAGACACCCTCGTCCGCCTAAGGAGGATGCTTGCAACTGCAAGCATATGAACTATACACATTATTTTCGATGCAATCTACTTTCTGTGCAGGTTTATCGTATCCTGGAGATGTCAACACATTTGCAGTTCAGGTGTCAAGAGTGCGACGACGACCCTGCATCGTACTATACACGAATGATTGAGCAGATAACGGATATCCTGGTCGTTTTGTACGACGACATGTCTTCGTCGCGCTGTCGCAGAGTAGCAGAGTATGCAGTTGATACAGTAGTGCGCCCTGCCCAAGATCTGATGACGACATATGCGTTCCAGCAGGTGCAGATTAGTATATACCCAAACATTCCTGAAGAGTCGGTCGGTAGTTGTTCCGTTTAATACAACAACCCTTGTTGAAATGTAACATTAAAACCCGTTTGTAAATTTAGATATGGGGCCAACTGATGTTTGTTTTGGTCGAACGATTGCTTTTTTATATTGTTTCTACGTCTTCATAACAACAAACATTCAACTTTCAACTCTGAACTTCATAGAAAAGAAAACAAACAAATACGACACAGAAAATTCCAACTTTCATGACTCCTAAACATGGTGTAGAGGGCGACCTTCCTGAATCCGCAATTCTCTAAATCTATCTAATTGGTCTTGGAAGGGAGTATCCCATCCGTTGACGCTCGGGTGATGGTGTGCCGTCCATTCATGCGTTGGAGGAGGTAAATGGGCGTTGGGATGTAACCATATCTGCAAAAAGGGCAAAAAGTATAGTATAATGTTAAGTGGGGTAATTAATGATAGTTAATTTATGGTTGGAGTGAGATCACACTCACCGCTGCGAAATGATCTCGGTTGCCGATGCATGCCATGCCCAGTATGGCCTCTTGAGGTGCGCCATTTGGTTGTTCGGTGTACATATGGAGGCATGTGAAGGGCATGTGCCAAGATAAGACGAGAAGGGGTACATGGTAGACGGTTGCGAACACAAAACCCATGATAGACAACTCGATCCAGTATCTCCGGTCACCTCCCACTCTGCCGGAGTAACTCTGTAGGTCGACAAACTCCCGGACCGAATACCCTCCCATGTAACAACCAGCGTAAAGGTGATGGTTATGCTCCAGATGGTTACACAATAACCCTTTCATATCTGCGAATCGTGTCTCCCCTGGCCGTAACATCAGCTGCGCCAAAGCTCGATATCCGCAGTGACCATCTCCCACGGTGTTGACGGCCGCCGCAATGTGCCTGAACATGAAAGGGTCCACATTGTTGTCTCCCCAGCTAAATCCCCAATACTGTGCGTCGGACGGATGTCCGGAATGTCGGTCCCTACCGTGGCGACCTACTCTGGCTTCCTCCCTTTCAAAATTCGCCCGATTTTGCTCAGATCGCAAGGGATTCGTTCTGCATGGGTTCCTCCTCCCTCTAGGTCTGCCCTTTGCCCGTATGCTACCCCGCTCCGGTGGGTGCAAATCAGGGTCACAGGCTTCATTAGATGCAGTGTACGAAGCCGACCTGGCATAGGGTAAGATCGCATTGTCCGATTCATCCCACGTCAGATCCATCCAAAATGGGTGGATGTCGTCAGGTGTTATTTGAATTCCTTCATCAACAAAACGCTGAACGTCGTGCACACAAGGTATCCCATGGCATATTCTCCAATGACGGTCGACGCACTCTGGAGCAATTATTTTGGCGACGACTTTCCTCCAATGACCGTAGAGAAGTTCGAAACACTTCTTTGAAACCACGTGCTTAATCTGATCGAATAAGGGGACTTCGTGTGCGTTAGTTGGCCACTTGAAACGATCTATCTCCAACGCAGTCTGGATCTCGTGCACCTAACATTCGTTCACCCGATGAATGCCATCCACCACGACACAGAAATCACCAGTGGACGAGTGTAATGCTTCCTTCAACACTTTATGTTGGCCTTCAACCCTACACAATGCATTATGTGCTTCAGGTGAACGACTGTCGAAATGTAGTAAAGGAGTGACAAGGGTAACGACGAAAATGATATGCGTACCTATTGGTTGTCCTCGTTCCAAAGTGTAGGACGTGGTTGGTGTAACATCTGACAAGGCTCGTCCGGTGGATGAGCCACACTGTTTCCAGATACCCTATGACCCTGGGAAAGGGCTGCCATTAGGCGTGAAGAAATCTACGCCGCCTCTCGAACGATTCCTCCGTCGAAGACGAGAATAAACCCCACACCTGATTCTTGAATAGAGTTGAAATTTCCAGATTTTTTGTAATCTTCAAAGCGGTGTCTTCACAGTTGCGAGTTACATGTAACCAGCACAGTAGATGTTGCACCTCGGGGAAGACGGCCCTAAGTGCAGCCATAAGGCCCAGCTCTCGATCTGTCATAATCGAATCGGGCACCTTACCCTGAAAAATAACACGTAGGTTGTTGAGCACCCAAGTGTACGTGTCCGTGTCCTCGTGGGCCATAAAGGCATATGCGATGCAAAAGTTGTTTCCCGTTGGCGTTAAGCCGACTATCTCGCACAGCGCGACGTTGTACCTGTGGACGCGGTGCCGCAACGTACGCACATTAGCATATCACTATTTATGGAAGAAATGTAGGAAGACATAGGATATAGTACTTACGCGTTTGTCTTGTACGTACTATCCATGACGACGACGTAAGGGTATTTGTTCAAGAGACGAATCCCATCCGGGTGTGCGAGAAAAAGGTCATTCAATACATTGTCATCGTCTGGGCTCCTCCTGAATTCGTAGTAGTAGCCCCTTTCTCGGAGACGATGGAGGGTATCTTGGGTCATCGTTCGATTTCCTCTCTCTTCAACGACGAGCTTGTTGAGGGTGTTCTCCAGTGATCGCGATGAGGTGACACTATTCGCATCTGCTTGTCGTAGCCCGTACGAGATGGCCTTCGGCGGAGTTCCTATGTCTTTCATCCACTTGCACATTTTCTTCTCTCCTGGTGTCATTCTTCCGACGTAAGCATGACCCTTCAATCGTTGAGGGAGCCCATGGTTGTGCGTTCTATTTTGCACGGTCATCGTCCACATATTCGCCCCCCCCCCTCATGACCGAGTAAGGAGAATGGGCAGTTACTTAGTTTGCTCTGCGTGCTTCGAATCTGCTTCCCCCTTCTGCGAAACACTCCATATTGCTCGCACGCTAACAACACGCCACCCGATCGATTTGAAGCGGTCGACCACGATCGCTTGATTACTAAGACCATGTTGTTCTTCAAGCCGAGTTGCTTGAAATGGTCGACCATTTCGTTCCGGGATTGCCAAGTACGGGTGTCGGTAAACGTACATGTAAAGTCTTGAAACTAGATAAAGGCATAACAACGTATGTGCACTTGGATTTTATTTACTTCGGGTTAAATAATGGAAAAACACATAGAGGCAGATAATACAACCATTGGATTTTACCTGTGGTACGCAATTGTTTCGTCGTGGGGGGGGCCGACTCGTACCACCTCCATCGCTTCTTCACTTTCTGAGGATGACATTTTCAGATCTACGAATGAAATAGTAACTATTGTCTTGAATTGTGAGGTAAATGGATGCATTCAATCGGTCTGATGGTGGAGGTATATATAAGGGCAAAGGAGGGGGACCATACATGACGTCAATTACGCGTTCTATGTGTCAGTCGTAACAACGTCACACGAGACGTTGTAATTGGGACCATTCCCCAATTACAACGTACATTCAGACGTGGTAATTGGGAACATCCCCCATTTACAACGTTGGAATGGACGTTGTAAGTGGGAACGTTCCCAATTTACAACGTTGGAATGGACGTTGTAATTGGGAACGTTCCCAATTACAACGTCCATTCCAACGTTGTAAATTGGGGATGTTCCCAATCACCATATAAGGCCCCGTTGGTCCCCCCTCCACTTTATCACACCCAACACCCAAAAAGCCCTCTACCATGCCTTCAACTCCGTACAGTTTCGAGAAGACAGTTGAGTTCTCGGATGGCACCCGTTACACTATTACAGTGACGAGGCACAGTGTGCCGGCTGAACGTCACATTTGCAACTGTAAGCACAGGAAATATCGCATTTTATTTCCATGCTGTTTATTCTCTGTGCAGTGTCATTGCCGGTCTGAGATGTCAAGGGAGGTGTATTTTCGTTGTATGGAGTCTGACCGAGACCCCGAGTCGTACTATACTCGCGTGTTGGCCCATACAAAAGATAACATCAAAAGTCTTTATTGCGATGTGAGCCAGGCGCGTATTAACAACATTGCCGAGTACGTGGTTTACTTAGTAGCGCGGCCCACCCAACAAACTAAGGAGACTTACGCGTTCCAGCAAGCGCTGATTGATATTCAACCAGCGGGACCTGCAGAGTCTGTTGGGAGCAACTGATCCAATTGATTTTGTGTATTCAACGTTCGATTAGCGCTGGAACTTTATATTTATTATGTAAGTTATATATTTGGTAATGCGTCTTCGATGTGAACTCTATGTACTCTCTTTGGTATTAAAAGTCGAAATATTAACATATGAATCGTTTTCATAATTGCTTGAATGGAACCTACTAAGAAGATCGAAATGTTAACCTATCAATCATTTTCATATTCACTTGAATAGAACTTACTAATAAGATCGAAACATTACCATATGAATCATTTTCAAAATCGTTTTAATGGAACCTACTAAGAAAATCGAAACATTAACATATGAATCATTTTCATTTTCGCTTAAATGGAACCTACTAAGATGATCGAAATATTAATTCTATATGTTCATATTCACTTTCAAAATCACTGGATATCGGTTTAATTAACTCGAAATCGAGAAAATAATAAGGTCAACAGAAAACGTCGGAAACAACGTTGCTATACCCTAGCAACGTTGAAAAAAACGTTGCTATCAACCCTTCCAACCCTAGCATATACCCTATGCGTAGGGTTGGAATGGGGCAGCCATATGCAACGTTATATCAAACGTTGCTAACCCTATACAACATTTAATTAAACTTTGCTAAACCCTAGCCCTAGGGTTCCCCGATGCAACGTTCAATCCAACGTTGCAAACCTTATGCAACGTTACATTACACGTTGTATGCTAAAGTGCCTATAAAAGCCACCCACACCCACACCCACACTCCATCCACCACAAACCATTCCACACAATTACTACCTAATGGCGGCCCCCAATCGTAGACTTCCCACTTACTTCATAAAAGACGCAGAAACGTCCGAGGGGATCAACTATCAGATTAGAGGGACGAAACGCCGTTATCCACCCGATGCCAGCGACTGCAACTGCCAACACCGGAGGTACAATGGGGCATTCCCATGCTGCCTTTTCCGTATCTCATGTCAGAGTGGCTCAAGGAGATCGGTTGCGGGGGAGTTCGGATGCCACTACGACACGGAGATTTATACAAACGACCGAGAGGCCTACCTATCCGACATGGGCAGAGGCATTACGGAAATGCTGGACACGTTCTACGCCGATGTATGTCAGCATTGTATCCGTGAAGTTACAGTGTACGTAATTGAGAGGGTGGTGGGTCCGGGAAACGATAGGTTGCGATCGTACGCGTTCATCGACGTAGAGATCGACATCTCTACCAATCTAGATGAGTCTGTTGGTATTTGTACACCCAGTGCCGTTAGCACCACATAGTTTTAGACTTATCGTATGTAATGTATGTAATATATGTATTTTCAAAGGGGGGGTGGGGGTAACCGGAGATCGGGGTATGTAATATATGTATTATCGTTTTCATATTTGATTATGCCGGAAGGGTTTTTGGGAGATAGAGGTGCCCGGAGACCGGCGTATGTACAATATGTATTATCGTTTCATTTAAGTATTTTATGAAACATGCGAAGTTAATTTCAATGATCTAAATGTCCAAATAATGTATTTTATTTATTTATAATTTGCAGTTGAATTAAAAAAAAAGATAACTACAACGTTTATTTTGACGTTGTAATTTGAATTACAACGTCAAACTAGACGTTGTAAGTTGAAGGGCCTAGCTGTGCACAACGTCGAATTCGACGTTGTAAGTTGAAGGGTCCCGCTGTGTACAACGTTGAATCCGACATTGTTGTGCTTAATATATAAAGCACAACATCGAATTGGACGTCGTCATTCTTCTTCCTCCACACGAGAGCGGATCTGGCCGAGGTTCAATTGAGAGCGAGATCGATTGAGAGCGAGAGCGAGATCAATGGTGAGATCCCGAGGTCGAGGCCAAGGAATCGCCGGCGAGGGCGGATCTAGGCGAGAGGTTCAAGGGGCAGGAGGGCCAGGAAGCCAAGGAGGCGGCGGTGATGGGGGCAGAGGGCCAAGAGGCGGCGGTGATGGGGGCAGAGGGCCAGGCCGTGGCCGAGGTGAGGGTGGATTTGGGCGAGAGGTTCAAGGGGCAGGAGGCCGAGGAGGCCGAGGAGGCGGCGGTGATGGGGGCAGAGGGCCAGGAGGCGGCGGTGATGGGGGCAGAGGGCCTGGCCGTGGCCGAGGTGAGGGGCGCGGCGGCGATGGGGGCTTTGGGGCTGTTGGTGGCCGAGGTGAGGGGCGCGCGGTTGCTGTTGGTGGCCGAGGCCGGGGGCTGGCTGCTGGTGGTGTTGGCCGTGGCCGTGGTGGTGGTGGCGCCGGGAGGACCGCCGGTGATGGCGGTGGTGGCCGGAAGAGGCGGACGCAGGAGGTTTCTCCCCTGACGAGTACGCCATCGGTTAGTTTGATTTTATTTATTTTATTTTTCATTTTATTTTCTTATTTATTTGTTGAATTTTATAACGAATAAGTTTATCGTATGAATCGGATAAGTGAACCTTGTTTAATTTGAATGCACAATATATTTAAGACAAATTGTTACAAAATAACTACTTTAATGTTCAACGCGAAATTATAGAAACAAAATTGTTAAAAAATAATAGTTATTAGAAAAAATTGTTACAAAATAAAATGTATTAGAAGAAATTAAGTGAACCTTATTTAATTTGAATGCACAATATATTTAAGACAAATTGTTACAATATAACTACTTTAATGTCCAACGCGAAATTATCGAAACAAAATTGTTAAAAAATAATAGTTATTATAAAAAATTGTTACAAAATAAAATGTATTAGAAGAAATTAAGTGAACCTTATTTAATTTGAATGCAATTTGACGAAACAAACAAAAAAGAAATTATAGAAACAAATTATTACAAATGAAGTTGTTTATAGTGATCTACTGTAATAAAACATATTAATAGGATTCTCGGATGAGACGGGACGACGGGACTATTCGCGTCGTTCTCGGGCGAGACCGCAATGCGCCTCTAGATGCAGCAGAGGGCGCCGATTCGGAGGAGGTCATCATCACTGACTCGTCTTCGCAGACGGTGTTAGATCTCATGGCTATTGCGGAGCAGTAGACTTTGACCGTCAGAGATACGGCGGTTCAGCCTGATACAGCCCCGCCACCGTTCAGGCCGGAGGACGGTACTGACGATGACCGTACGTTCTTCCACATGCATAAATCTGTGGAGCCCACATCACATGTTCTGATGGACGTAGAACCGCCAGCGCAACCGGCGTCATATCCTATGGCTGTTGCCAGTACTTCCGGACACGCTCATGGAGACGTTGCTTGGGATACGGTCATTGCAGGAGCAGCTGACTGCCTCACACCTGCTGTGGGGGCGGATGTCACACAGGAGGAGCATGTGGATATACCGGAGGACCTTGAGTTCGAGCAGGAGGACCTCGATGACGAGGAGCATGAGGCGCATGAGGAGGGGGGCGACTAGGAGGAGGGGGGGTGACCAGGAGGAGGAGGGGGGCGACCATGCGGATGAGGCTCAGGAGCAGGAGGAGGGGGGCGACGACGAGAAGGGGGACGATGAGCACCCTGATGGCGACTTGCCTCCAGGAGATCTTTTGGTCTCGTTTAGGAACCATAGGGCTCAGCTGCTATGGACGGACCCGACCTATCGGCATAAATTGCTGAAGGTTCATCATCGGGCTTCACACCTCCATCCGTTCAGGTACTACATGTACGAGGGTCCAGGGACATGGGTGCAGGCGGCAGCTTAGTCTGGTCTACTGGGGCTGCTTGATTTGAACTGGGACGGAGTGAATCCCCAGTTGTTGACTGTGTTCATAGAGAACTGGCAGCCGGAGACGAACTCTTTCCACTTTCCATGGGGCGAGATGACCATCACCCTCCACGATGTCGCCTGTCTGATGTGGCTGCCGATTGAGGGACTGTCTTGCGAGCCTCTCCCTCACTATCTTCCACTACAGCTGGAGCCTCTACTGCAGGATTTATTTGGTTGGACCCCGGCTCTGCTGAAGAAGCATAGGACGGCTTGCGGTTTTGCCATCCCGTTGTTGACGGAGTGGTGGGAGGAGAGGCACGGCCACCGTCGGGAGCAGTGGCCCGACCTTACCCCAGATGGCGTAGTGCGAGGGAGCATACAGTGGCAGCACGACCTCGCCGTTTCTTTCTTGGCTACGCTGCTGGGTGCGACGGTCTTCATCGAAAAGTCCCAGAGCCGCGTACACTTCTCGTTGTTCGGGCTAGTTTGGGATTTGCCGCACGCCGGGAGACTAGCTTGGGGAGCAGGAGTACTTGCCTTCCTTTACCGGGGATTAGGGGAGGCAACGAGAGGCGATGCCAGAGGGCTACCTGGGTGTCCTGCACTATTGCATGTAACACATTTCTTTAATACTGTAAATACGTTCCTCTGCTTGCGATTTACATTTAATAAGTGCTCTAATGGTTTATAATTTTCAGGCATGGATCTGGTCGTACTTCCCTTGTTTTGCGGGCCGTCTTCGCTCGAACAGTGATGCACTTGATCATGATCCCCGATACATGGCACGGTTCAACCCGTCGACGGCCGAGATCAGGGGGAACGACAAGACGAGGCGCAAGAGGGAGAAGAAGCTTCGAGCACAGCTTGAGCGCATGACCATCGATAAGGTAACATGTTTATAACTTTCTTTGATTTTAACTACATATGTCGAGTAATATTGTTTCCCTTATATCATTTTCTTAACATAGGTCGAGTGGATGCCTTTCGGCAGAGACTTGGATTTCGCTGGTCAGTTTCGCTCCTCCACCTATCGAGGCACCCTCAGATTCTGTGGCATCTTTGAGCCGTACATGCCAAACAGGGTGCTCCGACAGTTTGGCCGCGTGCAGGAGCAACCATTGGCCGTCATCCCTCCGTCCTTCATGCAGCGCCCGTTTCGCCTGCAGAGGCGTTACATCTTGACGTTCGACATGCAGCACCACCGTTGGGCAGCTCAGGACGATGAGAGATTCTACCCTGTCACTGGTCACAGGAGGACGATCGACAGCTGTCAGGGAGGCGTCACAGCTGACTACCTCGCTTCGTTCCAGTCACAGAGTCGAGGTCATGTGTTGCCCACGACAGTGGTACTACCTGGTGCTCCTCCGGCTGCGCCTACCCACCCAGACGACGACATCGGACCAGATGGGGATGGGGATGAGGTTGATGCTGAGATTGCTGCTCGCCAGGCCCGGGTCGACGAGATGACCCATGCCATTCAGGCATTGGTCGGGCATCCCCAGCTAGACCAGATGTACGAGCATTTCATGGGCTACATTCGATCTTTGCAGTAGATACATTATCGTCCCTTTTTTTATGACATACATTTCGTATTTTGTCGGTATGCTATATTTGTGTATTTCGTATTGTTTGCGTTATTATTTTCGATGGTTTCTACCCGATCACAACAACAAACAATCACATGCAAACGCTTCACTTCATAGATAACGATCAGATTTCACATCGAGGCATTACTAAAACTAACAAATTACATACATCGAGGCATTACTGAAACTAACAAATTACATACTTCGACGCATTACCACAACTAACAAATACAACATCGATAACAACGTAATTTTTTCTTCATATCGACCATACTATTCTTAGTTTGTCTTCGGAACTATTTTAATCTTTAACTCATTGAATGGAAAGGTGGCGACCTCTTTATTTGCTCCCCTCACTATTATTCCTGCCGTTTGAGCCACGTCAACGTGGTCACATCTGTTTACATCGGCGAAGAATGACCGGATATGTTGAAGTAGAAGATCACCAACCTTCCACTCGTAGGCTCCACGAATGCCCGGATGAAAATCATTGCACTCTAGACACCCGACCCGCAAGGGTGCAGAAATGTGATTCTCTTTTTCACAAACGACCTCAAACAGTGCGCATGGATGCATGCCTCTGTATTCTGGACTGCTGCAAGCACATTTGGACTCCTCCGGGGGCATTGGGTACTGAACCCTTTCGATTGCATAATCAATTCTGCCCGTGGAGCCTACTACTCCAGATGTAACCGGCTCCATGGAAGGATTGAAAATGTGGAAGGAATGAGAATGTGGAATTGTTGTGTTGAGTTATTCAAGGTCCTCATTCGCTTTTATAGGAGTGGTTGGTTACCTGGAACTAGTCACAACGTCAAATCTGACGTTTTGACAACGCCAAATCTGACGTTTTGACAACGCATAATCCGACGTTTCTAAGCCTGCCCCTAGTTTGCCGCTGGGGATTTGGAGGTAGCAGAAACGTTAAATTTAACGTTGTAGAAACGTCCAAATAAACGTTGCTAAGCCCGAAGGAGCCCGTTGGCATCCAGGGTACAACGTCCGATTTGACGTTGTAACAACGTCTGATACAACGTTGTTACAACGTCGGATCCCCTACCCCTTGGGCAATTTCCCCAGCAGATGAAACATCAAATTGGACGTTTTTGCAACGTCTAATCCAACGTTGCTGTAACGTCCAATTCGACGTGTCATTTGCGGTGTATATAGGGAACGCGTATGAGATTTCGAGATATCACGGGATATGTATTCTTGATATTCATCCCCAATTCCATTCATATTAGTTGCTTTCTTAATTTTCTTCTCAAAATCGCCTTTCAATTACTTTCTAATATTTTACTCACTGACTATTATAGTACCCTCTGTCGTAGTGATTTACATAAAACATTTTTGATTTCTCCTTCTAGTTACAACTTTGTGAAAATACATGTAGTTAGTGTCCGCTAGTTTTGATATGCTTTGTTTTCGCTCTTTGATTTTAGTATTTCTTTTGATATAGTAGGTGACGCGATCATGAAATTTCTCCTATACTTATTACCTCATCATGACGATGAAATGTCTTAATATACCTGCAAGCCTTAGTCAAGAAGGATGGTGATCAGATTATATGCTTATTTATCCAAGCGATGGGGGTGATGCGCTCGGCTCGCGAGGAGATGATTTACTATTCAATCGTCGTCCTCTAGAGGAAGTTAGATGATGTTCTTATTCCAATAACATTCTTCTTTGATCAAAGACCTTAAAAACTCAACTCCGGGGGTTTTAGTTCAGGGAGATATATAACCAGAGCTCTTCTTCTTCTTCTCTCTTGAATCAGATGCTTTTCTTGGGGGTTGGATAGGGGTATTTATAGGGACACCAAGCGAGCAGCTTGCTGGTGACCTCGTGGTTTAACATGCGACATGCATGCTTATATTTAATCGCGATGCCATTAGACTGAGGAAACTTAGGGCGTTGAGTTGGGTTCTGACCAAACACTCTACTCGCGATGAATATGGCAGAGGGCCAGATGTCTTTTGCGTTGGGTGGTCTATTTATGACGTCATATCCTTATTAATTAGTATCTCTATTTTTTATGGCATCGTCATATCTCCTCGTAACAGGATCGCGAGTGATATGTCGCCCGCGATTAGGTTTCGATAAACACGATGCTTGCCGCCAAAAAACTTATTTATTAGATAGGCTTGAGCTAGGCCCAGTGTGCTTTCGACCCATTTGGGGGTGACCCCACAGAGACCTATAAGTGAGGATTTCACTCTTTAGTCGTTTCATTTCATACTTCTAAAGAGAGAGAGAGAGATAAACTCGAAGGGTTTTTTATTCCAGAAAGAAGAGATCGGAGTAAGGTGGTGGTCCTTTTCTTAGTTCTCCAAGCTTGCCGGTGTTTTTCTTCTACTTCTCTTGAGTAAGTGTTCCCTGATTTTCTTTATGTTTCGTCCAATTTCTAGATTCATACTCGTATTTAGGCTTTTTAGGGCAGAGGGAAGAAACCCTTGGTGGTGGAACGGCCCTCCTCCGGTGAGGGGTATGGTCGTTATGGGGCCAAGACTGGGGTGTTCCCTTGTGTCCCATTCCCTCTTTTATTCTTTTTCCTTGGGTTGCAATCGATTAACATGAGTTGATTTTTAGGTTACCTGGTGGTGGTATGCCGGTGTTGGGGTAGGGTAGTGCCTTTTTCAGGATTCTTGGGGACTTTCCGATGATGGTGGGTGGAGGAAACTTTTTGCCTCCCCTCCTTTTTACTTTTCAGAGGTAATTTCTCGAAAACCGAGAAACATTATGGAGGAGATGAAAAGGCGTCTCTTAACCGTCACCCCTGGGGGGGGAATGTCTTTTCAATGCCCTCTTGAGAGGTGCGCGAGGTGCAAAAACAAACCTAGGAAGGGTTTTTTGGTGCCAAATTTGTTCAATCGCGATGCTGAAAAGGTCATTTCCCCTTGTAGATTTTCCTTTCTTTGCGTCTTTTCAGGGGATTTTCTTCTTAATCATAACTCGAGATCTCGAATGAAAGTGATATCCAAAATCGAAGTGTGGGTTACCAGCCTGAGATGGTTAGCTCCACGTGTACAAGGAGAAAAACTCTAGTACCCGTTGATTCGGAATCTACAGCGCCCCCTGCTCCTCCTGTGCATAAAAAAGGTTACACAAGGTGAATGGAAAGAAAGCTAAACATGTGGCTGCATAGAACGCAAAGCGGCAAAGGATGGTTGGGTCGGTCAAGCATCCTTTAAAGAGGGACGATCCCGAGTATTGCCATAACCCGGAGTCCGTCAATGAACTGGGGAAAGGCGAGCCATCTCGCGCACCCAAAGAGAGAAAGTCTTCGATTCCCGTAGTCCCAAGTGACTTCGCCGTGCTTCCTTATAAGCAAACAGAGTTAGATAATTGCAGTTTTTATGAAGGCTATGTCCCTTCAGCTCCCCCACCTTTCCCTAAGGTTTTCTAGGGGCGTGTGGCTCCCACATTCGCTGAAACTTCTGGATAAAGATCAATTCTTGAAGCTAATCATTTGGAGGTGATAGCTCAGACTTACCCATGGCCGGCTGGGATAGAGATATGCGTGGCTACTAGAAATAGGGGATGCTTAAACGCGTATAAAGATCACGTCGTCATCCATCTCGGGAGCCTACTTCGGGGGTTCTGCCTCCCTCTACCCCGGCTCTACTCTGAACTCTTGGAGTGTATTGAATGTCCGTCTCAGCTTGCTTTCAACATGTGGATGTATCTCGCAACCTACGTAATGCGGTGCGCTGTTATCAAACAGACACCAACGTTAGATCATCTGTTTTCAGTCCTATATTTGAGACATAGCGAGGGATTGGTATCTGCTTCCCTATCTAGGAATATAGTTGAAAGATTATCAAGTAGTTCGGGGTGGAGAAGGAAATGGTTTCTTGTTCCCGATTCTACCAAAACCATTTTAAACTTTGTGAATGCACACGAAGAATAAAAATATCGCGATGGAAAGATCGAGGGTCGTGTTTAGCCGGGGGGAGGAGGCCTTGTCGAAATGGGGTTATAAAGAAGTTGTGACTCCGGCTCGTATAGAGATGGTTTGGCTCACTCTTCCGCACCGTCCGGGTCGCTGCTTAGATGCTTAGGTTTTCTTATTATTTTGATGAAGGTTTTCTTTGATTGACCTTCACCCTTATTATTTTCTTGATATGTTGATTGATAAAGCGAAGCTTTCTGCCCTGGCCGTGAAGAAAGGTGTCGCTAAAACTCCTCTCACTATTACCCCACATTAGGGTGATAGTTGGAAGCGGGTTGCATCCTGCGCCTCCCCCCTCGCGACGATGAGTACCAAATCAAAAAAGGGCCTATTGAAGATAGGGAAAGTTCATCGGAGGACAACATACCCCTGACTCGTCGCGGACAAAAAAGGCCCAGTGAGGAAGTGGCGACCAACAGACTTCTAAGTAATGAGCCAATCACAACATTAGGGATTTCTATGGTTGCATACAGGCAACCTAGGTTTTCTCCACTCGACATAAAGAAGCTGGTGATCCCCGGAAGTAGCTGCCCAGTTAAGAGGGAGTTCTTGAATCACCTAACAAATGAAGAGTTACTGAAGCAGGCCCAGAAAACCGGGGGCTGGGTAATTCTCTTCGCTATTCATTGTTTTCTACTTATTTTATTTTGTGTGCACGCTTATTATCCTCTACATACCATCATAGGGTAATTTGTAATGGTCCGAGGTGGCTTGGTGCTTAAGGAAATATGAAGATGTGGTGAAGGAATTGAGGAAGGTGAACAAGAGTCTATTACCGAAAGTGGAAAAACTGAAGGATGTAGAGCTCTAGGAGGTGAGTATCAACAGTTTACGAGAGGCTTTGGAAAAATCTGAGAAGGAAGTGGAGGCAGTGAAGGTCGAGCTAGAGGTACCGCGAGTCAAACTTTCTAAACTTCAAGATATGGGCTCTGAGCGTGAGCTGGAGGTAACGCGCTTGCACAGTCGGGTTAGAGAACTCGAGGCTGAGCAGGAAGCAGTGCGCGAAGAGCTTTTCATCATGAGAGGAAAATTAGAGCGCTTTACTTCAGGTGAAGACGTCGCTCTTACCAAGAACACACTTCATGATTTCATGTTGAGCGATGAGGGTCAAGGGTGGCTGACTAGCTGTTGTGAGCCTAATTTGCCATGTTTTACACTTAATTTTATATCGATTTCTGCATACATTGCATACATTTGGGTTAGAACAATACAGAATATGTGTAGTTTACACTTATTTGCAATATATGGAGGTCTACACAAGTTTTTGTTATATTTCGCAGAAATCGGACGCATTTTGGAGCTTAAAAGGAAAGTCATGGAGAAGCCAAGAATGGTGCAGCTGGAGAGAAGGCCAATTTCCGGTTTACATCGTTCTGAATCAGGCTATGATGTCTTCATGCGATTTTTAGCCCTCGGAAAGAGCTTTCCAACGCATGGTCATATGCGTCAATCCGACGAACGAGGACTCGGGAAAGTGCGTTTTAAGAACAGAGCAGAAAGCTGAGAAAACTCTACTCGAGATCGACAAGACTCTACTCGATCTCGACGAGCCATGGTCGAGCAGACCTGGTCGAGCAGAGCTGATCGAGGACACTGAGTCAGAGACAACCCGACTCCCGGAACCCTACTCGATCTCGAGTACCCCTGGTCGAGATAGACGAGCCATGTCCGGAGTCGACGAGCTGTGCTGAGCCGAGAAGCCGAGGACGAAGATGCAGACCACCTCTACTCGACCTCGACGAGCCCTTGTCGAGATCGACGAGCGCCTGAGTCCTTGTCCGAGCCAGTCGAGCACACCAACCCGAGGAGACCTTGTCGATGACCCATCCTACTCGAGGTCGACGAGGGGTGGTCGAGATCGACGAGAGCCCAGGAGCCATGTCCGAGTCCGTCGAGCACCAGCTAGCCGAGACGACGAACCGGAGCCAAGTCGACCAAGACCTCTACTCGAGATCGACGAGCACCTTGTCGAGGTCGACTAGAACTCCAGAGGCTGTGTGACACGGATTGATCAAGTCTACTCGGATTTGGATGGCTTGGGCGCGAAGTTGCTGAAATCTATCCGAAACTATCAAGATCTACCATGAAGAGAGAGATTCTATCCATTGAAGACATTTAGATATAATTCCTATTTTTAGATTTAATTTCCATTATGTCTTTTATTTATCTTTTAAGCTTTTTAGATATAGATAGATATCTTCTTTCCTAGAATAGCTAGGGAAAGAAGCCTATAAATAAGGCCCTAGGGGGCTCAGTTTTATTCATTCCATCACAATTCAATTTTAGAGAGAAGTAAGTAGTTCCACAGAGAAGTTTAGGAGTTCTAAGGTTTTTAGGGTTTTGGCTTACAGCGAAAGTTGATTGCCAAGATTGTAAAAAGCGTTGAATTTAGTTTAATGCAAGTTTCTTTCATCAAATCAATGTCTGCGATTGCGATGAGGAGCAAGTAGTCCACCCACTTCTGGGGCTGGGGTGAGCCCGACGGTGGCCATGTGAGGCGATGCAATAAAGGTCAGATTTTTATGCGATTTATCTTCTATCCCTATAAAGCATGATTCTCTTGCGAGAGTTGAAGGTGATCCTTGTTTGTGTTATTGAAGCGAAAGTGATCTTAATGCAACTTGGATTAATTATGTGAAAAAGGGTTAGTAACAATTAGGGTTTATGCGAGAGCCTCTATATGCCTATTTGTTAATGACGAAAGTTATTTGATAGAAAGCATGATCTTTTATGCCTTTATGTGTCGTTTTGTATGGTTACCATTGTGGTGTTGAAACCCTAGCCTTGGAGGTCTTTTTATATATTGAAGTAAATTTCTGTTAAAATTTCTGCATTCTGTCGAAATCTGCGATTTTGTCTTTTGCTGTTTCTTGTCGACATAGACTAGCCCTTTGTCGATCTCGAGTTGTTCTTTGTCGAAGTCGAGTAGTGTTGGTCTAAGTCGAGTTGGTTACTTTCTGTCTTTGCTTTCGTTCTTGCTTTGCTTTATTTGCTTTTATTTCTGTCTTTTACTTGCTTTTATCTTAGTTGCCCTTGCCGGGATTATTTGTTTCTGCTTCTGTGTTTGTTTCTGTGTTTTTCTGCTGCTGTTGTGAGAATCTGATAGCTACCTGAGAACTGCTGACGTGCTTCCTCGTGGATTCGATCCTGACTTTTCTCTTACTACAACGGGAGGAAGTCTTGTAATTATTTGCTGAGACAGGGGAGTCGTTCTAAACCATATTCTATTCTATACTTGACTTACTCCTGCAACAACAAATTGGCGCCGTTGCCGGGGAGGCTATCAATCGCGCCTTAGGTAGTCAATTCTCACTGTTTCTTTGAGTTACTTTTCAGGTGTATGCGCCGTTCTGGTATCCCACCTGAATATTACGGTTTAGACGAACCAGAGCGCCTTCTACACATCAGAAATAGACTTCAAAGGGCCATGGAGGACGCTGAAACACAGGAGCAGCTGATCGCTAGGCTTACTAGGGATCTAGCCGCCAGGGATGCTGCTCTCGCCGCTGAGAGAGCAGAAAAGGAACAAGCACAAGCTGAGCTTGCCCAATATCCAACCACTGCTGAAGATTATATGCATCCCACGCTCGTCGTGCCTGAATCGGCGATTCTAATCCCTGAAAACTCTTTTGAAATTCGCACTCAATTTCTTATAGAGCTTAAAAATAATGCCTTTTACGGCAGATTTAATGAGTGTCCTCTTGAACATATTACTAATTTTCATGATATGTGTCGTACTCTTGCAGAAGGCACAACCTTGGAATATGTCAAGATGAAATCTTTTCGCTGGTCTCTCGCTGGGCCTACACTGAAATGGCTGGAAGGGCTGAAAACAAGATCACTCACAACCTGGGCCCAAGTAGAGCAAGAGTTTCTGAACAAATTCTTCCCACCGGCCAAAACAGCACATCTCCGCCAGAAAATCACCATCTTTAAACAGCAGAAAGGGGAACCGCTGGCAAGGGCATGGGAGCGCTACAAGGAACTTCTGCGATCTTGCCCTACTCATGGACAGCCACCCTACATCATTCAGGAGATCTTCTTCAACTCTCTTGATCAAGTCACTAAGGACAGAATCAACAATTATACTCACTACGAGTATCTGACGATGCCGCCAAGTGACGCATGGGGTGTGCTAGAGAAGCTCACCAACTACGACAACAAATATGGGTCTACTGCAACTTATGAAGAGAACCCATACGCCAGGCCAGCACCATCCATGCCCCTCTATGAGCCATCAAGGGAGATTGATCCAGATGTCAGGGAGCAATACTACAGAGACCAGAATAAGAAGCTCCTCAAACAAGTGAAGTATCTCTCCGTCAATCAGCCTTGCATAGAATGCGGATCGCAAAGGCACACCACTACTGAGTGCCCACATACAGAGCAAGTCTGGATGGCAGAACATCATGAGGATGCAGCTTACGCAGGGGGCCTAATCGCTATATGGGGGATCAAAGGCCTTATCAACAACAATGGAACCAAGGCCCCCTAGGAATCCTCCACCCTAGAGAGCTCCAGGACATCCAGAAAGGGATCAAAGGAATGATGATCTGCACCTGATCCTTGAGGAGATGCGACGAAATCAGGGTACCATCAACAACCAGTTCCAGAACATCACCACCAAATTTGGAGAACTGGACATCTGGAAAAGGGGAATTGAGACGCAGATAGGACAGATTTCTACACAGATCCCACGACAATCCGACAAGCTCCCTGGGCAAACAGAACCAAATCCTAAGGGAAAGACTGGACACATAGCTGCTGTAAAACTCAGAAGCGGCCATCAACTTCAAGAGCCAGAAGTTGGAAAGCAGCAGAACAGTGAGGAACAGCAAGTCAAGGTCGACAAACCCGTCGTCGATCTCGACCAGAGCCTAGTCGACCTCGACAAAGGTCTACTCGAGGTCGAGGAGAAATCTCCAGAATCGTCGTCTGCGCCGAACAACAACTCGACTGGGCCCAATCTGGTCGAAGTCGACAAGCCTGTAGTCGACATCGAGGAGCCCCTGGTCGACATAGAGAAATCTGCAGCAACTCCGACGTCTGTTCTGGCTCCGACTCAGAAAAAGAAGCTGCCTTTCCCAACAAAATCTCTAAAGGACCCGGCGGAGAAAAAGTTTCAGCGCTTCATCAAGATGCTTCAGAAGCTCAATGTCACCATCCCCTTCACAGAAGCTCTCAATGAAATGCCGTCCTATGTCAAGTTCCTGAAAGAGATTCTGAGCAAAAAGCGATCGATGGCAGAAATCATAGAGGAGTGCAGCCATCTGGACATACTGGAGAAGAGGCCGGATCCAGGTAAGTTTGCTATAACTATTGGATTTGGTCCATACAAAATTAATGCCCTATGTGATCTTGGAGCTAGTGTCAGTATTATGCCTTTAACGATTTGGTCCAAGATTAAGATAGGTGCCCTGGAGCCTGTGGATGCTAGACTTTATATGGCCAACAACACGGTGGTCATACCAACAGGCATGGTGGAAAATGTCCCAGTACAAGTAGGTAAATTCTTCGTTCCTGCTGATTTCTTAATAGTTGATATGCAAGAAGATCCTGCTTGTCCAATTATTTTAGGAAGGCCATTCTTGGCGACGGTGGATGCCAACATAAGCGTACGGAAAGGAGTGCTCACTTTCAACATCAGCGATGAAGTGATTGAGTATTCCTTCAACAAAACTGAAAGATATACGGGTCCGATGGAAGAGGTCAAATCTATCTCAGCTGGCTACATCACCTGCGGGGAACCCAAGGTCAGGAATATGACCCCTGAGAAGCTGGAAAAGAGGGACATGGAGGCCCAGGTGGAGGAGATCATGGCAATCCTTAAAGAGAACAAAGGAGCTAAGTTTGGGGTCAAGATCGACCAGGGCTCCTCGACATCGAGTAGAACCCTAGTCGATCTCGACCAGACCACGGAGACTCCACCAGCGCTAACTTCGTCGAGCAGCGAACCAGACAAGCCGAGTCTACTCGAGGTCGACAACACTCTCGTCGATCTCGACCACCCCTCGGAGAGCCCAGCGCCGCCCTCCTCGACGAGCAAGCCACCAGGAGGAGAAGGCTACTCGACCTCGAGTAGCCTTGTCGATGTCGACCAACACTTAGCACCACCAGAGCCACCTTCACCGACGACGCTGACTCCAGGACCAGAACCCTCGTCGACCTCGAGTAGCCTTGTCGAGGTCGACCACCGCCAGGCGCCACCAGATCCTGTGTTCTCGAGGAGCATCCCACCAGGACCAGAGTCTTCATCGAAGTCGACCAGCCAACTCGAGGTCGACAAGACCTGTTCTTCCCCGACTTCTGATTCTTCGACCAGACCACCACCAGGACCAGCAGACTCGTCGATCTCGAGGAGCCCTAGTCGAGATCGACCAAATACCGTGGTGCCCGATTCCGTTTCTGCGAAGGTAAGCCAAGGTATGGATCTTTCTTCTCCTATTTCCATTAAAGATTTATCTATACATGGGAGAGGTTTGCCTTGGTATGTGCGATTGTGCAGGATTTCCAATGACGAGCCTAAGGAGTATGAAGTTGGAGACAAGCTCTATGTCTCTAAGTCAAAGGATCATTGGTTTCCAAACAAATTCAACAAGAGGCGGATGGGACCGTTTGTGGTGAACAAGATCCATTCTGGAGGATTACAGCTGATGGACAAGAATGGAGTCTTATTTGAGGCCCAGGCTACATGGGCTCTGCAGATGCCACCTTGAGCATTAATGAAAGTCGGCCTAGCGACTCTAAAATCTAGAGCATGTACATAGACTTTTTAGGACATTTGAGACTTTGTTTTTTGTTTTTGGTTTTTGTTGTTTCTATTGTTGGTATATGTCTTCTACTTTTCAGGTCCATGGATAGAACCAAGATATAGACTTACTCGGACTAGGAGGTGCTCCATTCAAAATTTTGCAGCTCTGCACACATGTCTTGTGAGTTTCTTTCTTTACCCTTTTCCTTGTTTTTCATACAGTGAGGACACTGTAATGTTTAAGTATGGGGTGGGGAAAGGGCTTACTTTATGCATATTTGATTTTATTTGACATTATGTGTGCATTATTTCTTGGAATTCTTATGCATGGCTATTTTGGAATTCATTATTGATTTAGGTGCT
Source organism: Persicaria tinctoria (assembly GCA_037127255.1). NCBI lineage: Eukaryota > Viridiplantae > Streptophyta > Magnoliopsida > Caryophyllales > Polygonaceae > Persicaria > Persicaria tinctoria. The sequence goes on from JBANSL010000007.1 coordinate 38,360,728, forward strand.
TATATGCATGTTTTCCAAAATTTAAGAAAAATGACCCCCATTGAAATTTTTGAATAATGTCATGGAAGCTTATATTGGACTCGACGATACAAAATTAGATTCATTAGAGATATATCATGAAATTGCCTAGTAAAGGGAAGTCACAATGAAGTGCATATTTTGATGAAAACCATGAAAGGAGGTAAAATTTGAAATTGCTTTTGACATGTTGCATGATAAGAGGATGGAGGACTTTATATTTCCATATAATGCTCATATGTTTAAAATCCTAGCCATACCTATGCTTATGCATCACAAAAGCCATAATATGCCTTATTTCAAATATTGCTCCACATGATCTAAATATTTGACATTCTTTACCTTATCCGGGGATTATGTTGAGAATGATGTTACATTATGGAGATGTTATATGGTGTTTTGTGTTTATATGGAGTTTGGAAGGAAATTGTTTGAAATATATGGAAAATTTAATGAGTGAAAAAAAATCCAATCACCTCAGGAGATAAAGGTAGATTGACCCTGCTCTCTGAGATAATAGTTTGGAGAGATGGGACACATTGTGAGGAGTCCGACGCACTAAGTATCCGGGGCCATTCATGACACCCATGTTTGCGACTCGCGAGAAGGCAGTGCTGAGGTTAGAGAGGTAAAAGCATTATTATTGAAAAAAAGCAATATGAAAGGTGATGAATCAAAGGAAGAAGGGAATGTGATATGAAACTCAAAGTTTGAAAGTGATCCATTTCCCCGGATCAAAAGCACCACATTGCAAAAAATTGCCCACCTTTAGCCTTTTACCAATCTACTCCTTGTTGAGCTTAAATTAAAGTCCTCTTGATTATTAATGCTTTGTCACTTATGAATGTTTTTGCACAACCCTCCTTTTGTGAGTAGATGTTGCTTTTTAAATTGCACATGCATGGATCTGTGACATAAGTACCTTTTCGAGGATGGTAATTGATTGCAGGGGACATATGAGAATGAATCTAAGATGTTGAGAGTTTGAATTCTTCCCCTGAATGACAAATAAAAGTATTGCTTGAGGACAAGCAACCTTAAGTATGGGGTGTTTGTTGTGAGCCTAATTTGCCATGTTTTACACTTAATTTTATATCGATTTCTGCATACATTGCATACATTTGGGTTAGAACAATACAGAATATGTGTAGTTTACACTTATTTGCAATATATGGAGGTCTACACAAGTTTTTGTTATATTTCGCAGAAATCGGACGCATTTTGGAGCTTAAAAGGAAAGTCATGGAGAAGCCAAGAATGGTGCAGCTGGAGAGAAGGCCAATTTCCGGTTTACATCGTTCTGAATCAGGCTATGATGTCTTCATGAGATTTGTAGCCCTCGGAAAGAGCTTTCCAACGCATGGTCATATGCGTCAATCCGACGAACGAGGACTCGGGAAAGTGCGTTTCAAGAACAGAGCAGAAAGCTGAGAAAACTCTACTCGAGATCGACAAGACTCTACTCGATCTCGACGAGCCATGGTCGAGCAGACCTGGTCGAGCAGAGCTGATCGAGGACACTGAGTCAGAGACAACCCGACTCCCGGAACCCTACTCGATCTCGAGTACCCCTGGTCGAGATAGACGAGCCATGTCCGGAGTCGACGAGCTGTGCTGAGCCGAGAAGCCGAGGACGAAGACGCAGACCACCTCTACTCGACCTCGACGAGCCCTTGTCGAGATCGACGAGCGCCTGAGTCCTTTTCCGAGCCAGTCGAGCACACCAACCCGAGGAGACCTTGTCGATGACCCATCCTACTCGAGGTCGACGAGGGGTGGTCGAGATCGACGAGAGCCCAGGAGCCATGTCCGAGTCCGTCGAGCACCAGCTAGCCGAGACGACGAACCGGAGCCAAGTCGACCAAGAGCTCTACTCGAGATCGACGAGCACCTTGTCGAGGTCGACTAGGACTCCAGAGGCTGTGTGACGCGGATTGATCAAGTCTACTCGGATTTGGATGGCTTGGGCGCGAAGTTGCTGAAATCTATCCGAAACTATCAAGATCTACCATGAAGAGAGAGATTCTATCCATTGAAGACATTTAGATATAATTCCTATTTTTAGATTTAATTTCCATTATGTCTTTTATTTATCTTTTAAGCTTTTTAGATATAGATAGATATCTTCTTTCCTAGAATAGCTAGGGAAAGAAGCCTATAAATAAGGCCCTAGGGGGCTCAGTTTTATTCATTCCATCACAATTCAATTTTAGAGAGAAGTAAGTAGTTCCACAGAGAAGTTTAGGAGTTCTAAGGTTTTTAGGGTTTTGGCTTACAGCGAAAGTTGATTGCCAAGATTGTAAAAAGCGTTGAATTTAGTTTAATGCAAGTTTCTTTCATCAAATCAATGTCTGCGATTGCGATGAGGAGCGAGTAGTCCACCCACTTCTGGGGCTGGGGTGAGCCCGACGGTGGCCATGTGAGGCGATGCAATAAAGGTCAGATTTTTATGCGATTTATCTTCTATCCCTATAAAGCATGATTGTTTTGCGAGAGTTGAAGGTGATCCTTGTTTGTGTTATTGAAGCGAAAGTGATCTTAATGCAACTTGGATTAATTATGTGAAAAAGGGTTAGTAACAATTAGGGTTTATGCGAGAGCCTCTATATGCCTATTTGTTAATGACGAAAGTTATTTGATGGAAAGCATGATCTTTTATGCCTTTATGTGTCGTTTTGTATGGTTACCGTTGTGGTGTTGAAACCCTAGCCTTGGAGGTCTTTTTATATATTGAAGTAAATTTCTTTTAAATTTCTGCATTCTGTCGAAATCTGCGATTTTGTCTTTTGCTGTTTCTTGTCGACATAGACTAGCCCTTTGTCGATCTCGAGTTGTTCTTTGTCGAAGTCGAGTAGTGTTGGTCTAAGTCGAGTTGGTTACTTTCTGTCTTTGCTTTCGTTCTTGCTTTGCTTTATTTGCTTTTATTTCTGTCTTTTACTTGCTTTTATCTTAGTTGCCCTTGCCGGGATTATTTGTTTATGCTTCTGTGTTTGTTTCTGTGTTTTTCTGCTGCTGTTGTGAGAATCTGATAGCTACCTGAGAACTGCTGACGTGCTTCCTCGTGGATTCGATCCTGACTTTTCTCTTACTACAACGGGAGGAAGTCTTGTAATTATTTGCTGAGACAGGGGAGTCGTTCTAAACCATATTCTATTCTATACTTGACTTACTCCTGCAACAACACTAGCTCCTTGGGGAAGGACAAACGAGGTTAGTTGGGCCGCTATCTTCAAACGGTTGGGCAGGACGTCCTCTATGACAAGCTGTTCGACGGGTGTGAGCTTCATGCTTCGCTGCGGTTCGTACCTACCTTTTTCTCTGGAATTTAGCATGGTCTTATTACTCTTGTCTGTTCGTGGCTAGAGTTTAACTTGATATTGTTACTCTTTGCTGGAGGGTCTATTCGTGATACACTTACCCATCTCCTGTCATTGAGCGTTTTATTAAATGAATCGTGAGATGACAAAAAATAGGGTTCACGGATTAATTACATATCGAAGTGCTAGTAGTAGCTTTGAAAAACAATCTTTTATTCGGTGTGACGTAAAGTAGAAAACGATTTATATCTCGTATGCTTATATTTCTTCGTAACATAGGTAGTCGGGCAAAACGTCTCCGTTTTCTTTTGGGTCTGGTTACTCTATTGTTACATCAAAGTGTGATTCTCATTGTTATTCGAACGTGAGGAAACTTCCTATCCTTAGGTTGTTAGCTGTTGTGAAAGATCGTCATTCCTTTGATAGAGAGAACCAATCGCCTTCATCTTTTTTGACTAAGAGCGGGAATTCTTGGTTTGAAGGAGAACATAGGACGCTTTGGTTTAGTATTTCGTCCCCGAATTCTATAAAGATGTAGGGTAAGGGGAGCCTATGTAGTTGGCTTTCTCTGAGGATTATTCGGATGAACTTGGGATTTGGGAAAAGATAAGTATTTGTGATAAAGATAGGTGGAGAAACTTCACCGGAAGTCATGTCGAAACATGGCATTCTGTTTTTAGGTAGGAAAATGTTATGAAAGTGGAATTTATTTATACTAGGTTGTTGCATGTGGAGATAAGTATTGTTCTTCCGAGTTAGGTTAAGGTGCCCCTAAGCTAGAAGGTGTGTGTCACAAGTTAGTTTTCTAGGTCACTAGGTGTGGTAGGTTTGCTTTTCCGTTTGTTGGTATTTTGAATAGTGGGATGTATTTATCCGGTAGTTTTTTCGTAACTGTTGATCTTTACCAACCTCGTGGAGTGGATAAGGTGTCTTTGCGGTGGAGTTTGTTGTGTGTGTCCCGTCCTTCACCATTAATAGGAAAGCACTCTCGTACTTTGTGGTGTGGTTTGTTTGTCAACAAAGACGTCTACATTGTCGGTTGATATCCTGGGTAGGATCAATCCTCACGTAAGAGGTTTTACCCAAGATACAGCGATTGAGGGACACTTGTACAGGCTGGTGATCGAGTTTTTATTGAATAGTATTGTTTCCACTTAGGAATTGATCATTTCTGATGTGTTTATTGTTGTTGTTGCCTTTGTCGCATGTGTATCGTGATAATGGTGACGAGGCCCTTGGCTTCATGTAATTGTGGACATGAGCAGACGAGGAATTTGTGGTGAGGGTGGAGCCCTTGGGCCTTAACAATTACTGGTTCACATCAAGTTGGCCTGAGTTTGTTGTTTCTAACGAACTTTAGATGGGGACACGTTTGATCTTCGAGAATGAAGAGCACTCTGCTTTTGATGTTGTTGCTATAATTCATGGTTTGGATCAAAACGGTGATGTTGATTTTTCCGTTTGGTGTTGAACGGAAAAGTAGGGGATGTTAACTTTTCAGAATCGCGATATGTGTTGTGTGTTTTTGTTGTGGTGTGTAATATGTAATTAAGTGCGATTATGTTTTGTATGGGTAATTTCCAGTGTGCTCTATGCGACGGAGAAATTTGTAAAATAATGGACAATCTCTAGCGTCCTTGACACTAAGGAGGTTGACCAGAAGAATAGGTAATCTCCAGCGTTTTATACATGAAGGAGAAACCTGTAAAATTATAGACAATCTCCAGCGTCCTTGACACTAAGGAGATTGATTAGAAAAATAGGTAATCTCTAGCGTTTTCAAAGCAATGGACAGACCTGTAAAATTATAGGCAATCTCCATCATCCATGACACTAAAGAGATTGATCAGAAAAATAGGTAATCTCCAGCGTTTTCTACGCGAAAGAGAGACCTTTAAAATTACAAACAATCTACAGCGTCCTTAACACTAAGAGGATCTATCCCGAAACTTAATCGTATTGGGGAATCGGGGCTTTTTATTGATAGTTCGCATTACATTCCATTGCATTCGACACAAAATTACTACCTAGCGATCTATCGATGAAGATAAACTAGAACACATTTGCTTCTGGACCATCGTATCCAGCGACATCCATTTCTTCTTCGATGTTATAGCCCTGCTTGTCTAAGAAGTGAACCTCAAACCTTGCTTCCCGTAGATGGGTGAAAACTAATGATGTCTCTAGCTTGAGACCGTGAGTCTTGAGGAAATCTCTCCATCCTCGCGCCACCCAATGGGAACTGTAACCGCCTAATGTGATATGAGTAGGGAAATCCTTCAAGATGCGAGTGGATAAAAAGATTCGCTCTGGAACTTGGGGTTTTAAATGTTCGCAGAAGCAATATGGTAGCATCATGCGTATGTATTGCTCCTCGCCTACCAAGTAAATATCAAAGATGAGAGGGTTGTTTTAATCTGGGGTTGCTGTGTTGGTCATCATTTTGTTACTGGTATGTGATGGTTTGTGTAGTGACAAGATAGCTTTTTATAGTGGGGTAGTACGGGTGGATTTGCAGTTTCTCGTGATAAATGATTGTTTTCGGATTTCACATCTACAGATGAATTGGCCAGATCTTGAATGGATTTTTGCCATGTGTGTCTCATGCAGGGTATCTTGGGAGAACCCGATTCATTCCTCCTTCCTCGTTTGGCGCGTGTAGTAAATCTTTTTTGCAGTTTTTGTCGCCCTTACAACATTATTTCGGATATATAAAGGAGTGAGATTTGCAGCAGCCAATTCACCTACTACTCTCTGATTGTTTATCACCTATGTTTGTTAGAAAAAGTGATGGCATCACCTAATTCTGAGATGAGAGATTTTTATCGCTGTGTTGATGCAAAGGAAAGGCTCCATCGTTTGGTATGACTTCAATGTCTGGTGCATTTTACAGTTGTTTAGTTTTGAATCTTTTTGGAAATATGTTTTGTTTCTCGCAGCCTCTCCCTTGTGCTTTTGAAATGATATACGACCATATTGTTTCCGATCACGTTTGTTTGGTTTCCACAACTGGGTAAAACTTTCGTGTTGGGGTTTCCAAGGATAGCTTCAATCTTTGGTGGTTGACCGAGGGTTGGGGATGGTTCGCGATCAATAATGGTGTTCCTGTTGAAGCAACGATGGTATTTTTTAAATACGTGGGAGGGAACCGCTTTGAGACTCTTGTTCTTGAGGATGAATAGATGTCTCATATCGCGATGAATATGTAATAGGATAGATGTTTGTGTCTCAGACTTTTTATTGGCCTTAATTATATAATCAGTATCGCGATGAATATGTAATAGGATAGATATTTTTAATAATATTGTGCAATATTTTCAGTATTTGTGTTTTTGTCCGTTTATGGCTTGGATGTGACCGTTCTATGGCGCGACATGGGCTGTTAGGGTAGCAGAGGTGTGCTTCTGATAGCGCCGAGTGTTATCCGTCTCGATCATCCTTTTATGCTATCCTAACCTAAAGGGGAACGATGACATCTCCTAACCCTGGTCGTCGCAATTTTTTCCGTTCCATTGATTCAGAGGAGAGGCTTGAAATCTTGGTAAATCTCCCGATTTTTAATGTTTGTCTTGTTATCCTAGGTCTCTCTTAATCAAACTTTGGTTTGAATGCTCGCATCCATTACCGGAGTCTTTCGGTGCTAGAAACGGTCGCGTGGTAGCGGACCGTGTTTGTATAGTTTCCCATACTTGGTGAGTGTTTCGTGTGAGGGTGTTTCGTGACAATCATGGTCGTTATTTCTTGACTGAAGGTTGGTGTGCCTTTGCTGAAGATAGTGAGCTCCGCGTTGGGGTTTCTCTGATCATTTTTAAATATGAAGGGAGCAATCACTATACGATAATCGTCCTGGAAACGGGTGAATGAGTTCGTGAGGTTGGATCGAAATCAGATGTTTTGTTTTCCTTTTTAACCTGTTATTCGACTATCATTGTATGAACTTTGTTCCGTTGAATCTGTGTTTGTATATTGTTTTAGATGTAATATGATGATCATGTTGTGTTTATTTTTGGGGCTTGTTTGCGCATTAGTATTTGAAGAAACACACGATACACATGCTAGAGCGCGGATCGAGATCGCTCGCAGAGTGTATCCCAATATGCTAGTTTTCATACAATCACGATTGTTAAATAATTTAAGAACCTAATAAAAAAATTCCATATTGCGAACAAGAAAGAACAATCGTAAAATGTACCACTTTTATTGTATTTTTGTGCTCGAAAGACGCGCGATTGTTAAATTTCTTCTCTTTGGAGGCTTATTTGCATATCCGTTTTTGAAAGACACGTGATTGCTAAATTTATTCTCCTTGGAGGCTTGCTTGCACATTTTTGTTTGAAACACACGCGATTGCTAAATTTATTCTCCTTGGAGGCTTACTTGCACATCCGTGTTCGAAAGACACGCGAATGCTAAATTTATTCTCCTTGGAGGCTTACTTGCACATCCGTGTTCGAAAGACACGCGATTGCTAAATTTATTCTCCTTGGAGGCTTACTTGCACATCCTTGTCTGAAAGACACGCGATTGCTAAATTTGTTCTCCTTGGAGGCTTACTTGCACATCCGTGTTCGAAAGACACGCGATTGCTAAATTTATGCATAGCGACAATCTTTATTGGGTTTGGAACTTTCATTTATATGTATATAAAGTGGTGCACCCAATCGGGAATCCCGGTGACCCTGATACATAGAAAATCTAAGTCACCGGATTTCTAATATGCCTAACCTTTACGCAAAATAAGCCTTGAAATTCTTGGCGTTCCATACCTGTCTTCACTCTTTCATATGGATGAACTCCGACATGTTTATCAAGATATGTTTGCTACTTTATAGGATTAAGATCTGCAATAGCGGAGTTAGCTACAATCACTTAGCACTTTGTTTATCTATCCTAATGGTTAGTTAAGGTGAATCAACATCATTAAGATGTGAAGAACAAGAGTAACGAAAAACTAAATATGCATAAACCAAAAATAAACTATAAAATAATATATATACTCAAACAACCCTCACATGTCCTTAACTAATGTATTGAAATATAAGCAAAACTATATAAAAGGTTTAGCCAAGCATGGCTTAACGAAATAACAAAAAAGAAAAGAGAGATGCATTGTGAATTGATGTGTGTGAGATGTGTGGAATGGCTGGGAAGAAAGTTGTATTTATAGTGCTAGGAAACCCTAGGAGTCGACAAAAGTAGGGTAGAAGCAAAGACCTTTGGGTCAGATTCGTCTGAAGAGAATCAACTGAGATATGGGATCGGCGGGTGCCAATGGCGAGCTTCGGGCCCCAAAACAGCTGGTTCCGAAGGTCTTCTGTGGGTGTTGATGGATCGGTAGGAACCGCTAAGATGTCGCGGGAGGCACCTTTGCAGAAGCCTCATTTCTTCTTTTCTCGTGTATTGGCTTCTCCGCTTCTTCTCCTGTCTTCTTCCTTGACTCTTTTTAGGCTTTCCTCTTCTCCTTTAGCTTGGTTATGAGAATCTACATAAAATAGACATAAAACGCATAGATTCCAAACTTTGCAACTCAAGAGACAATGAATGCATTTTATGCTAAAAACATGTCTAAATGCAACCTAAATTTCTTAAGAATGACTCAAAATGCATGTACAAATTATGCATTATCACATAGACATGAAATAATGAAATGTGCCTAAAACTAACCTATAATGCCTATTAAAATATGCATTATGAAATACCCCACCCTTAACCTTTTGCTTGTCCTCACGCAATTTGAAGCAAAGACAAAACCAAACACCCCACAAATACGATTATCATGCCAACACCTTTTATCAAATGTAACATCAAAGTAGTAGGAGCCATGAATGTCAAAACAAACATCCTAGCAAGTATATGAACGGTCGTCGATTTTAGAAAAATCTTTCAGAAAAATCCAGTCCAACCTCGCTAGGATAATGTGTTTTCTCTCACTCTCATGTGTTTAGCTAAGATTTAAAGTACAACTCTCGACTCAATCGTATCTGCATAAAGCTACCCAAATATTGACATTTATATCACGAATTTCTCCACCATGGATGTCAAAGCAAACAAGAATCATCAAGAGGTCTTTTACAATGTTGTAATAGGGCCTAGTATGAAAATAAGGGGAAGGAAATTTTTTTTTTTTGGCCATGTGAAGCTCAAAATCCAGAAACCAACATCCTAAACAACATAAACCAAACTCTTTCATAATATACATGAAGCCCATTCACAAGCTTTACAAAAGAACCCAACAATTTATTTTATCCAACTCTCACGTATACGATGACTAACGCTCTTTATTTGTTAAGAAGGGTTACCTTATTTTGGCTATATCTCTTGCTATTTGTGTGTGTATTCTTTTTTTTTTTCATTCTTTTCGAACTTTTTTAAAGCCATAAAAATGAAATACTAAGCGAGGAATAAGTGCATTAGAGCCAGAAAGAAGCGACACTCATGGATATATACCACTGTGCTAGGGTTCACATGTGCTCGCTTGTTGAGCTCTCTCTCTATCTCCCTCTCTCCCCCCACTCGTCGACTTACCAAAGTTGAGAGCAAAAGTGATCGTGCAAGCAACTAAAGGGAGTTTATATATAGATGAGCACGGAGGAAAACCCCTAGGTAAAACGTTGCGCTTCAATTAGGACTTGGCAACTTACCAAAGAGAGCCGGCTATGACAAAAAACACACAAAGAGCTTCATCAAGATGGTTGGCCAAAAGCTCTAGTTTGGCAGTTGAGTAACCTAACACCCAATGTTGGAGTAAGACCAGGCCCAATGCCTTTGAAAGCATAGACCGTACATATAATACCATATGCATTCACATATTGCATACTTTACATTCGGAATTGCTAGTAACATAGTCAATTCCTCGTCATTTGCACAAAAAGCATTTGCAATCTTCGCGCATGCATCATGGGTACACGAATCTATGCGACTGCGAACAACGGGTGCGCAGATGGGACAAATCTAAGCCCAGATCTGAGCATGGAGCTGATGGAGCGAGCGAGCCTGGGAGGACAATGGCGATGGATGCAGCAAGCACAAGGTACCAATCTGTGATCAACAAAGGAGGACGGCGAGCGAGGGGGTGTTGAAGAGGTGCAAAAGTCAATCAACCATGACATTGGAGGAGCAAATTGTAGAAGATATTGGTCGTATCTTCGGCAAATTGGAGAATATGAAGTTCAGGACTAATACGTAGCGTTTTGATATGCTTATAAAAGAATTAGTTTTTTCAATTCGACACAACGTTTTACGCTCTACTTGTACGAAACACGTTATTTCGATTAATAAGGTATGTAGATATAATTGGGGACCCCTAGACACATGTAGATGTTATATATAGCTTGTAAATAAATAGTTTTGGGTTGTTGTTTTGTAACCCATCTTCTTCATTTTGAAAAACAGAAATTCTCTTTCAGCAAAATAGAGTTTTTCATTTCCTTCTTTCGGTTAATGGTCTTACCTTTCTAGATTATATATGAGTTTATACACAGATCTGAGAACGACAATGGAGGAAACGGAGATATGAGATCGATAATGGAGCCACAACACATGGATAACAAGGTTTTAAAATAAATTACGGACACGCATTGGAGATGCGCAGCGACCGCAGCAGTTGTGCAGCTACGCTATCCGTGTATCAGGCAAAAAAATCATTGTGCAAATAGACGTTCCCTTTACATTTTATCAAGCTAAATAGATATATTCAACAATACGAATAATTTCATTGTATGCAAGTTACTTTTAATCTCAGTCGTTTAAAGTTCTTATTTCGGCGCTCCAAATTTGCTGGCATTATCAAATATTGAAACTGAACGCATAAATTATGCAATATTATTGAAATAAGTTATTCAAAAAATGTAAAAACAATTAATTTAAAGAATCAAATACTGAACGTTATACAAATTGTGTAGTGAAAGATTGAGACTAATGAATGGTGGGTGCCCGATTGAGAATAATTGCTTGTAAACAATAATGAGAAATCAATAGGTGAGATCGAAAGTCAGAGAATGTTATACAAATTGTTGATAATATAATGGAGGTGAAGCGCTTTACTCCTACTCGTAAACAATTCGCAATAATTCCTCTCTTTACTTTCTTTGCCTTATTTCTTACTTTTTAATCTTATTATTTAGTTATTTTAGTTAGCTTAAGAACACATCTAAATAGTATCTCTGTATGTGAATTTGACGTCTTATTTACACGCTATACTATTTTGTTAGTTTGGTTTATTATTATTACTTTTGACAGGGAATAACGACATTTACAGATTGATGATTATATATTGGAGGTGAAGCGCTTTACTCCTAGGATTAAGCTCTCAAGAAAACTCCATGTCTGCGCTAGCAAGAGCTATATGTAGGTTTTATGAGACATGGCTATTCAAGAAACCATAGATCCAATCTACTAGGGTTCAAATCTATAGTCTCCGATGACAAGATTCTAGAAAATCTCAGATGTAACTCAAAGCTTTTTGATCTATAACAAAAAAAACTCAACCAATAGAAAACTTTAACATCGAAAAAAGAGTGGAAGAAAAACAAGTTCTAATACTAATTTGAAATCACAAGTCTCTAGATCGACAAACACTTTAAAAAAGTGGAAGAAAAACAAAGACAAAAGCCAAGAACACACAAGAGTTTGTTTACAAGGTTCGGTTCATTGACCTACGTCCTTTTGGACCTCAAGTATCGAGCCCTAAATCAACTAACTTATAAAGAATAGGGCATACAAGAATACAACAAATACAAGCAAGACAAAGAAGCAAGTATGCAAGGAAGAACTTCAACCAAGGAAACATATTTGTTAAAGACTGGTGGGATGAAATATCGTGGGTTTCACCTCGCCAAAGATAATAATTCTCAAACTAACAAATTAGAGTATAGTGAGTAAGTAAGGGGTCGAACCCACAGAGAAACAAGTATTTCTATGAAATGTGTATTTACCGATAATTTTACGGTAGATAAGATGAGATTGGAAACAAACAATAAGGAAATTAAATAAATTTGAGAAAGGTTAGCAAGAGCAAATAAAAGATAGAAGAGAAGCGTGGTTTCTCATACAATTCACAACATTGATTGGGTTCTTTGATCCTTGACTCAATCCCTAGTTATTCTTAATCAATGCAAATCAATTGACATCAATGGTTATGCCGACTTGTCTCAGATAGATTGATCAATAAAGGGACAATCAATTACTTCCCATGAAATACAACATAGAACAGCATGAAGATCCAAGTACATGACCAATTAGCAATATCAATCTCAATTTAATTAGAATCAAAAGATTGCAAGGTTACAGAGCTCTTAACCCTAATCACCGTGCAACATTGATGTTTTCACGGGATCAATTTCTCATTGCTTACTATAAAGCTGTCCATCTCACAAAAGAAATCACTAGCATAGATGCAAATTCTGTCAAGGTGCGCAGTCAAGAGAGAATATATGCAATCACAAATGAGCACAAGGATAATGAAATAACCATAAGAATAACAACAGGAAACAAGTCTCACAATTCAACCAACGAAGTCTTGAATTACAACAAAACCACAAGAATCTAAGTACTCATGAAATACCATGAATCTCTAATCTTCAATCCTCTCATCTCTCTCAATTGGTCCATTGTTAGTGGAATGAATACTACTGAAAATATATCTACTACAATGCCTCAAATCGGAGGCACAAACCCTAGAATAAGATAGATAAAGTTTCCATAAAGATAGAATTGGGCCGCATTGCGCAGATCCGAAAACAACAAAATCGGCGGGCGCCGGTATAACACCGGCGGGCGCCGTTTATGCAGTGGCGATAGCTTCGATAGACTGAACTTGTAATGCAATTTCTGGAGTCTTCGTTTATCCGATTGATGCATCTGAATATGAGTTGGAAAGGTATTTTCAAGGACTACAACTCTCATGAAAACTCCAGAAGCTAATTCAAAGTTCTCGAATATTAAAGATAAGGTTTCTTCACTTTCTTCATTTCCGCTATTGTTTTCATGCTCCTTAGCTTCCCAATCCGACTTCTAACCCTTCATTGGTGATACGTTTGGGATACCCGATCCTTCGCCTGTGGGCTCAAGACCGAGAACCACACCGTATATTTGCCTGATCTTGCAATGCTCTTTGATATCTCCTGGTTGGGAACAATTTAAACAAGTAATTAAATTTCTAAAATTGCGACAGAAATAAATTAACTAAATTTAACAACTAAAGAGACGGAAAGAAAGGGAAGCGAGGGCTGATGCGCGCGGAGGTTGCTGGGCACACAGGCTCTAGGCCTCAAGGTGTGCGCGGAATCCGGGTGCGACTTCGCTCGTTGGAGGCGAGAGGCTGGCGGGTGGCGCGAGACTGCTAGCGAGAGAGAATGCGGGAGCAAGGGCGCCATGGCGTCCGCGCTCGCTGGGAGCGATGCTGGCAGCGAGTGTCGCCAAGCGCAGGCTTCCTCGGTTGCGATGGTGTTCGAGTAGGGTTGTGTGTTTGGGTTTCCTCGATGTCAATGAACCAAGGAGAGGTGATGGTGATTGTGATTGCCGAAAATCTCAAGAACACAAGAACAATGATAGTGTTTTGGATTGATAACCAAGAACCCTTTAATCTATAAAGGGGTTCTCAATTCTAATTCAATCTGATTAATTCAAAGTGCATAGACATGAATATATAGAAAAACTATGGGAGATCTAACCAATCCTTCCTTGCAAAGGAAAGGGGTTTGGATAGATCTATTATATATAGAGATAAATGAAATAACCCAAAGATAAATATTTCCTAATAAGATAAATGTTTCATAACATGGTGGCCAAGGATTATATCTAGAAGAGATATAATTAATTCCATCTTATTTATCTAAGCTGCATAAAATAATAACATAATTAATTAACTAAGATATCTCGGCCCATGCACAAGAGTAACTCGGCCCATCTTTGTCGACAATGATCTAGGCCCACTCGGCCCATGGTAATGTCGAGTGATCCAAGACCAAGCCGAGTATGGCTGGTTCATAGTGGGTGCTGACGAGTCTCCATGAGCTCCGTGTGTGGACGCAAGCTCACTTCTTTTGCTGGTGGTGTAACCTTCAGCCAAGTGATCCAGGGTGGCCGGAACCCTTCCTCTAAAGTTCCATGGTGATGGACAAGAAAGGCTTTAGTTACAATTTGAATATTCTTGGTCGTTACAGGAGTGACAGGACCATCGAATGGAACCTTCATGTTGTCCTCAATGTCACCAGGAGTCATCGATATTTGCACTACATCATTCTCCTCCACTTGACTTCGATTTGTCCTCAAATCGTCGTCAGAGTCATCGTCAGGCACGAACAAGGATAGGTCGACGATGTTGAATGTAGAATGGACGATGTACTAATCGGCAGGGAGATCCAGCTTGTAAGCATTAGGACCCATCTTCTGAACCACTCTGAATGGTCCATCTCCCCTAGGGTCTAGCATAGATTTCCGCTGTTGCGGAAACCTTTCCTTCTAGAGATGCAGCTAGACCAGATCACCAACGTTGAACTGCACATCCTTATGATGCTTGTCCTTCGTGGCCTTGTATTGCGCAGTCTTTCTCTCCAGCTGCGCCTTGGTACGCTCATGCAAGCGCTTGATGAAGTCCACTTGCTTAGCTGCATCCACGCTCTTCTTCTCCTTATATGGCCGTGGCATCATGTCCACAGGAGTGAGTAGATTTCAGCCATATACTACTTCGAAGGGGGTTAACTTTGTAGCAGAGTGCCTAGACCTGTTATGTGCAAATTCTACAAATGGTAGGCAGTCTTCCCACCTCCGGAGGTTAGTTCGCATCATGACTCTAAGGAGAGCCCCATGAGTTCTATTTGTGACCACAGTTTCGCCATCAGTTTGTGGGTGACAAGAAGTAGAAAATAGCAATTTTGTACCCATGTAAGCGAACAACATCTTTGAAGAACAAATTAGCAACATGAATAGCATCATCTGTTTTGTGACATGGAATAAAATGAGCCATTTTGGAAAATCTGTCTACAACAACAAAGATGGAATCATGACCCCTAAATGTTCTAGGCAATCATGACCCCTAAATCTTCCCAGGGTGCATTAGATTTCGATTTGGCCTTAGCACATGCATTAGATGGAATCATGACCCCTAAATCTTCCCAGGGTGCATTAGCAATAGGCAAAGGTTGATATAGACCATTAGCATTAGATTTCGATTTGGCCTTAGCACATGTAATACAACTTTTGACAAATCTCAGCACATAATTAGACATTTTAGGCCAAAAGTAATGTTCCTTAAGTCCTGCTAAGGTTTTTTCGAAACCTCCATGTCCTCTAGATTCATGAATTTCTTAAGTTAACAATCGGCGAATAGAAGAAGATGGGATATAAAGCTTGCCCATCTTAAACAAATAACCATTATCAAGAAAAAATGAATCAACTTATCCTTTAGACACACATTGAGCATATATAGTCTTAAAGAAACTATCAGAAGCATACAGTTCCTTTATCAAAGCAAAACCCAAAACATGTGCATCCATATGGTTAAGGAGGACATACCTGCGTGATAGCGCGTTAGCTACCACATTATCCTTTCCCTTCTTGTGGTGAACCACATAGGAAAAGGTCTCTATAAACTCCACCCATCGAGCAAGGCGTCTGCTGAGCACTGCGTGTCCTTTGAGGTACTTTAGAGCTTCATGACCCGAATGAATCACAAACTCCTTAGGCCATAGATAATGTTGCCAAGTCTATAAGCAGCGAACCAATGTAAAAAGCTCCTTGTCGTAGGTAGAATAGTTGAGCTCAGCGGAGCCCAACTTTTCACTGAAGTAGGCGATGGGACGCTTGTTCTGCAACAGAACCCCACCAATGCCAGTGCCAGAAGCGTCACACTCGAGCTCAAAAGGTTGAGCAAAGTCAGGTAACTGCAACACTGGAGAATGAGTCAGGCGATCTTTGAGGGAGTCGAAAGCCTTCTGGTGAGAGTCTGTCCAGCGAAATGTCACATCTTTCTTTGTCAGCTCGTGTAGGGGGGCGGCAATGAGGCTGAAATCTTTGACAAAGCTTCGATAGAAATAAGCAAGGCCCAAGAATGAGCGGACATGAGTGGGTGTATGCGGCTGAGCCCACTCCTGAATAGCACGAATCTTCTCCTCATCCACCTTCTAAGGTCAATTTTAGAAAAAATACAAGCACCATGATGTTCATCAAGCATATCATCTAAACGAGGAATAGGGTGGCGATACTTAACCGTTATTTGGTTGATTGCGCGACAATCAACACACATGTGCCAAGAGCCATCCTTCTTTGGAACCAAAATGATAGGCACGACACAGGGAGATAGACTTTCTTGCACAAAGCCCTTATCCATCAATTCTGTGACTTGGCGTTGAAGCTCCTTTGTCTCCTCAGGACTAGCTCTATAAGCGGCGCGATTAGGCAAGGCTGCCTCAGGCAGAAAGTCAATCTGGTGCTCAATACCTCTAATAGGAGGCAAGCCTTGGGGTAGTTCAGCTGGAAGCACATCTAAATAATCCTGCAGAAGAGCAGTAATAGGTGCGGGAATATGACTCAATTCAACATTAAGTAATACCTGTTTCATTACCAGGAGAATATGAGGTCGATGAGCATTCCATGTGATGGTCCCTTTCTGAGGTTCAGAGACCAGTGATCGACGTTCTACAGAGCCCTTTAGTGAAGCAGAAGAGGGCTGAGTGGATGTCGAGTGGGAAGGAGGTGGTGCCGAGGGGGCTGCAGGCGCGGCTGGTGGGGCCGTGGGCGCGGCAGACTGAGCTGCGGGGGCGGCCTGCTGGGCCGAGCTCCCTTGGAGCTTCTCCTTCCTTTGGGCCTCCTTCTGAGTGTCCTGTTGTTGTTTCTTGCGAACCTGGTCCTTTAGAATAGTTTGAGGCGAAAGGGGTAGGAGAGTAACTCTCCTCCCATCAAAAGTGAAGGCATATGTATTCGCACGACTATCATGAAGAACAAAACGATCATATAACCAAGGACGACCTAATAATATATGACTACAATCCATGCGAGCAACATCACATAATACTTTATCATGATATGATCCAATAGAAAGTGAAACGAAACATTGTTTGGTGACCATTATATCAGATCCATCATCAGTAATGCCATTTAATCCATAGTGAGTAGTTCTAGAAGTAGTAGTTAAATGGAGGAAATCCACTACCTTTTCACTGATGAGATTGCAGCAACTCCCACCGTCGATGATGACGCTTAAGGTAGCCTCGCGAACCACACACCTAGTGTGCAAGATGTTCTCCCTTTGATTAGCCATGGGAGATTCCTGAATGTGTAGGACCCGCCGATTGATAATGCAAAGCAAGTTGTCGTACTCTGAAGTATCGATCTCCTCAATAGACTCAGACGGCTGGTCCTCCTCCACTTCAGGAGATAGCAAAGTTGTGGCCGGGTTTCAACAGGTTGCTTGTCCTGAGATCGGCGCATCTCACGAGTGCGGAACCCCCAGGTGCGAGCTTTACCTACTAAATGCAATATAACAACTTCCAACTTCTCCGTTTCGTCATAGCGTAAATTTTCAAGCAGATAGTCAGTATGATTTCCCCAAACAAGATAAGCTTCAGGATCAGTGTTACCATCAAAGGTTTCTAATTTAAGCTTAACATCACGTCTCTGAATAGCTTGAGCATTATCAAATCTAGGATGACCAAAATTAGGAGGAGGTAAATTATCAAAGTTAGGATTTACCTCATGGTAAGCATCCTCCAAATGCGGCGTCTCATAAAGATCATTATTGCTGCGGCTGTCATCCCAGTTAGAACGGGTGTGCAGCGACTGCTGATGACGTTGATTTGTCCTCCCTTGCTGTTGATGCCGTGGGGGTGTGTGCTCACGGTGATCTTGGTTACCATTGAAGCCCGCCAGATGATCGTTGTCATTCTCTCCATTGAAAGGGTTAGGAGTAGCAGACTTAAGCTTAAAATGTAATTGACCATAAGGGGGAGGTTTAACAAAATAAGAAGTGTTACCTGGAGGTGGCGAATTACCTGTAGGTGGAGTAGGATATGTGGGAGGTGTAGTGTCTGTAGGAGGCGAAATACCACCCGGGGGTGTAGAACCAGAAGCCTCTTGTTGTTTCAGCTCCTCAAGATGTCGCAGAACACCACTTATAGCCCGTGTAGTAACCAGGCTAGCTTGTTGGGCCAATTGATCGTGGAAGCGCTTGTTCCAACGGTCCTTAGCAGCTTCAAGGTGTTCTCTATGTTCGGCCATAGAAGCTTTGGTAGTGGCCTGAATAATACGCTCCAAGGTCTCTTCAGAAATAGGGCTAGGGGCAGTAGGGGGTGTACTTTCGGTTGCTATGTTCCTACAATATCAGACGAGCAACAAGTAACCGATGCAAAGACTAGAAACCAAGTAATGCAAGCTCTAGTGATTCCTAAGAGTGATTCGAGTTTTAGAAATCAAAGAGCGAGAAAAACAAGGCACTATATTCAAGCAATTCTTCTGAACACAGAATTTTGCAATATTGAAGACAGCGAGTAATAATCAAAATTGCAAATTAAATCAGCCACAAGTCGGATAACAAGGATAGCAAGTATAAGCAAGCGGCTTAATGTGTATAGAATAAGATCTACAATGTGATGCTTGAATAATATGAATGTGTAATAATCGTTAATAGCAATCACAAGGGCAGACAAATGCACACACTCCGTCAACTATTATCTGACGGTTGCAACACGGTTCAGAAAAAGAGGGGTGTGACCAAGGCTCCAGTGTCAGAACAACACAAAATCACACAAACTAGGGTTCTTTTATAATGCTTAAAACCAATCAGATCATCTAACATGTAGCAAGAAAAAAATAACAAGGAAGAGTTACTAACTCAACAATGTAAGATGAAAGAATGCTCTTTTTTTTGTTTTTTTTTTTGAAGCTCTCGACTTTTTTTTTTTAACTAATAAATGGGTGCTGTAATATATGTGCAGTAACCGAAAATAAGAGCAAGAGAAAAAAAAATAAAAATAAAAAGCTACGATGATCTAAAAGTAAGCAAAAATAAGGAAAATAAGGGAAATAGGCTAGAAACTAGAGAAATTTGGGTTCTTTAGTGGTACAAGTTTATATAATGCTTTTAATCCAAGAATCATAGTCATAGGCATGATATGTAGCAACTAGGAATAAAAGATCAAAACTTGCAGTCAAGAACTCAATATCTTCGAAATTAAAGATCCAACCAAAGAATAACAAAAATAAAGTGCCAATTTTTATGAGTGGATAATAAAGATTTAACTTTTATGCAGCGGCAATGGTGAAAAATAGGCACGAAAAATAAATCACTCAAATAAGAAATCAAGAGAGTAAAGAACTTGCATTAACCTTAAATTCGATACCACTTGATACGTTTGGGATACCCGATCCTTCGCTTGTGGGCTCAAGATCAAGAACCACGCCGTATATTTGCCTGATCTTACAATGCTCTTTGATATCTCCTGATTGAGAACCATATAAACAAGTAATTAAATTTCTGAAATTGCGACATAAATAAATTAACTAAATTTAACAACTAAAGCGACGGAAAGAAAGGGAAGCGAGGGCTGATGCGCGCGGAGGTTGTTGGGCACACAGGCTCTAGGCCTCAGGGTGTGCGCGGAATCTGGGTGCGACTTCGTTCGCTGGAGGCGAGAGGCTGGCGGGTAGCGCGGGACTGCTAGCGAGAGAGAACGCGGGAGCGAGGGCGCCAGGGCGTCCTCGCTCGCTGGGAGCGATGCTGGCAGCGAGTGTCGCCAAGCGCACGCTTCCTCGGTTGCGATGGTGTTCGAGTAGGGTTGTGTGTTTGGGTTTCCTCGATGTCGATGAACCAAGGAGAGGTGATGGTGATTGTGATTGCCGAAAATCTCAAGAACACAAGAACAATGATAGTGTTTTGGATTGATAACCAAGAACCCTTTAATCCATGAAGGGGTTCTCAATTCTAATTCAATCTGATTAATTCAAAGTGCATAAACATGAATATATAGAAAAACTATGGGAGATCTAACCAATCCTTCCTTGCAAAGTAAAGGGGTTTGGATAGATCTATTATATCTAGAGATAAATGAAATAACCCTAAGATAAATATTTCCTAATAAAATAAATGTTTCATAACTTGGTGGCCAAGGATTATATCCAGAAGAGATATAATTAATTCCACCTTATTTATCTATGTTGCATAAAATAATAACATAATTAATTAACTAAGATATTTCGGCCCATGCACAAGAGTAACTCGACCCATCTTTGTCGACAATGATCTAGGCCCACTCGGTACATGGTAATGTCGAGTGATCCAAGACGAAGCCGAGTATGCTTGGTTCATGGTGGGTGCTGACGAGTCTTCATGAGCTCTGTGTGTGGACGCAAGCTCACTTCTTGTGCTGGTGGTGTAACCTTGAGCCAAGTGATCTAGAGTGGCCTGAACCCTTGCTCTAAAGTTCCATGGTGACGGACAAGAAAGGCTTTAGTTGCAATTTGAATCTTCTTGGCCCTTGCACGAGTGACAGGACCATCGAATGGAACCTTCATGTTGTCCTCAATGTCACCAGGAGTCATCGATAATTGCACTGCATCAATTGGCTTGTTCCATGCTCTTTTATAGCTTGTCCCTTAGCTCTTCTTACCTATCTTTGCTCCATGATTTCTCCACCTTTCCAGCTCGGATCTTGTAATCTAAATATAAGCACTAAAAACAGTAGATTCCGAACTTTGCATACCAAATGATCAATAATGCAAATGAACTTATCAAACATTTAATATGGACACTCTATTGCACCTAAGACCACCTATAAAACCTACACAAAATATGCGTTATCAAAGACCTATAGATCCAACAACCAAGGGATCACCGGAGAAGGGCACTAAAGCCAGGAAGAAGTGACACTGAAGGATACCATTGCGCTAGGGTTCCCATGTGCTCTCTTTTTTAGCTCTCTCTCTCTCTATCTCTCTCTTTCTCTCACTCTATCTCTACTTTTCGAGTTGCCGAATCTAAGATAAAAAGTGATCACACCAGCAGCTAAAGGGCGTGTATATATAGATGAGCTCGAAGGAAAAACCCTAGGTAAAATGTTGCACTTCAATTAGAACTTGGCGACTTACCAAAGAGAGCCGGTTATGACCAAAAACACGCAAAGAGCTTGGCCAGCATTTGGGCTCATCAAGATGGGGGGCCCAAAGATTTAGTTTGGTAGTTGAGTGACCTAACACCCAATGATGGAATACGACCAGACCCTATGCCTTTCAAAGCATATGCCATTCATAAAATACATTATGCATCCATATATTGCATGCTTTACATTTGGAATTGCTAGTCACATGGTCAATTTCTCGTCATTTTCATGGAAAGCATTTGTAATCGCACATCACGAGTACACGTTCAAAAAGCAACTTCATGAGGAATCTTCGTACGCGCATCATGACACAACATATCTATTCGACGGCGAATGACGGGTGCGCGGATGGGACAAATCTTAGCCCACATTTGAGCGTGGAGCCGGTAGAGCGAGCGAGACCTGGAGGACGATGGCAACGGATGCAGTCAGCACAAGGTACCAGATCTGAGATCGACAATGGAAGACCGCGAGCAAGGGGTTGTTGGAGGCGCAATTAGGCATGACAATGAAGGTGCAAATTGTAGTAGATATTGGTCGTATCTTTGGCGAATTGAAGAAGATGAAGTTTAGGACCAATGCGTAACGTTTTGATATGCTTACAAAAGAATTAGTTTTTTCAATTCAACACGGCTTTTTACGCTCTAGTTGTACGACACACTTTATTTCGATTAGGAAGGTCTGTAGATATAATGGGGGTACACTTGGACACACGTTGCGACTATAGCTTGTAAATAAATAGTTTTGGGCAGTTGTTGTGTAACCCATCTTCTTCATTTTGAAAAACAGAAATTCCCCTTCAGCACATCAGAGTTTTCCATTTCCTACTTTCGCTTCATGGTCGTATCTTTCTATATCATATCCGAGTTTGTACATAGATCTTAGATGAACAATGGAGGCAATGAAGATCTGAGATCGATAATGGAGCCACAACATAGGGATGACAAGGTTTTAAAATAAATTATGGGCGCGCATTTGAGATGCGCAGCGACTGCAAGCCGTGTATCGGGCGAAAATTTCACCGTGCAAATAGGGGTTCCCTTTACATTTTTATCAAGCTAATAGAAATATATTCAACAATATGAATAATCATTCAATAGCTACGAATAGTTTCATTGTATGCAAGTTCCTTTTCATCTCAATCGTTTAATGTTCTTATTCCAACGTTGCAAATTTGCTCAGCATTAACAAATACGTAGTATTGAAATTGAACGCATAAATTATTCATTAATGAAATACTACCTCCGTTTAGGAAAAACTTGTCACTTTATTATTTACGCACGTTTTTTTAGGAGATAAAAACTATACTATAAGATATCTAGTTTTTTTAATATTTTTCTAACAATTTCGTAGTTATTATTAATAAGTACAAACTTGTTAAAAAATTATAAAAAATAAATATTTTATATAGTTTTTATCATTCAAAAATAACGTGCGTAAATAATAAACGATAAGTTTTGTCTAATGGAGATAGTATATGATAAAAAAAATGTAAAACAATTCATTTAAATAATCAAATGGTGAACGCTGTACAAATTTGTAGCCAAAGATTAAGACTAATGAATGGTGGGCGCTCGATTGAGAATAATTGCTTGCAAACAATGAGAAATCAATAGCTGAGATCGAAAGACAGAGAGAGCTCACGGTCTGTGTAGGCTGAATCACAGACACGAAAGGCCTAATTAAAATGGTCCATCCAATGTTTTATTTCCCCTGTTCTCTGAATTTTTATTTTAACGGGACCATATCCATCCGTCCAACTTTATAGTGATCGATATCAATCTTAAATAAATTGAAGACGACAAACGAGCTTGCTTTGCTAACCAATTATGTCAAACTCTTTTACTTTATCATCTTTTCTTTTTCTTCATTCCGTGGAAAAGTTATTTTTATCCAATATATATACATTCACAATAAGTTTTTTTATTAGGCAATAATTCAAGCACTTGACAAACCTGGCTTATCGAGAGGCCGACAAAGTCGGCAGATAACGAACCGTCAAACATACAACTACAACGAAAATAAAAAACGGGAAAATACAAAAGGCGGCATACAAACAACGACCCAATCGAACATACGGGCCTAACCCAAAAAAGTTGAGGACAACGTACACGAAACCCAGAGTCAAGCACCATCAAGCGATGACACCGCTTGCCAGCGGTACATGAGGAGTCCCTGTGGGCGATAAAGACGAACCTCCAATGAAAATTCCGTAACATGGAGGCGCCTCGATGCACACCACCTCGACCCCAGCCAGACTAGATAACGGACGCCAAAGCCACAACTCAGACTAGGACCGTCAAGAAACAACCGGAAACGCCTCCGAGAACCAACCTTGTACAAACGTACCAAAAAACCCTTTCGGGGTTTTTTCAAGCCCTTTCGAGATTTTTCCGAGCTCTTCTGGGATCTTTCCAGACCCTTTCGGGATTTTATCAAATTCTACGTGATTAAAAAAATAAAAAAGCATATTTATTTATTTATTTTATTTTTGTTCTTGTTGTGCAAGGAAAAAATAAGCCTTGCACACTAAGCTCTTCAGCAAAAAATCAGAACATCAGCCACCACAAAAGTAGGGGCGACGAACGGCTCCAATGAACTGCTGGAAGGACAAGGCCCCGAGGAAGAAATCGGCGACGGCGAGGCCCGAAGCCGACCACATTAAACCCATACAAGAAGGGGGGACGGGAGGGAGAAAGAACCCCCAACCCAGCACAACACCACCAATCGAAAAGGGGTGGCCCGACAATTCACCCTAGACCGAAAGGAAGACGGAGGAGGAAACCAAGAGCCCGACAGGACAACTGGGATCGACAAAATCTCATCAAAAAAGAACTAATTGGAGAAAGATAAGGATTCAATTAGGGATTTTCAGATTCGGGGATTTCCGGTTCGATTGATCGAAACGGGGCAAAACCCATCGGAGAAGGAAGGGGCCAATTAAAGAAGAAGGGTTGATTCAAGCTCATACGTCGACGGTAGTGGGAGAGGGAAGGATAGATCGGCCAAAAGGCAGAGATGCTCCAACGGTCATAGTGGAGGAGTGGTGCACAGAACCACCGACCGAGTGTGACAATCGATTCGAGAACATAAGGCACCAAGAACTCACTGAAAGAGAAACCCAAAGGAAGATTTGGGCAAAAAATTCAGCCGATCAAGGGCAACAACAGGCGTTCAAGACCCCGAAGGGATGGATGGGGGCTCCAGAAGGAGAGTTGTGGCTTCCGAATGAGGTTTTGGAGCTCTCTCAAAAGAGAGCTTTTCTGAGAAAAGGCTTCATGTCTTATATATACATTCACAATAGATCGTTTGTGAAGATACATACGGGTTATTTGTAAAAAAAATTGTAGCGTTGGATTAAGAAGATCATGATTGAGATGCAAAAAAAAATTTAAGATCAAAATTATTCGTTTGAAACAAAATCATTATTCTTATATAACTCATATGAATAATCATGTTGTAACTGGCGAATAATTTTTATGTAAAAAGATGGCTAATATATACAAATAGTTACATTATGTCAAACGAATAATAATGTGTTATATACGAATAATTAATCTGTTCATAGTTTACAGCGTAAAAGATATTTATGAGCCTCGTGTGGTGAGAACAAAAGAAGCAATTTAATTTGTCGGAATTGTTTTGTTTTAATTTTGTTATTTTGCCTCCAAAAATTAGCTCCCAAAGTTCAGCTTTCTTATCCCTAACCCCTATACGTCCCTTCAAAGCGGTGATCATAAAGAATTGTTCCATTCAAAATTCCATTCATCATGGCATTCTTGACCTAGCCTTATCACGACGACGTTTTGATTGGGTCCCAACAAAGCTAGCAATTCGTTCGTTCATGTCGGGTTCGGGTCAGTCTTGCTCGGCTCGGGTCACTCACGGTTTGGGTTTGTTCGGGTAAAATTTATGGTCGGGTACTGGTCGGGTCGGGTTCGGTCATAATGAATTTTAGATTAGTCGGGTTTTGGGTTAAATCGGGTCATGCCCATTCGGGTTCGGGTCAAAGTCGGTCGTGCTGGTTCGGTTTCGGGTCAAGAGGCGAGTCGGTCTCATTTGAGATTCGAATCAAAGTGGGTATGGTTTGTTTGAGTTTTCGGTCGAATTATATTCGACCCGTTTGGATAATGAGGTTAATTTTGACTCGGTTGAATACTTAAATATGTAATTTACTTAAAATAAATATTTTGACTCGATTGAATACTTGAATATGTCATTTTGACTCGGTTGAATACACTCGTTTTCATTGACTCATCGGTTGACTTACTTGACTCATTGACTTATCCGCTTATCTATTGACTGTACTTGAGTTATTATTCATATGATTATAATTAACAAAAATAAATGGTGTTTTATATGTTAAGTATAATCATAAACTTGTGTTACAATAAAAAAAAACATTTAACATTCAAGCATGAAAATGTTGATGTTAAATAACCATTTTAAGTAGAGTCGGGTCGGATCGGGTCGAGAGTCGAGTCGAGTTGATAGTCCGGTCGGGTTCAAATTCGGGTCGGGTTTAGAGTCGGGTGGGGTTTGGATCGCGTCGGGTTTATCTATGTTCGGGTCTGTTTCGATTCGGACCGGGTTCGGGTCGGGTTCGGACTCGGACTCGGGTTCGGGTTACGGATGACTCCAAATTTTTCGGGTTTCGGTCGGGTTCGGGTTCAAGTGAGTCGAGTCGAATTTTCGGGTTGGGTCAGATTTTGCCAGCTCTAGGTCCCATAGTGCTATCACTCCTCCGAATCCAACTTCATCATTGCTCGTCGTTCACTCTACAAGCCTCGTTTGACGTTCGAATCTCGTACCTATTACTGTTGAGGTTTCCACCAACTACACCGAACCCACTATTGTGCTAAGCAGATCCAATGGGGTTATCAATCCAATGGGTCCTCCTAGTCTCCTTATGTACGATGGAGATGTTGAATTGACACTGTTTGAGGCAATAAGAAGAAGGTCGATGGCGATTTCGATTGAGTCTAGGGAGATTACAATTTTGCCCCCTCTACTCCTCTTACTGATGTTCTCCTGTTTCTCCTTGTGTTCTGTAGAGTCCGAGATTTCCATTCGGCCACCTCTACATCTTGTTTTCCTTGTTGTTGTTCTCTCCGTGCACATAAAGGATTTGAGGTTGGATGTATATCATGTTTTCATACAAATAGATTTGTCATGCCTTACCATACCCTACCATAGATTATCACTTCATGACAAAGACATTAACCACAAACAAGAATTTATTCAGAACAGTAGATCAATCTGACCTTGTAGGTTGTACATTCAGTACTGCTCTTAAAGGTCAATGTTGCAACAACTCTCTGCAACACTTTCATATTAGTAGTTCCCCATTGTCTAGTCCATGTCCAATTAATGTAATATGCTATAGTAAAATGCAATAATGTCTTATAATTAGTGAATTTGAAAATATAAGTGTTAATGTTAAATTTGAAAGTTATCTATATAATTAGTGAATTAGAAATTTTAAGTTTTAACCAAAACATACTAATCAAAACTATTATTTTTAACTTGCAATTTATGCTTTGTATGTCCCATATTATTTATCTTTTTAACCTATTTGTACACTTACTAAGGAAATTAGGATTAAAGGCGGCATACAAACAACGACCCAATCGAACATACGGGCCTAACCCAAAAAAGTTGAGGACAACGTACACGAAACCCAGAGCCAAGCACCATCAAGCGTTGACACCGCTGGCCAGCGGTACATGAGGAGTTCCTGTGGGCGATAAAGACGAACCTCCAATGAAAATTCCGTAACATGGAGACGCCTCGATGCGCACCACCTCGACCCCAGCCAGACCAGATAACGGACGCCAAAGCCACAACTCGGACTAGGACCGTCAAGAAATAACCGGAAACGCCTCCGAGAACCAACCTTGTACAAACGTACCAAAAACCCTTTCGGGATTTGTTCAAGCCCTTTCGAGATTTTTCCGAGCTCTTTTCGGATCTTTTCAGAACCTTTCGGGATTTTGTCAAATTCTACTTGATTAAAAAAATAAAAAAGCATATTTATTTATTTATTTATTTTTGTTCTTGTTGTGCAAGGAAAAAATAAGCCTTGCACACTAAGCTGTTCTGCAAAAATTCAGAACATCAGCCACCACAAAAGTAGGGGCGATGAACGGCTCCGGTGAACTGCTGGAAGGACAAGGCCCCGAGGAAGAAATCGGCGACGGCGAGGCCCGAAGCCGACCACATCAAACCAATACAAGAAGGAGGGGGGGGGGACGGGAGGGAGAAAGAACCCCCAACCCAGCACAACACCACCAATCAAAAAGGGGTGGCCCGACAATTCACCCTAGACCGAAAGGAAGACGGAGGAGGAAACCAAGAGCCCGACAGGAAAACTGGGATCGACAAAATCTCATCAAAAAAGAACTAATTTGAGAAAGATAAGGATTCAATTAGGGATTTTCATATTCGGGGATTTCCGGTTCGATTGATCGAAGCGGGGCAAAATCCATCGGAAAAGGAAGGGGCCAATTCAAGAAGAAGGGTTGATTCAAGCTCATACGTCGGCGGCAGTGGGAGAGGGAAGGATAGATCGGCCAAAAGGCGGAGATGCTCCAACGGTCACAGTGGAGGAGCGGTGCACAGAACCACCGACCGAGTGTGACAATCGATTCGAGAACATAAGGCACCAAGAACTCTCCGAAAGAGAAACCCAAAGGAAGATTTGGACAAAAAAATCAGCCGATCAAGGGCAACAACAGGCGTTCAAGACCCCGAAGAGATGGATGGGGGCTCTAGAAGGAGAGTTGTGGCTTCCGAATGAGGTTTTGCAGCTCTCTCAAAAGAGAGCTTTTCTGAGAAAAGTCTTCATGTCTTATATATACATTCATAATAGATCGTTTGTGAAGATACATACGGGTAATTTGTAAAAAAATTTGTAGCGTTGGATTAAGAAGATCATCATTGTGATGCAAAAAAAATTTTAAGATCAAAATTATTCATTTGAAAAAAAATCATTATTCTTATATAACTCATATGAATAATCATGCTGTAACTGGCGAATAATTTTTATGTAAAAAGATTGCTAATATATACAAATAGTTACATTATGTCAGACGAATGATAATGTGTTATATACGAATAATTAATCTGTTCATTGTTTACAACGTAAAAGATATTTATGAGCCCCATGTGGTGAGAACAAAAGAAGCAATTGAATTTGCCGGAATTGTTTTGTTTTAATTTTGTTATTTTGCCGTCAAAAATTAGCTCCCAAAGTTCAGCTTTCTTATCCCTAACCCCTATACGTCCCTTCAAAGCGGTGATCATAAAGAATTGTTCCATTAAAAATTCCATTCATCATGGCTTTCTTGACCTAGCCTTATCACGACGACGTTTTGATTGGGTCCCAACAAAGCTGGCAATTCGTTCGTTCATGTCGGGTATGGATCAGGCTTGCTCGGCTCGGATCACTCACGGGTCGGGTTTGTTCGGATAAAATTTATGGTCAGGTACTGGTCGGGTCGGGTTCGGTCATAATGAATTTTAGATTAGTCGGGTTTTGGGTTAAATCGGGTCATGCCCATTCGGGTTCGGGTCAAAGACGATCGTGCTGGTTCGGGTTTCGGGTCAAGAGGCGGGTCGGTCTCATTTGAGATTCGAATCAAAGTGGGTATGATTTGTTTGAGTCTTCGGTCGAATTATATTCGACCCGTTTGGAGAATGAGGTTGATTTTGACTCGGTTCAATACTTAAATATGTAATTTACTTAAAATAAATATTTTGACTCGATTGAATACTTGAATATGTCATTTTGACTCGGTTGAATACACTCGTTTTCATTGACTCATCGGTTGACTTACTTGACTCATTGACTTATCCGCTTATCTATTGACTGTACTTGAGTTCTTAATCATATGATAACAATTAACAAAAATAACTGGTGTTTTATATGTTAAGTATAATCATAAACTTGTGTTAAAATAAAAAAACATTTAACATTCAAGCATGAAAATGTGGATGTTAAATAACCATTTTAAGTCGAGTCGGGTCGGAACGGGTCGAGAGTCGAGTCGGGTTGATAGTCCGGTCGGGTGCAAATTCGGGTCGGGTTTAGAGTCGGGTGGGGTTTGAATCGGGTCGGGTTTACCTATGTTCGAGTCTGTTTCGATTTGCACCGGGTTCGGGTCGGGTTCGGACTCGGACTCGGGTTCGGGTTACGGATGACTCCCAATTTTCGGGTTTCGGTCGGGTTTGGGTTCAGGTGAGTCGAGTCGATTTTTCAGGTTGAGTCAGATTTTGCCAGCTCTAGGTCCCATAGTGCTATCACTCCTCCGAATCCAACTTCATCATTGCTCGTCGTTCACTCTACAAGCCTCGTTTGACGTTCGACTCTCGTACCTATTACTGTTGACGTTTGCACCAACTACACCGAACCCACTATTGTGCTAAGCAGATCCAATGATGTTATCAATCCAATGGGTCCTCCTAGTCTCCTTATGTACGATGGAGATGTTGAATTGACACTGTTTGAGGCAATAAGAAGGTCGATGGCGATTTCGATTGAGTCTAGGGAGTTTTAAATTTTGCCCCCTCTACTCCTCTTACTAATGTTCTCCTCTTTCTCCTTGTGTTCTGTAGAGTCCGACATTTCCATTCGGCCACCTCTACATCTTGTTTTCCTTGTTTTTGTTCTCTCCGTACACATAAAGGATTTGAGGTTGGATGTATATCATGCTTTCATACAAATAGATTTGCCATGCCTTACCATACCCTACCATAGATTATCACTTCATGACAAAGACATTAACCACAAACAAGAATTTATTCAGAACAGTAGATCAATCTGAACTTGTAGGCTGTACATTCAGTACTGCTCTTAAAGGTCAATGTTGCAACAACTCTCTGCAACACTTTTATATTAGTAAAATGCAATAATGTCTTATAATTAGTGAATTTGAAAATATAAGTGTCAATGTTAAATTTGAAAGTTATCTATATAATTAGTGAATTAGAAATTTTAAGTTTCAACCAAAACATACTAATCAAAACTATTATTTTTAACTTGCAATTTATGCTTTGTATGTCCCATATTATTTATCTTTTTAACCTATTTGTACACTTACTAAGGAAATTAAGATAAAAGGCGGCATACAAACAACGACCCAATCGAACATACGGGCCTAACCCAAAAAGGTTGAGGACAACGTACACGAAACCCAGAGCCAACCACCATCAAGCGATGACACCGCTGGCCAGCGGTACATGAGGAGTCCCCGTGGGCGATAAAGACAAACCTCCAATGAAAATTCCGTAAGATGGAAGCGCCTCGATGCGCACCACCTCGACCCCAGCCAGACCAGATAACGGACGCCAAAGCCACAACTCGGACTAGGACCGTCAAGAAACAACCGGAAACGCCTCCGAGAACCAACCTTGTACAAACGTACCAAAAAACCCTTTCGGGATTTTTTCAAGCCCTTTCGAGATTTTTCCGAGCTCTTTTGGAATCTTTCCAGACCCTTTCGAGATTTTATCAAATTCTACTTGATTAAAAAAAAAACATATTTATTTATTTATTTATTTTATTTTTGTTCTTG
Organism: Persicaria tinctoria; assembly: GCA_037127255.1. NCBI lineage: Eukaryota > Viridiplantae > Streptophyta > Magnoliopsida > Caryophyllales > Polygonaceae > Persicaria > Persicaria tinctoria. Next base: position 38,391,727 of record JBANSL010000007.1, read on the forward strand.
TTGGGCAAGGAAAAAATAAGCCTTGCACAATAAGCTCTTCTGCAAAAAATCAGAACATCAGCCACCACAAAAGTAGGGGCGACGAATGGCTCCGGTGAACTGCTGGAAGGACAAGGCCTTGAGGAAGAAATCGGCGACGACGAGGCCCGAAGCCGACCACATCAAACCCATACAAGAAGGGGGGGGGGGGGGGGGACGGTAGGGAGAAAGAACCCCCAATCCAACACAACACCACCAATCGAAAAGGGGTGGCCCGACATTTCACCCTAGACCGAAAGGAAGACGGAGGAGGAAACCAAGAGCCTGACAGGACAACTGGGATCGACAAAATCTCATCAAAAAAGAACTAATTGGAGAAAGATAAGGATTCAATTAGGGATTTTCAGATTCGGGGATTTTCGGTTCGATTGATCGAAACGGGGCAAAACCCATCGGAGAAGGAAGGGGCCAATTCAAGAAGAAGGGTTGATTCAAGCTCATACGTCGGCGACAGTGGGAGAGGGAAGGATAGATCGGCCAAAAGGCAGAGATGCTCCAACGGTCACAGTGGAGGAGCGGTGCACAAAACCACCGACCGAGTGTCACAATCGATTCGAGAACATAAGGCACCAAGAACTAACCGAAAGAGAAACCCAAAGGAAGATTTGGACAAAAAAATCAGCCGATCAAGGGCAACAACAGACGTTCAAGACCCCGATGGGATGGATGGGGGCTCCAGAAGGAGGGTTGTGGCTTCCGGATGAGGTTTTGGAGCTCTCTCAAAAGAGAGCTTTTTTGAGAAAAGTCTTCATGTCTTATATATACATTCACAATAGATCGTTTGTGAAGATACATACGGGTAATTTGTAAAAAAATTTGTAGCGTTGGATTAAGAAGATCATGATTGAGATGCAAAAAAAATTTTAAGATCAATATTATTCGTTTGAAACAAAATCATTATTCTTATATAACTCATATGAATAATCATGTTGTAACTGGCGAATAATTTTTATGTAAAAAGATGGCTAATATATACAAATAGTTACATTATGTCAGACGAATAATAATTTGTTATATACGAACACTTAATCTGTTCATAGTTTACAGCGTAAAAGATATTTATGAGCCTCGTGTGGTGAGAAGAAAAGAAGCAATTTAATTTGCCGGAATTGTTTTGTTTTAATTTTGTTATTTTGCCTCCAAAAATTAGCTCCCAAAGTTCAGCTTTCTTATCCCTAACCCCTATACGTCCCTTCAAAGCGGTGATAATAAAGAATTGTTCCATTAAAAATTCCATTCATCATGGCATTCTTGACCTACTTAAAATAAATATTTTGACTCGATTGAATACTTGAATATGTCATTTTGACTCGGTTGAATACACTCGTTTTCATTGACTCATCGGTTGACTTACTTGACTCATGACTTATCCGCTTATTTATTGACTGTACTTGAGTTCTTATTCATATGATAACAATTAACAAAAATAACTGGTGTTTTATATGTTAAGTATAATCATAAACTTGTGTTAAAATAAAAAAACATTTAACATTCAAGCATGAAAATGTTGATGTTAAATAACCATTTTAAGTCGAGTCGGGTCGGATCGGGTCGAGAGTCGAGTCGGGTTGATAGTCCGGTCGGGTTCAAATTCAGGTCGGGTTTAGAGTTGGGTGGGGTTTGGATCAGGTCGGGTTTATCTATGTTCGGGTCTGTTTCGATTAGGACCGGGTTCGGGTCGGGTTCTGACTCGGACTCGGGTTTTGGTTACGGATGACTCCAAATTTTCGGGTTTCGGTCGGGTTCGGGTTCAGGTGAGTCGAGTCGATTTTTCGGCTTGGGTCAGATTTTGCCAGCTCTAGGTCCCAGAGTGCTATCACTCCTCCGAATCCAACTTCATAATTATTCGTCGTTCACTCTACAAGCCTCGTTTGACGTTCGAATCTCGTACCTATTACTGTTGAGGTTTGCACCAACTACACCGAACCCACTATTGTGCTAAGCAGATCCAATGATGTTATCAATCCAATGGGTCCTCCTAGTCTCCTTATGTACGATGGAGATGTTGAATTGACACCGTTTGAGGCAATAAGAAGAAGGTCGATGGCGATTTCGATCGAGTCTAGGGAGATTTCAATTTTTGCCCCTCTACTCCTCTTACTGATGTTCTCCTGTTTCTCCTTGTGTTCTGTAGAGTCCGAGATTTCCATTCGGCCACCTCTACATCTTGTTTTCCTTGTTGTTGTTCTCTCCGTACACATAAAGGATTTGAGGTTGGATTTATATCATGCTTTCATACAAATAGATTTGTCATGCCTTACCGTACCCTACCATAGATTATCACTTCATGACAAAGACATTAACCACAAACAAGAATTTATTCAGAACAGTAGATCAATCTGACCTTGTAGGCCGTATATTCAGTACTGCTCTTAAAGGTCAATGTTGCAACAACTCTCTGCAACACTTTCATATTAGTAGTTCCCCATTGTCAATTCCATGTCCAATTAATGTAATATGCTATAGTAAAATGCAATAATGTCTTATAATTAGTGAATTTGAAAATATAAGTGTCAATGCTAAATTTGAAAGTTATCTATATAATTAGTGAATTAGAAATTTTAAGTTTCAACCAAAGCATACTAATCAAAACTATTATTTTTAACTTGCAATTTATGCTTTGTATGGCCCGTATTATTTATCTTTTTAACCTATTTGTACACTTACTAAGGAAATTAAGATAAAAGGACTAAGGAAAACAAACTATACAATGGATAACAAATGATTTTATGGATAAAGGCCTGAACGACAATGCCAACACTCTACCAAATTGTTTTGTATGTCCGAAATTAAGGCATGAACAAGAACAACTTAAGATATAGGGGCTTAAGATCTAATTTTGAAGTTCTTAACTAACCAATTATGAAGTGTAATAATGATTTAGCCACAATTCCAAATCACAAATTCATAAATTTATTTCTCAAAACCACGAATTCTAATCACAATTTCTCATAATTTAGTAGCAAAATCACACACCCTAATCGAAGTTTATCCCAATTTGATTCTCAAATCCACAAATTGAACAAAACTAACCTTGAACTCTTGAATTGTGAACATATTACATTTGTGCAATTTTGCCCTGCCCAGGCAAGCTTTTACAATTAGATATGTAAAAATCATTAAATTTTCAACCAAATTATACAACTCAAAATTTCCCAATTTCCCCTGGTGCGTGACGAACGTCGTTGGCAATTTCACCCTTTGCCAAATAGTAATAATATCCTAACTCAAATCTCAAAACCAATAGATTAGTAAACCAATGAATTGATAAACCAAACAACTACCAGTATAACGATGGAGTCTGGAGTCGAACCCACAGAGAAGTGGATTGCAATGCAATGTTTCTAACACTGACTCTTATGACAAAAGCAATGACTTGTGACAAATTGATAACAAAGTAAAGTAAAGAGAACTAATGATTGCAAAGTAATTGATAATAAAGATGGAAAAAATATTTCACCTGTAATTCTCTAACAATGGTTGAGATTCATGGTCCTAAGATTTATTCATTAATTATTCATAAGCATATGTCTAATTGACTAAAGTTGAAAGATCCGCATGGATACAATCACCTTATTCAATATCACTAAAGAATAGCATTAATCACTCACGCTTTTAGACTAATTGGCGTATCGATTCAAGGTAATTAAGACATAATTGGACCAACCCTAAATTAGCCCTAACTGATATCTAGCGATATAGATCAATCGAAGTCATCCACTACAAATACAAGGAAATATCACTACTTCAATACCTTTGTTTGCTTTCAAGAAAACAATAACGAATTCATAGCTAAGATGCAATTTCTAACATGGTGATCAATCATAGAAAGAAACACAAATATGATCAACAGACACAAGATGATAAATATACTCTTAAATAACTAAATAGAATTAAATCCTCACAATCTATTCAACCATGTCTTCGAATCACAGACAAAACTATGAGTTTAGCAGGTCATAGGCCAAAAACCTCTCTTCTCTCTCAACATCATAGCCAACTCTCAATTGTTCATTGCTAAAAACAATAGAAATGTCCTAAGAAAGAGTCATGGAAAACCCTAGAAATTTAATAATAATATAATAGAAAATAGAATCTTCGGATCCAAATCAGGATTGCTGAACACGACGTCAGAGTGGGGGCCGCCGTATGCAGTGACGACTTTCTTCTTCTCTTAACTATTGTGTTTCCTTACTCCTTTGTAGCCTCTTCTTCAACCTTCATATGCTCCAAAACATGTCTCCTAAGCTCTTTCAAGATCCCATTCGAGGTCGGGATGTAAAACTGCAGAATAAACATTAAAAAGGCGTAGATTCCGAACTCGAATACTTCACAACCAAGATATCAAACTAGACTAAAACATATGTAGAACTCCTATCTAAATGCAATAAGAAATACCTATAATTCCTATATGAAATATGCATTGTCATCCCCCAAATTGATTCTCAAATCCACAAATTCTAATCTGAATTGATTCTCATCTCAATCAATTGAACTTAAAATCAATCAAATTAAATGGAAGAAGAAGAAAACTAACTAAAGAAGAAGTGAAGAACAACTGAACGAACCCTGGCCTGCGGGAGACACTGTGCATTGTGCGAAACTGCCGAGGGGTTGGGTGCGGTGGTGCGGCGGGTCCAGGGGTGGCCGGAAGTGGAGGTGGCAGTGGCGGTAGGCTCGGGTGGCTTGGAAGGTACTTTCCATTTCGCTATGGCTTGAGGAGTAAAGGCTTAACTTTCTGGGTAAAAAAACTGTGTCTTAGTATAAAAAAAAAGGGCTGGTGATGTTTTAAAAATAAAAGGTGGAGCGTAAGGAGAATCGAACCTAGATTCATTTATTGCGTTTTAAATTACTCCCGCCCTCCCGTGTCTTTACCACTGAGCTAAGTCGATTTTGTATTTTTACTCCATTTAACTTGTATATATTATAAAAATAACATATATATATATATATAAAAAAATATATCCCTCGTAGATTCACCACTGCCCGTAGATCGATGCTCTTAAGTTACATCTTGGATCACCTCGAATCAATCTGAACCTGTTGATGAGACCCGAGGACCGGGATCGACCAAGGCTCGAGCTTTCAGACACTCTTTTTGTGGAGCTAATTTTTGTGGTTTATGGAAACTGGAAAAAAGGGATATGTGGAGCAAGATTTGCAGGCCTCTCACCCTTGAATCCCCTACACTCGATCTCAATCCTCTCGGAATCGCACTTTGAGGATCTTGACCCTTTTACACCTTCGCCTCTCACTTGGATGTCACCCTCGGCCTCTCACCAAAGGGTTCGCTCTTAGCCTCTCACCAAGAGCTCATTCCTTAACCCGGAATCATAGGAAGCTATTAGTGGCTCAAACTTTGACTAAACTCAACTTGACTTGATTTAAAATGAAGGTTTTACAAGCAATATATAAGATGAAAATAGAAGCCCCTATAATCTCTAAGCAATGTGGGATTATTTTGATAGAAATAAAAGCATGAAAAAAACGTCTAGATTGGAGCTGCTGGAAAGAACGTCCAATTCTAGCATCTTTGAGGCTGATTTAGGAGAGGTGTCCTTCATTGAAGTTGTAGCCACTTAAAATAGCTTTCCAACAAGTACACATTGGCTTCAATCGGAATTTTATGCAGCCCGAATGAGCCAAAATACCACGGTATCGCCATGCTATTTTCTCAAATAATGGTTGATGTTCGGCCCCAGCAACATAGCTTTGTAAGATAAAGGATTCGAGCGCATTGAAGACTGGGATCACATCATCCTCCTACCCTTGAAAAAGATTCATCCTCGAATCCATGATGGAAACGAGCGACTTCTTCGAACATGCTTCTTCTTCTTTGAGCGGATCTTGAATCCCCTCTTTTTCTTGAATCGTGAAAGGCAAGCAAGACGGATTGAATGGGGTCTCATCCGACCACTTAGTTGACAAGGAATTCAGAAAGATAGGTACCTCGGCTGACGTCCGTTTCTCCTTCATGGAAAACACAACATTAGGAAGTTGGATGATTTCCTCGTCTTTCTTAAGCTCAGGCATGACCTTTTTAGTTTCAATCGGAACATCCTTGGACTTGCCTTCCTTGATCTCAAGTATCACACCCATGGCCATAGAGGATGTCGTTGTTGAAGTGGGAGGGAGTGGTGTTGTGGGCTTTGATAGCTTCGACCCCAATGAGATGATGACTTTTCGCATTCCTTGTATTTGTTGCATTGAGTCTTCCGCGAGCTTGTGGATCTCTTGCCATGGTGGTTAAGCCTTCTTCCTTCGTCGAGCCTTATCCTCTCAAGCCCTTCTCTTTTGATATCTCATCCGGAGCTCTTGATCAACTACATCATGTGTAGCACCATCCATGTCGCTCCAACGAAGATACCCATCATCATAGGCTCGAATGACCCATCAGATGTACTCTTCAGACAAAGGCTTGGAACTCATCTTCTTGAACATTTTGACTAAGAAGAAACAACTCGAATATCGAAAGGTCGATGGACTTGAGTCGATTAGCTCTGATCCCACTTGATGAGACCCGAGGACCGGGATCGACCAAGGCTCGAGCTTTCGAACACTCTTTTTGTGGAGCTAATTTTTGTGGTTTATGGAAACTAGAAAAAAGGGATATGTGGAGCAAGATTCGCAGGCCTCTCACCATTGAATCCCCTACACTCGATCTTAATCCTCTCGGAATCGCACTCCGAGGATCTCGACCCTTTGACAACTTCGCCTCTCACTAGGGTGTCACCCTCGGCCTCTCACCAAAGGGTTCACTCTTAGCCTCTCACCAAGAACTCGATCCTTAACCTGGAATCATATGAAGCTATTAGTGGCTCAAACATTAACTAAACTCAACTTGGCTTGATTTAAAATGAAGGGTTTTACAAGCAATATATAAGATGAAAATAGAAGCCCCAATCATCTCTAAGCGATGTGGGGTTATTTTGATATAAATAAAAGCATGGAAAAAACGTATAGATAGAAGCCGTTGGAAAGAACGTCCAATTCTAGCATCATCGAGGCTGATTTAGGAGAAGTGTCCTTCATGGAAGTTGTTGTAGCCACTTAAAATAGCTTTCCAACAAGTACTCATTGGCTTCCATCGGAATTTTATGCAGCCCGAAAGAGCCAAAATACCACGATGTCACCATGCTGTTTTCTCAAACGAGGGTTGATGTTCGGCCCCAGCAACATAGCTTTGTAAGATAAAGGATTCGAGCGCATTGAAGACTGCGATCACATCATCCTCTAAAAGGGCGTAAAAATCACATCAAGGTGTGATGCTATTCAGGCCATACTTCCACAAAACGCCCACATGAGATGCGCACACAGCCTCGAGACTACAATAATGTGCCTTACAATAGGAGTTACGAACACGTGCTCGGTATATTTATCATAGAGGGAGCTACGTTGGTCCGATCGAGACGTTTGAGGAGTCGATGGAAAGCTAACTTCATGGGCTATGTATTTACTAAGGATGCTTGATAAATCCTCCTCTAAAGGAGCCAAAAAAATTATGTTTCCTAGGGTTGAAATCCGGGCAAATTTTAGACTTTTTCGTAAGGGGTTAGGCCATGAAAAAATCTCAAAATCTCAAAAAATGAAAAACCCAAAATCCTTTGCACTAGGCATAGCGTGATGCTATTGAGGCCATACGTCCATAAAATGCCCACCAGAGATGCCGACATAACCCCGAGACTACAGTAATGAGCCTTACAAAAGGAGTTACAGATAAGTGCTCGGTATATTTTGCGTATAGGGAGCTACGTTAGTCCGATTGAGGTGTTTAAGCAGTCGCTGGAAAGCTTGCTTCATGGACTACATCTTTACGAGGGATGTTTCCTGATAAATCCTTCTCTAAAAGGGCTAAAAAATAAATTTTCCTAGGCTTCACTCCGGGCAAATTTTAGACTTTTTTGAAAGGGCTTAGTATACGAAAAAACCTCAAAATCTGAAAAAATGAAAACCTAAAATCCTTTGCACTAGGCAAGGTGTGATGCTATTGAGGCCATACGTCCACAAAATGTACACCCGAGATACCCACACATCCCCAGGACTACATTAATGTGCCTTACAACATGAGTTACAGACACGTGCTCGATATATTTTGCGTAGAAGGATCTACGTTGGTCCGATCCAAGTGTTTGAGCAGTCGTTAGAAAGCTAACTTTATGGTCTACGTGTTTACTGTGGACGTTTCCAGATAAATCCTCCTTTAGAAGGGCCAACCGGGAAAATTTTAGACTCTTTCCAAAGGGGTTAGTCCTAAAAAATCCTTTGTAATAGGCAGGGTATGATGCTATTGAGGCAATACATCCACAAAATGCCCACCCGAGATGGCCACGCAGCCCTGGGACTACAGTAATGTGCTTTACAATAGTAGTTACAGACACATGCTCGGTATATTTTGCGTAGAGGGAGCTACGTTGGTCAAATCGAGGCGTTTGAGCAGTCATTGGAAAAAGTAAATTTATGGGCTATATCTTTACTGAGGATGTTTCCTGATAAATCCTCCTCTAAAAGTGACAAAAAAATCAATTTTCCTAAGCTTGTAATATTGGCAAATTTTAGACTTTTTCCAAAAGGGTTCGTACATGAAAAAACCTCAAAATCCCAAAAAATGAAAAACCCAAAATCCTTTGCACTAGGCAAGGTGTGATGATATTCGGGCCATACGTCCACAAAAAGCCCACCCGAGATGCCCACACAGCACCAGGACAACAGTAATGTGGCTTATAACAGGAGTTACAGACACCTACTCGAAATTTTTTTCGTAGACGGAGCTACATTGGTCCGATCTAGGCGTTTAAGCAGGCGTTGGAAAGCTAAATTCATGGGCTACATCTTTACTGAGGACGTTTCCTAATAAATCCTCATCTAAAAGGGCTAGAAAATCAATTTTTCTAGGCTTGAAATCCGGGAAAATTTTAGACTTTCTCCAAAGGGGTTAGTCCGCAAAAAAACATCAAAATCCCAAAAAATTAAAAACCCAAAATCCTTTGCACTAGGCAAGGTGTGATGCTATGGAAGCCATACGTCCATAAAACGCCCACCCAAGATGCACTAACAGCTCCGGGACTAGAGTAATGTGCCTTACAATAGGAGTTACGGAGACGTGCTCGGTATATTTTGCGTAAAGGGAGCTACGTTGGTCCGATCGAGGAATTTGAGCAGTTGCTGGAAAGACATATTTATGGGCTATATCTTTACTGAGAACGTTTCCTGATAAATCCTCCTCTAAAAGGGCCAAAAATTCAATTTTTCTAGGCTTGAAATCCGGGAAAATTTTAGACTTTTTACAAAAGGGTTAGTCCACGAAAAAACCTCAAAATCCCAAAAAATGAAAAACCCAAAATCCTTTGCAGTTGGGCAAGGTGTAATGTTATTGAGGCCATACATCCACAAAACACCCACCCGAGATGCCCACACAGCCCCGGGAGTACAATAATTTGCCATATAATAGTAGTTACGGACACGTGCTCGATATATTTTAAGTAGAGGGAGCTACGTCGGTCCGAGGGAGGCTTTTAAGTTGTTGCTGGAAAGCTAACTTCATGGGGTACGTCTTTACTAAGGACGTTTTCTAATAAATCCTCCTCTAAAAAGGCCCAACAATCCTATTTCCTAGGCTTGAAATCTGGGCAAATTTTGGACTTTTTCCAAAGGGGTTAGTCCACGAAAAAACCTCAAATTATCAAAAAATCAAAAACCCAAAATCCTCTGCACTAGGCAGGGTGTGATGTTATTGAGGTCATACGTCGACAAAATGCCCACCAGAGATGCCCACAGAGCCTCGGGACTACAGTAATGTGCCTTATAAAAGGGTTAGTCCATGAACAAACCTCAAAATCCCGAAAAATAAAAAATCCAAAATCCTTTGCACTAGGCAGGGTGTGATGCAATTTAGGCCATACGTCCACAAAACGCCCACTCGAGATAACCACACAGCCCCGGGACTACAGTAATGTGCCTTATAACAGGAGTTACTGAAACGTGCTCGGTATATTTTGCGTAGAGGGAGCTAAGTTGGTCCGATCGAGGCATTTGAGCAGTCATTGGAAAAGTAATATTAGGGGCTATATCTTTACTGCTGACGTTTCCTAATAAATCCTCCTCTAAAAGGGCGAACAAATCAATTTTTCCTAGGCTTGAAATTTGGGAAAATTTTAGACTTTTTCCAAATTGGTTAGTCCACGAAAAAACCTCAAATTATCAAAAAATCAAAAACCGAAAATCCTCTGCACTAGGCATGATGTGATGCTATTGAGGTCATACGTCCATAAAATGCCCACCAGAGATGCCCACATAGCCCCGGGACTACAGTAATGTGCCTTAAAATAGGAATTATAGACACGTTCTCGATATATTTTGCGTAGAGAGAGCTACGTTTGTCCGATCGAGGCGTTTAAGCAGTCACTGGAAAGCTAACTTGATGGGCTACGTCTTTACTGAGGATGTTTCTTGGTAAATCCTCCTCTAAAAGGGCCAAAAAATCAATTTTCCTAGGTTTGAAATCCGGGCAAATGTTAGACTCTTTCCAAAGGGGTTAGAGCAACCTAGTGTCAAAAATAAATTAGAAGTTGCAGTGCCATAAATCAAACATCAACATGAACAACTTAAATTTGAGTAAAACACAAAACAAGTTGTGAAGTCTCATGTACAAATTTCCGACTAGCAGCAAGCACAATTAGAAAAGACACATGATCCATTCTTGTGCAACAACTCAAGTCACCAAATAGAAAAGGCATATCCAGTGCACATTCAACTCAAGAACCAATTCAGCAACAAGTACTTAGAGAAAAGCACATCAAGCCAATAAGCTCAGGTAAGTTCACCAACAATTCAATCCATGGAATTAATTTCATCCGAACAATTGATGATGCTGAACATTTAAATCCTCAAATTTTTCTCATGAATTTCCCAAATTGCAGCAAGATAAGTGAAATGAAGTTACCTGCACTTACCATGGAATTCGAAGTTGAGTTGCATGCCAGAGTAGCAGTTGGGCCGATGGCAGTAGCAGCAAAGGGTTGAGAAGCATCGAGCGGCGATGGTTGAGTATTCGGGCGGGGGCATGGTGCAACTGCCGATAGAGGTGAGAAGATGCGGAGAGAAGGGCTGGTGGTCTAGCGAGGGAGTGAACGAAAGACAAAGAGTGTGGTGAGGAGTGGGAAGATGGTCGGAAGCGATAGGTAAGGCGGAGGCGGAGGGAGGAGAAGAATGCGTTCTCCACTTTTTTTCATCATTTTTTCATTTTTTTTTCATTTTTTCCAAGGATGTCACGAGTCGTGGAACCATCCCGCGAGTCGTGACGCTTTACGGAGAAAGCCACTAAGCCTTGGGACGGCCACCGTGACTCACAGAGACTCTCCCACGACTCGTGAATGCCTGATCGGGCCCCTTGGATGTATTATTTAGAATGAAAGAAACAAAATAAAGAAAATTTACCTGCTACTTACCTCGGGTTGACTCCCTAAAGTGCTTCTTTACGGTACTTAGCTAGACTTTCTTCTCCTTCAAGATATCCGATCAGGGGGATCGGGGTCTTTTTTTGGATTGGATCTGGTTCCTTGAAAATTTTCAACCGACTTATAATTTCTTGGATGGGTCCTAATTTCGGGTCATAGAGCTTGACCAATGTTGAATCGATATCACGAACCACAATGTATGGGTCTAACCATCTTGTTCGTTTCGGGCCTGCAGGATACATAGGAGACCTATGATTGAAGACCATCACTTGATCCCTTTGCTTTAAGTTCTTGGTTTCCCGATGAGCTTTCTTGTTTACATTACCATTCTTAACTCCTTGTACTACCACATCCTTGATATCCAACGCAATAGCAACCTTTGAGCCACTATGGCCTTGGACACCTTAATTGAATTTGGAGTTGAGACTGGCTTTGGGAACATCTAGGACTCATTCTTCATAGGGTCCTCGGATATGTGTGAGATAGGATCACACCACATTAATAATAGTTCCTCGCATTATTCACTAGTGTTGCACCGCTCGACTTATTTGACTTTGGGTTTCTTCGTAAAATTCTTTTCGACGGATTGTACCATATAAGACAAATGACACACACGCTCCTCGAGTGTAGAGTTACTATCCTTCAATTTGATCACATGTTTGTCCAAAGTATCAATCCGTGTACCCAAAGTCTTGATGGTCTTTTTCAACTCGTCAATCTGCTTGGTTTGACCTTCCACAAAAGTATTCATTAAGATCTCTAATTTCATAAATTGAGATGGTTCCACATTTTGATGATTTTGTGGGAGAGAAGCATCATACGGACAATATGGTGCTCTCACTGTGCATGTGCCATGATAATCACCAAACAAGCTATTAGTTTATTGACAAAGAAAATTTGCTCCATCTTGAACTAGTGGTCATATAATATCATCATCAACCTTTTTTTTTTTGTTTTTTGTATCGATATATACCAGTGTTCTAAAAATCGCGCCTAGGCACCGCCTGGGCGCCACCTAGGCTCTAGACGGGACGAGACCTAGGAATTTTGAAGCCTAGGTGGGCCTCTAGGCGGAAACTCGTCTAGGCACCGCCTAGTCCCATCTAGGCGCCGCCTAGACCCCGCCTGGTCCTGCTTAGGCGCCGCCTAGACCCCGCTTGGGCCCGCCTAGTCCAACGACTATTCAATTTGAGCTTCTAAGCACGTGATTATCCCCCAAGTCGGGATGTATTTACTTTACAGTTGAATTTATAGTTTTGGATTTTAAGAGGTTTAGAGTTGTTAGTTAGACATGTACTTTTGCGTTTATTTACTTTAGTGTTAGTTAAGCACCACAAATTTGGGTTTATGAGTAATATTATTGATTATTATTACATTATATGAATTATTGACAAGTGTTATTCATCAAAATATAAGGAAATAATCAATTTTGTTCTAAGTCCGTCTAGGCGCCGCCTAGCGCCTTTTAGAACATTGATATATACAAAAGAAAGTGACAATTGCTAGATTAACTTAAAGAAATAACTAATATTGACTAAACCAAGGTCCCCGGCAACGGCGCCAAAAACTTGATAGGCTTGAAACCTACCCGCAAGTATACGGGATCGATTGTACTATCAAGTAATAAAATTAGCGTTCTCCCAAAGGACCTAAGCCTCAATATCAATTAATCTAATTAAGCTAAACCAGAAAATAAGAACCAAGAAGAGAGTTGGTAAAAATATATAATAAAAACTAACTAATGAAACAAACAAATATAAAATAGAGATAAAAGACTTCTAATGATCTGGGTATTAGATTAAAATCATGTCAAGTATCGAATTCATCTGGTTGTTCATATTCATCTAAAAGCTATTAAACTCTCGTTATACACTTTAGGCTATTAACTAGTAAACTGGTGGTATTCACTCTCAACCAAACCTAGAACATTCACTCTCTATCCAGGCTATTGGTCGGCATGTGTGCACGCAGTAATGTTGTGCCTTACAAACCCACACTCCAAAAAAGGTTGATTTTTTTTAAAAAAAATTAACTTGTTTGGTGAGACGGTGTACTTGGTCATTGTGGAACTGGTCCCTGACGTTAGGATCAATTTCCTTTGGTGGCTCATTGAGTGGCATAGATGGGGTAGACCTTTCATTGAGTCCCATAGAAGTTCTCGTAGTTTGCCAATGTCTCAAAGGTGTCACAAGCACGTCATGGTGTGTACTCGAAATACCTATAGGTTTTATAGTTGTTGATCCTCTCCTTTGTTGGTACATCCAGGGAATTGAAGATGATCTCCTGGATCACATATGGTGTATGGTAATGCGTAGAACAGGATTTCAGCAATCGTTTGTATCGCTCCTAAACCTGTGCTAGTGTTTCCCCTGGCTTTTGCTTGAAAGCCGTGATCTGCTGTTTGAGCTGCGCTCTTTTGGCTGGAGGAAAGCACTTGTTAAGAAACAAGTCCCTTAGTTCATTCCACGTGCTGATGGATTGTGGAGTCAAACCCTCGAACCAATGTTGAGCTTTCTCTACAAGCGACCAACGAAAAGCATGTTTTAAATATTCTAGATTGGCATCATCTGTAATATATTCACACAAATCTAGAAAAACAGTTATGTGCTCTAAAGGGCATTCGTTGGGTCTCCCCTGAAATTGATTCCTCCTAATTTCATAAATAAAAGAAGGTCGAATTTCATAATTAACGCGAGGGAGAACAATCAGTGATTCTGGAACTTCTAGAGTAGGATGCAGATATTCCTTCCCGTTTACAGGGACGTTCTGAAGTTGTTCCTCAAACTCTCTTCGGGCTTGGGCTTCGCGGTCTACCCTTGCCTCCCACCTTTCCTGATTTAGTTCATATTTTGTCTCTCGTTGGGTGTATTCTGTCTCTCGTTCATATTTTGTAAAATCAAATTCAATAAATTAAAAGCTTTCAAGATTGGGGTATCAACGCCAAAATGACAACCATGTAAGAATCATGCCAAAGTATAAAATTTTATGCCTTTTCATCAAATAACTTTCTTCATTAACAAATAGGAATATAGAGGCTTTCGCATAAATCCTAATTGTTACTAAACCTTTTCACATAATTAATCCAAATTAGTATTAAGATCACTTTCTCTTCAATAACACAAATAAGGATCACCCGCTACTGTCGTAGAAGAATCATGCAATTCAGGGATAGAAGATGAAATCACAATAAAAGTTGTACCTTTGATGCATTACCTTACATGGGTTTTTCTCCTGAGGTGACCGGATTTTCTTTCACTCATTAAATTTTCCATAATATATGAGCCATCCTGCCAACATCCAAATATAATAACAACACAACACCATATAATCATCTCCATTATATGACATCAATTTCTCAACATACTCCCCGGATGGGTATTAAGGTAAAGAAAAAGGCAATTTATAGATCATGTGGAGCAAATATGAAATAAGGCTTGATATGGCTTGTGATGTATAAGCATAGGTAAGGCTAGGAAAAAGCACTAGTACAAAATAGTGATCATACGGCTGGAAATTGTCGGGAGTCTATAAAAAGACCTGAGAGATGAAATTCGCACATGGGTTATTATAAAAACTCCCGTTAAATATATATATTTAAAAATAAATAAAATCCACTATAATATGTCAGTAGTTATTATTTAACTCCTGATAAAAAAAAGTTTATATCGGGATTGTTTTGGAAAAAATCCCGAGAATAAACTCTCCCCTAAAATATAGATCGATCAATCCTCAACTCTCGACAATGCTTGCAGAGTAGGGCTCGTGGAAATGTTGCTCTGAATCCTCCGATCGAATTCGACGATCAGTTGTAGAGGAAGAATGTCGGAAACCTTGCAGAAGACGCCGGTAAAGTCGGTGATTTTGCCCCTTCTTTGTTCACAATATCGCTCCCTAGGAGGACTGAAGTCGAAGATTAGTTGAGAGGAAGGGTGTCGGCAACCTTATAGAAGGCACTGATAAATTCAGTGATTTTGCCCTTTCTCTCTTTACAATATCGCTCGATCCCTTGATAAAGATTGTTCGCTCCTCTCTTCACCCTCTTCGATCAATTGTGCTAATTAGGGTTGTCTTCCCTCTGGTCAATTTTACGGATGCTCCTTCTCCCTTCACTAATCTCTTGCTCTATGTTTACTTCTTGACGATGAAGTGTCTCTGAATCGCCCAATTAGGGTTGAAAGAAAACTAATTGTCTTCCCTCTGCTTGTTTTTATGTGTTAATTGGGTTGAGAACCTCGCTTATGGTTCGCACCCATGCTACTAATACATCTGATTTGCATTTTGATCCAGAGATCGAGAGAACACTTTCTAGGCTTCTGATGTCTCCAAAGTATCCATGTCTTTATGCGTATTTTAGTTCCATATTCTTTACATTTTGCATATTTCGGGTTGGGAATATGTCGAATTTATGTAGTTTATGCTTATTTATCAGAAATGGAGATCTACATAAGTTTCTGTTTAATATCGCAGGATATGGAACCATTTCGGAAGAAAACCAAGAAGCGAGAACCGGAGCTCAAAGCTACTCGACATCGACAATCCTTAGTCGATCTCGACAAACCCCTGCCGGGATCGAGGAGCCTATGTCGAGAAGCTAAAGACGAAGAACCCGACTTCCGAACCTTTGTCAAGATCGAGTTAGGCTACTCGGGATCGACAAGACCTCGGAGACAACCCGGAGTCGAGGAGAGCATGCCGAGGAGAGATCGACGAACCATGCTCGGACATCCTTACTCGTTGTCGACAAGGGGTTCTCGAGGTCGACAAAGCCGAGGAGCCATGACCGATCACATCGAGAAGACTTTCCCGACCAGCCAAGCGAGACGTAGTCGACGAGCCTCTCTACTCGATGTCGAAAAAGGGGTCCTCGAGATCGACGAACGCCAGGAGTCATGTCCGAGCCTGTCGAGGACCACCTAGCCGAGACGACGAGCCAAGCCCAGTCGACCAACAATTCTACTCGATCTCGACTAGCCTTACTCGAGATCGAGACGACGAGCAGTTCTGTCTTTGCTTTTATTTTAGTTGCCCTTGCCGGGATTATTTGTTTCTATTTTATTTCTGCTTCTGTTTGTGTTTCTGTTTTGCTCTGCTGCTGTTGTGAGAATCTGATAGCTATCTGAGAACTGCTGACGTGCTTCCTCGTGGATTCGATCCTAACTTTTCTCTTACTACAACGGGAGGAAGTCTTGTATTATTTGCTGCGACAGGGGAGTCGTTCTAAACCATATTCTATTCTATACTTGACTTACTCCTGCAACAACAAATTGGCGCCGTTTCCGGGGAGGCAATCATTCGCGCCTTAGGTAGTCAGATCTCACTGTTTCTTTGAATCACTTTTCAGGTGTATGCGCCGTTCTGGTCTCGCACCTGACTATTACGACTTAGACGACCCAGAGCGCCTTCTACACGTCAGAAATAAACTGCAAAGAGCCATGTCGGCCGCTGAAACACAGGAGCAGCTGATCCAGAGGCTTAGGGTGGAAATAGAAGCCAACAATGCCGCTCTCGCCGCTGAGAGAGCAAGAAGGGAACAAGAAGCTGAACGCGCAAGCCAAGCAGAAGCTGAGCTTGCCCAATATCCGACCACAGCAGAGGATTATATGCATCCAACACTCGTCGTGCCTGAATCGGCGACTCTAATCCCTGAAAACTCTTTTGAAATTCGCACTCAATTTCTTATAGAGCTTAAAAATAATGCCTTTTACGGCAGATTTAATGAGTGCCCTCTTGAACATATTACTAATTTTCATGATATGTGCCGTACTCTTGCAGAAGGTACAACCTTGGAATATGTCAAGATGAAATCTTTTCGCTGGTCTCTTGCTGGGCCTGCACTGAAATGGCTGGAAGGGCTGAAAGCAAGATCACTAACAACCTGGGCCCAAGTAGAGCAAGAGTTCCTGAACAAATTCTTTCCACCAGCCAAAACAGCACATCTCCGCCAAAAAATCACCGCCTTTAAACAGCAGAAAGGGGAACCGCTGGCAAGGGCATGGGAGCGCTACAAGGAACTTCTGCGATCTTGCCCTACTCATGGACAGCCACCCTACATCATTCAGGAGATCTTCTTCAACTCGCTGGATCAAGTCACTAAGGACATAATCAACAATTATACTCGCTATGAGTATCTAACGATGCCTCCAAGTGACGCATGGGGTGTGCTAGAGAAGCTCACTACCTACGACAACAAGTATGGGTCTACTGTAACCTATGAAGAGAACCCACACGCCAGGCCAGCACCATCCATGCCACTCTATGAGCCATCAAAGGAGATTGATCCAGATGTGAGGGAGCAATACTACAGAGATCAGAATAGGAAGCTCATTAAGCAAGTAAAGTATCTCTCTGTCAACCAGCCTTGCATAGAATGCGGATCGCAAAGGCACACCACTCCTGAGTGCCCACACACAGAACAAGTCAGGCTGGCAGAGCATCATGAGGAAGCAGCTTACGCAGGGGGTCCCAATCGCTACATGGGGGACCAAAGGTTTCAGCAACCACAGTGGAACCAAGGAGTCCTTAGGAACCCCCCGCCCTACAGAGCTCCAGGACATCCTGAAAGGGACCAGAAAAAGGATGATATACAGACAGTCCCGGAGGAGATGCGGAGGAATCACGCTGAAACTAGGCAATCTTTCAACTCCGTCTATACTCAAATGCAAGGTGTCAACTCTAGGCTTGGGGAAATTGATATCTGGCAGAAATCAGTTGATACACAGATTGGTCAGCTAGCAGCAGGAATCCCCAGACAGTCAGGCGCTCTCCCTGGATCTTCAGAACCAAATCCAAAGGGAAAGACTGGACACATCGCTGCTGTAAAACTCAGAAGCGGCCATCAACTTCAAGAGCCAGAAGTTGGAAAGCAGCAGAACAGCGAGGAACAGCAAGTCGAGGTCGACAAACCCGTCGTCGATCTCGACCAGAGCCTAGTCGACCTCGACAACGGTCTACTCGAGGTCGAGGAGAAATCTCCAGAATCGTCGTCTGCGCCGAACAGCAACTCGACTGGGCCTAATCTGGTCGAAGTCGACAAGCCTGTAGTCGACATCGAGGAGCCCCTGGTCGACATAGAGAAATCTGCAGCAACTCCGACGTATGTTCTGGCTCCGACTCAGAAAAAGAAGTTGCATTTCCCAACAAAATCTCTAAAGGACCCGGCGGAGAAAAAGTTTCAGCGCTTCATCAAGATGCTTCAAAAGCTCAATGTCACCATCCCCTTCACAGAAGCTCTCAATGGAATACTGTCATATGTCAAGTTCCTGAGAGAGATTCTGAGCAAAAAGCGATCGATGGCAGAAATCACAGAGAAGTGCAGCCATCTGGACATACTGGAGAAGAGGCCGGATCCAGGTAAGTTTGCTATAACTATTGGATTTGGTCCATACAAAATTAATGCCCTATGTGATCTTGGAGCCAGTGTTAGTATTATGCCTTTAACAATTTGGTCCAAGATTAAGATAGGTGCCCTGGAGCCTGTGGATGCTAGACTATACATGGCCAACAACACAGTGGTCATTCCAACAGGCATGGTAGAGAATGTCCCAGTACAAGTAGGTAAATTCTTCGTCCCTGCTGATTTCTTAATTGTTGATATGCAAGAAGATCCTGCTTGTCCAATTATTCTAGGGAGACCATTCTTGGCGACTGTGGATGCCAACATAAGCGTACGGAAAGGAGTGCTCACCTTCAACATCAACGATGAGGTAATAGAGTATTCTTTTAATAAAACTGAAAGGCATACAGGTCCAATGGAAGAGGTCAAATCTATCTCAGCTGGCTACATCACCTGCGGGGAACCCAAGGTCAGGAATATGACCCCTGAGGAGCTGGAAAAGAGGGACATGGAGGCCCAGGTGGAGGAGATCATGGCAATCCTTAAAGAGAACAAAGGAGCTATGTATGGGGTCAAGATCGACCAGGGCTCCTCGACATCGAGTAGAACCCTAGTCGATCTCGACCAGACCACGGAGACTCCACCAGCGCCAGCTTCGTCGAGCAGCGAACCAGACAAGCCGAGTCTACTCGAGGTCGACAACACTCTCGTCGATCTCGACCACCCCTCGGGGAGCCCAGCGCCGCCTTCCTCGACGAGCAAGCCACCAGGAGGAGAAGGCTACTCGACCTCGAGTAGCCTTGTCCAAGTCGACCAAAACTCAGGGAGACCAGACCTGTCTTCCTCGACGCCGCAGCAACCGGGAGAGAAACCCTCGTCGACCTCGAGTAGCCTTGTCGAGGTCGACCACCGCCAGGCGCCACCAGATCCTGTGTTCTCGAGGAGCAAGCCACCAGAGCCAGAGTCTTCGTCGAGGTCGACCAGTCTTATCGATGTCGACAAGCCCCCTTCCTCGACTTCTTCTTCCTCGATGAAGCCACCACCACCAGGACCAGCAGACTCGTCGATCTCGAGGAGCCCTAGTCGAGATCGACCAAACACCGTGGTGCCCGATTCCGTTTCTGCGAAGGTAAGCCAAGGTATGGATCTCTCTTCTCCTATTACCATTAAAGATTTATCTATACATGGGAGAGGTTTGCCTTGGTATGTGCGATTGTGCAGGATTTCCAATGATGAGCCTAAGGAGTAAGAAGTTGGAGACAAGCTCTATGTCTCTAAATCAAAGGATCATTGGTTTCCCAACAAATTCAACAAGAAGCGGATGGGACCGTTCGTGGTGAACAAGATCCATTCTGGAGGATTACAGCTGATGGACAAGAATGGAGTCCTATTTGAGGCCCAAGCTACATGGGCTCTACAGATGCCACCTTGAGCATAAATGAAAGTCGGCCTAGCGACTATAAAATCTAGAGCATGTACATAGACTTTTTAGGACATTTAAGACTTTGTTTTTGGTTTTGAACATTGTTTTTGGTTTTTGTTTTTTCCTTTTGTTGGCATATGTCTTCTAAATTTCAGGTCCATGGATAGAATCAAGCTATAGTCATACTCGGACTAGGAGGTGCTCCATTCGAAATTATGCAGCTCTGCACACATGTCTTGTGAGTTTCTTTCTTTACCCTTGTTTTTTATACAGTGGGGACACTGTAATGTTTAAGTATGGGGTGGGGGAAGGGCTTACTTCATGCATAATTGCCATATTTGACATTATTTGTGCATATTTAGAACTTATTTCTTTGAATTGCTACTTGGCTATTTTGGAATGAATTATTTGATTTATGTGCTTATATGCATGTTTTCCAAAGTTTTGAAAAATGACCCCCATTGAAATAAGTTTTGAAAAATGACCCCCATTGAAAATTTTGAAATAAAGTCATGGAAGCTTATATTGGACTCGACGATGCAAAATTGGATTCATTAGAGATATAGCATGAAATTGCCTAGTAAAGGGAAGTCACAATGAAGTGCATTATTTCTTGAAAACCATGAAAGGAGGTAAAATTTGAAGTTGCTTTTGACATGTTGCATGATAAGATGATGGAGGACTTTATATTTCCATATAATGCTCATATGTTTATAATCCTAGCCATACCTATGCTTATGCATCACAAAAGCCATAATATGCCTTATTTCATATATTGCTCCACATGTTCTAAATAATTGCCATTCTTTACCTTATCCGGGGATTATGTTGAGAATGATGTTACATTATGGAGATGATATATGGTGTTTGTGTTGTTATCATATTTGGAGTTTGGAAGGAAATTGTTTGAAATATATGGAAAATTTAATGAGTGAAAGAAAATCCAATCACCTCAGGAGATAAAGGTAGATTGACCCTGCTCTCTAAGATAATAGTTTGGAGAGATGGGACACATTGTGAGGAGTCCGACGCACTAAGTATCCGGGGCCATTCATGACACCCATGTTTGCGACTCGCGAGAAGGCAGTGCTAAGGTTAGAGAGGTAAAAGCATTATTATTGAGAAAAGCAATATGAAAGGTGATGAAGTATATGAAAGAAAGGAATGTGGAATGAAAGTCAAGTTTGGAAAGTACTCCATTTCCCCGGATCATAAAAGCACCACATTGCCAAAAATTGCCCACCTTTTAGCCTTTTACCAATCTACTCCTTCATGAGCTTAAATTAAAGTCTTCTTGATTATCAATGCTTTGTCACTTATATTGTTTTTGCATAACCCTCCTTTTGTGAGTAGATGTTGCTTTTACATATTTGCACATGCATGGATCTGTGACACTAGTACCTTTTCGAGGATGGTAATTGATTGCAGGGTTATATGAGAATGAATCTAAGATGTTGAGAGTTTTGAATTCTTCCCCTGAATGACAAATAAAAGTATTGCTTGAGGACAAGCAAGCTTAAGTATGGGGTGTTTGTTGTGAGCAGAATCTGCCATGTTTTACAGTAACTTTTATATCGATTTCTGTATACATTTCATACATTTGGGTTTAGATAGTACAGAATCTATGTAGTTTATGTTTATTTGCCAAATTATGGAATCTACACCAGTTTCTGTTTAAATCGCAGAAATCGAGGCGTTTTACAGCAATTCTACAGAAGGTCGGAAAAGCTCGGAAAACCACTACAGAAGTCCAAGGTCAAAGCAGCGGAACAAGTCTGAGAGTCGAGACTACTCGATCTCGAGTAAAGCCTACTCGACCTAGACGAGCATGTCCGGGCACAGCCTGGTCGACAAAGCCATGATCGAGAACCAAGCTCCCCGAGCTCCGAAGCCAACTCGATCTCGAGGACCGTTACTCGAGGTCGACGAAACCACAGCACCAGATCCGGAGTCCCTCGAGGAGAGCTGCTCGAGAAACCCTAGTCGGCGAGCCACCGTACTCGAAGTCGACTAGGGCTTGTCGAAATCGACGAGCGCCTGAGTCCTTGTCCGAGCCGGTCGAGCACACCAAATCGAGGACGAGAAGCCGAGCCACCTCTACTCGATCTCGACTAACCTTTGTCGAGATCGACGAGCCGCCCTGAGCCATGTCTGAGCAACCCGAGGAGATCCACCCAAGGAGGTATAGTCGATGGCCCTAGCCCTTGTCGAAGTCGACGAGGCCAACTCCGGTCGACGAGCCCAGGAAGTCCATGACGAGCCACATCGAGCACCAGCAAGCCGAGATGACTAACCCTACTCGAGGTCGATGGGACCTTGTCGAGGTCGACTAGACCAGCTTCCAGAATCTTCTCGACTAGCCCTGTCCGAGTAGAGTTGACGTTGCTTGATACCGAAGGCAGAAGATTCTATCCAAATCCATCGAAGATCTATCCGAATTGATCAAGTTCTATCTATGGAAGGCAATCTATCAACATCATGAAGACATGTTACCTAATTAGTTTTATCTTTTCCTTTTTTGATTTATTTCCTTAAAACATTTTATTTATCTTTAAAGCAAGTAGATATAATTTTAGATATAGATAGATATCTTCTATCCTTGATTAGCAAGGATTAGAAGCCTATAAATAAAGCCCTAGGGGCTGACTTTTCATTCATTCCAAGTTACACACAATTCCATTCAGAGATACAAGTAGAGTAGTTTAGGAGTTTGAGGTTTTTAGGGTTTTGGCGATTTGCGAAAGTTGATTGCCGGAATTGTAAAAGCGTTGAATTTAGTTTAATGCAAGTTTCTTTCATCAATTCAATGTCTGCGATTGCGATGAGGCGTGAGTAGTCCACCCACTTCTGGGGCTGGGGTGAGCCTGACGATGGCCATGTGAGGCGATGCGATAAAGGTCAGATTTTTGTGCGATTTATCTTCTATCCCTATGAGCATGATTCTTTTGCGAGAGTTGAAGGTGATCCTTGTTTGTGTTATTGAAGCGAAAGTGATCTTAATGCAACTTGGATTAATTATGTGAAAAAGGGTTAGTAACAATTAGGGTTTATGCGAGAGCCTCTATATGCCTAGTTGTTAATAACGAAAGTTATTTAGATGAAAAGCATGATCTTTTATGCCTTTATGTGTTGTTTTGCATGGTTACTGTTTTGGTGTTGAAACCCTAGCCTTGGAGGTCTTTTTATATATTGAAGTAAATTTCTGTTAAAATTCTGAATTCTGTCGAAAATCTGCGATTTTGTCTTTTACTGTTTCTTGTCGACATAGACCACTGTTTGTCGATCTCGAGTACTGTTCTTGTCGAGGTCGAGGAGGGGTTGTCTAGGTCGAGTTGATTTGCTCCTGTCTTTGTCGATTTTCAAGTTTCTGTCTTTACCTTTCTTTGTCGAAGTCGAGTACCTCTTGTCGAGGTCGAGTTGCCTGATCTTGTCGAGTTGATTGCTTTTGTTCTTTACTTTCTGTTTTCGTTACTGTCTTGTCGACCTAGAGGACAGCTTGTCGAGATCGACCAGCTTCTGTGTCCTCGAGTTACTTTCTGTTTTGCTTTCGTCTTTGTTTTGCTTTTATTTTTGTCTTTGTTCTGTCTTTGCTTTTATTTTAGTTGCCCTTGCCGGGATTATTTGTTTCTATTTTATTTCTGCTTCTGTTTGTGTTTCTGTTTTGCTCTGCTGCTGTTGTGAGAATCTGATAGCTATCTGAGAACTGCTGACGTGCTTCCTCGTGGATTCGATCCTGACTTTTCTCTTACTACAACGGGAGGAAGTCTTGTATTATTTCCTACGACAGGGGAGTCGTTCTAAACCATATTCTATTCTATACTTGACTTACTCCTGCAACAACAGCGATGAAGCGCGAGTAGTCCACCCACTTCTAGGTTTGGGGCGAGCCCGACGATAGCCATGCACGCTTGAGGTAAAGATCTGACGTTTATCATGTTTTGAGCATCTACTACTTGTTTATGTGTTTATTACCCATCTAATGGAGATCCATGCTAACAACTTGGATTGTAAACATAAAATCAGTAGAGACAATTAGGGTTTCTTGAAAGAGTTGTCTAATTGTTGGAAAAGGTGAAAGCTTGTCCTTTGATGCAATTCACATGATTATCTGTTTATCTCTACCTTATGCATGCTTGGTTATCATTGTTGCGAACCCCAATCTTGGAAGCCTTTTACATTAAGTTTAGTTCGAAATCCCAAAGCAATTTTTTTACTTTCTTTCGTTTCGTTTTAGTTTCTGTCTCCTCGATATCGAATAGCACTCGTCGTTATCGAGTACTGATTCTCGATCTAGCATCGCTGTAGCTTCTGTGTGCAGGTACTCGACAAAGCCCAACTCGACGTCGACGAAGCCTACTCGATATCGAGTACCTTCTAGTCGAGATAGACGATACCCAAAGCCTGTGTCTGCTACTCTGCTCGACTGGTCCGATCTTCTGTCGAATAACCCTATTCGAGATCGAGGACATCTGTGGTCGACTTCTGTGAGATTCCACCGCTGCCTAGGATCCGCTGACACGCTTCCTCGTGGATCAATCCTGACTTTCCGCTGCTACATCAGGAGGAGGTCTTGTAATTATTTGCAAGGGACGAAATCTGGTTTGCCATATTTTATTTACATTCTATTTTGCATACTCGATTTCATCCTTCAACAAATTGGCGCCGTTGCCGGGGAAGCTATCATTCGCGTGTTAGGTAGTTAAATATCACATCTGCTTTGAGTTACTATACAGGTGTATGCGCCGTTTTGGTCTACCACCTGAGTTTGACAGCTTAGACGAACCGGAGCATTACCTACACATCCACTCTAAACTCAAAAGGATCATGTCAGCCGCTGAAACGCAAGAACAGCTGATTGCAAGGCTTACAAGGGAACTAGCCACAAAAGATGCTGCTATCGCCGCTGAGAAAGTAGCAAGGGAGCAAGCAGAAGCTGAGCTTGCCCAATATCCAACTACTGTAGAGGATTATATGCATCCAACTCTCGTCGTGCCTGAATCGGCGATTCTAATCCCTGATAACTCTTTGTAAATTCGCACTCAATTTCTTATAGAGCTTAAAAATAATGCTTTTTATGGCAAATTTAATGAGTGTCCTCTTGAACATATTACCAATTTTTCTGACATGTGACGTACTCTTGCTGAAGGTACAACGCTGGAATATGTCAAGATGAAAGCTTTTCGCTGGTCTCTCGCTGGGCCTGCACTGAAGTGGCTTGAAGGGATGAAACCAAGATCACTCACAACATGGGCCCAAGTAGAGCAAGAATTTCTGAATAAATTCTTCCCACCCGCCAAAAAAGCACTTCTCCGTCAGAAAATCACCGCCTTCAAACAGAAGCAAGGGGAACCGCTGGCAAAGGCATGGGAATGCTACAAAGAACTGTTGCGATCTTGCCCTACTAATGGACAACCACCCTACGTCATTCAGGAGATCTTCTTCAACTCTCTTGATCAAGTCACTAAGGACAGAATCAACCATTATACTCGCTATGAGTATCTGACAATGCCGCCAATTGAGGCCTGGGGTGTGCTGGACAAGCTCGCCAATTATGACAACAAATATGGGTCTACTGAAAACTATGAGGAGAACTCCTACGCTAGGCCAGCACCATCTACGGCACTATATGAGCCAGCAAAGGAGATTGACCCAGGTGTCAGAGAGCAATTCTACAGAGACCAGAATCGCAAGCTCCTCAAGCAAGTCAAATATCTATCTGGCAATCAGCCTTGCATCGAATGCGGATCACAGAGGCACACCACTACTGAGTGCCCACACACTGAGCAAGTCAGAATGGCAGAAACACATGAAGAGCCAGCTTACGCGGGGGGGTCCCAATCGCTACATGGGAGACCAAAGGTTCTATCAACCGCAGTGGAACCAAGGTCCTCCTATGAACCCCCCACCCTACAGAGCTCCAGGACATCCAGAAAGGGATCAAAAGAAGGATGATCTGCAGTTGGTCCTTGAGGAGATGCGTCGGAATCAGGGCACCATCAACAACCAGTTCCAGAACATCACTACAAAATTTGGAGAACTGGACATCTGGAAAAGAGGAATAGAGATGCAGATGGGTCAAATCGCTGCACAGATCCCACGACCGTCCGAACAGCTCCCTGGGAAAACAGAACCAAATCCTAAAGAGAAGACCGGACACGTCGCAGCTATCAAACTCAGGAGTGGGCATCAATTACATGAGCCAGAGGTCGGAAAACAGCAAGGCAAAGCAGAGCAGCAACTCGAGACAGAGCAGACCCAACTTGATCTCGAGGAGACTCTACTCGACCTCGACAAGAAGCTACTCGACCAAGACCAGAAGCTGAGCTCGGACTCCGCTACGCACACCACCCAACTCGATGTCGAGGAACCCGTGGTCGAGATCGAGGAGCAGCATCTGGCCGACGTTGACGACTTTGCAACACCTCCGACAGCTGATCTAGCTCCGAAACAGAAAAAGCCACTGCCTTTCCCTTCAAAAGCACAGAAAGATCCCACTGCAGGTAGGTTTACCAGATTTGTTAATATGCTGCAAGAACTGAATCTTTTTATCCCTTTTACAGAAGCCCTGCAAGAGATGCCTGGATATGTCAAATTTCTAAAGGAAATCCTGAGCAAGAAGCGATCCATCTCAGAGATCACAAGCGAATGCAAAGTACTCCACTTCCCTGAAAAGAGACCTGACCCTGGTAAGTTTTCTATTACTGTGGGTTTTAGACAATATAAATATGATTCTCTGTGTGATTTAGGAGCAAGTGTAAGCATCATGCCTCTATCAATCTGGCGGAAGGTCAAAATAGGATGTATAGAACCCGTGGATGCCAAGCTATACATGGCAAACAATACAGTAGTCATCCCTACAGGTATAGTTGAGAACGTCCATATCCAGGTTGGTAAGTTCTTTGTTCCAGCAGATTTCCTTATCATTGACTGTGCTGAAGATCCTACTAGCCCTATTATTCTTGGTAGACCATTCTTAGCTACTGTAGATGCCAGAATTAGTGTTAAGAATCGCTCGCTCACCTTCACCATAGGCGATGAAGTTTTGGATTTCTCTTTTGGCCCTGCAAAAGAAGAAATTTCTTGGCTGGAGGTGAAAAGCATTAGCAACCACGAGACCAAGCAAACAGCGGAGGGAAGCGCTAGCACTGTCCTCGAGGTCGACAAGAGCTGCTCGATCTCGACAAGGGCGCTACTCGATCTCGACCAAGATTTGTCGATGTCGACTGATGAGCCACTAACTTGCCCAGAGCCTAAATATGGGGTCCCTGTACTCGAGGTCGACCAGCTGTACTCGATCTCGACTAGCCCCGAACCCAAAGATTTCTATTTTGGGTCCGAAAAGGTAAGTTCAGGTATGAATTCTACTCCCCCTCAGTCCATAAAGAAAATTATCAATGATTTAAGGGGAGATAAGACACCGTGGAGAAAGAATCTGCGAAAACTAAGAGCTGGAAGGAAGAAGAAGAAAGAGAAGGGAGATGATGCAAGCAACCACCTGTCAGCTGAGCTTGCATACTACCATCAGGACCTAGATGATCCAGGAGAAGGGCCAAGCATGAGCAGGCCCCACAGTAATGGTCCTTGAGCACAAACGGAGAAGTCGGCCTAGCGACTCTAAAATCTAGAGCATGTATATAGAACTTTATGAATTTTGGGACTTTTTGAACTTTTTGTTTTGTTTTTTGTTTTTGGTTTCATGTCTTTTAGAATATTTCATGTGGATAGTCTTGTTTCTTGTGCAATCTAACACTTTTAGGTCGGCAAGCATATAAGTATTCTGAAAAGTGGAATAAAGAAGTCCCTGAAACCAGTCAGAATCGATGAAGGCCAAGTCGATTACGACAAGGAGGTGAAGCCCAGGGAGTGTACCTGATTGTTTGGGGACGGATGTTGCTAGTTGACCCATATGGGTCTCTATAGTCTTTCATCAGATGTCTATCTTCCCAAGTCTAAAGTTGATGCCATGTAGTTGTGTGTGGATGGAATTAATGGATTCCTTTCTTTCAGTGTGATTCCTTCGCATCTCTTGAAGAATAACCTGCAGGTCATCATTCTTACTTTCTCTGTTAGGTAAACCAGGAGCTATGTAGGGCGAGGGCTCTCTTTGATATTGGGGCTGGTGATAGTAGCTCCAATTCTATTGCTGGTGTGGCCCTGAGTAATTTTCCCCTACACAGCACGGCTCTTCGTGAGTATCTGCAAGCTAGACTTGGTCGGTTGGGGGCACGTAGTAGTGTTATGCCTCACAGACCCACACTCCAAACAATGTTGGTTTTTAAACAGAAATTTAACGTGTTTGGTGAGACGGCGTACCTGGTCATTGTGGAACTAGTCACAGACGTCTGGATCAGTTTCCTTTAGTGTCTCATTGAGTGGCATAGATGGTGCATGCCTTTCGTCGAGGGTCGTAGCAGTCCCATAGTTGTTATCATAGTTTGCGAATGTCTCAAAGGTATCACAAGCACGTCGTGGTGTGTACTCGAGATACCTATAGGTTTTATAGTTGTTGATCTGCTGCTTCGTTGGTACATCCAGGGAATTGAAGATGATCTCCTGGATCACATATGGTGTATGTTTATGTGTAGGACAGGATTTCAGCAATCGTTTGTGAAGACTCGATAATATAAAACAAAGTAATGTAAAGATACTCTAGAAGGGGGGTTGAATAGAGTATGCTGATTTTTCGCAGATAGTCTCAAGACTTTTGAAGCTCGTGCAAAACCCTCTGAGATTAGACTTAGTATTTTCTCTGAAAACCTGAATCACAAAGTTAAACAATTCGAACCAAGTGCAGAAATAAGGTAAAGCAGTAAATAAATGGCTCGATGAATTGTTTATGAGGTTCGGCACGAACTTGGCCTACGTCCCCGCCAAGGGTTCTTCCACAACCCTATGATTCAACCGACTTTTATTGATTCACAAGACTTTGGATCCTAATAGCTCAACGAGAAGCCTCTCTTCTATACAATTGCAATCTAGTCAACTCACGTTCCCTTGGAGTCCTAGACCAATCTAGAAGAGCCCCACCTCTCTATGCTATCTAGTACAATCCTCTTATACTTAGAGAGTTGCTCCGACAATTGCTCGCAGGAAGAATGCCGATCCACCCGCCTACATCTAGGTAAACCAATCCTTACCCGCTTCTTGGTTTGAAAATGATGAAACGGTTGGTAAGTGGGTAGATAAGTTTCGAACTCGTAGGATAAGCTGTTCTTATTTTTTAGATCTTGAGTTCTTTGAACCTTTGAAATTGCCTTGCATTGCTCTTCTAAAAAAATCTCCAGCCTGGACCCTTCTTAACCTTGAAACTGTCTACTATCCCCAGCTGACCCGCCTGTTCTACATAAACCTAAAAGCCAAAGACGATGTTGACGGTTGGTCTTTGGAGTCCATTGTCAAAGGGGTTAGAATCTCTTTCAACTCCAATGACTTTGCTGATTTCCTTGGCCTACCTAAACCTTGTCCACTCTCTCCCGAGAACCCCACAAAAGAACAATGCCTAGCCCTTGCTCGATCCAAATATCTCCTACCCGAAACATCCACCAGCACCTCAAAGCAGCTCACCCACTCATCCCTTACCCTAGAGGCAAAAATTATTTTCAACATCATTGTTTGATGCCTCTTACCCCGTCTTAACTCTAGCTCGCTCCTTTCTGATAATGCCATGGTCCTACTTTACCGAATCCTAAATGGCCTTGACCTTGATCTGGCCAACACTATCCTTAGAACCATGGCTCATGCTAGAAAAGCCAGGAAAGGCTCTCCCCTCCCTTTTGCCACCCTCTTGACCCCTCTCTTCAAAGCTTCTAGAATTTATTTCAAAAATGAAGAACATCAGCGTCATATGGGTAAGTTCGACTCCAAGAGCCTTGAAAAAATTGGCATCACTCGGTCTCCCTAAGGGACCTTGAGTCTTGCCACTCCTTCAAAAGCTCTTCCCACTGCCTCAGCCATTGATGAACGCATGGACAACCTGGAGTTGGGCTTGGAGGAAGTTTGCCTGGATCTCAAGGAGCTGCACAAGGAAATTATGATGGAGATGAGTGGGATAACCAAGTTGCTACAAGGTCTGTGGACAAGGCTCACTGATGATGCTCCGGACGACGAAGCTTAACGCCATCCTATCCCATCCGTATCCCAAACTTGATACATTGCTAGTTTTTGGAAACAATTTCAAAACTTTTGGTGACTGTTGGTTTTACCTCCTCCCTTTGTTGAAAGACAAAAAGGGGGAGATGTTCTTGTGGTTTAGACTTGAAAACTTTTTGCTGTGAAGGTCTTGGAAGACCTTGGTTTTTGATTTTTTGGTTTTCGGTTGGATGACTTTTCATGCCTTAAAATTTTGATCCAACATTTGTCTAACCCATGCAGGTACTTAGTCCGATTTCACTTATATTATTTTTGCTTGACTAAGTTGCAGGGATGCACAGGTTTTGCCTTTCATCAAGGGGGAGATTGATAACTCCCTCCCTTGATGAAAATCGGAATAAGTTTCAAAGGCCTTGACAGTATGTCTGTTTCAAAGGTCTTGGAGCTTTAACAGTGTTTATGAAATACAAAACCTGTTTTATATGTTATTATGTTCGAATATTATTTAATATTACTATATATTTCCATTATTTTATTAACTAATCTTTCAGGAAGTATTTTCGAATTATTTCCTTCCATGTGATGCGTGTTGAAAAGATTGAAATCGGAAAGATTGTGGACTTGAAGTTTCCAAAGATAGAAGATCCAGTCTATGCCATGATCTTGTCTAGCCATTGGAGAAGATCCTTGGCGCCGATTTGTCTAAATATAAAGAAGAACGAATAAGAAGACAGAGACACATACATTGAACACGAGCCTTTCATACACTCCAAGCCTTCAAGAGAAATCTGTCTTCATGTGCTCTCTGCTTGTCCTAAGAGTCTGTTATTTTATTTCAAAGCATTTGAGAGTTACACAGTGAGCTTATAGGATATATTCAGTTATAGTGTTATACTCGAGAGGTTGTAACTCGGGAAGTGAACACTAGGCGATTGATTCACTAAGTGTAAGAGGATTGTACTAGATAGCATAGAGAGGTGGGGCTCTTCTAGATTGGTCTAGGACTCCAAGGGAACGAGAGTTGACTAGATTGCAATTGTATAGGAGAGAGGCTTCTCGGGGAGCTACAAAGATCCTAAGTCTTGTGAATCAATAAAAGCCGGTTGAATGCTAGGGTTGTGGAAGAACCCTAGGCGGGGACATAGGCCAAGTTCGTGTCGAACCTCGTAAACAACTCATCGAGTCCTTTAATTTATTGCTTTACCTTATGTCCGCACTTGGTTCGAATTGTTTAACTTTGTGATTCAGGTTTTCAGAGAAAAGACTAAGTCAAATCTCAAAGGGTTTTGGCACGAGCTTCAAACGTCTTGAGACTTTCTGTGAAAATCCGGCATACTCTATTCAACCCCCCCTTCTAGAGTATTTCTATATTACTTAGTTTTATATTATCGAACCTTCACAAACCATCAAAATTCCCCCCTTTATTTCTTGTTCTTGTTGACGCATTCTGACATGCATACGAATCATTGACTCTCTGTGGGATCGACCCATACTTGCCAAACTACATTAGTTAGGTTAGTCGGTTATATTTGATAGGATTTAAGGCGACTGAAAATCCTCTGTCAAATTTGGCGCCGTTTTCGGGGAGTCAAATTGTTATTTGTGTGCTTGTTTTTGTGTGTTAATTGGGTTGAGAACCTCGCTTATGATTCGCACCCATTCTACTAATACATCTGATTTGCATTTTGATCCAGAGATCGAGAGAACACTTTCTAGGCTTCTGATGTCTCCAAAGTAGCCATGTCTTTATGCGTATTTTAGTTCCATATTCTTTACATTTTTCATATTTAGGGTTGGGAATATGTCGAATTTATGTAGTTTATGCTTATTTATCAGAAATGGAGATCTACATAAGTTTCTGTTTTATATCGCAGGATATGGAACCATTTCGGAAGAAAACGAAGAAGCGGGAACCGGAGCTCAAAGCTACTCGACATCGACAAGCCTTAGTCGATCTCGAAAAACACCTATCAGGATCGAGGAGCCTATGTCGAGAAGCTAAAGACGAAGAACCCGACTTCTGAACCTTTGTCGAGATCGAGTTAGGCTACTCGGGATCCACAAGACCTCGGAGACAACCCGGAGTCGAGGAGAGCATACCGAGGAGAGATCGACCAACCATGCTCGGACATTCTTACTCGATGTCGACAAGGGGTTCTCGAGGTCAAAAAAGCCGAGGTGCCATGACCGAGCACATCGAGAAGACTTGCCCAACCAGCCAAGCGAGACCTAGTCGACGAGCCTCTCTACTCGATGTCGACAAAGGGGTCCTCGAGATCGACGAACGCTAGGAGTCATGTCCGAGCCTGTCGAGGACCACCTAGTCGAGACGACGAGCCAAGCCCAGTCGACCAACAATTCTACTCGATCTCGACTAGCCTTACTCGAGATCGAGGAGGACTTCAGAAACCGTGTTACGCGGTTTGATCAATTCTACTCGGTGTAGGATTACTTGGGCTCGAAGATTTCCGAATTTCTATCCGATCTATCAAGTTCTATCATGATGAAGAGAGATTTATCCACTTGAAGACACTTTAGATATATTTCCCTATTTTAGATTTAATTCCTTTATTTCCATTTATTTATCATTAAGCTTTTTAGATATAGTTTTATATATAGATAAATATTTCTATCCTTGAGTAGCAACGTTTAGAAGCCTATAAATAAAGCCTTAGGGGCGGAGCATTAGGCATCTTAATCAAATTCCAGAGAGAAGTAAGTAGGAGAAGTAGAGAAAGAGAGAGTGAGCGGCCGATTGGAGTTGTGAAGCGAGAGCGGAATTGGCTTCAAGCGGTTGTAAACTTTGGTTTATTTTAATGCAATTAGTTTTCTTTCAATCAATGATGTCTGAGGTTGCGATGAAGCGCGAGTAGTCCACCCACTTCTAGGGTTGGGGCGAGCCCGACGATAGCCATGCACGCTTGAGGTAAAGATCTGACTTTTATCATGTTTTGAGCATCTACTACTTGTTTATGTGTTTATTACCCATCTAATGGAGATCCATGCTAACAACTTGGATTGTAAACATGAAATCAGTAGAGATAATTAGGGTTTCTTGAAAGAGTTGTCTAATTGTTGGAAAAGGCGAAAGTTTGTCCTTCACTACTAGAATCTTGCAATTAGACATCATATGATTTAAATCTGTCAAAAAACTAACCGATGTTAAATTAATTTATTACATCAAATAATGAATTTGTGATGTTAAAAAATCTAAAGACAACAGTTGAATTTTTTGACAGATATTAAATAGTCAATTTAAAAAAATTGAAACACGCGCTTGATAAAATTTTCATAGTGTTTAAACGCCCGCCCATACATAGAATTTTTTTTAAACACCCGCCAATACTTAGTGAAAATAGGAGCTATCCTTATACTTGTGTACTGTGAAGTGTGAACGGATTGAAGAGGCAGCCCTCTCCTCTCTCCCGACTCTCTGTCTCACCTTAGATGTCACCGCGTCACCACCACTACTGCCACCACCACTACTACCGCCCTGGCCCGCCGCCGCCACCACTACCGCCACCTCCTCTTCTCCTCTTTCTCCCGAATTCATCCTTGTCTCCGAAACTTCAACAATTTCTCCGCAGATCTGAGATCTCTCTCCCGATTCTCCTGTTCAAGTAAGGTCATCTCTCTCCCGATTCTCATTCGAAACCCAAAAACGACTTTGGAAGAGACGAGAAGCCATAAAAACTCCCTGACCTCTCTCTCTCTCTCTCTCACTCGAGTCTATCTCACATCCAAATCTCTCTCTCTATCTCTCTCTCTCTCTCTCTCTCTCTCTCTCTCTCTCTCTCTCAATCCCTAGATGGCAAATGTTGGAGAAGATGAAGATCGAGAAGGAGAAGACGGAAGAGCTTTTCATGTAGAAGGAGGAGGTGCTGAGGGCGAAGGAAGAGGAGCCCGGGAACAAAGGCAAAGAGCAGGAGAAGCATCAAGTTGAGCTTAAGAAGTTCCAGAGGGAGGAGTGCAAACCTAATATGGTTAGTATTTACTTAATTTTTTGATTCGAGTGTTGATCTTTTGTCATTTGACTGGATTGTCATACTTGAGAAATTAGGGTTTTGGACTTGAAAAATCCCATTTCTAAAGATCATAGTTCCAGTCATATGTGTTCAAACCTAATGTCGATAGTTGATTTGCTGATTTGAGTGTTGAGATCTTTTGTTGCTTTTAGATTAGACTGTAAACATTTGCTTCAGAAATTGGGGTTTAGAACTTCAAAAAATCAATTTCCATAGATGAAGATTTGTTCCTCTGTTCACGATTTAGTAGCAAAGCTAAAAACAACCTAGCTCATACATGTTGCCACTAAATCAAAATGGTTTAACTTGCATTTGAGCTGATGACTAGAAAATTTCTTCCAACAAAGGACCCACTAGTATCACCATGATCCGTTTCTTGAAATAGATCAAGGCAAATATTCTGAAATGCCTCATAAAATGGCCTGATTGATGATACCCTTTGAAATCAGACCGTTTTAAGTTTGAGCTCTAGTGTATTGTTTATCAATGTCACTTCAAGTTGCATTGTTCTATTTACAATCTCATATGAGGAGGAGTTTTTGTTCTATATCAGTCAATCAAACGCCCATGCTTTCTTCCACTTGAGACATGCAAACATGTCTTAAACTTTGGATCTTCTCACCCTTTTTTCCTTATTGTGGGATTGTGAACCTTTACCCCCACAAAAAGGGTAACATGAGGAGAAATTATTTTCTTTCCAATGTTTAGCATTCAACAATCACAAGATGTTGAGCCAACTGATGACATTGTATTTGCTATGGCGTATGTATTGTGTATTTGGACCTGAAAAGGAAAATTTGATATGAAAAGGTATTGTGTATTTGGATACTTCTATGATGTACTACTTTATTGGATACAATTCGATTTGATTTAGTGCTAGGAACTTTATTCAACGACTGATCTCTGAATGTGGTATGATTGTTATGACTATTGCTTGATTTGTCAGAGATCCTTTAGCCCATTTCTCTTAGTTGGGCTAAGTTTACACTTTACAATTCGAGTATCATGATTGAGTAGTTCTTATACTTTCTAACCCAGGGAGTCATTTGTGTATTGTTTCATAGAAGAGGCAAGCGAAAGCTGCGCATATTAGAGAGAAGTATCCATATAGAATTCTTGTAAGAAACTCTATTTATATCATCAGCTTCTATTGATCATTACTTGTTAGTGTGCAAATGCTTGATTAGAAGATTCATATGTATAGATGATGTGTTTCAGGTTGTCATGGAGAGAGTTGAGAGGAGTGACATTCCTGATATTGACAAGAAAAAGTAAGTACGCTCACCTTTGTTCTTATTTTAAGAAGATGACATTTAGTTCTACTTTTCAGAATTTAAAATTCCTAGTTCCAGAACTATTAAATTAGGTTTTTCTTTGAATGGCTACATTTTTCCTAGTTCCCAAACTGTTCTTATTATGTTTTCTTATTACTTTCACCATAAACTAAAAATGGTTTATATGATGGTCTCAATATGTCGGGCAAAAGATGTTTAAAGGGCTTGCATTTAGATTGAATTTGCAGTAGATTAAGATAGATTTGAGGCAAATGTTTAAAGGGCTTGTGGACTGGTTTATAATCTCTTGAACATATCCATTCATGGTCAAGTTTGGCATTGATGGAAAACCTTAACTTGCTCTGAATCCATGCATGTACAAGTTGAGAATTTCATTTCATTTTACATGCATTTTGTTGGAGTTTGCCAATGGATAAATATCAAGTAGATGATTTACATGAGTTATATCCCCCCACCCCTAGAGAATAATACATCTTGTATTTGCATGTCTATTGATTGCAGGTATTTTAACTTTGGCAGTGAGTGTTGCTGACATGGGAGTAACTATTTTTAAAAGGTAAGGAAAGTTAACTATTTTCCCTATGTAACATAAAGATTTACAAGGAAGAGAGTACTAGGTTTACTTTCGCTCCAGCAGCTTGGTGGTATTCATATCGGAATATTTCACTCCAGCATTATATTTGAAAGTGCAGGTCAGAACAAAGATCAAGACTTCACTTGTACCTTTCTAATTTTTTTGTGTTCAATTCTTGTATATGTAATATCATAGTGCTTTGTTTATTGATGGGTTATTATATATGATAACTCCCTTCCTTGATGAAAATCGAAATAGATGTTTCAAAGGCTTTGACAGGATATTTGTGTCAAAGGCCTTGGAGCATTAACAGTTGATGAAATACAAAACCTATCTTAATTATTCGTATATTAATTTATCTTTATATACTTCCATTATATTATATATATATGTATGACTAACCATTTCAGGAAGTATATTCCAGATTACATCCTTCCTTATACATGTTGAAGAGATCAGTTCAAAAGAGATCATGGCGTTCAAAGTGTCCATAAATAGAAGATTGAAGATCAAACTGATTCGAAGGAGCCGTTGGAGATCTGGTGGTGAAGATCCTCACGCTCCATGCTCTTTTATAAAGGAAAGGAAGGAGCAGACAGAAGACACACAAGTGCTACACACGAGCTTTCATTCATTCAAGCGATATGTCTTCCAAGTGTCTCTCTGCTAAGCGCTCAAGAGTTTGTTGTTTATTTCAAAGCCTTTTAGACTCACTGTGAGCTTATAGGATATATTTATTTCAAGTGTTACTCGAGAGTTTACAACTCGGGAAGTTGCACTAGGCTATTGATTTGCGAGAGTTAGAGGATTGTACTAGATAGCTGAGAGAGGTGGGGCTCTTCTAGATTGGTCTAGGACTCCAAGGGAACGTGAGTTGACTAGATTGCAATTGTATAGGAGAGAGGCTTCTCGGTGAGCTATTAGGATCCTAAGCTAAGCATTCAATAAAGCCTTTGAATCCTAGGGTTGTGGAAGAACCCTAGGCGGGGACGTAGGCCAAGTTGCGCTGAACCTCGTAAACAATTACTCGTGTTCTTTACTTATTGCTTTACCTTATTTCCGCACTTGGTTCGAACTGTTTAACTTTGTGATTCAGGTTTACCTCAAAGGTTTTGGTACAAGCTCCAAAAGTCTTGAGACTTTCTGCGAAAAATGGGCATACTCTATTCAACCCCCCCTTTTAGAGTATTTCTTATTACATTGTTTTTATATTATCGAACATTCAATTGGTATCAGAGTTTTACTCACTGTTTTTGATCTAACAATCTTGTGAGTTTTCGATCATGTCTGGTGAAGCAAGCGGAGGATTTGCACAGGGAAGGTCCACAAGCAGACCGCCACTCTTTGTAGGAAACAACTTTGTCCACTGGAGATCTTTGATGAAGATGTTCATTATAGACCAAGATCTAGAGCTATGGAACATTATAGAGAATGGTCCGTGTAACACCCCTTCTTAATACACTGAAGAGATGTTGCAGCGCCAGCAATTACGCAGACTTTAATGTCTTTGTAACCGCCTTAGGCTTATAGGGACATGCAACCATGCTCCCATAAACAAGATGATAACATACAAATATTAAATCAGCGGAAGACTTAAATATAAAATAATGTTCTAAATAAAATAAGTTACCCAAAACAAAGGGGTCCAACAACAATAACTGAAATAATGAAATAGTAGCAGCGGAATAAATAAATAAAATCCCATAAATTCTAAAAGTATGTACCTTAATTCAAAAACACAATAAAACTGAAAAACAATGAAATCCTTTATTCTTCAGCGCCTCAAGACCGTTTTCCTAAACCTGCGGATCGACGGCTGAGGTGTTGTATGCAGACCAGGGACCCCAACCGTCCAAAGGAGAAAAATAGGACGGTTAGTCTTTTTACGACTAGCAAGTAGCAGAAAGTAAAAATGTTCAAGACTCCGTCTACCACCCATTGACCATAAAGGGTATTGGTGATTGTAGACTAAAATATGAATTAAGAGTAATTGTTTATGTGGAACCTGACTCATTTGATTAAAATAAAATAAAATAACGGGATGATCCAAAAGGACCGAGTGTTTGAATGGGATGCGGATCCGGAGATCCTAGGGAATCATATTCCGAGTACGGATAGAATATGATATAACTTCACTGAAAATGGGTCACCTATTTATACCATAATGTACATCACGATAACAATAATAATAATTATACACAACGTTATTATTTACTTAGGACAAGTGATACCGATCTCGGCCGCATATAACGGGCAGACGACCTACTACCCTTAGGTAGTGTACCCATTCGAGAGATTTGCAATTTCGAAGGGGCATCTCATGAGACGTTTATAGAGCAAGGTATACTCAACCTTGACCTGACTTTACCATTTTTCATTTATTTAACACAATTCAATAATAATAATACTGCAATAGTAATACACAATAACATTAAATCACAATTTCATCCTAGATGACCACAAAAGGGCATGTTGTGCACTTTAAAACTATAAGGTGCACGAAATAATATCACTGACAAGCATGGATATTCAAAACCAATAATATACCATACTTAACTAGCATGAAGGAAACAAAATGAACAAATCATGCTTTTAGGAAGTTCGGGCATTTAATATAATTTTCTCAAATAACAGGATCAAATTATAATTACCCGAGTTGTCATGCTATGTGAGATTAAGGAGTTGATAAATAGCAACAACTGGTTTATCTTGCATATTTATCACGAACTTATAGCATGCGATTTATAAAAGACACGAAAGACAACAACTAAAAGGCACGAAATTGCAGAAATGCACTGATTGAACCAAACTACTTGCCTTAATATGACGGATTTGGCACCAACGGATTGAAGTTCCCTAGTAACGTACGCTAAGCACCTATACGATTCAAACGAGGTCGCAGAAGGACGTTTAACTACATATCCATCGGATACCTTAGTTACTTTATATATATATATATATATATATATATATATATATATATATATATATTATAAATATATATATAGTCGGTACTTACTTTCTCCTACAGAAACACGAATCAGCCCACGTCCACTCGAGTCCCGAACACGCCTTGGTGTTCTGCAAGCATTCATACCCACGTACCCACAACACACAAGCAAGTAAGTTCGACATCATTTCACGTCACTTTCAG
This sequence comes from Persicaria tinctoria, assembly GCA_037127255.1. NCBI lineage: Eukaryota > Viridiplantae > Streptophyta > Magnoliopsida > Caryophyllales > Polygonaceae > Persicaria > Persicaria tinctoria. The sequence goes on from JBANSL010000007.1 coordinate 38,431,112, forward strand.
ATCTGTAAAATGAGTTGCCTTCAACTTACCAAGTGTAGTCGGTATTGCACCGTCCGATTCGATCAAGGTCACAACTAGAATCGAACCTTCACAGCTGCAGAAGACATACCCCAAAAGTCACTTGACAGCATAACTCATATGTGCAAGTATGCATGCTCAGCAGCGATTCGATATGGTTTCGAGATACCGAAATAAGTTGGAGTCAACTTACCAATCAGACTTGGAAGTATCACGCCTGACTTGATTCAGATCTTCGCTTGAATCGAGATCTGGTTGCTGCAGAAATTAATCACAAAGTCGACTCCTTGGTCAGTTGGGCGACGCGACTTTAATAATGATTAAATTTCGATCGGGGCAATGGATGACTTACCGCTACCGGGGGTGATGGTAGGACGTGGGAGGAAGGCAAAGGAAGGAAGATCAGTGGATGAATGGGTCAGACCTGCGATCGAGACGAGCCGAAACGTTTTATAAAGTAAGGAATCAACACTTAGGGTGTATATGAATATACAGGGTTGAGAAGTACCGAATGAGATTCCTTTACCAGCCCTTAGCGTGTGTGAGGGTGGCGGTGGCGGTGGCCCTTGACTGCAGAGAAGTGAACGCCGACTTCAGATGAGTGATGCGCCTCCGTACGCTTCTCTGGAGTTGTCGTCGCCTTGCACTCCTGCTGCCGATCGGGGTTGCTAATCGGCTACCAGTAGAGGGAATGGATTTTGGATGGTGATGTTGAACGGTGAGGGTGAGTAATAGGGTTGAATCCTTAATTTAAAAGTCAAGGATTGATGGTTAAGGCAAGCCAATCACGGAGATATGGCCAATTCACTATGGCAAGTATCTCCCTGATTATACGTGCTTCCTTAATATTGACCGGATCCGATGAATTCATCCACTAATTCAGCTTATAACGGTAAGACTAGTGTATACATATATCTATTTACATCCATATATAAGAATTTTATATACACACGTATATATGTATGTATATGTATAGTTAGATATTCTCCAATTTACCCGTAAATAATATATAGGTAATATTTGCGAATAGTTTAATTTATTTAAATACTTTAAATAAATTACTTCCTCACTTACTATATTATAAAAATGTGAGCTCACTAACTCGTGAATTATGACACATTTAAATAATGATAATAATTCCGCCATTTATTCAATCATAACCGAAAATTCAATGAACGGAAATACGAGGGTATTTCATATCTCCCCCCAAAAAAGAAGTTTCGTCCCGAAACTTAACCAGAGAACAAATAAGGAAAACTCTCTCTCATATCCGCTTCTGTCTCCCATGTCATTGCCTCAGTTCCGTGCTTAGACCAGAGCACCTTTACTAGAGGCACAACCTTGTTCCTGAGTTGCTTCTCCCGTCGCTCTAGGATGCTAACTGGTTCCTCCTCATAGGTCCCTGTAGGTCGGACCTCAATGTCTTCATATCTTAAGACATGGGATGGGTCAGACACGTACTTCCGGAGTAAGGAAATATGGAAGACGTCATGCACCGGATGAGCGGTAGGTGGCAAAGCTAAACGATAAGCAACCGTGCCCACCTTCTGGAGAATCTCAAATGGTCCTACAAATCTAGGGTTCAGCTTCCCATGCTTCCCAAAACGGAACACTTCTTTCGTCGGCGAGACCTTCACAAAAACTTTCTCACCGACCTGGAACTCTAGGTCCCTTCTCTTGCCGTCAGCATATGCCTTCTGTCGACACTGAGCTGCCAACATGCGTTGCCTGATCACTCCTACTTGCATAGTAGTTTCCTCTAGAAGCTCGGGCCCAAGAATGAGTGCATCTGCTGCCTCGTCCCAACATACTGGCGATCTGCACTTCCGCCCATACAGAGCCTCAAACGGAGCCATCTTGATCGATGCATGCCAGCTATTGTTGTAAGTGAACTCAATCAAACTCAAGCTGGTCTCCCAATCAGTTGGTCTATCCAGAACACATGCCCTCAACATGTCCTCTAGCGTCTGAATAGTGCGTTCTGACTGGCCATCGGTCTGTGGATGAAATGATGTACTGAAGTTCAAGGTCGTTCCTAGACCTCCCTGAAGTTCTCGCCAAAACTTGGAGATGAACCTCCCATCGCGGTCTGACACAATGGTTTTCGGAATACCATGGAGTCGGACAATCTCCTTCATGTACACCCTTGCTAACTTCGGCACCTTCCAATCACTTCTGATTGCAATAAAGTGCGCACATTTGGTGAGTCTATCCACTATCACCCAAATGGCGTCTTTCTGCCCTTGGACTCGAGGTAAGCCTGTAACGAAGTCCATAGAGATATGCTCCCACTTCCACTCCGGCACCGGAAGGGGCTGCAGTGTACCTGCAGGTCGTCGATGCTCAATCTTCACCTGTTGGCACACCAAGCATCTAGCCACAACCTCGGCTACGTCTTGCTTCATCCTCGGCCACCAATAATTACATCGGAGGTCTTTGTACATCTTGCTCGATCCCGGGTGAACAGAGTAAGCAGAAGAATGAGCCTCACGGAGTATGGTCTGTTTAAGCTCCTGAACATCCGGAACACAAATCCGCTTCCCAAACCATAATGAGTCATCCTCCTGAACAATAAAACCTGGGGCCTTGCCCTCAAAGAAGTCGGCACACAGACGCACCAATGCAGTATCTTCGACCTGCGCTGCCTTAATCTTCTCTAGCAAATCTGACTGCACCTCTATCATATACAGCTGACCACGATTCTTCTCAAACCACACCTCAACACCCAACATTAACAAATCCTGGCGCAAAACAGGTCTCTCTGTCAAACATGCGATCATAGCCTCATGCTGAGACTTTCGGCTTAGAGCATCCGCTACAACATTGGCCTTCCCCGGATGATAGAGAAGTTCAATGTCATAGTCTTTGATAAGCTCCAACCATCTCCTCTGACGCATATTGAGCTCCTTCTGGGTGAAAACATATTTTAAGCTCTTATGGTCCGTGAAGATTTGGCAGCGAACACCGTAGAGGTAGTGTCGCCAAATCTTTAAAGCAAAGACCACAGCAGCTAGCTCCAGATCATGCACTGGATAATTCTCCTCATACTGCTTAAGTTGCCTAGAAGCATATGCTATCACCCTACCATCCTGCATAAGCACACAACCCAGACCTTGTTTGGAAGCATCACTGTACACAACATATCCTTCCCCATCTCTCGGCAATGCTAGAATCGGTGCAGTGGTCAACCGTTTCTTCAGTTCCTGAAAGCTGTGCTCGCACTTCTCATTCCACACGAACTTCTGGGACTTCCTCAATAAAGAGGTGAGTGGCTGGGCAAGTTTAGAGAACCCTTCCACAAACCTCCTATAGTATCCAACTAGTCTCAGAAAGCTTCGGACTTCCTTCGCGTTCTTCGGCTGAGCCCAATGCTTCACTGCTGAGATCTTCTGAGGATCTACCATCACTCCCTCCTCAGATATGATATGACCTAGAAAGGTCACCTGCTTGATCCAGAAGTCACACTTGGACAACATAGCATAGAGCTGATGCTGTCGCAACACTGTCAATGCGGTCCGCAGATGCTCCTCATGAGCTTCCTCACTCGGAGAGTAGATCAAAATATCATCAATAAACACCACGACAAACTTGTCCAAATAGTCGTGAAAACACCTGTTCATCAACTCCATAAACACGGCTGGTGCGTTGGTCAAACCAAAGGGCATCACCACGAACTCATAATGCCCGTATCTAGTCCGGAAAGCGGTCTTCGGAATGTCCTCCTCACGAATCCGTAATTGATGATACCCAGAACGAAGATCAATCTTGGAGAACACTCGTGATCCCTGCAGCTGATCTAGCAAGTCATCAATTCGCGGCAACGGATACTTGTTCTTGATCGTCACTTTATTCAGCTCACGATAGTCAATACACAACCGGAAGGATCCATCCTTCTTCTTCACAAACAATACTGGAGCCCCCCATGGCGACGCACTAGGCCTGATATAGCCCTTCTCCAACAGCTCTTCCAATTGAGACTTCAGCTCCTTCATCTCAAGGGGAGCCATACGATATGGAGCTTTGGAGAGCGGAGACGTCCCTAGTTCCAGATCAATAGTGAACTCAACAAAGCGTTGCGGTGGTAACCCGGTAATGTCATCAGGAAATACGTCGGGAAATTCCCGGATCACTGGAATATCGGAGATTGTGACTGCCTTAGGCTTTGAGTCCTGCAGATAGCATAACAAACCCACACAGCCTTGTCGCAGTAGCATCGTTGCCTGCATCATGTTAATAATATGGCCGTTCTCAACGGAAACGCGCCCTCGGAATTTGCACATGCATGTGCCATCCGGTGATAAGGTCACAATCCTCCGCTCGAAGTCAATCACCGCACCATGTTGCCCTAACCAATCCATACCTAAGATGATATCCAGCGGCATAAGCGGAATCACCACTAAATTGGCAACGAACTCTCGACCCCCAATTGTGATAGGAAATTTGCTCAACACCTTCTTTCCTATCATTGTCCCCCCATCAGGGAGTCCGACTACAAAAGGATCATCTAAAGGCACACTACCTAGCTTAAGCCTATCAACAAGCTTCTCAGCAATAAAGGAATGGGTAACACCAGAATCAAATAAAATATCGATGGACTCGGTATGATGGTAAATAATACCTTGAGTCACTGGTGCGTTAGCATCTACCTCCTGCCTCATCACATATAGGCGCTTCCCAGGGTTGGAAGGCCCAGCTGCATTGCTTCCCTTATTCACAGTCGGTTGTGATCCCGTAGGAGCCTGAGTCCTCTGCTAAAAGGACTGACTGTTACGCTGCTGCTGTGGAGGCCTGAACTGCCCCTGGTTCTGAGTCTTCGGTGCAACAACCGATGCCTGGTAAGAACGAGACTGAATACCATTCGTCTCCTTGCAGAACCGTATCATATGCCCTTGCTTGTTACAGCCTCGGCAAATCCTCAATGCCTCCGTGCAGGCAGGTCTGATGTGACCCTCCTTGCCACAATTGTGACATACCACCTGCCTCCCACCAGTATTGTGAGAGCGCCCTCCGGTCTGGCCAGTTGGGGCTCTGCCCCCACTCACACCCCCAGTTGGGGCAGATTCTGCAGCTCTCTTGACACAAGAATGCTTTTGGTGCCCCTTCTTTCTGTTGGTGAACTCCTGATTTCGCCGAGTCTCATCCATCGTGGCCTCCACCCTATACCCAGCATCAATGTAAGCCTCTAGGGTAGGGTAGTCTCTATGCAACATCTGCAGCTTCATGCGGCCAGGTAAGGACTCATGGAAGTAATGAATCCGGTCTGCCTCAGTCCTGACCAAATCTCCAGCATAAGGTAGTAACCCATAATATCGGGTCACCAGCGCAGCCATCCTCATTCCTAGAGGGGCAGGAGTCAAGAATTCCCTCCTCTTCTCAATCCTCAGCGATGGTGCAAAGTAATGATCTGTGAGGGACTGCTTGAAGGCCTCCCAAGTCGGGTTCGCCTCCCATCCCAATCTAGCAGCCTCCCACCATAATCCAGCTTCGCCCTTTAGACGAACAGCAGTAATATGCACCTTGTCCTGATCTGTGCACACAATACCTCTGAACAGCTTCTCCATATGGGTCAACCATTCAACTACGACAAATGGCTCACCTGACCCATTGAAGTCATCCGGCTTCATAGCATTCACCGCCTTGAGTGCTCGGAAGTAAGAGTCTCCCAGATCTGTCACTCTGCCTGGAACAGGAGTCTCAATGACTGGTGGTGCTTGTCGCGGAGTCCGTAAAGGTGGCGAAGGTGGTGGTGGGTTCGCTCCAGCCATGACCTCCGTCACTGCCTCCCGCGCTAACTGTCGCATCATCTGCACCATCTCCTCACGCCAGCTCTCCCCTGCAGTTCTGATAGACCCGCTCCTGTGACTCACGGAATGGTTACCCCCACTCTGATGGCTTGCAACAGGGCTGGGCATACGACTGGACTCTACTCGACTGGGCTTGGGTTGACTAGGCTCGCGTTGGGCCCCATTTGAGCCTCTCTCCTGTCTGGCAACTGATAGAGTCTATTTTAGTCATGTTGAGACACGAGCGCTTGCTGAGCACATGAGTAACGGAGGCCTGAAACGGTTAGGAGGATTGTCGGGGTTGTGGGATTTTTTCTGTTATATGGATTACCATGTTTCACAAGAAGTCTTGCTCGCCACGCCTTCTCCGCCGATGGAGGACTCTGTCACACACCTGGAGGATCCATTGCACACTCTTACTCAAGTGGTGCAGCAGTTAGAGGAAGGAAAAATGAGGCGAATCGGAAAATTGGAGGAACAAATGAGCCGATGTAAAAACTTGGAGAATCAGATGAGCCAACTCATTCAAATTTTAAGTGCAAAAGGTGAGAAAGAAAGGAGCCTCGAAGAAGAAGAGGAGGAGTTGGTTGCAGACAACGATAGTGTCTTCGACGATGGAGAAGAGGGTCTAGTGCTTCATGACTTGGAATCTCATGAGTCGACGCATGAGGTTGCATGTGATGTGTCTCCTACTCATTCTGCAACATCCATTATGAGCTCGCCCATTGATGAACCAGGTCTAGAGCCATCAGCTGAGGCTCAGGAGGTAATAAAAGTAAACTTTTGCAATTTTGAAGGTAATGGTGACTATGTTGATCCTTTTGATTGCTATTTTGAAAAGCCACAAGCGGAACTGTGCTGGTGGTATCATATTCCTTATGTAGAGAGTCATGCTAGACTCTTTGATAGATTGAAAGAGTTTTTGAGTTCCACATTTTATGCTTTCAATTTATTGTGCTATAATGTCCTTCGTAAGATGTGTGCACAGGAATATGATATGCTACTGAGGGCTTTGACGATGTCTGAATCGATCTTAGAGAGGTTGGCTAGAAATCAAGGTATGTTTTTTTTTTTTTCTTCTTTTTATTTTTAGTTAGGATTAATTTATTTTAGTTTTATTTTTTTTTCGAAAAAAAAAAAGAAAAAGAAAAAAGAAACCCTCGTCCCCGTCTCCCTCGTTCTTTCCCTTCTCAAACCCGCTCAGCGCCGCCCTTTACCATCACTGGCCAGACCTCTGCTCACCATGTTCTCCTCCATCGCAAGGAACTCCCCTCCGGCTTTCCTCTCCCTCCCTACCAACACCGGCCGAACCTCCTTCCGTCATCCACCATCTTCTGCGCTCGCCTCCTCCTTCGGTGCACGCGAGGCCGCCGCTGAACCGACCACCAAGCCGGCCATCTGAAATCGTCGGATTTTTCATCCGCCACCGCTCCCTCGCTTGGATGTCCCCTCCGGCGATTTCCCAGTATCGCTGAAATATCTCGCTCCTGGTCGGGATCTCCTCACCGCGCCACCAGCCGCCACTACCGCACCCTCCAGCAGCTTTCCCGACCACCCTCGCCTTCTTCCCCTCCTGCGAGCAGCCTCTGATCGCCAATTACACACAGCTCCTGCACTCAGTCCTACCCGCCGACGCCGCTTCCATCCTTGCTGCTGCCAGGCTTCGACTGCAATCTCCTCCCGGTATGTGCAGGTTGGGAATCGATTTCCTTGCCATTTGTGAATTTGATTCTGAATTTTGTGAATTTGATTCTGAATTTGTGGAAGGGTTGATTTGCGTTGCGGGTTTGTTACTGCTTACTTGTTCTTCGATATGGTTGCGGGATTTTTGTTACTCTGATTGATTTCTTTTGCTTGCGTCTTGCTCCCTGTGTCCATTGATTTTTCATGATTGTATTCGCAAAATATGGATGAGCATGATCGATAAGGCTATCTCTGTTTTACTGGGCAAGTTGCTAACTTTTATACTTGATTTGGCTCATGAATGGACTTAAATTGATCAGGAAAGTTTCTAGGGGTGTTAATGTTACTACTGATAGGGATGGTGCCCATGCTTCAATTTATGCTTTATAAGTTCTTGCTCCCTGAAATCACATGAAATTCATGTTTTAAATTTTTCATAAGTGATTGAGTAGGCACTGATAAGCTGATTTTTGATACACTGGGTTGTGTTATTGCTTTTACTTGGATGATATTATTATCTTTGGAAAGTTGGACTGCACTCCCTTGTATATTTTTTTTTTTGTTTTGTGTCTTGGCCAGACGTTTTGCAAAGAGGATAGAACTATATTTATCCAACTCCGAGAAGGTTCACATATGCCTTGCATCCAAGTAGCTACTGAAAGTTTCTGCTGAACACCCAGGGCGGTAATTTCTACTCTTTTATCATGTTTTGATGGTGTTAGTACTTAGGAATAGTCACTTATCTTGCTGAATTTTCTGCATTTGATATTCCTTTGTTACTAAATTGAATCTACTGATGATTTCTATTCTAGTTTTGTTGGTTTGTTCTGCTGTTTTGGTATTGGACAGGTCCTATAACTATGAGAAAGGCTTAATTTTATGGTCTGTTTAGTGGCTACAACACCAGTACCTCTCTTTTTGAGCTGAGAGCTTGTCTTTGAATGCCTGATTACTTTGTGAGTTTCCTCTACCTCTCCTTCATTCTATTTTATTTACTTTGAGGACAAAGTAAGATTTTAAGCATGGGGTGGGGAATTCAAGTGTAGCTCTGTCTTTATATATATGTCAGTTTTCAGTTTTTTGTTTTTTTTTCCTTTCAATTTTTGGTATACATTTCATTGCATTTAGGTGTTATCCATCTTGGTTTAGTTTGTCCTCTAATTTATTTTTATGATTTCATTGCATAAATCCCATGATTTGATTGAATTGCTTGAAAATGATTTTTGGAGCATGATTTGAGAATATAATTGAGCAAGTATGGTTCATAGTTAAGGTTAAATTGAAATCTAGCAAAAACATAACCCTTGTGAGTTTGATTTTGGCCTTATAGGGACTTTTCATAATTATTTCCCTTTTGCTTTTATAGTGTGAGTATACTCTCCATGTGCTTCTTATTTCAATACCGTACTGCACATGTTTGTTGCTTGTGAATTTCAAATGATTGAGGCATGTTTTATTTAGCCATATTATACCCTATCTGCCTTACATATTATCCTTTGCGTGAAGCCCAGCTGAGCCTTAAAGCCTATTTTTTTTATATATAGCTCCACAAAAATATATCATAGCCAATGATTAGTCTGACCCTATCCGGGAATTATGAGAAGAATTGGTGAAAAATCTTTATGTTGGAGTTGTTTTGAGTGGAGATGATGTATGTATGGTTGTTCATTGCAAAAGGCATAGCCAAAATAAGGTAACCCTTCTTGCATAATAGAGATGACTTATTACTAGGGGCCTAAGGAGGATAAAATTCACTTAGGAGTAAAAGTCTAGTAAACTTGGACCTAGGGAGGATAAAATTCACCTAGGGGCAAAAGTAAGCATAAAAGAAAAGAAAAGAAGTCATTATCCAAATGAAAAAAATGCATGAGTTGTATGGCTATTGAAATCGAAGATCTTATTGATGTGCATTGGAGTTTATGTTATTGGAATGGTTTGCGAAGTATGGAAGTTTTGGTGTTGTTCTGGTTGAGTATTGTTCCTTTTTCCCGGATTTTTAGCACCACAAGCCTAAATATTTCTCATGCCCTATGTTCCTACCAAAGCCCCATTACAACCCTATAAAAGTCCTCATGATGTTGTTTGCAAGTAATGACTTTCACGGTGTATAAAGCAATTTGGATTGAGTTGAGAGTTGGACGTTAAAGCTTAAACACATGAGAGCTTGAGTGAAACACATTATCCCGGTGAGGTTGGATTAAAATTTGTCTTTACTATTGGATCGCTTATATACTTGTTAGGATGTTTGTTCTCTTAATCATGACTCCTATTGCTTAATGTTGCTTTTATAAAATTAAAGCATGAAGATCTTATTCGTGGGATGATTAATTCTATATGTGTTTTTCATTGCTTGAGGACAAGCAAGAGTCTAAGCATGGGGTAGTTTGATAGAGTCTATTTTAGTCATGTTTTTAGTATAGATTTGCATATTAATTTAGTGCGTGTTTACATGTTTTATAGCTTAATTTGTATTATTTATTTTTCGGAGTCTACACTAGTGTTTTTATATATTTCAGGTATTTTTAAGCTGGATCGTAAGAATTTGGGGATTATTTTGCAAATGAGAAGATGGGTGACTAAACTTAATTGACGGACTCGTGGAGGCGGTGGAGCTGATCGGTTGGGCCGGTTCATCCAATTACAGCCGCACCAATTTTCTATATACATACTCCGTAGTCCGTAGTACTTAGGTTAATTAGATATATAAATTGGATTTATATTATTATTATATTCTAGGATTAGAATTAGATAGATTACTATATATTCATTCATTCATTCATACGGTAGAGGAGGAGGCCGAACTAGACCACGGCCGACTACCGTTTCCAAACTCTAAACCTAATTGTCTTTTGTTTTATTTTTATGGAGACCTAAACTCTCCCGTCTCGTCTACAATTTGAAGCTTTGTTTGGATTGATTGTGAGTTTCTAATTCTTGTTCCTTATTTCCTATATTTGAATGTTTCGACTTCTTTGTGCTTGATTGTCTATTGTTTTATTCTATCTAGCCCGCGCAACTAGTTAGAATCAATTCAATTGCTAAGGTTTTGTAGATTCCTGGTTGTGAACCTTAACCTAAGTGGCAAACTTGTTCCTTTAGGGCTGGTTGAACTAATTGAATGAGTAGGAAGTTGGATGTGTTGTTAAATCCCTCTTTAGGGACTGCAAATACCTTGGTTAATCTCTGAACTTAAAGCTATCAATTGGGTTAAATCCTTCTTTAGGGACTGTTCGATTGATAAGGGTTTCTAGGACTGGTTGGACTAGTAACTATATTAGGTTGGGACAAGGACATTCATAGGAAACCTAAAAGGACAAGAGGAAGTTACAATGATCGTTTCAACCAACTAAAGTGGATAGTTGTAGGTGAAACTATTTTATTAATCGTTATCTCCATTAATTTGTTTATAGTTTATTTTAGTTTATTTCTTATTTTCACCATCCAAAAACCCCCCGTTTGATACTAATTGGTAAATAAACTTAACTTAGGAATAACTTGATTCTCTGTGGGATCGACTCGTGCTTACCACGCTACATTAGTTAGGTAGGTTCGAAATTATTTTGATACGGTTAACGCGACTAAAAACCGTCCATCAGCAACCCGTCGGCGAGCAGCTGCAGCACGATATTCAGCTCTCAACCGTGCAGAAGCAGCCCGATCAGCCAATGACTGCTCTCTGGTCCCCTCGCCCGTAAGTGGAATGGAATCCTCATCCACCTGATTCCCATTCGCCTGACTTACAGTCCTCTCTGACGATGTCACAGGGCGACGACGAACGCCTCGAGTGTTCATGATCTATAAGCCCAAAATCACTGTCATTAATACTCCATTTATTCGCATAGTAGCAATGGTTTAACAAGAACATAATCACTCACAATACCCTGATATATATCGAATTGCATTATATAGTATCATGTCACTGAATAAAAGTTAAAGAGAGTTTAAAACTACCAAATGCGGGGAATAATACGACACAGAGTTGCTAGGGGCATGTATGGACACGCAGGTCCTTTGCCCATTATTGCAAGAAGTGTGAAGGCTTAGATCAGGTGATCGAAACTTAGGTGTTTCTGGGCTTCTTGTGCTTAAGGTTCCCAGTACCCTTGACAGAGTACCATCCTTCTATCCCTTTTTCACTAGAGAACCGGTAGACAAAGTGCACTCCCGCTTTCTTAAATCTTTCTAGCTTCTGATTCTCATAGTCATCACGGGTCCTTAACGAATCAAGCATCTTAGCACGTCGCTCTTCGTGCTCCTGTCCTTCAGGGGTTCCTTGGAGTCGCTTTCCTCGAAGCTCAATGATCTCCTCCATGAGCTTCCCAGCCTCCTCAATATGTTCCAGAGTACCTTGACCATGAACCTGTGAGAATCTAGCCAACCTCCAAGTGATCTCATCATAGCAGAACTGGTCGTAGGTTGGAACCCATGGAGTAACCCCTACTTCTCGGACAATCATACCATCTTCGCCTCCATAGCTTGGCGGTGGATGGTCCTTTCCTAAACGGAGGACACGAATGACATTCTTCCCAAGAACTGCACCTGTTGGGTCGTAGTCTGAATCATCGCTAGAGTCACTTCCAGAGTCCACCCATATGGGCCCATTCACTTCATCCTCTTCATTCTTGTCCGAAGCCACTCTCTTCCCCGTCACCGCACTAGCCCCCGTAGAGATCGCAGACATCTAAGAGTAAGAGTAATAGTGTGTCAATACCCAAGTTGACTTGTACTTAAAGAATGGAATACTAATGACTCTACAATTACAGGTAAGGTACTTGAGGGCTTGACTTTTAAAATTAAAACATCTTTTTACACTCGGACTGTAAAGTACATTTTCTTAAAAATTTTAAATTCATTTTATTTTAAAACCTTTTAAAAGGACTTTTAAATTCATTTTGAAGTATCAAAAACCTACATTTTCATTTTATAAAACCAAAATCTCTGATACCACCTTCTGTAACACCCCTTCTTAATACACTGAAGAGATGTTGCAGCGCCAGCAATTACGCAGACTTTAATGTCTTTGTAACCGCCTTAGGCTTATAGGGACATGCAACCATGCTCCCATAAACAAGATGATAACATACAAATATTAAATCAGCGGAAGACTTAAATATAAAATAATGTTCTAAATAAAATAAGTTACCCAAAACAAAGGGGTCCAACAACAATAACTGAAATAATGAAATAGTAGCAGCGGAATAAATAAATAAAATCCCATAAATTCTAAAAGTATGTACCTTAATTCAAAAACACAATAAAACTGAAAAACAATGAAATCCTTTATTCTTCAGCGCCTCAAGACCGTTTTCCTAAACCTGCGGATCGACGGCTGAGGTGTAGTATGCAGACCAGGGACCCCAACCGTCCAAAGGAGAAAAATAGGACGGTTAGTCTTTTTACGACTAGCAAGTAGCAGAAAGTAAAAATGTTCAAGACTCCGTCTACCACCCATTGACCATAAAGGGTATTGGTGATTGTAGACTAAAATATGAATTAAGAGTAATTGTTTATGTGGAACCTGACTCATTTGATTAAAATAAAATAAAATAACGGGATGATCCAAAAGGACCGAGTGTTTGAATGGGATGCGGATCCGGAGATCCTAGGGAATCATATTCCGAGTACGGATAGAATATGATATAACTTCACTGAAAATGGGTCACCTATTTATACCATAATGTACATCACGATAACAATAATAATAATTATACACAACGTTATTATTTACTTAGGACAAGTGATACCGATCTCGGCCGCATATAACGGGCAGACGACCTACTACCCTTAGGTAGTGTACCCATTCGAGAGATTTGCAATTTCGAAGGGGCATCTCATGAGACGTTTATAGAGCAAGGTATACTCAACCTTGACCTGACTTTACCATTTTTCATTTATTTAACACAATTCAATAATAATAATACTGCAATAGTAATACACAATAACATTAAATCACAATTTCATCCTAGATGACCACAAAAGGGCATGTTGTGCACTTTAAAACTATAAGGTGCACGAAATAATATCACTGACAAGCATGGATATTCAAAACCAATAATATACCATACTTAACTAGCATGAAGGAAACAAAATGAACAAATCATACTTTTAGGAAGTTCGGGCATTTAATATAATTTTCTCAAATAACAGGATCAAATTATAATTACCCGAGTTGTCATGCTATGTGAGATTAAGGAGTTGATAAATAGCAACAACTGGTTTATCTTGCATATTTATCACGAACTTATAGCATGCGATTTATAAAAGACACGAAAGACAACAACTAAAAGGCACGAAATTGCAGAAATGCACTGATTGAACCAAACTACTTGCCTTAATATGACGGATTTGGCACCAACGGATTGAAGTTCCCTAGTAACGTACGCTAAGCACCTATACGATTCAAACGAGGTCGCAGAAGGACGTTTAACTACATATCCATCGGATACCTTAGTTACTTTATATATATATATATATATATATATATATATATATATATATATATATATATATATATATATATTATAAATATATATATAGTCGGTACTTACTTTCTCCTACAGAAACACGAATCAGCCCACGTCCACTCGAGTCCCGAACACGCCTTGGTGTTCTGCAAGCATTCATACCCACGTACCCACAACACACAAGCAAGTAAGTTCGACATCATTTCACGTCACTTTCAGATCTGTAAAATGAGTTGCCTTCAACTTACCAAGTGTAGTCGGTATTGCACCGTCCGATTCGATCAAGGTCACAACTAGAATCGAACCTTCACAGCTGCAGAAGACATACCCCAAAAGTCACTTGACAGCATAACTCATATGTGCAAGTATGCATGCTCAGCAGCGATTCGATATGGTTTCGAGATACCGAAATAAGTTGGAGTCAACTTACCAATCAGACTTGGAAGTATCACGCCTGACTTGATTCAGATCTTCGCTTGAATCGAGATCTGGTTGCTGCAGAAATTAATCACAAAGTCGACTCCTTGGTCAGTTGGGCGACGCGACTTTAATAATGATTAAATTTCGATCGGGGCAATGGATGACTTACCGCTACCGGGGGTGATGGTAGGACGTGGGAGGAAGGCAAAGGAAGGAAGATCAGTGGATGAATGGGTCAGACCTGCGATCGAGACGAGCCGAAACGTTTTATAAAGTAAGGAATCAACACTTAGGGTGTATATGAATATACAGGGTTGAGAAGTAGCGAATGAGATTCCTTTACCAGCCCTTAGCGTGTGTGAGGGTGGCGGTGGCGGTCGCCCTTGACTGCAGAGAAGTGAACGCCGACTTCAGATGAGTGATGCGCCTCCGTACGCTTCTCTGGAGTTGTCGTCGCCTTGCACTCCTGCTGCCGATCGGGGTTGCTAATCGGCTACCAGTAGAGGGAATGGATTTTGGATGGTGATGTTGAACGGTGAGGGTGAGTAATAGGGTTGAATCCTTAATATAAAAGTCAAGGATTGATGGTTAAGGCAAGCCAATCACGGAGATATGGCCAATTCACTATGGCAAGTATCTCCCTGATTATACGTGCTTCCTTAATATTAACCGGATCCGATGAATTCATCCACTAATTCGGCTTATAACGGTAAGACTAGTGTATACATATATCTATTTACATCCATATATAAGAATTTTATATACACACGTATATATGTATGTATATGTATAGTTAGATATTCTCCAATTTACCCGTAAATAATATATAGGTAATATTTGCGAATAGTTTAATTTATTTAAATACTTTAAATAAATTACTTCCTCACTTACTATATTATAAAAATGTGAGCTCACTAACTCGTGAATTATGACACATTTAAATAATGATAATAATTCCGCCATTTATTCAATCATAACCGAAAATTCAATGAACGGAAATACGAGGGTATTTCAGTCCGAAGATTCCAGAGATGGAAGGACCAAATGACACCAAAATTGCAAAGAAGGAGTCTGAATACAACCAAGCAGATCTTGAAACCATCTCCAAGAACTACAGGGCTATTAACTTACTTTATTGTGGTCTTAGCACTGATGAGTTTAACCGTATCTTTTCTTGTAGGTCAGCTAAATAGATTTGGGATAAGTTGGTCGTCACCTATGAAGGAACGAGCCAAGTAAAAGACACCAAGATCAGCATCTTCCTTCGAAAGTACGAGCTCTTTAAAATGAAGTCTGATGAGTCGATCAAGGCCATGTTCACACGATTCACAGAAATCACCAACAACCTTGACTCTCTCGGCAAGAGCTTTACCAATGTTAAGAAAGTAAGGAAGACACTGAGGTGCCTTCCAAAGGAGAAATGGGGTCCAAAAGTAACAGCTATAGAGGAAGCCCAGGACCTCACCACTCTACCCCTTGATGACCTTCTTGGAAAGCTGATCACGCATGAGATGATCCTTAATGAAGACGACGGAGAACTTCCAACCACCACTAAGAACTTGGCACTCAAGTCTAAGAAGGATGAGCCCAAGGATGGATCTGATTCCGAAGACGAGGATGACGATGAGGATGATCCTTTTGCTCTTATCACAAGAGGCCTTGCTAGAATTCTCAAAATGAAGAAACAATTCAACAACAAGGATGGATCAGAGTTTTCAAAGTTTCGAGGTAAGCCTCAATACAACAAGTATGAAAAGAAGACTAAACCGTTGTCTTGTTTTGAATGTGGTGAAACAGATCATCTTGTGAAGGACTGCCCTCAAAAGACAAAGAGACAGCCCAAGAAAGGTGACAAATGGAAGAAGAAAGCCATGGTGGCTACTTGGAGTGATTCCGACTCTGACTCCGATGATGAGAAGGCCAACATCTTTCTTATGGCCTCAGAAGATGGATCCCACGATGAAAAGCTTGAAGCTACTGTAAGAGAACTTATGGAAAGTCCAAAAGAGGTATTATCGGAATTCCTTTCAAATATGATTGCCAATGAAGAGAAGCTTATTGCCCAAACTAACATTCTTATTAAGAGAACTATGGACCAGGAAAGAACTATTGAGGATCTGTCTATGAGGGTCAAAGGTCTTGAAGCTTCTTATTCAGGTCTTGATATTAAAGTCAAGACGGTTGACTCGGAGAAATCTGAACTCAAGCAAGATCTCTCCTCTCTAAGAAATGAGCATCATGACTTAGAGAACGAGAAGATCTCCCTGAATAATAAGATTCTAGACCAACAGACAGCCCTCATAAGTTTTACCAAATCCAAAGGCACTCTCGATAAGATGTTGGGTGAGCAACAAAGCTCTCTAAACAAAAGTGGTATTGGTTACAATCCAAAGTTTTTAAAGAAGCAACACATTACCACTTTTGTAAAGGCTAAAGGAAGCAGAATCTCTCCTATATGTCACCATTGTGCTAGAAAGGGACATGTAAAAGAGACCTGTCCTTATAGAAGAAAGGATCCATATATTATTCGTAATACATTTCCTGTTCATTTGAGAAAAGAACGGATAAAACAAGTTTGGGTTCCAAAAGGCACTGTTTTACCAAATATGGTTTACCCCAACAATGGATCCAAATTTGTTTATTGGTCTAGCCACAAAGGTTGATGTTTGTCTTGCAGGAGATCACCAAGATGAAAGAACACAAATGGATTATTGATAGTAGATGTTCGAGGCATATGAGTGGGAAGAGTTCTCTCTTTCATGATCTAAAGGAGCAATCCACGGGAACAATCACTCTTGGTGACAAAGGGAAATGCGACATTGTTGGTATTGGTACCGTTGGAAGTGATTCCAGCCATAGTATTAAAAATGTCTATCTTGTTAATGGTTTAAAGTATAATCTGCTTAGCGTTTCTCAATTATGTGATAGTGGTAACAATGTCAGATTTAACAAGAAAAGATGTATAGTGTGCAGAGATGATACAGGTGAAGTTATTCTGACTGCATATCGTTACAACAATATATACGCCGTAAATGTTGATCAAGTGGCACAAGGAAGCTTAACCTGTCTAAAGTCTTTGATGGATGATCCAAAGCTCTGGCACAGGAGACTCGGTCATGTGAGTCCACATACGCTACAGAAGCTTGTGTCCAAAGGGCTTGTAAGAGGACTACCTGAGATGGACTTCAAAAGTATTGACATGTGCAATGGATGCACACGAGGTAAACAAACACGTAGCTCTTTCAAACCCAAAAAGGTTGTAAGTTCTTCTAGAGCTCTTGAACTTTTACATATGGATTTATGTGGTCCTATGCGAGTCAAATCTCCCAATGGTAAAAACTACATGCTAGTTATTGTTGATGATTTTTCTAGATATACTTGGGTTGCATTTTTGAAAGAAAAATCAGAGGCCTTATTTGAGTTTTCAAAACTTTGTAAGGAGTTGCAAACTTTAAGAAATGAGCCCATAGTGTCTATTCGGAGTGATCATGGTAGGGAGTTTGATCAACTTCAATTTGATTTGTTTTATGCTAAATATGGCATCTCCCATAACTTTTCTGCTCCTAGGACACCTCAACAGAACAGGGTTGTGGAGCGCAAGAACCGCACCTTAGAGGATATGGCCAGGACTATGCTTTTAGAAAATGCATTACCTAAAACCTATTGGGCTGAAGCT
This sequence comes from Persicaria tinctoria, assembly GCA_037127255.1. NCBI lineage: Eukaryota > Viridiplantae > Streptophyta > Magnoliopsida > Caryophyllales > Polygonaceae > Persicaria > Persicaria tinctoria. The sequence goes on from JBANSL010000007.1 coordinate 38,449,156, forward strand.
GTTAACACAGCTAACTACATTTTAAATCGTTGTCTTATTCGTTCCATCTTAAAGAAAACTCCTTATGAACTTTTCAAAGGCCGCAAACCACTTATATCTTATTTTAAACCCTTTGGTTGTACTTGTTTTGTTCATAACAATGGAAAAGATAACCTTGGGAAATTTGATGCGCATAGTGATGAAGGTATATTTCTTGGCTATTCCACGAGTAGCAAAGCTTATAGAATCTTCAATAAAAGGACCCAGGTTGTTGAAGAAAGTATACATGTTATTTTTTATGAATGCAATGACGGTGCTTTGAGTGAAAGTGTTGCAGATATAGATCTTAATATCCATGAAGAGAACGAGGAAGGTGATGATGCTGCTACCATGAACACAGAGAAAAGGAACATGCAGGAACCGATTCTTAACACTAAAGAATTGGCCCAAGATGTTGAAGATTCATCCAAAGCCCTTGGTGTCCAATCCAACGGTGTTGAGACGTCAGAAACTGATGTAACTGAACCTAACAGGACCACGGAGTCAGATGTACCACAAATCAATCCTGATGGTGTGACGAATCAAGGAGCTGAGACTCGCAAAAGGAAATTCAAATACTCCTCATCACACTCATTAAAGGATATCATTTCTGACCCTACTTCTAGTGTTCAAACTCGTTCTAAACTTAAAGATCTTTGTGCTTTTAACGCGTTTGTTTCTCTTATTGAGCCACAGAAGGTAAATGAGGCACTTCACGAGCCAGACTGGATTATAGCTATGCAAAGTGAACTTAATGAATTTGAGAGGAACCAAGTCTGGACTTTGAAGCCTAGACCAAAGCATCAATCAGTCATTGGCACTCGATGGGTATTTCGAAACAAGCTGGATGAGAATGGTAAGATTGTGAGGAACAAGGCAAGGCTTGTTGCCCAAGGCTACAATCAAGAGGAAGGAATTATCTGACATCATGTGCAGTGAATTTGAGATGATCTTGATGGGTGAACTCAACTTCTTTTTGGGGTTACAAGTTCATCAATCCAAGAAAGGGATCTTCGTCAACAAAAGCAAGTACACTAAGGATCTCTTGAAGAAGTTCAAGATGGATCAATCCAAGGCAGCCAAGACTCCCATGAGCTCGACATTGTCTCTAGATCAAGACAAAATTGGAATAAGTGTCAATGAAAAGGAGTATCGAGGAATGATTGGATCTTTATTATATCTCACGGCTAGTAGACCTGACATCATGTTTAATGTTTGCATGTGTGCTAGGTTTCAAGCTGATCCTAAAGAATCTCACCTCGTGGCTGTGAAGAGGATCTTTCGATATCTCAATGGCACTAAGGAACTTGGACTATGGTACCCAAAGCAAAAGGATTTATCTTTAATTGGATATTCTGATGCAGATTTTGCAGGCTACAAGGTGGATAGGAAGAGCACATCAGGATGTTGCCAATTCTTAGGAGCATCCTTGATCAGTTGGCACTCAAAGAAGCAAAATTCAGTTGCTCTATCCACTACAGAAGCCGAATACATTGCAGTTGGAGCCTGTTGCTCCCAAATCCTTTGGATAGCTCAACAAATGCGAGATCTTGGCATCAACCTCAAAGGTATCCCAATTAAGTGTGACAATACTAGTGCCATATCCATCACTAAGAATCCTGTTCAGCATTCAAAGACCAAACATATTGATGTAAGGCATTATTTCATTAGAGATCATGTTGAAAAAGGTGATGTGTCCATATCTTTTATTTCTACTGATTATCAAAGGGCTGACATCTTTACTAAGCCTTTGGCAGAGGATAGGTTCACCTTCATTAGACGAGAGATTGGGATGCTTAACAAGGATGCACTTTCGTAGGGGGAGCTTTCCCTTTACGAAAGATAAAACTCCACTCAGTATCAAGACCTTTGAGAGTTATGTCAAGGTCTGCAAACTGAACAGTGGAGTTCATATATCGGATCACACATTTTTGGTTAATATCTTCCTAGATATTTAATCAATTATTTTTATTATTTCAAAAATCCGTTTTTATCCTTGAACCGTTGGAGATATTTTTTGGAACAAAATCTTTTCAGTTATCTCCCTCCTAATTATTTGGATTATTTGAAATTTGAATTTGGAAGGTTTTAAATTGGCAAGTATCATTACCTCCCCCCATTGGAACTCTCAACCGTCCCATCAATCCGTCACGCTCTCTCTCTACTTAAACCAAATCTTGTACCCGATTACTCCACACCTCAGAAATTATCCAAACCCTTTCCACTTCTTCATCTTCAACCTCTCAATCGCCTCTCAAGAAACTCTAACCGACTACTTCCATGGCACCCAAAACCAAGAAAGTTGTCACTCCCAAAAGACTTGGCGCCACCCCCAAGGGACGCCAGGCCACTGCTACCTCTCCCACACCCGAACCTGCTACTCAAGCCATCATCCCAGCCGTTGTCCAGAGCACCATTACGGCAAGCACGGCCACGGCTCCCAAAGGCTCTCAGAAGTGCGCTGCTAAGAAACCCCTGAGTGCTAAACAAAAGGGGAAGAGAAAGATCTTGGTTGAGGAAGAGGACGAGGAAGAGGAGGAAGACGACCTTGATGCCGCCCTGGAAAGAGATGCTGCCAGGGAAGCCGAGGAGGAGGCCTTGAGGCAGAAAAAGGCCGATGAGGAGGTCAAACTTGCTAAGAAACAGGCCGAGGAAGAAGCTGAACGGATTCGGAAGGAAGCCGAAGCCGAAGAGGTTCCATCCGAGGTGGAGCCTGAGGAAGAAGAAGAAGAAGAAGAAGAGGAGCAAGAGGGATTTGGAGACGATGAGGAACCAAAAGGAGATGACGCGGGGTCAGCTGAGGACTCGGGGTCTGAGGAAGAGGAGGAAGAATCTCCCTCTCCTTCTCCTCCTCCCCCGTCTCCAAAGAAGCGGAAAGCCCCTGCTCCTGTCAAGCCTCCATCCCCCAAGCGCACCAGGAAGGGCACTGTCAAGTGTCTTGCAGCGCCTGTCAAGAGAGCTGCTCCAACAGTTGCGCACAGAAAGAATGCAGACCCCCCGGCCTAGATCCAGGTAAATCAATCCTTGCCCTCCTCTTGGTTTCAAGATGCTGAGATTGTTGGTAAGTGGGTAGACGAGTTTCGAACTCGTAAGATTAGTTGTTCTGATTTTTTAGATGTTGAGTTCTTTGAAGCTTTGAAGTTACCTTGCATTGAGCTCCTCAAAAAATCCCCAGCCTGGAACCTTCTTACCCTTGAGACTGTTTACTATCCCGAGCTTACCCGACTTTTCTACATTAACCTAAAATCCAAAAACGACACTGATGGTTGGTCTTTGGAGTCTGTCGTCAAAGGGGTTAGAATCTCTCTCAACTCCAATGATTTTGCAGATTCCCTAGGCTTACCTTTAACATCATTGTTAGATGCCTCCTACCCCGTCTTAACTCTGGCTCACTCCTTACTGACAATGCCATGGTACTGCTCTACCGCATTCTCAATGGCCTTGATCCTGATCGGGCCAACACTATCCTTGGAACCATGGCTCATGCCAGAAAAGCCAGAAAAGGCTCTCCCCTCCCCTTTGCTACCCTTTTGACCCCTATCTTCAAAGCTTCTGGAATTGATGTCAAAAATGAAGAACAGCTGCGTCATACGGGTAAGTTCGACTCTAAAGGCCTTGAAAAGATTGGCATCACTCGGTCTCCCCAAGGGACCTTGAGTCTTTCCACTCCTTCAAAAGCCTTTCCCACTGCTTCAGCTTTCGATGAACGCATGGACAACCTAGAGTTGGGCTTGGAGGAAGTTCGCCTGGATATTAAGGAGCTGCAGAAGGAGGTGATGACGACGATGAGCGGGATTTCAAAGATGCTGGAAGAACTGTGGACGAGGCTCACTGATGATGCTCCGGATGACTAAGCCTAAACCTTAACCACCCCTATCCCACCCCTGAAAACTTGATACTTTGCTGGTTTGTTGGAAACTTTTTCAAAACTTTTGGTGGATTTCTAGTGACTGTTTTTACCTCCGCCCTTTGTTGAAAGACAAAAAGGGGGAGATGATCGTTAGACTTTGAAAACCTCTGCTTAAAGGTCTTGGAAGACCTTGGTTTTTGATTTATGGTTTTCGGTTGGATGTTCTCTTTCTTTAAAATTATTTGATCCAACATTTGTCTAACCCTTGCAGGTACTTAGTCCGATTTTACTTATGATATATCTGTTTGACTAAGCTGAAGGGATGCACAGGTTTTGTCTTTCATCAAGGGGGAGATTGATAACTCCCTCCCTTGATGAAAATCGGAATAGATGTTTCAAAGGCTTTGACAGGATATTTGTGTCAAAGGCCTTGGAGCATTAACAGTTGATGAAATACAAAACCTATCTTAATTATTCGTATATTATTTTATCTTTATATACTTCCATTATATTATATATATATGTATGACTAACCATTTCAGGAAGTATATTCGAGATTACATCCTTCCTTATACATGTTGAAGAGATCAGTTCAAAATAGATCATGGCGTTCAAAGTGTCCATAAATAGAAGATTGAAGATCAAACTGATTCGAAGGAGCCGTTGGAGATCTGGTGGTGAAGATCCTCACGCTCCATGCTCTTTTATAAAGGAAAGGAAGGAGAAGACAGAAGACACACAAGTGCTACACACGAGCTTTCATTCATTCAAGCGATCTGTCTTCCAAGTGTCTCTCTGCTAAGCGCTCAAGAGTTTGTTGTTTATTTCAAAGCCTTTGAGAGTCACTGTGAGCTTATAGGATATATTTATTTCAAGTGTTACTCGAGAGTTTACAACTCGGGAAGTTGCACTAGGCTATTGTTTTGCGAGAGTTAGAGGATTGTACTAGATAGCTGAGAGAGGTGGGGCTCTTCTAGATTGGTCTAGGACTCCAAGGGAACGTGAGTTGACTAGATTGCAATTGTATAGGAGAGAGGCTTCTCGGTGAGCTATTAGGATCCTAAGCTAAGCAATCAATAAAGCCTTTGAATCCTAGGGTTGTGGAAGAACCCTAGGCGGGGACGTAGGCCAAGTTGCGCTGAACCTCGTAAACAATTACTCGTGTTCTTTACTTATTGCTTTACCTTATTTCCGCACTTGGTTCAAACTGTTTAACTTTGTGATTCTGGTTTATCTCAAAGGTTTTGGTACAAGCTCCAAAAGTCTTGAGTCTTTCTACGAAAAACGGGCATACTCTATTCAACCCCCCCTTTTAGAGTATTTCTTATTACATTGTTTTTATATTATCGAACCTTCAATATATAGTTCTTAGTCATTGTGCATATTTTTTCTCAACAGAAAGAGTTCAAGAACCAGATTGAGGGAGTAGCAGGTGGTCAAGTTCATCCCAAGATCAAGATAGGTCTTGTAATATGTGGATTTAAGTTTGACACTCTATCTCCCAATAAAGACCTGAAAACATTATTTAAATCTAGAATTAAGTTTCATTGCTTTCTTGTTTCTATGCAGATAATAATTGCTTGGTTCTACTCACGGGTGAAGATTTGACTGAGACCGATCTTGGGATTAAGAAGGCTAGGTAAACTAGGCGAGACATCTTTATTATATTTCATAAGGAAATGTCATTTTCTATGTATTAAATGTAGTTAAACCTAATGTTGGGAGAAGGATGAAAATACCTATTGTAAGAGAATATTATCTAGTTGATTGTATTGCAAAACAGAAAAAGCTCCCATTTGATCTATACAAAATAGAAGCAATTGGTGATTCTGCTAGCATGACCGCCATCAAAGTGAAAGGCCGAAGTGCTGTCCATGAGGCTTCTGGACTGAAAGATTATGGTCATATTCTCGAGGATGGCCCAAACATCTATAACACAACCTTGAACATATCTGACCTATCCACTGGTCTTAACAAGTTAGTATGCTTTCATTCAGAATCTACATTGTAAGATCTAAGAACATTTTAGACTTTGTAAGGGACGGGGGTACGAGAGTTTGATGTGTGGTTGCATTGGAATTCTCACTGCCCAGTAACCCTTTTCAGACCTCACCTTTACTCCTTGTTGATCTGTTCTAGTTAATCCTTTCATCTTTTCTTGCATTTTTTTGTCAAAATATGATGCACTCTGATGTACAATGCCGCTGGAAAAGCTGATCGAGTAAAAGAAACATCGAGAGAGGTAACCATATAGATATTGCAACTATCAGTTCTAACTTTTGGTAGACATGATGGATTGGTGTATTACTTTGTTCTTGTTTTTCTCGCGTGCTAGTTATAATTTATTGGTTATCAAGCTTTGACTACAGAATTTATGACTGCTGGCAACTTTTACAGATATGTAACTTGTGTCTGTCTTTTTCTCTCTGCATATTATGTCTATTTGCAGTCCATGCACTCACAAAATGCATGCAGAATGGTCATTTAGGGCTTTATTTTGTTGCTTCTATTTGGATTAATTATTTGTTTACTCTTAGCATCTATTTCTAGTTTAATTATTTGTTTGTCTTGCTGCAGGCACTTATTGAGTGAGCCATTATACACCCAAGGCATGCAAATTGCTTATGAAACACTGGTTGGTTGGTTGAGTATAAGAATGTTTTCTCAACCTTTTGATTTAAAAATACCTATCCTTTGTAAAAGTGTATCGTTCAAGTACCTATCCTTTGTAAAACATTTCTAAATATTGATTTCACGTTTATCTTAATATATATATCTTCATTAAATTGCCCATCATTTGCAAAATCTTATTTTATGAGCAAAGGGTGTTGTGTATCAAACGAAAAAACATCGGATTATAGATGAAAATGGTTGTGCATTAATAGCTATAAAATCGAGCCATTACATAAAAATGGATGTTAGTATCGTTATAAACATCGTGTAAATAATCTAAATCAATGTGTAACATTGATTTAGATCCAAAATGATGTCCATATCATATTAATACATCAATTATGCACATATTTCATGCAATATATTATTTTAAAACAATAAAAAATCATAAATTATATATCTGAAATTAATATACACAAAATAAGTATAATAAAAAAAGATGTCTATTTTGTTTTAATACATTGATTAGTTTAAAAATAGTGATGTAAATGTAAAATTTAGACTTGGTGTAGACATCTTAAAAAACTTATAAATGAAAAATAACAAGGCTTTAACAACAAGCGAACATGTCAAAAATAAATTTGAGGAGTTGATTTATATCTATATTAAAAATAAAATAGATGTCTTAACTTGGAAAAGACATCGACCTAAAACCGATGTGAAAAGTTTGTTCTTTTACTACACCCATATAGAGATCGGAAATTTTTTTGAAAGACATCTGTTGATAACAGATGTCTAATTGGATTTTTCTAGTAGTGCTTTGATGCAATTCACATGATTATCTGTTTATCTCTACCTTATGCATGCTTGGTTATCGTTGTTGCGAAACCCAATCTTGGAAGCCTTTTACATTAAGTTTAGTTCGAAATCCCAAAGCAATTGTGATAACTCCACTCCTTTTGATGAAAATCGGAATTAGTTTCAAAGGCTTTGACAGACAGTTTGTGTCAAAGGCCTTGAAGCTAACAGCTGTGTTGATGAAACACAAAACTTGTACTTTATTATATTATGTCCGAATATTATATTATGTTATTATATGCTTCCATATTATTATTATATATTCACTAACCTTTCAGGAAGCTATTTGAATTATATCTCCTTTCATAAGCGTTCAAAGCTAAGAAAGATCAAATCGAGATCATGGCTTCCGAAGTTTCCAAAGATAGAAGATTGCGCTCAAGCCATGATCCTCTCTTAGCCGTTGGAGAAGATTCTTTCCTCAAGTGGCGCCGATGATCTTCACTATATAAAGGAGAAGAAGAAGAGAGAGAGGACTGACGCACTTCAAGAATATCATTGCACAATCAGCCCTCAAGTTTACGATCTCTCTTCAGCGTGTTCTCTCTGCTTGTTCTTAAGAGTCTTATATTTCGTTTCAAAGCATTTGAGAGATACACTGTGAGCTTATAGGATATATTCATTCATAGTGTTACTCAAGAGTTTATAACTCAGGAAGTTGCACTAGGCTATTGATTTGTGAGAGTAGGAGGATTGTACTAGATAGCTGAGAGATGTGGGGCTCTTCTAGATTGGTCTAGGACTCCAAGGGAAAGTGAGTTGACTAGATTGCAATTGCATAGGAGAGAGGCTTCTCGGTGAGCTATTAGGATCCTAAGCTAAGCAAATCAATAAAGCAATTTGGAATCCTAGGGTTGTGGAAGAACCCTAGGCGGGGACGTAGGCCAAGTTGTGCTGAGACTTGGTTCGATTGTCTAACTTTGTGATTCAGGTTTAATCTCAACGGTTTTGGTACAAGCTCCAAAAGTCTTGAGACTTTCTGCGAAAAACGGGCAAACACTATTCAACCCCCCTTCTAGAGTATTTCTTATTACATTGTTTTTATATTATTGAACCTTCAATTGGTATCAGAGCTTTACTCACTGCTTTTTATCTAACAATCTTGTGAGTTTTCGATCATGTCGGGTGAAGCAAGTGGAGGATTTGCACAGGGAAGGTCCACAAGCAGACCTCCACTCTTTGTAGGAAACAACTTTGTCCACTGGAGATCTTTGATGAAGATGTTCATCATAGACCAAGATCTAGAGCATTGGAACATTATAGAGAATGGTCCGAAGATTCCAGAGAAAGATGGACCAAACGATACCAAAGTTGCAAAGAAGGAGTCTGAATACAACCAAGCAGATCTTGAAACCATCTCCAAAAACTACAGGGCTATTAACTTACTCTATTGTGGTCTTAGTACTGATGAGTTTAACCGTATTTCATCTTGTAGGTCAGCTAAAGAGATTTGGGACAAATTGGTGGTCACCTACGAAGGAACAAGCCAAGTGAAAGACACCAAGATCAGCATCTTCCTTCGAAAGTATGAGCTCTTCAAGATGAAGTCTGATGAGTCAATCAAGGCCATGTTCACGCGATTCACATAAATCACCAACAACCTTCACACTCTCGGCAAGAGCTTTACCAATGTTGAGAAAGTGAGGAAGATACTGAGGTGCCTTCCAAAGGAGAAATGGGGTCCAAAAGTAACAGCTATAGAGGAAGCCCAGAACCTCACCACTCTACCCCTTGATGACCTTCTTGGGAAGCTGATCACGCATGAGATGATCCTTAATGAAGACGATGGAGAACTTCCAGCTAGCACTAAGAACTTGGCACTCAAGTCTAAGAAGGATGAGCCCAAGGATGGATCTGATTCCGAAGATGAGGATGACGATGAGGATGATCCTTCTGCTCTTATCACAAGAGGCCTTGCTAGAATTCTCAAAATGAAGAAGCAATTCAACAACAAGGATGGATCAGAGTCTTCAAAATTTTGAGGTAAGCCTCAATACAACAAGTATGAAAAGAAGACTAAACCGTTGTCTTGTTTTGAATGTGGTGAAACAGATCACCTTGTGAAGGACTGTCCTCAAAAGACAAAGAGCCAGCCTAAGAAAGGTGACAAATGGAAGAGGAAAACCATGGTGGCAACTTGGAGTGATTCCGACTCTGACTCCGACGATGAGAAGGCCAACATTTGTCTTATGGCCTCAGAAGATGAATCCCACGATGAAAAGCTTTAAGCTACTGTAAGAGAACTTATGGAAAGTCCAAAAGAAGTATTATCGGAATTCCTTTCCAATATGATTGTCAGTGAAGAGAAGCTTATTGGCCAAACTAACATTCTTATTAAGAGAACTGTGGAACAGGAAAGAACTATTGAGGATCTGTCTATGAGGGTCAAAGGTCTTGAAGCATCTTATTCAGGTCTTGAAATTAAAGTCAAGACGCTTGACTCGGAGAAATCTGAACTCAAGCAAGATCTCTCCTCTCTAAGAAATGAGCATCATGACTTAGAGAACGAGAAGATCTCCCTGAATAATAAGATTCAAGACCAACAGACAGCCGTCATAAGTTTTACCAAATCCAAAGGTACTCTCGATAGGATGTTGGGTGAGCAACAAAGCTCTCTAAACAAAAGTGGTATTGGTTACCATCCAAAGTTTTTAAAGAAGCAACACATTACCACTTTTGTAAAGGCAAAAGGAAGCAGAACCTCTCCTATATGTCACCATTGTGCTAGAAAGGGACATGTAAAAGAGACCTGCCCTTATAGAAGAAAGGATCCATACATTATTCGTAATACATTTCCTGTTCATTTGAGAAAAGAACGGATAACACAAGTTTGGGTCCCAAAAGACACTATTTTACCAAATATTGTTTACCCCAACAATGGATCCAAATTTGCTTATTGGTCTAGCCACAAAGGTTGATGTTTGTCTTGCAGGGGATCACCAAGGTGAAAGAACACAAATGGATTATTGATAGTGGATGCTCGAGGCATATGAGTGGGAAGAGTTCTCTCTTTCATGATCTAAAGGAGCAATCCACGGGAACAATCACTCTTGGTGACAAAGGGAAGTGCGGCATCATTGGTATTGCTAGTGTTGGAAGTGATTCCAGCCATAGTATTAAAAATGTCTATCTTGTTAATGGTTTGAAGTATTATCTGCTTAGTGTTTCTCAATTATGTGATAGTGGTAACAATGTCAGATTTAACAAGAAGAGATGTATAGTGTGCAGAGAAGATACAGGTGAAGTTATTCTGACTGCATATCGTTACAACAATATATACGCCGTAAATGCTGATCAAGTGGCACAAGGAAGCTTAACCTGTCTAAAGGCTTTGACGGATGATCCAAAGCTCTGGCAGAGGAGACTCGATCATGTGAGTCCACATACACTACAGAAGCTTGTGTCCAAAGGGCTTGTAAGAGGGCTACCTGAGATGGACTTCAAAGGTATTGACATGTGCAATGCATGCACACGAGCTAAACAAACACGTAGCTCTTTCAAACCCAAAAAGGTTGTAAGTTCTTCTAGACCCCTTGAACTTTTACATATGGATTTATGTGGTTCTATGCTAGTCAAATCTCCCAATGGCAAAAAGTACATGCTAGTTGTTGCTGATGATTTTTCTAGATATACTTCGGTTGCTTTTTTAAAAGAAAAATCAGAGGCCTTATTTGAGTTTTCAAAATTTGTAAGGAGTTGCAAACTTTAAGAAACGAGCCCATAGTGTCTATTCGGAGTGATCATGGTAGAGAGTTTGATCAACTCCAATTTGATTTGTTTTGTGCTAAATATGGCATCTCCCATAACTTTTCTGCTCCTAGGACACCTCAACAAAATGGGGTGGTGGAACGCAAGAACCGCACCTTAGAGGATATGGCCAGGACTATGCTTTCAGAAAATGCATTACCTAAAACCTATTGGGCTGAAGCTGTTAACCCAGCTAACTACATTTTAAATCGTTGTCTTATTCGTTCCATCTTAAAGAAAACTCCTTATGAACTTTTCAAAGGCCGCAAACCACTTATATCTTATTTTAAACCCTTTGGCTATACTTGTTTTGTTCATAACAATGGAAAAGATAACCTTGGGAAATTTGATGCGCGTAGTGATGAAGGTATATTTCTTGGATATTCCAAGAGTAGCAAAGCTTATAGAATCTTCAATAAAAGGACTCGGGTAGTTGAAGAAAGTATACATGTTATTTTTGATGAATGCAATGACGGTGCTTTGAGTGAAAGTGTTGCAGATATAGATCTTAACATCCATGAAGAGAACGAGGAAGGTGATAATGCTGCTACCAAGAACACAGAGAAGAGGAACATGCATGAACCGATTCTCAACACTGAAGAATTGACCCAAGGTGTTGAAGATTCGTCCAAAGCCCTTGGTGTCCAATCCAACAGTGTTGAGACGTCAGAAACTGATGTAACTGAACCTAACAGGACCACGGAGTCAGATGTACTACAAGTCAATCCTACTGGTGTGACGAATCAAGGAGCTGAGACTAGCAAAAGGAAATTCCAATACTCCTCATCACACTCATTAAAGGATATCATTTCTGACCCTACTTCTAGTGTTCAAACTCGTTCTAAACTTAAAGATCTTTGTGGTTTTCACGCGTTTGTTTCTCTTATTGAGCCAAAGAAGGTAGATGGGGCACTTCAGGAGCTAGACTGGACAATTGCTATACAGAGTGAGCTTAACCAATTTGAAAGGAACAAAGTCTGTACCTTGAAGCCTAGGCCAAAGCATCAATCAGTCATTGGCACTCGATGGGTATTTCGAAACAAGCTAGATGATAATGGTAAGATTGTGAGGAACAAGGCAAGGCTTGTTGCCCAAGGCTACAATCAAGAGGAAGGTATTGACTACGAGGAGACCTTTGCTCCCGTAGCCAGGCTTGAAGCTATTCGCATTCTATTAGCATTTGCATCTTTTATGAGCATAAAGTTATATCAAATGGATGTCAAGTGTGCTTTTCTCAATGGTCTCTTAGAGGAAGAAGTTTATGTGGCTCAACCCCCAGGTTTTGAAAGCTCAGAATTTCCCATTCATGTTTATAAACTTGACAGAGCGCTTTATGGTTTGAAACAAGCCCCAAGAGCTTGGTACGAGCGCTTGTCAAAATATCTTTTAGAAAATGATTTTAAAAGGGGGTTGATCGACAAGACTCTTTTTATCAAAACCAAAGGAAAGGACATTTTGGTTATTCAAATCTATGATGATGATATATTATTTGGTGCTACTAACACATCTTTGTGCAAGGAATTTTCTGACATCATGTGCAGTGAATTTGAGATGAGCTTGATTGGTGAACTCAACTTCTTTTTGGGATTACAAGTTCATCAATCTAAGAAAGGGATCTTTTTCAACCAAAGCAAGTATACTAAGGATCTCTTGAAGAAGTTCAAGATGGATCAATCCAAGGCAGCCAAGACTCCCATGAGCTCAACATTGTCTCTAGATCAAGACAAGACTGGAACAAGTGTCAATCAAAAGGAGTATCGAGGAATGATTGGATCTTTATTATATCTCACGGCTAGTAGACCTGACATCATGTTTAGCGTTTGCATGTGTGCTAGGTTTCAAGCTGATCCAAAAGAATCTCACCTCGTAGCTGTGAAGAGGATCTTTCGATATCTCAATGGCACTAAGGAGCTTGGACTGTGGTACCCAAAGCAAAAGGATTTCACTTTAATTGGATATTCTGATGCAGATTTTGCAGGCTATAAGGTGGATAGGAAGAGCACATCAGGATGTTGCCAATTCTTAGGAGCATCTTTGATCAGTTGGCACTCGAAGAAGCAAAACTCAATTGCTCTATCCACTACAGAAGCCGAATACATTGCAGCTGGAGCCTGTTGCTCCCAAATCCTTTGGAAAGCTCAACAAATGAGAGATCTTGGCATCAACCGCAAAGGTATTCCAATTAAGTGTGACAATACAAGTGCCATCTCCGTCACTAAGAATCCTGTTTAGCATTCAAAGACCAAACATATTGATGTAAGGCATCATTTCATTAGAGACCATGTTGAAAAAGGTGATGTGTCCATTTCGTTTATTTCAACTGATTATCAATGGGCTGACATTTTTACTAAGCCTCTGGCTGAGGACAGGTTCACCTTCATAAGACGAGAGATTCGGATGCTTAACAAGGATGCACTTTCGTAGGGGGAGCTTGATTGGTGAACTCAACTTCTTTTTGGGATTACAAGTTCATCAATCTAAGAAAGGGATCTTTTTCAACCAAAGCAAGTATACTAAGGATCTCTTGAAGAAGTTCAAGATGGATCAATCCAAGGCAGCCAAGACTCCCATGAGCTCAACATTGTCTCTAGATCAAGACAAGACTGGAACAAGTGTCAATCAAAAGGAGTATCGAGGAATGATTGGATCTTTATTATATCTCACGGCTAGTAGACCTGACATCATGTTTAGCGTTTGCATGTGTGCTAGGTTTCAAGCTGATCCAAAAGAATCTCACCTCGTGGCTGTGAAGAGGATCTTTCGATATCTCAATGGCACTAAGGAGCTTGGACTGTGGTACCCAAAGCAAAAGGATTTCACTTTAATTGGATATTCTGATGCAGATTTTGCAGGCTATAAGGTGGATAGGAAGAGCACATCAGGATGTTGCCAATTCTTAGGAGCATCTTTGATCAGTTGGCACTCGAAGAAGCAAAACTCAATTGCTCTATCCACTACAGAAGCCGAATACATTGCAGCTGGAGCCTGTTGCTCCCAAATCCTTTGGAAAGCTCAACAAATGAGAGATCTTGGCATCAACCTCAAAGGTATTCCAATTAAGTGTGACAATACAAGTGCCATCTCCGTCACTAAGAATCCTGTTTAGCATTCAAAGACCAAACATATTGATGTAAGGCATCATTTCATTAGAGACCATGTTGAAAAAGGTGATGTGTCCATTTCGTTTATTTCAACTGATTATCAATGGGCTGACATTTTTACTAAGCCTCTGGCTGAGGACAGGTTCACCTTCATAAGACGAGAGATTCGGATGCTTAACAAGGATGCACTTTCGTAGGGGGAGCTTTCCCTTTACGAAAGATAACTTCTACTCAATGTCAAGACCCTTGAACTTCATTTCAAAGGTTGTGAACTGAACAGTAGAGCACATATAACAGATCAGATATTTGGTTGATATCTTATTAGATATTTGATCAAATATGGTTTTAATGGATGTTAACCTTCTTTATATGTTACCTATTTTATTTTCCGAAAAATCTTTTTATCCGAGTACATTTTATTTGTGGAAATTATTTTAATATCGGATAAATCTTTTCTTGCCTTTAAGATTTGAAAGAATTTTTTTTTTAATTTTGAATTGTTTTGGTAAGTATTATTTTGGTGAACTTTTTTTTCATGCTCCTCCCTTTGTTGAAAGACAAAAGGGGGGAGATGATCTGTGATGGTTTAGACTTTAAAACTGCTGTGAACCAAGGGTCTTGGAAGACCTTGTTTTATTTTGTTTTGTTGGATGTTTCTCTTTGGCTTTGAAAACTTATGATCCAACATTTGTCTAACCCATGCAGGTACTTAGTCCGATTGTGCTTATGATATATCTGTTTGACTAACTTGCAGGGATGCACAGGTTTTGTCTTTCACCAAGGGGGAGATTGATAACTCCACTCCCTTTGATGAAAATCGGAATTAGTTTCAAAGGCTTTGACAGACAGTTTGTGTCAAAGGCCTTGAAGCTAACAGCTGTGTTGATAAAACACAAAACCTGTACTTTATTATATTATGTCCGAATATTATATTATGTTATTATATGCTTCCATATTATTATTATATATTCACTAACCTTTCAGGAAGCTATTTGAATTATATCTCCTTCCATAAGCGTTCAAAGCTGAGAAGGATCAAATCGAGATCATGGCTTCCGAAGTTTCCAAAGATAGAAGATTGCGCTCAAGCCATGATCTACTCTTAGCCGTTGGAGAAGATTCCTTCCTCAAGTGGCGCCGATGATCTTCACTATAGAAAGGAAAAGAAGAAGAGAGAGAGGACTGACGCACTTCAAGAATATCATTGCACAATCAGCCCTCAAGTTTACGATCTCTCTTCAGCGTGTTCTCTCTGTTTTTTCTTAAGAGTCGTATATTTCGTTTCAAAGCATTTGAGAGATACACTGTGAGCTTATAGGATATATTCATTCATAGTGTTACTCGAGAGTTTATAACTCGAGAAGTTGCACTAGGCTATTGATTTGTGAGAGTAAGAGGATTGTACTAGATAGCTGAGAGAGGTGGGGCTCTTCTAGATTTGTCTAGGACTCCAAGGGAACGTGAGTTGACTAGATTGCAATTGTATAGGAGAGAGGCTTCTCAGTGAGCTATTAGGATCCTAAGCTAAGCGAATCAATAAAGCCTTTTGGAATCCTAGGGTTGTGGAAGAACCCTAGGCGGGGACGTAGGCCAAGTTGTGCTGAACCCCGTAAACAATTACTCGTGTTCTTTACTTATTTGCTTTGCCTTATTTCCGCACTTGGTTCGATTGTCTAACTTTGTGATTCAGGTTTAATCTCAAAGGTTTTGGTACAAGCTCCAAAAGTCTTGAGACTTTCTGCGAAAAACGGGCATACTCTATTCAACCCCCTTTTAGAGTATTTCTTATTACATTGTTTTTATATTATCGAACCTTCAAATTGTTTTTACTTTCTTTCGTTTCGTTTTAGTTTTTGTCTCCTCGATATCGAATAGCACTTGTCGATATCGAGTACTGATTCTCGATCTAGCATCGTTGTAGCTTCTGTGTGCAGGTACTCGACAAAGCCCAACTCGAAGTCGACGAAGCCTACTCGATATCGAGTACCCTCTAGTCGAGATCGACGAGACCCAGTGCTTGTGTCTGCTACTCTGCTCGACTGGTCCGATCTTTTGTCGACTAACCCTAGTCGAGATCGAGGACATCTGTGGTCGACTTCCGTGAGATTCCACCGCTGCCTAGGATCCGCTGACACGCTTCCTCGTGGATCGATCCTGACTTCTCGCTCCTATATCAGGAGGAGGTCTTGTAATTATTTGCAAGGGACGGAATCTGGTTTGCCTTATTTTATTTACATTCTATTTTGCATACTCGATTTCCTCCATCAACAGCTTCGTAGAGAATCTCATGGAGATCAGGATCGGTCAAAAAGAGTTGAGATGGCTAATCCGAATCAGACTTTGAGGCAGCTGACTGCCTTGAATCTGACACAACAACCGCTTGCTATAGAGATTCCAGAGCTTGCTGACGGTGTGAGTTTTGAGTTGAAATCTGGATTGATACATTTGCTGCCGAAGTTTCATGGTCTTAGTGGAGAAGACCCTAATAAGCACCTGGCAGAGTTTCATGCTGTCTCCACAGGCATGAAGCCGAGGAACGTAACGGATGATCAAATCAAGTTAAGAGCCTTTCCTTTCTCTTTGAGGGATTCGGCTAGTGATTGGCTCTACTACCTCACTCCAGGGAGCATAAATACATGGGCTCAGATGCAGAAAGCCTTTTTGGAGAAGTACTTTCCAGCCACAAAATTGAACAGTCTCAAGAACGGCATCAGCAACATCGAGCAACATGCTACAGAGAACTTGTATGACTACTATGAGAGGTATAAGAAGCTAGTGGTCAGCTGCCTTTATCCTCTACTTACATGGAGGTCTATTAGATGATGAGAGAAGAATGGTTAATGCTGCATGTGGTGGTAACATCTTGAATAAGACTCCTACTGGAGCATTTGAGATGTTTTCTGAGCTTGGAGAGGGGGCAAGGCAATTTAGGAAGACGTCCTCTAAAATTGTGAGCTCGGCAGAAGCAGGCTCATCATTCCAGACATATGTGAATGAGTTGAAAGAGATGATGCAAAAATTCATGCTCAATGGGTATCAGCAGCAGGTTAAAGCATGCGGAATCTGTCAAGATTGTCAGCATCCTACCGATGCATGCCCAATTCTCTAGGAGCCGAATTTTGAATTGAATGCAGTGGGGGGCTTTGTACCACAAAGGCCGAGGCATGACCCTTACTCTAATAGCTATAACCCTGGCTGGAGAGATCATCCGAACTTTAGGTATGGGAATCCTCAACAGCAGCATATTAATCAGCAAGGAGCTCCACCATTCAGACAACAGTATGGACCTAGGCCTCAAGGGCATAGTTCGAGCTCATCCATGTCAGCTGAGGACATGATCAAAGCTCTGACACAGAATGTGACTACAATGCAGAACAACATGGTGCAATTCCAACAGGAAACAAAGTCCAGCATTCAGAACTTGGAGAATCAGGTTGGACAGATTGATCGTGCTTTGGGAAAGCTGGAGGCTAAGGATTCTGGTAAGTTTCCATCTCAGATTGAGTTGAATCCAAAACAGAATGTGAGTGCTATGACTCTAAGGAGTGGTAAGAACTTAGAGAGTCGATCGGGATGAGAACACAGTCTTCATAAATGATGATGATGAGGAAGAGATTGTGGTAGATGACTCTCAAGGTGCAGAGAGCCCTACAGAATCTCAAGAGAAGGACGAAGAGACCACGAAGGTTGTGAGCAAGCCGGACATGCCACCACAGAGTTCATACAAACCAAGCCCTCCCTTTCCTGATGCATTGAGAGATACTCGCAGGCCAGAGAGTGAAAAGGAAATCTTCGAAACATTCAGCAAATGTGAGGTAAACATCCCTTTACTTAATCTGATTAAGAGTATTCCTCGCTATGCAAAATTTCTGAAAGAATTATGTACAATTAGGAGGAATCAAAAATCTAAGGGAAAGCAAAAGATTAGGGTTAATGAACATGTGTCTGTTGTATTTCAGAAGCGTCTTCCTAAGAAATGTAGCGACCCTGGCATGTTCACTATACCTTTTGTGATAGGTGAAACCCGAATTGAAAGGGCAATGTTGGATTTGGGTGCATCTATCAATGTGTTACCTTACTCTTTCTATGAATCTTTAGGACTTGGTCCTTTGCTTGAAACTAGGGTAGTGATTGAATTGGCTGATCGCTCTAATGTGTACCCTAAGGGAGTGATCGAGGATGTTCTTGTGATGGTGGATAAGATGGTCTTTCCCGCTGATTTTTTTGTCTTGGATATGGGGCAAGGTAGTCATGAAGCTCCTATTCTTTTAGGAAGGCCATTTTTAAGGACCACGAAAACCAAGATTGATGTGTATTCGGGGTCATTAACAATGGAATTTGATGGTGAGATGGTTGAGTATAACATTTATGATGCTATGAAATACCCCTCTGATGATCATTCTTTGTGCTTCGTTGATGCTCTTGAGCCACTAGTGCAAGATATCTTTGAATTGAATTGTGTGGATGATATTCAAGTTGCTTTAGAAACTCCTCTAGAGGACATTTCTATGGATTATGGATTGTGCACTAACCTGCAGGAAGTTGTGATGGAGTTAGATGCTTATTCTAAGCTACCTCTCTCTCCATTGGGCTCAAAACCCATGCTACTAACCTCGCCTAGCGAGAAGCTTTTTCCCTCTATTTTTCAGGCACCGAAGGTAGAGCTCAAGCAACTTTCGAGTCATCTCAAGTATGTCTTTCTAGGAGAAGGAGAAACACTACCAGTCATCATCTCAAGCAAACTTTCTAAGGAGCAAGAAGGGGAGCTAGTAGCGGTCCTCAAGGAACACAAAGCGGCTTGTTGTGAGCTGAATCTGCCATGTTTTATAGTAACTTTTATATCGATTTCTGTATACATTGCATTCATTTGGGTTTAAATAGTACAGAACCTATGTAGTTTATGTTTATTTGCCAAATTATGGAATCTACACCAGTTTCTGTTTAATTCGCAGAAATCGAGGCATTTTACAGCAATTCTACAGAAGGTCGGAAAAGCTCGGAAAACCACTACAGAAGTCCAAGGTCAAAGCAGCGGAACCAGTCTGAGAGTCAAGGCTACTCGATCTCGAGTATGCCTTACTCGACATAGACGAGCTTGTCCGAGCAACCTTGGTCGAGCAGAGCCTGATCGAGCAAGCCAGACCAACCCTGCTCCGGACCCTACTCGATCTCGAGGACCACTGGTCGAGATCGACGAAGCCTCAGCGCCACGCCCGGGGTTGACGAGAAGAAGAGCTAGTCGAGAAGCTGAGGACGACCAGGCGGCACTCGCTGGCTCGCTGCCAGCGACTCGACTCGCTGCAGCGGACCGTTCGCTGCCGCGGAAAAACTCGCTGCCAGCGGAAGAGGCAACTCGCGGAAGCGGAAAGGAAGGACACCGCTCTAGTCGATCTCGAGGACCCTTTGTCGAGGTCGACGACCGCCTGAGTCCAGATCCGGAGTCCATCGAGTAGAGCAACTCGAGAAGACCTAGTCGGCAAGCCAGTCTACTCGAGGTCGACTAGGGCTTGTCGAGATCGAGGAGCGCCTGAGAAGCCTTGTCCGAGCCTTGTCGAGTAGAGACACCCGAGGAGACCTAGTCGATGATCAGTCCTACTCGACATCGACAAGAGCTACTCGAGGTCGATGAGCCCAGTGAGCCAAGTCCGAGCACATCGAGCAGATCTAGCCGAGGAAGTCCAGTCGACGAACCACCCTACTCGAGGTCGACGAGCCGTGGTCGAGGTCCAGTAGACCAGATTCCAGAAACTTCTCGACAAGACCTGTCCGAGTAGAATTGAGATTCCTTGGGCGCGAAGGAGTCGATTTGGCCGAAATTCTATCCGATTCCATCAAGTTCTATCATCAAGGAGACAAGATCTATCAAGACATGAAGACTTACCTATTTAGTTTTATCTTTTCCTTTTAGATTTATTTCCATAAAACAATTTATTTATCTTTTAGCAATTTAGATATAATTTTAGATAGAGATAGATATCTTCTTTCCTAGAATAGCTAGGGAATGAAGGCTATAAATAAGGCCCTAGGGGGCTCAGTTTTATTAATTTGAGATCACAATTCAATTTCAGAGACAATTAGTTAGTTGCACAGAGAAGTTTAGGAGTTCTAAGGTTTTTAGGGTTTTGGCTTTCTGCGAAAGTTGATTGCCAGGATTGTAAAGGCTTTTGAATTTTGTTTTAATGCAAGTTTCTTTTTATACATCAATGTCTGTTATTGCGATGAGGCGTGAGTAGTCCACCCACTTCTGGGGCTGGGGTGAGCCCGACGGTGGCCATGTAAGGCGATGCGATAAAGGTCAGATCTTGTTATGCGATTCATCTTCTATCCCTATGAGCATGATTTTTTTGCGAGAGTTGAAGGTGATCCTTGTTTGTATTATTGAAGCGAAAGTGATCTTAATGCAACTTGGATTAATTATGTGAAAAAAGGTTAGTAACAATTAGGGTTTATGCGAGAGCCTCTATTTGCCTATTTGTTAATGACGAAAGTTATTTGATGGAAAACATGATCTTTTATGCTTTTGTGTGTTACTTTGCATGGTTATTGTTGCGGTGTTGAAACCCTGGCTTTGGAAGTCTTTTAATATATTGAAGTTTATTTCTGTCGAAAATCTGCGTTTGTTTTTAATTCTGCAATTTTAAGTTTTCTGTCTTTCTTGTCGACATAGAGTAGTGCTTTGTCGAGATCGAGTAAGCTGTGGTCGATCTCGAGTAGGAGTTGGTCTTAGTCAAGTTGGTTTTCTCCTGTTTTCATCGATTTTCAGTTTCTGTTTTGCATGCTCTTGTCGACCTCGAATAGGGGTTGTCGAGATCGAGTTACCCTTGCCGGGTTTATTTGTTTCTTTTCTTTCTGTGTTTCTGTCCTTTCTGCTGCTTCTGTGAGAATTTACAGCTACCTAAGAACTGCTGACGTGCTTCCTCGTGGATTCGATCCTGACTTTTCTCTTACTACAACGGGAGGAAGTCTTGTATTATTTGCTGAGACAGGGAAGTCAGTCTGAACTATATTTCATATTTATTTCAATACTCGATTTACTCCTGCAAACAACAAATTGGCGCCGTTGCCGGGGAGGCAATCATTCGCGCCTTAGGTAGTCAGTTCTCACTGTTTCTTTGAGTTACTTTTCAGGTGTATGCGTCGTTCTGGTCAAACACCTGAGTTTGACAGCTTAGACGAACCGGAGCGCTACTTACACATCCACTCTAAACTCAAAAGGATCATGGCAGCCGCTGAGACACAGGAAAAGCTGGTCGCTAGGCTTACCAGGGAATTGGCCGCAAAGGATGCTGCTATCGCCGCTAAAGATGCTGCTATCACCGCTGAGAGAGCAGCAAGGGAACAAGCACAGGTTGAGCTTGCCCAATACCCAACCACGGTAGAGGACTACATGCATCCTACTCTCGTCGTGCCTGAATCGGTGATTCTAATCCCTGAAAACTCTTTTGAAATTCGCACTCAATTTCTTATAGAGCTGAAAAATAATGCCTTCTATGGTAGATTTAACGAGTGTCCTCTTGAGCATATTACAAACTTTTCTGACATGTGCCGTACTATTGCTGAAGGTACAACCTTGGAATATGTCAAGATGAAATCTTTTCGCTGGTCTCTCGCTCGGCCTGCACTGAAATGGCTAGAAGGGCTGAAAGCAAAATCACTCACAACCTGGGCCCAAGTAAAGCAAGAGTTTCTGACCAAATTCTTCCCACCTGCCAAAACAGCACATCTCCGCTAGAGAATCCCCGCCTTCAAACAGAAGCAAGGGGAACCACTGGCAAAGGCATGGGAGCGCTACAAGGAACTTCTGCGATCTTGCCCTACACATGGACATCCACCCTACGTCATCCAGGAGATCTTCTTCAACTCTCTGGATCAAGTCACAAAGGACAGGATCAACCACTATACTCGCTATGAGTATCTGACAATGCCGCCAAGTGACGCGTGGGGTGTGCTAGAGAAGCTCACCAACTACGACAACAAGTATGGGTCTACTGCAACCTATGAAGAGAACCCATACGCGAGGCCAGCACTATCCATGCCCCTATATGAGCCACCTAAGGAGATTGATCCTGATGTTAGGGAGCAATACTACAGAGACCAGAATAAGAAGCTCATCAAGCAAGTAAAGTATCTCTCTGTCAACCAACCTTGCATAGAATGCGGATCGCAAAGGCACACCACTCCTGAGTGCCCACACACAGAGCAAGTCAGGCTGGCAGAGCACCATGAGGATGCAGCTTACGCAGGGGGTCCAAATCGCTACATGGGGGACCAAAGGTTTCAGCAACCACAATGGAACCAAGGTGTCCCTAGAAATCCCCCGCCCTACAGAGCTCCAGGACATCCGGAAAGGGAGCAGAAAAAGGATGATATACAGACAGTCCTGGAGGAAATACGGAGGAACCACTCAGAAACTAGGCAATCTTTCAACTTCGTCTATACTCAGATACAAGGTGTCAACTCTAGGCTTGGGGAAATTGATATCTGGCGGAAAACAGTTGATACACAGATTGGTCAGCTAGCAGCAGGAATCCACAGACAGTCAGGGTCAATTCCAAGATCTTCAGAACCAAATCCTAAGGGAAAGACTGGACACATCGCTGCTATAAAACTCAGAAGCGGCCATCAACTACAAGAGCCAGAGGTCGAAAAGCAGCAGAACGACAAGGAACAGCAAGTCGATCTCGACAAAGCCGTGGTCGATCTAGACAAGACCGTCGTCGACCTCGAGGAGACACTTCCAGAATCTTCGTCTGCACCACACAGCAACTCGACTGGGCCCAATCTGGTCGATGTCGACAAAGGCCTTGTTGATGTCGAGGAGCCCCTGGTCGACATAGAGAAGTCTGCAGCATCTCCGACATCTGTTCTGGCTCCGAATCAGAAAAAGAAGCTGCATTTCCCCACAAAATCTCTAAAGGACCCGGCGGAGAAAAAGTTTCAGCGCTTCATCAAGATGCTTCAGAAGCTCAACGTCACCATCCCCTTCACAGAAGATCTCAATGAAATGCCGTCTTATGTCAAGTTCCTGAAGGAGATTCTGAGTAAAAAGCGATCGATGGCTGAAATCACAGAGGAGTGCAGCCATCTGGACATATTGGAGAAGAGGCCGGATCCAGGTAAGTTTGCTATAACTATTGGATTTGGTCCATACAAAATTAATGCCCTATGTGATCATGGAGCTAGTGTGAGTATAATGCCTTTAACGATTTGGTCCAAGATTAAGATAGGTGCCTTGGAGCCTGTGGATGCTAGACTTTACATGGCCAACAACACGGTGGTCATCCCCACAGGCATGGTGGAAAATGTCCAAGTACAAGTAGGTAAATTCTTCGTCCCTGCTGATTTCTTAATAGTTGATATGCAAGAAGATCCTGCTTGTCCAATTATCTTAGGAAGACCATTCTTGGCGACGGTGGATGCCAACATAAGCGTAAGGAAAAGAGTGCTCACCTTCAACATCAGCGATGAGGTAATTGAGTATTCCTTTAATAAAATTGAAAGGCATACAGGTCCGATGGAAGAGGTCAAATCTATCTCAGCTGGCTACATCACCTGCGGGGAACCCAAGGTCAGAAATATGACCCCTGAGGAGCTGGAAAAGAGGGACATGGAAGCTCAAGTGGAGGAGATCATGGCAATCCTCAAGGAAAACACAGAGAATCCAATCGACACGGACCAAGGTAAGTCGTTGTGGATTCATTATTTTTCGGATGCCTTGACAGGGACTAAGTATGGGGTCAAGATCGACCAAGGCTCCTCGACATCGAGTAGAGCCCTAGTCGATCTCGACCAGATCAAAGAGACTCCACCAGCGCCAGCATCGTCGAGCAGCAAACCAGAGGAGCCACCCTACTCAACCTCGAGTAGACTTGTCGAAGTCTACCACCAGTGCCCTACTTCGACTCGGCCTTCCTCGACGCTGAGACCACCAGACAGACCAGCCTCGTCGATCTCGAGTAGACTTGTCGAGGTCGACCACCAGAGCCCTAACTCGACTCCATCCTCCTCGACACAGAAGCCGCCTGACGAACCAGCCTCGTCGATCTCGACTAAGCTTGTCGAGATCGACCACCACCCGGCGCCACCAGGGCCTGCTTCATCGGCGCTGCAGCAACCAGGAGGAGAGCCCTCGCCGATCTCGACTAAGCTTGTCGAGATCGACCACCACTCGGAGAGCCCAGCCCCGCCTTCGTCAATGAGCCAACCACCAGGAGCGGAGTCCTTGTCGAGATCGACCAGACTTGTCGAGGTCGACAAGCCTTGTTCTTCCTCGACTTCTGAATCTTCGACTAGACCACCACCAGGACCAGCAGTCTTGTCGAGATCGACTAGCCCTAGTCGAGATCGACCAAACACGGTGGTTCCCGATTCCGTCTTTGCGAAGGTAAGTCAAGGTATGGATCTTTCTTCTCCTATTTCCATTAAAGATTTATCTATACATGGGAGAGGTCTGCCTTGGTATGTGCGATTGTGCAGGATATCCAATGATGAGCCTAAGGAATATGAAGTTGGAGACAAGCTCTATTTCTCTAAATCAAAGGATCATTGGTTTCCCAACAAATTCAACAAGAAGCGGATGGGACCGTTCGTGGTGAACAAGATCCATTCTGGAGGATTACAGCTGATAGACAAGAATGGAGTCTTATTTGAGGCCCAAGCTACATGGGCCCTGCAGATGCCACCTTAAGCGTCAAAGGAAAGTCGGCCTAGCGACTATAAAATCTAGAGCATGTACATAGACTTTTTAGGACATTTGAGACTTTGTTTTTTGTTTTTGATTTTGAACACTTTTTGTTTCGCTATTGTGGGTATATGTCTTCTACTTTTCAGGTCCATGGATAGAACCAAGCTACATTAAAACTCGGCCAGGAGGTGCTCCAGTCGATATTTAGAGACATCTGCACACCTGTCTTGTGAGTTTCTTTCTTTACCCTTACCTTATTTTTTTTTATACATTGAGGACACTGTAATGTTTAAGCATGGGGTGGGGGAAGGGCTTACTTTATGCATATTTGATTTATTTGACATGACTTGTGCATTATTTCTTGGAATTGCTACATGGCTATTTTGGAATGCATTATTTATTTATGTGCTTATATGCATGTTTTCCAAAATTTGAGAAAAATGACCCCCATTGAAATTTTGATTAATGTCATGGAAGCTTATATTGACCTCGATGATGCAAAATTGGATTCATTAGAGATATAGCATGAAATTGCCTAGTAAAGAGAAGTCACAATGAAATGCATATTTTCTTGAAAACCATAAAAGGAGGTAAATTTTGATATTGCTTTTGACATGTTGCATGATAAGATGATGGAGGACTTTATATTTCCATATAATGCTCATATGTTTATATTCCTAGCCTTACCTATGCTTATGCATTACAAAAGCCATAATATGCCTTATTTCATATATTGCTCCACATGATCTAAAAAATTGTCATTCTTTACCTTATCCGGGGATTATGTTGAGAATGATGTTACATTATGGAGATGTTATATGGTGCTTGTGTTGTTATTATCATTATTGGAGTTTGGAAGGAAATTGTTTGAAATATATGGAAAATTTAATGAGTGAAAGAAAATCCAATCACCTCAGGAGATAAAGGTAGATTGACCCTGCTCTCTGAGATAATAGTTTGGAGAGATGGGACACATTGTGAGGAGTCCAAAGCACTAAGTATCCGGGGCCATTCATGACACCCATGTTTGCGACTCGCGAGAAGGCAGTGCTGAGGTTAGAGAGGTAAAAGCATTGTTATGAATAAAAGCATTATGAAAGGTGATGACTCAAATAGGAAAAGAAATGTGGAAATTCAATTTGGAAAGTACTCCATTTCCCCGGATCAGTAGCACCACATTGCCAAAAATTGCCCACCTTTAGCATTTTACCAATCTACTCCTTCATGAGCTTAAATTAAAGTCTTCTTGATTATCAATGCTTTGTCACGAATTAATTATTTTTGCATAACCCTCCTTTTGTGTGTAGATGTTGCGTTTACATATTCGCACGTGCATGAATCTGTGACACTAGTACCTTTTCGAGGATGGTAATTGATTGCAGGGACATATAAGAATGAATCTAAGATGTTGAGAGTTTGAATTCTTCCCCTGAATGACAAATAAAAGTATTGCTTGAGGACAAGCAAGCTTAAGTATGGGGTGTTTGTTGTGAGCTGAATCTGCCATGTTTTACAGTAACTTTTATATCGATTTCTGTATACATTGCATTCATTTGGGTTTAGATAGTATAGAACCTATGTAGTTTATGTTTATTTGCCAAATTATGGAATCTACACCAATTTCTGTTTAATTCGCAGAAATCGAGGCATTTTACAACAATTCTACAGAAGGTCGGAAAAGCTCGGAAAACCACTACAGAAGTCCAAGGTCAAAGCAGCGGAACCAGTCTGAGAGTCAAAGCGACTCGATCTTGAGTAGGCCTTACTCGACATAGACGAGCCTGTCCGAGCAACCTTGGTCGAGCAGAGCCTGATCGAGCAAGCCAGACCAACCCGGCTCCGGACCCTACTCGATCTCGAGGACCACTGGTCGAGATCGACGAAGCCTCAGCGCCACGCCCGGGGTTGACGAGAAGAAGAGCTGGTCGAGAAGCCGAGGACGACCAGGCGGCACTCGCTGCCAGCGACTCGACTTGCTGCAGCGGACCGTTCGCTGCCGCGGAAAAACTCGCTGCCAGCGGAAGAGGCAACTCGCGGAAGCGGAAAGGAAGGACACCGCTCTAGTCGATCTCGAGGACCCTTTGTCGAGGTCGACGAGCGCCTGAGTCCAGATCCGGAGTCCATCGAGTAGAGCAACTCGAGAAGACCTAGTCGGCAAGCCAGTCTACTCGAGGTCGACTAGGGCTTGTCGAGATCGAGGAGCGCCTGAGAAGCCTTGTCCGAGCCTTGTCGAGTAGACCAGATTCCAGAAACTTCTCGACGAGACCTGTCCTAGTAGAATTGAGATTCCTTGGGCGCGAAGGAGTCGATTTGGCCGAAATTCTATCCGATTCCATCAAGTTCTATCATCAAGGAGACAAGATCTATCAAGACATGAAGACTTACCTATTTAGTTTTATCTTTTCCTTTTAGATTTATTTCCATAAAACAATTTATTTATCTTTTAGCAATTTAGATATAATTTTAGATAGAGATAGATATCTTCTTTCCTAGAATAGCTAGGGAATGAAGGCTATAAATAAGGCCCTAGGGGGCTCAGTTTTATTAATTTGAGATCACAATTCAATTTCAGAGACAATTAGTTAGTTCCACAGAGAAGTTTAGGAGTTCTAAGGTTTTTAGGGTTTTGGCTTTCTGCGAAAGTTGATTGCCAGGATTGTAAAGGCTTTTGAATTTAGTTTTAATGCAAGTTTCTTTTTATACATCAATGTCTGTTATTGCGATGAGGCGTGAGTAGTCCACCCACTTCTGGGCTAGGGTGAGCCCGACGGTGGCCATGTAAGGCGATGCGATAAAGGTTAGATCTTGTTATGCGATTCATCTTCTATCCCTATGAGCATGATTCTTTTGCGAGAGTTGAAGGTGATCCTTGTTTGTATTATTGAAGCGAAAGTGATCTTAATGCAACTTGGATTAATTATGTGAAAAAGGGTTAGTAACAATTAGGGTTTATGCGAGAGCCTCTATTTGCCTATTTGTTAATGACGAAAGTTATTTGATGGAAAGCATGATCTTTTATGCCTTTGTGTGTTACTTTGCATGGTTATCGTTGTGGTGTTGAAACCTGGCTTTGGAAGTCTTTTAATATATTGAAGTTTATTTCTGTCGAAAATCTGCGTTTGTCTTTAATTCTGCAATTTTAAGTTTTCTGTCTTTCTTGTCGACATAGAGTAGTGCTTTGTCGAGATCGAGTAAGCTGTGGTCGATCTCGAGTAGGACTTGGTCTTAGTCGAGTTGGTTTTCTCTTGTTTTCATCGATTTTCAGTTTCTGTTTTGCATGCTCTTGTCGACCTCGAGTAGGGGTTGTCGAGATCGAGTTACCCTTTCCGGGTTTATTTGTTTCTTTTCTTTCTGTGTTTCTATCCTTTCTGCTGCTTCTGTGAGAATTTACAGCTACCTAAGAACTGCTGACGTGCTTCCTCGTGGATTCGATCCTGACTTTTCTCTTACTACAACGGGAGGAAGTCTTGTATTATTTGCTGAGAAAGGGAAGTCAGTCTGAACTATATTTCATATTTATTTCAATACTCAATTTACTCCTGCAAACAACACGGCTATAGGATGGACTATTGCAGACATTGAGGAGATTAGTCCCTCGACATGTATGCATAGGATCTTATTGGAGGACGAAGAAAAGCCATCCAGACAACCTCAAAGGAGGCTCAACCCACCTATGATGGACGTGGTGAAGAAGGAAGTCCTGAAACTTCTCCAAGCAGGTATGATATACCCTATCTCTGATAGTGCATGGGTGAGTCCCACCCAAGTTGTTCCTAAAAAGGGTGGGATTACCGTCGTTGAGAACAAACAGGGTGAACTAGTTCCCACTAGGACACAAACTGGATGGCGTGTTTGTATAGACTACCGCAAATTGAATGCGGTAACTAGGAAAGATCACTACCCTTTGCCATTCATTGACCAAATGCTTGAGCGACTTGCTGGTCGTGCTTTCTATTGTTTCCTAGATGGGTATTCAGGTTATTTTCAGGTGGCTATTGCACCAGAAGATCAGGAGAAGACGACATTTACATGTCCGTTTGGGACATTCGCTTATCGCCGAATGCCATTCAGGTTGTGTAATGCGCCGGCAATATTTTAAAGGTGCATGGTAAGTATTTTCTCTGACTATGTTGAACACTTCATAGAAGTCTTTACGGACGACTTTACAGTTCATGGAGACAATTTTGAGTCATGTTTAGAACACCTTACACTTGTGCTCAAAAGGTGTGTGGATACCAACCTAGTATCAAACTCTGAAAAGTGCCATTTTATGGTCGAGCAGGGTATAGTACTGGGTCATATAGTGTATGCGAGAGGAATTGAGGTCGATAGGGCCAATGATGATGTCATTCAGTCCCTTCCCTATCCAACTAACGTGCGCGAAGTCCCCTCTTTTCTAGGCCATGCATGTTTTGATCGCAGGTTTATTAAAGATTTCTCCAAGATTTCCTCTCCTCTCTGCGAGCTGCTGAAAAAGGATGTGGTGTTTGACTTTAATGGAAAGTGCAAGAAGGCGTTTGATGAGCTGAAGAAGCGTCTGGTTAGTGCCCCGATCATCCAGGCACCAGACTGGTCTCTACCATTTGAGATCATGTGCGATGTGAGTAACTACGCTATTGGGGCTGTTCTGGGGCAAAAGAATGGGAGAGCATCTCATGTGATACATTATGTGTCCATGACTCTGAATGGTGCGAAGAGGAACTACTCCACAACTGAAAAAGAGCTCCAAGAATCTGTTTTCTCATTACAGAAGTTCATGTCCTATTTACATGGGACAAAGGTGATAGCATATACAGATAATGCAGCTCTTCGTTATCTATTGATGAAGAAGGAGGCAAAGCCAAGGTTGATCAGGTGGATCTTGCTATTGAGCGAGTTCAACATCGAGATCAATGACAGGAAATGCGCCAAAAACATGGTAGCGGATCATCTCAGTAGGCTCATTCAGGAGGATGACAAGTGCCAACGGCAACAACCTATTCAAGGAACATTCCCCGACGATAAAATGTTCGTCGTCCAAGCTCTGAAGCCATGGTATGCCCACATTGTGAAGTTTCTTGCAACATGTGAGACTCCTCCCGCTTTCTCCAAGGCTCAAAAGGATAGGCTACGCAGTGAATCGAGGTATTATGTATGGGATGACCCATATCTGTGGAAGCACTACTCTGATCAAGTCGTCCATCGTTGCTTCCTGATAATGAGGTAACATCTGTCTTAGCCTTCTGTCATTCTTATGCATGTGGGGGACACTTTGGACCCAAAAAGACAGCGAGAAATGTATTAGACTCTGGATTCTATTGGCCTACTCTTTTTAGAGATGAATATGGTTTTTGTAAGTCTTGTGACAGATCCCAAAGAGTTGGAAACATATCCCGGAGGAATGAGATGCCTCAAGCTCCCATGATTTTTTGTGAAATATTTGACGTCTGGGGCATTGACTTCATGGGACCGTTTCCAAACTCCTTTGGTAATCTTTACATCTTGTTAGCGGTGGACTACGTTTCCAAATGGGTGGAAGCGAAGCCCACCAAAACTGATGATTCTAAGGTGGTGGCAGATTTCTTGAAGAAGAACATTTTTGCAAGGTTTGGGATCCCGAGAGCTTTTATCAGTGATCGGGGAACGCATTTCTGTAACCGAACTGTGAGTGCTTTGTTGAAAAAGTATCATGTCACACACCGAGTGTCCACGGCTTACCATCCCCAAACAAATGGCCAAGCGGAAGTGTCTAACAGAGAAGTCAAATCCATCCTTGAGAAGACAATTGCTCCGAATGGAAAAGATTGGAGTATGAGGTTAAATGATGCATTATGGGCTTACAGAACAACCTATAAAACACCGATTGGTATGTCACCATATCGGTTGGTGTTTTGGAAGGCATGTCATCTTCCCGTGGAGCTAGAGCACCAAGCATATTGGGCGGTAAAGTGTTTCAACATGGATTTTGACGAAGCTGGCAAAGGCGGAAGCTACAATTACAAGAGTTAGAGGAGCTCCGTCTTGAGGCTTATGATAATGCATCAATTTACAAGGAAAAGACAAGAGCTTGGCATGATAGGAACATTTTGAGAAAGGATTTCAAGGTGAGGGATAAGGTCCTCCTATTCCAATCGCGCCTGCGTCTCTTTCCTGGTAAGCTCCGCTCCCGTTGGTCTGGTCCTTTTGTGGTTGCTCAAGTGTTTCCGTATGGATTTATAGAGATTTATGAGGCTGCCACACACAAAACTTTCATATTCAATGGACAACGCTAGAAATTGTACCATGAGGGAGCTAGTGAAGAAGTCATTGAAGACCAATTCGACATATACTCCCCAAGCAATCCATGAATGTAGGGAAAAATAGTAAACCAATTCGACATATACTCAAATCTTAAACCCTCAGGGATATCAGGAAGTCTAAATTCAAGTGGTTGAGCACTAAAACTAGGTTGCTTTAGGGTTCTCAGGGTTCTTTTTGGCGGATTAACAATTTTGTCTCCCATCTCCTTATTTGTGTCAAACTCGAGCCTCCTTTTAACCCTAAGAGATCTTTCAATCTCAGAATCAAAAGACAAAGGCAATGAATTAGAAGATCTAATTTGAACCATACAAGGACATGAAAGACTCAAAGAAAAGAATGAAAACAAAAAAAAAATTAATGAAAGAGATAAAGAAAAGCAAACTCCTTTATTCTCCCCGGCAACGGCGCCAATAATTTGATGCAGGACGAACGTCGTTGTCAGTTTCGCCCTTTACCAAATAGTAATAAAATCCAAACTCAAACACAAAACCAATAGATTAGCAAATCAATCACTTGATCAACCAAACAACTACTAGTATAGCAATTAAGTCCGGTGTCGAACCCACAGGGAGAAGCGATTCACTATTCAGTAACTTTTAACAAGAACTGTTGTGACCGAACAATGATTTAGGAAAAATAACCAAGAGGTAAAGTAACTAACTTTATGATTGCAAAGTAAATTGATAATAAGGTAGACAAAATATTTCACATGTAATTCTCTAACAATGGTTGAGATTCATGGTCCTAGGATTGTTCTATCAGTTACTCATAAACATATGTCCACTTAACTAAAGTTGAGAGATTTGCAGAGATACAATCATCTTATTCAACATAACTAAAGAATATCATTAATGACTCAAGTAATTAGACCAATTGGCATATTGATCCAATGTAATTAAGACAAATCGGAGTAACCCTAAATCAACCCTAATCGACATATCCACAACATAGATCAATTGAAGTCATCCCCTACAAAGACAAAGAAATATCACTACTTCAATACCTCCGTTTGCTATCAAGAACACAACAACGAATTCATAGCTAAGATGCAATTCCCAACATGGTGATCTATAATAGAAATGAACACAAATATCAACAATAAGCACAAGATGATAAATAGGAATATGAATAACTAAATAGAAAGAATCCTCATAATCTAAACAACCATGTCTTCGAATCACAGGCGAAACTATGAGGTTAGCAACTCATAGGCCAAATCTCTCCCCTCTCTCTCTCTCTCTCTCTCTCTCTCTCTCTCTCTCTCTCTCTCTCTCTCTCTCTCTCTCTCTCTCTCTCTCTCTCTCTCTCTCTCTCTCTCTCAAAACTAATGGAAATAACCTAAGAAAGACTCTCAAAGAGTCGGCAAAAATCGAGAAATATAATAGTAAAATAATAGGAAATAGAATCTTCGGATTCGGAATCGCGAACGCAAGAGGCGGCGGGCGCCACCATCTCAGTGACAGGATTCCCTCTTCTTCATCAATTGTCTTCGATGTCATGCTTCCTTCCTCCTCTATAGCCTCTTCCTCAGCCTTCATATGCTCCAAAACATGTCTCTTACGCTCTTGTAACATCCCTCCATGGTCGAAATGTAACTCTGCAAAATACACACTAAAAAGGCGTAGATTCCGAACTCGAATACTTCACAAGCAATATACGAAACTAGACTCAAACATACGCGAAACTCCTATCTAAATGCAATAAGAAATACCTATAATGCCTATATGAAATATGCATTATCAGATGGCCCACTCGACATCGAGTCGCTGACTTGACGTCGACCCATCTTCTTCATCTCGATCTGTGTACACTCAACCTCGGCTCTAGATGTGTGTGTGTCGAGTGAGGTATCCACTCGATGTCGAGTGCTCTATTTCTCCTTGCTTCTGATCGGCATCTGCCTCCAACTTTAACTCGACGCCGAGTCACTTGGTAGACGTCGAGTGACGCTGCAGTAGATGTCGAGTGGTTTTCTGGATTTAATTCCACTTCTCCAAATTATCCCGAAAATGTCTTGATTTCTGTAATATTAAACAAGAACTAAATGTAATAAGAAATACATATAATCCCTATATGAAATATGCATTATCAGAGAGTTGGTACCTACTCGAGTACAAACTAGCTGGAGAGTATGCATCGACTATCACAAGCTGAATGCAATCACTCGTAAGGACCATTTCCCTTACCCTTTATTGATCAAATGCTTGAGCGCCTTACTGACCGCTTGTTCTTTTGTTTTCTAGATGGATATTCAGGTTACATGCAGATCCCCATAGCACTGAAGGACTAGGAGAAGACAACCTTTACATGTCCATTTAGCACATTTGCGTACAACAGAATGCCATATGGATTGTGTAATGCACTAGGGACTTTCCTGGAAAGGCTCGGATTTTTAAATCTCAATTTCTCGGAAGAAGAAAAACAAAATTAATTTTAAAGCGGGATTTAGCTGAAAAATTCTCAAACTCAAAATTTAAAACTCTCGAAGCGGATTTTTGACCTAAATAAAAATTTTGAGAGCTAACATGTCAACCTTAATTCTCGAATTTTAAATTTTAATTGCGCGAGAGATATAGCGGAATTTGGAAAAACATAATCTTAGGAATTAATTATCGGGTGTTCATTCTTGTTTTAATCAAAACTTGAACCACAAATTGGTCCCCTGTCTTTCACACACAACCAAACAAAACCCCTCCTGAATTCTCTCCCTCCCATATCTGTTTCCTTCTTTCTCTCCGTGCCCTTCTTTTCTGAGCAGGCACGCCACACAATACCTTCCTCCTTTGACCTGTTTCACCTGCATCAAGGAAGAAGACAAATTTAAAAGGAGGACCCTTCCTTTTCTTTTCAAAATCCATTTCTTATCTCTCCCATGTCGTTGTCATGTCTGAGCAACACAGAGCCCTTCCCCTTTTATCACTTAGGAGATTGATCACCTCCTTTTACTTTCCCCCCATACCCACACCACCTCACTATCCCCCTTCAATTCCTCCCACCTTCACTCCCATTCACGATCCGAACACAGCTCCACCGCCGCACCTTGTTTTCATTACCCGAGCACCATCGACCAACCCAGCTCCACTTTTTCTCCGTCTTCCATGAGCAGCACCCATCTCCGAACCCTCCGACGACAATGAAGCCGAGTACAAGCCGCCAGTAGGACCACCGTAGCCGCCGATGCCAACCACCCGAGTCTTTTAGCCAGTCCGACGAACACCGGTGAGGCCCGACTTCCCTCGGTAAGCTTGTAATTCCCTCTCCTTTGGCTCCGAAATGCCATAAAGTTGAACCTTTAACCCCTCCTCTTCCATCCTAGACCAAGCCTGATCGGTTCCGACTCCGACGAAGTCCAAGGCATCTCCAACGAGCCTCCGACGGGACGACGAAACCAAAGATCTTCTCGGCGAGCCTCGACGCTCTCTTTTCCTTCCTTGTGTGCTGTTTTTTACTACCTATGTGTGTTTCGTCCTTACCATCGAGCTAAATGGGGAGGGTGAGAGCGATGTCGGAGTGTGCGAGAACGAGCGGCGAGCGAGGTTGAGGCTGAGAGCGCCGATGCGAGCGAAATCCGAGCGAGAGAGAGAGAGAGAGAGAGAGAGAGAGAGAGAGAGAGAGAGAGAGCATCAGGAGCATGGGTGAGAGAGCGAGAAGGAGGAGGCGTGGCTGCGATCAGACCGGAGACAAATGAAGGAGGTCGACCTGTGCGACCAGCGACGGATGGGAATCCGAAGGAAGAAGGGCGACGTAGGGTCCACCTCCAGCCGAGTCAGCGTGGGTCCACTTTCTTCCTTTTTCCTTCTGACTTGGGTTTCGGAGATAGAGAGTTGAGTGATGGTTGGGCCTAATTCTCTTGGCCGAATTGAGGATTTTACAAAAGCATATTAACCTTGGGCCTATTCTAAATACACTGAATTCGATTTTGGGCTTATCTTATAAAATGAACTCGGTTTGGAGTTTTATAAAATATAGTGGGTCGGTTTTGGTGTTTAATAAAATAAGGAGGGTTGGTTTTTTATTTTATAAATATAAGGTCGGTTTGGTAAGTTAAACGGGGATGATGTTACTAAATAAAATGGTTGGGTCTATTTTGATAAAATAATAGATATTAAGAGTAGTTGAAAATAAATAAATAATGGCCTTGTAATAAGAGGATTTGAAATTACTTATCGGATTTAAATAAAAAAAAAGATTTGACGAACATTTCCCAAGGATGGAATTTCTAACTAATCAACTCGGTTTTTGAAATGTTTTTCGGGACTAACTTGAGAATCTGACTTACTCTGTGACTAACTAGCATATTGATATGATTGATCGACTAATGGCATGATTGGTTGACTAATAGCATGATGAGATGTTAAAGTTATGTATCGAGTGATTTATGCCCTATGAACTATGATGAATATGACGAACTTGGAGATATATGATCATGCGGATATATGATATATTATAAGCATATGAATGTGGCTAAACGAAATGGTGAGAATGATGTGGTCTTACAGAATGCGGCAATAGGACGAGTTGTTGAACTTGATGGAATGACGATTGTGATATAGTTGTTATCCTCATTGAATGTTGTATGCCTTGAGTGCTTGAATAATTAGATGTAGACTTATATATGTGTTCTAATATGTATCTAGGTGATACTTTGTAATTATAAATGATGTATGTCGGATCTTCTATTGTGATGTTCTGCCAAGCCAGGTAAGTTCCTAGAGCTTACTCAGATTGATTCTCATTTGCATGTAATAATAGGATATACTAGGTGCTTGCATTCATGATCAGCATGCCATGTAGTACCATGCTAGGTTGCACTGACCGTTGAGCATTCTATTTCTTTATGTGTATGTAAACAGAACGATCGTTATATGTGAAGTAACTAGAGTCTTTGCTAGGGTTATAGGACGGCCCAGTCCCATCGGGTCCCGTCTTGAGTCAATCGAGTCATGGAACTTCCTTATATTATGAGCTGCATGTGGGCTTTATTGTGGATACGGGTTGGGCATGCGTGCCACCCGATTATTATGGAATGCATTCACGACCTGGCCAGTCTCCGCCTTATCGGAATGGGGTGGAGATAGGAGAGGGATATACCACTTGGTATTTTGTGCTAAGGCCTTATTATTATTATTATGCACTTGATCATAGGGGCATGTTAGTGTGTTAATATTTCACCTTGCATCTAGAAGAATCTTTATTAGGAATAGCGTATATGGTATGATTAAAGTATGACCTAGTCCTATGGGTGGGCCTCAGTCTTATCCCACGCCCTGTATTATTTTTTTTGGTATGTCTTGTATGTGTAATGATGCTGATTTGGCTCCATGACCGCGGGATTTTGACATGGAGGAAAGAGAGAGTTGAGACTCTGACTTCACTAAATTATTAATGGTTTAGATTTGAATATTTGACTTACGTTTTGACCTGGCTCTGCCGTGGTACCCCTTTTGTCTCATACTTTACTTCTGCTTCTATATGACTATGAGTTTTCTACGCTTAGAATTACAACTGGCAAAGGGGACTTCCCCGGGGATTCCAACGATCCCTTAAAATTTGGGTGCGAAGTCCCACTTTGAAAGCATTAATTAGGATTTCAAACCTTCAACCTATACTTGGGGCGCAAGATCCTAACAAGGGGTTTCATCCCTCGAAACGTAACCCGAAAATCATAATCCCGGGCCGTTACAAAGTTGGTATCAGAGCGACATTTTGCAAACCGAGTATGATAGGTTGAAGTGGTTTTGAAAATAACCCACGTTTTTCAAATGGTTTTCAAAATGTTTTCGAAAGGGCAAAATGAATTTAATTGGACTTAGACTGAGTAATTAGGAAGGAAATCTCGTGGGGTAGAGACAATGCAGTAAGCATCCCTTATGGATGTAGAATTCGGGGAAGGTAGGCCAAATACTAGCTTCTTTTACAGGCGAGTTTTGAAGACTCCAAGTAGCCCGATGGTTGGAGTAGCTTGGGTAGGAGACCGTGAGGTAATTGCCCCCTCCGGTCGGCCGTCCCTCGAAGGACGAGATAGATCCTCTCTGTGCTTTTATGTCTTATATTAAATTAGGCCCGAGGGCGATTCTCCCCGAAGAGGGTCATATCAATCATGTTGATTGCTTCTGTGCTGATTGTTATTGTGCTTAGGATAGAGAACTAATCAGTATGCCTTGACTTGAATTCAAACCCCTTGATTATTCTGAGTCTGTCATCCATCCCACCAAAATGTTTAGGCAGGTTAGTAAGGGTCGAAGAGCATCCACTCTCCCCATTTCGAGTCCAGTTACATATCCCATCATCGATGCTTCCATCGAGTCTCGTACCTGAGATTGATGTCCTCCACAGGAAATTTGGGTCGGTCAACCAACTACTTTCGGAAACTATGTCAGATACGAGGGTTACCTGAGTATGCTAAGGGGGGTGGTCACTGAAATGATCCCGAGTTAGAAGTGAGTTGCCTTATGAGTCGCCCCTCTCGATCCTCGTGATGGTCAATCATGCCTTCTTACTACAAGAGTCTAAGCACGAGTTTTACCCTCACATCTCGGGGACAGTGTGAATGTCCTTGTGTCCTACCAAGCGAGTCCTACTAGCGTCCCACGAGAGAAACAGGGTGATGAGTCAATGATTGCACGTAGAGAATTTTGTCCGGTTATAATGATAGCCTCTCTTATGACTTCATGACATGATATGTTGGTGTATTTCATCATGATTTGTCTGATATCTTACATGTTTGCACTTATGATTGGGTGAATGTGTCGTATGTATGGAATTCCCATGATTATTGTCTCCCTATGAATTAGGTCCATGATAGTGTGGTCAAACATCGTTGGGTCATTGGGTGTCTAATATGTGAGATGAATGTCTTAGCATGCTAAATTGACTTAATTGGACCTTGTTGACTGTGTACATGTTCAATGAGTATTTCTAGTATCATGTAGGACGTATGTTTCCCAATTATAGGCCCTTGTATGACTATGGGCCATCCTTGTCTTACTATATGAATATGAATGCATGAGATGCAATAGGTACCTCCTAGTGTGCTTGCCTTGACCCCATGATATTACAACCTGCTTATGTGTATCGAATTGAGAGATAAGGCATGCATATGATGTCCTTGATGTTGCTAGGTCTAGCATAAATTTTTCATTTTTATGTGCCTAATTGCTTAATCCAAAGTTTGTTTTATGAGACATCTCCCAAAGCTTGTGAATTATTCAAAGAAATAGTGTCATGGAGGCTAAAGCATTGCTCGACGATGCAAGAATGGATTCATTAGTGATATTGCACAAGATTGCGTAGTAAAGGGAAATCTCAATGAAGTACGATTTTTTTAGTGAAAAAACCACAAAAGTGAGGTAAATTGGATGTTGCTTTTGACATGTTGCACAACAAGAGGATGAAGGACTTTATATTTTCCATATTATGCTCATATTATAATCCTAGCCATACCTATACCTATTTGTATCACAAAAGCCATATATGAGCCTTACATATCTTTGCTTCATTTTTTGTCCACATATACTAAATATTGGTTATTCTTTTCCTTATTTCTCTATTCAGGGATTATGTTGAGAATGGAAGTCAGTTCTTGAGATATTATATGGTGTTTGTGTTGTTATTATCATTATTGGAGTTCGACAGGAATTTGAAAAGTTCATGGAAAATTTAATGAGTGAAATAAAACCAAGTCACCTTAGGAGATAAAGGTAGATCGACCCTGCCTACGTTGAGATGTTAGCTCCGCAGGATGGGACACTACGATGAGGAAACCGAAGCACTAAGTATCTGGGGCCATTCATGACACCCATGTTTGTGACTCGCGAGAAGGCATTGCTGAGGTTAGAGAGGTAAAATCATTATATCGAAAAAAAGAATTGAGTGACGAGAGAAAGGTGTGAAATATTATGAAGAAGGAATGCGGTATGAATTTTGGAAAGTACTCCATATCCCCAGATCATTAGCACCACATGGCCAAAAGTTTCTCACCTTTAGCCTTTTACCAATCTACTCCTTTTACCAACATCTCAACATAGCAGCTGACGAATCTAGTAGGTGGAACAGAAAAGTGTATATTCAACTGGTGAATGGAACGTAAGGCCTTTCCCTTTCAATTTTCCTTCTCTGATTTTCTGCATATTGAATAATGTGTTTCATTTTATGGCTTATAGTGCTTTTTAAAATACTCAAACATGTGGTAATTGGATCTTAAGAATGCTTATGTGGTTATTGAAGCTTATAAATTATTTTCATGGCTTAAGAATGCTTCTGTGGTGATGGCTTAAGAATGCTTTTCTGGTAATTATGTACCTATTGAATGTTGTGTTTCATTTTATGGCTTAGAATGCTTTTGTGGTAATTGGAGCTTAACTTATACATTATGTACATGTCATCTATAATGACAGCTCTGTGACAAATGTATTTGCTGAATTATTTACATGGCTTAGTAATGTTGTTATATCTATCTGGTTTTTCATCCCATATCAGTTTTGTTGCATCTATAATGACTTCATAATTTTGTTACATCTATAATCACATAATAATTCTGTGACAAATGTATCTGCAGCTGAATTATTTACATGGCTTAATAATTTTGTTACATCTATAATGATAACTTTGTTTCATTACATCGAAAAAAGGTAGATCCATATCCCCAGATAAAGGTAGATCGACCCTGCCTACGTTGAGATGTTAGATCCGCAGGATGGGACACTACGATGAGGAGTCCGAAGCACTAAGTATATGGGGCCATTCATAACACCCATGTTTGTGACTCGCGAGAAGGAATTGCTGAGGTTAGAGAGGTAAAAGCATTATATCGAAAAAAGCATTGAAAGACAAGAGAAAGCTGGGAAATCTTATGAAGAAGGAATGTTGTATGAATTTTGGAAAGTACTCCATATCCCCGGATCATTAGCACCACATGGCCAAAAGTGTCCCACCTTTAGCCTTTTACCAATCTACTCCTTTTTAACTTAAATAAAGTACTCTTGATCCTTCTTTTATGTTGGATGGTGCTTTTCATTCACATGCTTGAATTTGAAGACACTAGTACCTTTTCAAGGATGGCAATTGAGTGTTATTGGTAATAAGAAAATGAATTCACTATGTTGAGATTTTTTACAGGTTTCCCCTGAATGATCATCCAATTTATTGCTTGGGGACAAGCAAGCTTATGTATGAGGGTGATTTGATATCCATCTTTTACACCATGTTTATGTACTTATTTTAGCTCCTTAATCTATCATTTTACATATTGTGGGATGGGAATATAGAAAATTTGTGTAGTTTATACATATTTGCGAGAAACAGAGGTCTACACATGTTTTTGTTTAATATTGCAGAATTTAGAGTGAAATCGAAGCAAAACCAAAAAGCACTGGAAATACATTTGATGTTTACTGAAGAGATCAACATCGACTGAAGAGCACCTAACATCGAGCGAAGCTGAACACAACATTTGGAGCTGCAGATGAGTAGATACCGACCCAACTCAGTCGATATCGACTGAAGACAAGTCGAAATCAAATCCAGTGACTGGACTTGACACACAAACTTGGAGATGGAAGTTAAAGATGACTTCTATTGTGATGAGCGAGTAGTCTCCCTACTTCTAAGGTTGGGGTGAGCCCGATGATAGTCGTGTCTGTGGATTGACGAGTCGCTAAAAAAAGGTACTTTATCTTGTTCTATCCTTTGTGCTTCATCTTTAAATGGAAAGTTAAGGAACTCATGTTGTGAAACTTGGGTAGTAATTAGGGTTTCTATTTAAAATTTTATAAATTCTAATTATGGAAAGAATAGACGCAATTAGGGTTATTGATCGAAAGGTTTATATTCCAACTTGTCGGATTTTGTGAAAGCCTTTTCCTTTGTCGATGAAGTTTTAATCTTTTGCGATTAATTGATTCAGTTGTATGGTCATGGAGGGATCTTAGAAGAGCTTAATAGACATGTTTTGGAGCATATGAAGACTGAGGAAGAGGCTAGAGAGAAGCAAGGAAGTGCACCATTAAAGACAATCGAGGAAAAGAGGAAAGACCGTCACTGAGTATTGCGGCGCCCGCCGTGCGCCGGTTTCCAGCAATTGCGATTTTTTATCGGAAGATTCTATTTCCTATTATTATATTATTATATTTCTAGGGTTTCACGACTCTTTATTAGGTTATTTCTATTAGTTCTAGCCATGTGTGGCATATGTAATACGTTTAGGATACCCGATCCTTCGCGTATGAGCTCAAGATCAAGAACCACGACGTATATTTGCCCGATCTTGCAATGCTCTTCGATATCTCCTGTTTGTAACAAATTAAGCAACTAACTAATTAACTAATTATAGCGACGAAATCTAACTTAGAATAAATTCCAGAATTTAAATTAACAATTGCGACAGACATAAAGGCAAGGGAACAAGGGAGAGGAAGTGAGGGTAATCGTGCGCGCGCGGAGCCAGGGGTGTCCAGATGACACGCGGAAGCGAGCGACGTGGGAGCGAAGCTCCTTAGGGCGCGACGTCGAGTACGAGAGCAAGAGCAAGGGAGCGCGCGAGCGCGAGGGCTCTCAGGCGCTATACGCCAAGGAGTGCGGAGCCGGTGCTCGGTCTCCTTCCAGCGATGGTCTTCTTCCTTTGCTTGTGACGAATTCGGTTTATGGTTGTGTTTGGTTTTGCCGAATGCAAGGGTGGTGTTTGTGATGGTGTAAGAACCGATGGGATCCAAGAACATGTGAGCTTAAGAGCTTTTAGATTGATAATCGAAGAACCCTTTTAATCCTAAAAGGAGTTCCTCAATTCTATATTCAATCTGAGTTTAATTGAAGGGAACTACAATGTATAAATGGAAAACTATGAACCAATTCTACCTTGCAAGAGTAGAGGTTTGGTTTGCTTAAAGATAGAATTTAAATCCTAAAGATAAAGTAAACCTAATTAAGATAGAAATTCAAAACTTAGTGGACAAGACTTCTATCTAGAGTAGATATAATCCTCCACCTTATTAATCCTAAGTTACATGAAATAATAGAATTAATTAACTAAATAAACTAATTCGGCCCATACAAAAAAGGCCCACTCGACATGCCTTTGCTTGCACTCGACATGTGTGGTAACCGAGTATCCCATGTGTGTGTCGAGTGGTGTCTTCAAGGCGGATGTTGATGAGTCTTCATGATCTCCGTTGGTGGACGCAAGCTCAAGCCTTGTGTAGGTGGTGTAGTCTTGAGCAACGTGATCCATGGTGGCCTGAACCTTTGCTACATAGTTCCTTGGTAACGGACAAGAAGGGCTTTAGTTGCATCTTGAATTCTCTTGGCTCTTGCACGAGTGATAGGACCATCGAATGGAACCTTCATGTTGTCCTCAATGTCACCACGAGTCATCGACATTTTCACTGCATCATTCTCCACCACTTGATTTTGATTTGTCCTCAAATCGTCGTTAGAGTCATCGTCAGGCACGAACAAAGATAGATCAGCGATGTTGAAGGTAGAATGAACATTGTACTTGTCGGCAGGGAGATCCAGCTTGTAAGCATTAGGACCCATCTTTTGAACCACTCGAAATGGTCCATCTCCTCTGGGGTCCAGCTTAGATTTTCGTTGTTGCGGAAAACCTTTCCTTCATGAGATGCAGCCATACAAGGTCACCAACATTGAACTGCACATCCTTGCGATGTTTGTCCCTCGCCGCCTTGTACTGAGC
The DNA here is from genome assembly GCA_037127255.1 of Persicaria tinctoria. Taxonomy (NCBI): domain Eukaryota; kingdom Viridiplantae; phylum Streptophyta; class Magnoliopsida; order Caryophyllales; family Polygonaceae; genus Persicaria; species Persicaria tinctoria. Next base: position 38,491,995 of record JBANSL010000007.1, read on the forward strand.
GTTTTTCCTTTCTAGCTGCGCCTAGGTTCGCTCATGCAAGCGCTTGATGAAGTCCACTTGCTTAGCTGCATCCATGATTTTCTTCTCCTTAAGTGGTCACGACATCATATCCATTGGGGTAAGTGGATTTCGGCCATAGATCACCTCAAAATGAGTCTTCTTAGTTGCAGAGTGCCTAGACCTGTTATAAGCAAACTCTACGAATGGTAGGTAGTCTTCCCACCTGCTAAGGTTAGTACGCAACATGACTCTAAGGAGAGCCCCAATAGTCCTATTTGTAACCTCAGTTTGGCCATCAGTTTGAGGGTGACAAGATGTAGAAAATAAAATATTTGTATACAACTTAGACCATAATGTTTTCGAAAAGCAGGTTAAAAATTTGGATCATGATCAGACACAATAGACAATGGCAATCCATGTGAGTGAACAACATCTTCAAAAAATAAATGAGCAACATGAATAGCATCATCAGTTTTGTGACATGGTATAAAATGAGCCATTTTGGAAAATCTGTCTACAACCACAAAAATAGAATCATGACCCTTAGAACTTCTAGGAAAACCAACAATGAAATCCATAGACACATCTTCCCAAGGCGCATTCGAAATAGGAAGTGGTTGGTATAGGCCATTTGCATTCAATTTATACTTAGCTTTTGCACATGTAACACAACTTTTGACAAATCTCAGCACATAATTAGACATTTTAGGCCAAAAGTAACGTTCCTTTAATCTAGCTAAAGTCTTTTCAAAACCTCCATGTCCCCTAGATTCGTGTACTTCTTGCGTTAAAATTCTTCTAATAGAGAAAGATGGGATACAAAGCTTGCCCATTTTAAACAAATAACCATTATCAAGAAAATACAAATCAACTTCACCTTTAGACACACATTGAGCATAAACAGTTTTAAAGAAACCATCAGAAGCATACAATTCCTTTATCAAAGCAAAACCCAATACATGTGTATCCATAGGAAAAGGTCTTCAAGAACTCCACCCATCGAGCAAGGCGCCTGCTGAGCACTGACTGATCTTTGAGGTACTTCAAAGCTTCATGATCCGGATGAATCACAAACTCCTTTGGCCAAAGGTAGTGCTGCCATGTCTGTAAGCATCGAATAAACGTGAATAGATCCTTGTCGTAGGTAGAATAGTTGAGCTCAGCGGGGCCCAACTTCTCCCTGAAATAGGCAATGGGGCGCCTATTTTGAAGCAGAACTCCACCATTTCCAGTACCAGAAGCATCACACTCGAGTTCAAAAGGTTGTAGAAAGTCGGGTAGTGGCAACACTGGGGCATGGGTGAGGCGATCCTTGAGAATGTCGAATGCCCTCTGATGTGCGTCTGTGTAGCAAAACCTCACATCCTTCTTGGTCAGCTCATGTAGGGGGGCGACAATAGTGCTGAAGTCCTTGACGAAGCGTCGATAGAAGCCAGCAAGGCCCAAGAATGAGCGGACATGAGTGGGAGTGTGCGGCTGAGCCCACTCTTGTATAGCGCGAACCTTTTCCGCATCTACTTTTAAACCAGATGCAAAAACAACAAATCCAAGAAAATTAGTAGATTCAGAAGTAAAAGAAAACTTCTTCAAATTGGCATATAATTTTTTTTCTAAGACAATCAAAGACCAATTTTAAGTGAGTCAAATGATCATGTAGGTTCTTACTATACATTAAGATATCATCAAAATATACAATGACAAATTTTCCTAAGTATCTTCTAAGCACATGGTTCATAAGTGACGGAGGGAAAACCTGTCGTTGATCAGTCAAAGTAAACTCAAACCTATAACTAGTAAAGCAATAAGTATGAGGTCGATCCACATGGAGATTTGTTGCTCAAGTACGATTTAAGTGCCGATTAACGTAACCAACTTGCGGGTTTTTGAGAGTGTAAAAGATCCGCCTTTAATCAAAGCAGAGTGAAGAAAGCAAGAGTAAATGGTTGTGATTCAAATAATTACGAGAAGTAGTTCTACCTACAATTTTCCACTTTATTTGGTTGAAACGATCCTTGTAAGTTCTTCTCGTCCTATTAAGTTTCCTATGAATGCCCTTGTCCCGACCTAATATAGTTACTAATCCAATCAGTCCTAGAAACCCTTATCAATTGAACAATCCCTAAAGAAGGATTTAACCCAATTGATGGCTTTAAGTTCAGAGATTAGCCAAGGTATTTGCAGTCCCTAAAGAGGGATTTAACAACACATCCAACTTCCTAATTATCCAATTAGTTCAATCAGCCCTAAAGGGACAAGTTTGCTACTTGAGTTAAGGTTCACAATCAGGAATATACAGAACCCTAGCAATTGAATTAATCTAACAAGTTGGTCAGACAAGATAGAACAAAACAATATACAATCAAGCACAAAGAAGTTGAAGCATCAAATATAGGAAACAACGAACGAGAATTAGAAACTCACAATCAATCCAAATAAAGTTTCAAACTATAGGCAGAACAGATGAGTTTAGTTCCTCATGGAAAACATTGCTCAATCTCTAACTGTCTGATAGAACGTGGAATAGAATAGAAGTGTATGAAAACTAATAACATTCGACCTTTAAAAAGTCTAAGTCGCCCCCAAAACGAACTAACAAAACTAGGGTTTTAATTAAATGAAACGATGCGGCGTTGATGACCAATGCGGCACCCGCGCCACATGCTGCGGCCGTGGCACGCGACTCTTCCAATACCCGATACGCACATCCTTTGCAGCGACCGCGGCACGCCTGCTGTGGCCGCGGCAAATCTCGCTGCCAGCTCCTAAGGTCCAAGCCGAGAGCAGCTCCACTTGTTCTTCTTTTTTTTTTCAACTCTTTCTTCTTTCAAATGTCATTTGCATCTCCTCTCCACAATATTGCATCTCTCAATGGTGTTCAGATTCAATCTGCAAAATAACCACAAATTCGCGCAGAATCCAAATTCTTCTAAAATAATAAGAAGATGCAATTTAACTACAAATTACTACCTAAATGCAACCTAACTAGCATAAAAATGTCTGTAATGCCTATCTAAGATATGCATTAACTAGCATAAAAATTATTGTCCTCAAGCAATGATAGAATGAACATGAATCAATGCATCCCACAGAACATCCCTTCAAGTGTCAACCTCATCAAAAAGCAACATCATAGCAAGTGCAAACATAAACGAAGCAAACAAACGTCATAGCATGTATTCTAGTGATCAAAGCTTAGAAGTAGAAATCGTCCAACCTCATCATATATATGTGTTTCACTCATGCTCTCATGTGTTTAGGCTTTAAGGTACACCTCTCAACTCAATCCACCATGCATTAAGCTCATAGCCATTGGCCAACATATCACCAAATCTTCACCGAAATGTCATTACTTGCGGGACACAATAAAGACCAATAAATAAAATGTGACTCTTTTTTTTCTTTTGTTTATTTTCTTCCTTTTTTTTCCTGTTTCTATTTATTTTCTTGTCTTGGTGCTTTCCTTATGCGAGGCACAAACATGGGTGTCATGAATTGCCCCGGTCTATCAACACCTCAACCTACTAGTCTGAAGTCCACTTGAACATCTTTTGACGCAAGTTGCAAACATGAGTGTCATGAATGAACCTGGTTATTCAATGATCAAGCTTTATTTCCTAGTGGATAGTTTTCAACACTGTTTTGCGTGAACCATACCCATAGGTGTCATGCATAGACCCGGTTACTAAGTGCATCAACCATTGCCACCTTATTTCACTAAATATGCACAAATTCAAACAAAAGACTCCAAATATAAACAGAAACTCCGCAAGCAAAAATCATGTGAGTCGGTTTGGAAAAATAGATATTGCAGTCAATGCCGAGAGGTAGCAACACAAGGAGAGTACATCACACAATTGAGAAAAAGAATTATAAATGATTTCAAATAAGGCTAAACATTATCACAAGGTCATGTTTTTAAGACTTCAATCATACATGCTCACTTATATTTGCTAGCAAATGTTTCACAAAAATCAAATACAGACAAGGCCTAAACATCCAGAACTCCATGGGATTTATAAAATAATGCTGAAATTTAAATTAGAGGACAAACTAAGCCAGATGGGTATTTGAAAAACACATATGGATGCAATGCATGATTGTTTTTGGATTTTCGGATTGTTTTAATACGAAAATGAACAAAAATTTAATAATCATGACTACAGAAATTAAACATGGTGTAGAAATTTAAATATGAACTCCTATATGCAGTATATACATAGAATTCGTCTCCACACACTTAATGTTTTCATTTTCCTCTATGAAACAATAAAGACAACAAAAGTAAATCAAATATAAATGGGGTGAAGGAAAAAAGAAACTGACCACTCTCTGGGCGCTACCCATGTGATAATCAGGCATCGAGAGATCTTGGGCCTCCGCCTGCTCCTCTGCCTCATCAGCATTCTCATCGCTCTCATCTCCCAAAAGGTCGAAGGAATCGTCGGAAGGGCCATAAGGCAAGACCCTAGGTAGCCTCAGTCTGTGGGTTCCCCCAGGTCCTGACTTCAAAATATAACCAGTAGCCTCAGAGCCCTCAAGCAAGTAGGCTCTCCTCAGCTACTCCTCCGTGTAAGTGTACCCTCCAGTCATAGGGACATAGCTCGGTGTGACATCAAGATAGAGGCGACTGATCAGACTAATCATGCCTCCTAGCCCCACTCTACCTTTCTTCTTCTTCTAAATTCGCGGATAGCTCTCGAGAAATATCGCAGATACCTTGTTTACATAGCCCTGGCCACTAAAATCCATTGACAGGACCTTGTTAACCAATCTAAAGCATAGATGGACAAACTTGTAGTTGTACTCTCCTCGATGTCCATCAAATGCAGAGCGTGTCGCTGCATACAAGAAATCATGTGTATGTTGTTCCGGCACGTGAGCAACCCAATCCTGAGTGGGCTCCTGAGTAATCCCAAACAATGTCCACAACCGAGTGAAGGTGCAATGAAATACCTGGTCCATGATATGTAATCAAATGCGAGAAGCATCAATAACTTCCAGTGTAGCTATAAATTCCCTGTCCAACTCAGGATAGGTAGGGCCATTAAAATTCACAAAATCGCCTAAGTACAAGTGACAAATGGTGCAAGCAAGTATCAAAGTCATCTCCATGCACAATAAAGTCATCCAAGAATACCTCTATGAAGTGCTCTACATACTCAGAAAATATGATTACCATACACCGTTGGAAGGCCCCAAGTGCGTTACATAACCCAAAAGGCATTATGCAATATGCAAAAGTGCCAAAGGGGCATGTAAATGTCGATTTCTCTTGATCCTTTGGTGTTATGGGTACCTGAAAATATCCTGAGTAGCCATCTAAGAAGCAATAAAAAGAGAGACCGACAAGGCGCTCAAGCATTTGATCAATAAAGGATAGGGGAAATGGTCTTTGCGAGTTACCGCATTCAACTTACAATAATTAATACAGACCCTCCATCCTGTTTGGACCCGACCAACTCACCATCTTGATTCTCAACGACAGGGATACCCCTCTTCTTAGGGACAACCTGAGTAGGATTCACCCACTTGCTATCAGATATGGGAAAGATCATACCTACTTGAAGGAGCTTCAGCACCTTCTTCTTTACCACTTCCATCATCGGCGGATTGAGTCTCCGCTGAGGTTCTCTAGATGGCTCGGCATCAGCCTCCAGAAGTATTATGTGCATGCAGAGGGTAGGACTGATGCCCTTAATGTATGCGATCCTCCATCGTAACGCCTCCTTGTTCTCCTTCACAACAGTCACCAATCGCTCCTCCTGCTCAAAAGTGAGATTGTTACAAATAATGATAGGCAAAGTATCATTCTCACAAAGAAAAGCATATTTAAGGTGATTAGAAAGGTGTTTCAATTCAATATCAGGCGCTTGGACAATGGATGGAAAAAGTTTTTCAGTTGGCATGGTCAACTCGATGCGTTTTCCCCTTGGTGGCACATAGGTGGGAGATCGATGGTCTAAAGCCATTATAGCCTCCTATAAGTTAGATGACAAAGCATAATCTCTAGAAATTTCATCTATAGGGGCATGTAAAGCGACCTCCATCTCATCAACACACTCCAAATCAAAGCAATCTTGTGTCATAATATCAATAACATCCATAAAGCACAAAGAAGGATCATTAGATGGAAATTTCATGGAATCATAGATATTATATTCAACTCTTTGACCATTAAATTCCATAGTTAGAGACCCTGAATAGACATCTATCTTGGTCCTAGCAGTTTTCAAAAAAGGTTTGTCCAACAGAATAGGACCTTCATTGTTACCAGGACCCATATCAATAACAAAAAAGTCAGCAGGGAATATCAAGATGTCGACCATAACCAAGACAACCTCAACAATCCCTTTCAGGTAGATAGTAGATCGATCAGCAAGTAGAATTACTACCCGAGTATCATTCAGATGTCCCAATCCCAAGGCATGATAAACATGAGAAGACAAGACATTAATAGATGCTCCTAGATCTAACATGGCTTCGTCAAATTTAGTATCAACTATCACACATGGAATTGCAAACATACTAGCTAGGATCACTACACTTCTCGGGAAAACGCTTCTGAAATACAGTAGTGACATGTTCGCTTACCTTTACCTTTTACTTATCTTTCAGCTTCTGGTTCCACTTGGTAGTGCAAATTTCCTTCAAAATTTTAGCATATCTAGGAATGCTTTTAATCAAATTAAGCAAAGGAATGTTTACCTCGCACTTACTGAATGTCTGGAAGATCTCCTTATCGTTCTCATACGTTCGCATATCCTTCAGGGCTTCCGCAAAGGGTGGAACCGGCTTTGGAGTCTTCAGGGCTTCCTCCACTCTCCGTCATTAATTTTCTTAAGTTAAGAATTATTGTTAATTAATAACGAACAGTGGATGAAATAAGCTAACTAAATCTAAACTAATGAATTACTAATTAAACTCAAGCTTAAAACGACTAAAGAAAGAAAGCAAAGAAAGCTAAGAAGGGAAAGGTGTGAGGGATCTGGCGCGCGCTTGCTGGACGAAACCGAGCACACAGGAGAGAACTCCTCAGGGTGTGCGGATGCGAAACTGGACCGGGCTCGCTGAGCGAGTGGATGTGATCGAGACCGGGAACTGCGAGGGCGAGCTTGCGTGAGATCGAGAGCACGAAACTGCGGAGCGAGGCACAGGGGATACGGAAGCGAAGACGTGTTTAATTATTTTTGATCAAGGATAATCAAGGTGTCACCAAGGGACGCCGGTGGGACGCCGGACGCCGGTGGGACGCCGGTGTCCCTTGGTGACACCTTGAGGCACTGGGGATACGGAGCGAGGCACAGCGCGAAAACTGCGAAGCGAGCTGGGACGCCGGTGTCACTAAGGGTTGTCGAGTCTTCTTCTTGCGATGGAGATAATGTTCCAGGAGCTGTGTTTAATTATTTTTGATCAAGGATAATCAAGGTGATGATGACGGTGATTGTGAAGGCCGAAGGTAACAAGAACATGAAAGTGATGATAGTGGTTGGGATTGATAATCCGGAACCCTTTAATCCTATAAAGGGGTTTCTCAATTCTATTCAATCTGATTTAATTCAATAGAACTACAATGTTTAAATAGAAAACCTATGAACCAATTCTACCGTGCAAGATAGAATTTAGTTTGATAAAGATAGATTAAAATAACTTAAAGATAAAAATAAACCTAAGAAGATATAATTCTAAAACATAAGGAGAAAGATATATCTAGAGGAGATATAATCTTGTACTTTATTAATCTAATTGCATAAAATAATAATTAATAAAATAATTAACTAATTTGAAGACTATAACCGGCCCACACATTGGAAGTGCTCGACATGGGCCATGGCACTTGACATGAAGCTTGAATCTTCTTCCATGGTGGCGCCTTCTTCTTCCTCTTGAGGACAAGACTCTTTGCCATCAATGACCCTCGAATCGGTCTTGAGGGCTCGCCTGGATCAAGATCATTTTTGGACCCACAAAAGGTCATCTTTATCCACATCACTTGGCAGGAAGCTATAGAACAATTCTTTGAGTCGAGTCAACGCCACTACGAATCCATGATAACTCATCTTGCGTTGAGCCTATCCTATTTGGTGCTTTGTAGTTCTTTCTTGGGTGTGGAGAATTCTTTAGTTGTTACTATGAGAGCCTGGAGCTATATTTGTTGCTTGATTCTTGAGGGAGTGCATATTCCTGACTGGGTTCAGCTATTTTTAGGGACTTGTATGGAGGTGACTAGAGCTACTCATGTAAGGCATGAGCGTCTTATTGTTTTCGGAGGTATGATATCGTAGATTGCTTGCCGAGTGAGTGTATGTCTTGATAATCTGCGCTCTTTTGATGGTGAAAATGTTTACAGTATTGCCAACCTGAATTGTTGGGACATTACCGAGTATGCCCATCGTCCGGACGGAACATGGTGTTTCAAATGGATGGCTACAGGTACTTTTGAGCATCACCTTTATTTGCCTACGAAGCTACAAAATTGTTATAGGATATCAGACTTTCATATCCGTCACTACAGATTTTCCTTGGATCCGAATGAACATATTCTTGAGAGGCGATGGCCTGAAGTTGTGGATGAGGCATATGAGGATGAGCCTACTGAGAATATAGAAGAAGAGATAGTAGTAAGAGAATAAGTTTTTGTGGATGACGATGTTCCTGTCTATGCTACTTTGGAAGATTTTGAGCGTCGATTTGCTGAGTTTGAGGCGAGCACTACAGACAAGATCGCTAGTATTACGGATAAGCTCTCTGGTCTTCATGATGCGTTATTGATCGCCCTAAAGGGTATCAATCAGCGGTATGGAACCCAGACCCCGCCTTCACAGTGCTTGGTTAGCCATTTGCTTCCTTCAAACCCTTTATTTTATTTTCCATTGTTCCTTTTTGTGTATGTTTATGCATGGAAGACAATGGAACAAGTAAGTGTGTGTGTGTGTGGGGGGGGGGGGGGGGGGGGGGAGAAGTGAAGTGAATTAGTTTAGTTCATGTTTAATTTTTTGTTTCATATTTCAATTTTTAGTTGTTTAATTTTAAGTTATTTATGTTATGTGTTTTAGAAAATGTCAAAAATGAAAAAAAAAGCAAAAAATGTCGAAAAATCAAAACAAAAATAATTGGTCTCATGCATTGCATATTGTGTTATCAATGATACCCATCTAATTTGAGTGTCCTATTTAACTTTATACGGGCATGATCTTATAAATCTCATGGAATTCTGGAATGATTTGACCTTGTCTTAAAAATGGGTTTTATGTGAAATATTATTAGGAATAGGTAATTCAGCATGTACGATCTAAGATTGTGAGCATGCTTGATATTCAACAAAAATTTGTTGTTGGGAGATATTTTTGGCCTTATAAGGGATACATCTATATTCCCTTTGCTTTTCTTGTGTGATTTACTCTTCCTATGCCTTTATCATTCAGTATTGTCATGATTATCTATTTTCAAGACCGATTATATGCATGTTCATTGCTTGATAAGTTCAAATGATAGAGGCAAATTTTTAGCCATATTTTATCCATGTCTACCCTATATTATATCTTGATTTCAAGCCAATTTGAGCCTTTAGCTTGTTTTATTGATAGCTACACAAAATTATATTATTTCAAGGCTATGATGAGCCTTACCCACATTCCGGGGAAATTGAGATTTTGAGTGGGTTATGGAATCTATTTTGGAGTTGAGGAGAAAAAAAGCTAAAGTGTGAGTTTTATGGTTTATGGTTTTGAGAAGATGTAATGTTATATGCTTATTAGTTCCTTCATTTTTATGCATTTGACCTACATGTATTTTGGCTTTATTTATTTAAAAAAAAACAGTTCGAAAAAGGAAAAAAAAAAGAGAAAAGAAAAAAAAAAGGAACAAAGAGCCAAGTTTATTTATTTTTGCATATTGAGGAAGAATTGGATTTATGTTGGTTAGAAGTTAGATTGGTTGGGTGTTGTAGATTGCATGAGTATGTGATGATGTGACGTGATGAGAGATGATGATATGAGTATGAGTTTATTGGTATATTTTGAGAATTGTGTTATGGAGGATTTTAATTTGGAATCGTTATTTTGTTTTGAGAGATGTTGTGTATATGTGCGGTTGAGTATGTTTGAGTTGGTTTGTGTTATGTTGGGAGCTGTTGGAATCTTATTTTCCCGGAATTTATAGGACCACATGCCCAAATACAATTCCTTGCACTTATGTTTCTTTACCAAGCCCCATTACAACCCCGCCGAATGAAATCTTCTATGAAGGTTTCCATTGAGCGAAAGTCCTCTTGATGTCCTTATGTTTGCATTGACATATCCGGTGGAGATTTTGTGATATAAATGTCAATATTTGAGTTGGTGCTTGTATATGAAATTGAGGAGAGTGTATTCTTAAAGCCTAAGGAGATGAGAGTAAGAGATATACATTATTCTTGGTAAGGTTGGGCTTTTGAGCATGCAAGCAATTTGATCCCATATATACATGTTATGACGTTTATATGCCTTGATTATATTTTCACTATTTATAATGTTGCTTTTGACGAGTAAATTTGTGAAAGAATCTCCTGTGGAATGCATAGACGATGTTTTTGTCGTATGGTTTCTTGAGGACAAGCAAGAGTTAAGTGTGGGGAGATTTGATAATGCATATTTCATATAGGCCTTATAGATATTTCTTATTGCATTTAGATAGGAGTTTTGCATATGTTTGAGTATAGTTTCGTAAATTGCTTGTGAAGTATTCGAGTTCGGAATCTACGCCTTTTTAGTGTTCATTCTACAGAGTTACATTACGACCTTGGAAGTATCTTACAAGAGCTTAAGAGACATGTTTTGGAGTATATGGAGGCTGATGATGAGGCTAGAGAGGAGAAAGGCAACACGACATTGAAGACAATTGAGGCAAAAGAGGGAATTCCGTCACTGAGATGGCGGCGCTCGCCTCCTCTTGCACCGCGCCCGCCGTGGGCCGGTTTCCGGCGTTCTATTTCCTTTTATTTGACTATTATATTTCTAGGGTTTTTCCGACTCTTTGATAGACTTTATTAGGTTATTTCCATTAGTTTTGAGAGAGAGAGAGAGAGAGAGAGTGTGTGTGTGGTTGTTGTGTGAGACTATGAATACAATTAGAGAGAGGGAGAGAGAGATATTTGGCATATGAGTTGCTAAACTCCTAGTTTCGCATGTGATTCGAAGACATGGTTGTTTAGATTGTGAGGATTGTTTCTATTAAGTTATTCATATTCTTATTTATCATCTAGTGCTTATTGTTGATATTTGTGTTCTTTTCTATGATTGATCACCATGTTGGGAATTGCATCTTAGCTATGAGTTCGTTGTTGTGTTCATGATAGTGAACGAAGGTATTGAAGTAGTGATATTTCTTTTTATTTATAGTGGATGATTTCAATTGATCTATGTTGTTTATATGTCCATTAGGGCTGATTTAGGGTTGCTCTGGTTTGTCTTAATTACATTTAATCAATATGCCAATTGGTCTAATTACTTAAGTCATTAATGCTATTCTTTAGTGATATTGAATAAGATGATTTTATCCCTTAGAATATCTCAAATTTACTCAAGTAGACATATGTTTATGAGTAATTGATAGAACAATCCTAGGACCATGAATCTCAACCATTGTCAGAAAATTACAGGTCAAATATTTTCTCTATCTTATTATCAATTTAGTTTGCAATCATAAAGTTGGTTACTTTACATCTTGGTTATTTGTCCTAAATAATTGTTTGCTCATAAGAATTCTTGTTAAGAGTTATTGAATAGTGAGTCGCTTCTCCCTGTGGGTTCGACACCGGACTTAATTGCTATACTAGTTGTTATTTGGTTGATCAAGTGATTGATTTGCTAATCTATTGGTTTTTTGTTTGAGTTTGGATTTTATTACTATTTGGTAAAGGGTGAAAGTATCAACGAAGTTCATCCCGTATTACCATCTGACACTGTCCGAGTCCGGATCCGAGAGTTACTTCCACACTAACCAACATATCTTTTATCAAGGGTGGACAACTATCCTATTTAGTTAATTTCCATATTTACCTAGGGGAATTTTAATTGTTTTATTATCTTTATTTGGAACATTTTATCTTAAGTAAGTAGGATCTTTCATCTTAAGAATTGGATAGAGTTGTTCTATCCTAGAATTGCTAGGGTTGAACACTATAAAAAAAGCCCTTGGGGCTTATTTTTATTCATTCCATCACACAAACAATTGTGCACCATAGAGATAGATAGATAGATAGATAGATATATATATATATATATATATATATATATATATATATATATATATATATATATATATATATATATATATATATATATATATATATATATATATATATATATATATATATATATATATATATATAGAGAGAGAGAGAGAGAGAGAGAGAGAGAGAGAGAGAGAGAGAGAGAGAGAGAGAGAGAGAGAGAGAGAGAGAGCTAGGCCGAGTGAGGTTGGAGCGAGACGAGATCAATTTGTTGTAAGGAGGAAATCGAGACTCGCAATTAAAATATAAATAAATCAAAGCAAACCAGATTCCGTCCCGTGCAAATAATTACAAGACTCCCTCCCAATGTAGCAGTGGGAAGTCAGGATCGATCCACGAGGAAGCGTGTCAGCGGATCCTAGGTAGCTGTAAATCTCACAGACAGAAAGAAAGACAAAAATAACAAATAAAAGCACAAAAGAAAGCAAAGCAACAGAAGCTACTCGATATCGACCAAAATATCGACCAACAGAAACTCGAATTCGACAGCAGACTCAGACAAAGTAACTCGATCTCGGTAAGATTTCCTCGATGTCGAGTAACACTTACTCGATACCGACAAAAGGTTTCTCGAAATCGACAAACTCAGAAACTTAAAGTGCAACATTTCGATCCAGGGGGAGCTTAACCTTTTGTTATGTATTTATCTTGTCAACAAGTAATGAAAGAAAATGTTTATGAATGTAATGGTAATGCAAATGACACAAATAAGCAAACAGAATAAAAGCGGGTTATAAGTGATTTGTAAATGAATCAGTTCCTTACAAATTCATAACAATGGTTGGCATGTCGATCATTGGATCATTTATAGTTACTGTTACTTTATCCGTTATTCTATAGGATTGGTTTCTGTATGCAAAGAATGCGTCTTAATCTAACAAGGGGGACGAGTAGCATTAATTACCAATCTTTTAGGACTTTAATAATATAATTCATAGTCTTTATCAAAATTTCCCCTAGTTGTCTACCTAGCTTTTTCTAATTACAACAGATAATATCATTCAAGTATCGATTTTCTTACACTTTCCAGAATTCCAACCTATTCATCAAGATGTGTTTGCTACCATAGGTTCGACCCTGCTTAGCGGTTGTAATCAAAATCCTGGCAATATGCAATTATATCTAGGTCACGAAGCTAAACATAATCACAATATAAATAATCAAGCATGAAGGAAATGGAAATAATCATAATAGAAGCACCTATAAATATAATCCTCACAAACCAACCATGTCTAGAATCTGTAAGAAAATGAAAGTTGTCTTAAGTACACATAACGTACCTAAAAAATCAAAGCTTGGAAAATCCATAACAACTTTAATGTAAGAAGGCTGCAAAGGCAACATCTGTATCGAATTTACCTTTGAATGAGCAAAACTAGGAAGACAGAAGATGGCCGAGTGGAGAGGGGAGTGGAGAGGAGAGGTATGTGTTGAGATGTGTGGAAAATGGCTAGAGAAGAGGTTTATTTATAGTGCTAGGGTTCACACCGATCTAGCTACTGGAGATACGCTATGGGCGGGCGCCTATCTAGCTATATCCCGTGGAAAGCCTCCATTGTGTGTCGAGAGTCCTCAAGGTGTACCGAGGGTCGGCGGACGCCGATCTTGCTGAGTCCTCTTTTATTCTTTTCCCTGTGCCTTGGCTTCTTCTATGCTCTTCTTCAATGCCCAATCCCTAGAACCTATATAAATAAGAGTAAAATGTGTAGATTCTAATTTTTAGGATTATTTGAAAAATAGAATGCAGTTAATGCTAAAAATCTGATTATATTCAATGTAATTGACTTAAGAATGAACTAAAATACCTATATAAATTATGCATTATCAAATCCCCCATACTTACCTTTTGCTAGTCCTTGATCAAAATAATATGATCATTGTATCCCACAACAAAGTCCATTATGAGTTAGCTCCTTGAAAAACAAAGTTTTAGGTGAAAACAAAAGTAACTTAGATTAACATCCTAGCATGCAAGGGTGTGATCGAGAAACTTCATGATTATTATCCGACGTCACCGAGCATGCAAACGTAACTTATATTAACATCCTCAACTCTCAACTTCATGATCGAGAAACTTCATGATCGAGAAACTTCATGATTAACATCCTACCATGAAAAAGTAACTTAGATTAACATCCTTGCTCTCAAATGTGTTTTAGGCTATAAGCACAACTCTCAACTCGATTCATAATGTTCTAAGTTCAAAGAGATTTACATAGTCACCAAATTTCCACCAAGAATGCCTATTACCTTCGGGGAAATATTTAACTGTTGGGCATAATATGCATATCTTATAAAAAAAATTTTTGAAGATAATATGCAAAATCCAAGTGCGGAATATTAAACATGCATGCCAAAAATAAAACATAAGTGCGTCTAGTCTACTACAAACCAAATATTCCTCCCCCACACTTACAGTTTTCATTGTCCCAAATGAAAATAGTCTCAACAAGGAAACAAAATAAGTGTGCAAGAACCGAAACATCAAAAAATAAACCAGAAAAATAAAAACATAGCTGATAGAGATGGCTGAGGTGGTGCTCTTTGCTGCAGCGGTGGCTGAAGTGGAAACTGCTACTGGAATATGTCAAAGAAGCTCGTCATCCTCTGGTCATGCAGATCCATCCTCGGCTCCATGGCATACAAGTGCTGATCCTGCTGCTGCATCCACTCAAAGTGTTGCTGCTCAAAATGTTGGTGATCTTGCCGCTCCTCCTGCAATGAGCGTTGAATGTCGCATGTGGATATTTGGAGAGAGGCTAACTTCTGCTCAAGACCAACCAAAGAGCAACTAGCACCCTCATCACCACCAGTTTGCTGATTCTCCTCCTTCTCATCCTCCGACCGCTCGCGGTTGTAGTCCATATCATCCTCCGATTCCACATACTCCTCCTGACCAACGGAAGGCCAACATCAATACCGCCATGATGGATCGGAAAATCTGCAATGGTGGGGCCCATAGGAATGAAGCCAGGGAGGGGAATCTCATGTCTGCCCTTGGGGCAAGCGAACCATCGAAAAGGAGGACGATCTCCTACCAGATGACAAACTTGAGTGAGTGCATCACGGTCCCATCGATATGACTCGGGGAGGAAATCATCGTCCTTGAGCTCCAGGCCGACACGAACGGCTATCAGTGTGATCAGGCCTCCGAAGGCAATGGTGCATGTATTGCGATGAGCACCTCCTCGCCGCATATCGAAAAGCATCAAGGAACAGCTGAACCCAGTCTGGAATCCATGTACCCTCAGAAGTGAGACAGAAGACATAGGCCCGTCAGTCATGGCGGCCTTTTTTATCTTCGCTTGCCTAATGAAAGTGTTGCGCAACATCTTGTGGGAGAGTCTGAATGGAGGGTGAGGGATGTCGTAGTTGTAGTTCTCTCTAGACATGGTTATTTCCTTAGTAGCCAGCAGCTAAGTCAGCTTAGGATATGGCTGAGTCTTTTCCAGAAGCCAATCATCAGAAGGAGGTGTGGTGATCCCAAAGTAGCAGGCGATCGCTAAGCGAGGTCTTCAAAAACGATGACTGTCGAGGTAGAACTTGATCTCTGCGTTAGAAGCTCACAGGGTAGCGATAAATTCATGAGTCAGAGTGGGTCAAGTCGGGGTGCCTTTAGTCCGAAATCATCTGAGGCCAACCTTTTGAAGGAGGGTAATTGTGGGCTTGATAAGGCCTAATCGTTCGAGAATCGCGGTGTTAATAACTTTCATCAACGCGTATTTTCTTTCCTCTAAATCCTTCCAAATGGCCCTAGTTTCTTCATTTAGGTTACGATGTTCGTTCCTAAACCTAATTGTAGTCATGGTGACTGGAAAAAGAAGGGAGAAATTGGACATATGCGTAAAAGATGAAGAACAACCTCTAGAGAAGGATCGACGGATGTCGACGCCTGGGTTCGTGAGTTCCTACTTAAAGAATGGAGGTTCTGGATACCCTCACAAAAAAATGCTCCAAATGCGATTCTTGACCCATATATGGAAGAAAAGTAGGATTTTTGCGAAGATTGGAAAAGTGGATAAATTTAAAAGATACGGTTTTGGCGGGTAGATGGTATAAAAACGTAGATCGAGATGAGACGATCGAGGTGGTGAGATTGATTTCTTGAATGGAGGCCTGAATGGTTGATGAATCAATAAAAAAAAAGATGGACATAGGTGGAGGTATGGCGACACAAAGGAGAAGAAAAGGGGTGGAGTTTTCGGGTTTACGGTTGAAGATGAAGGGTTTGGGGTTTAAATTTTGGGTGGTACCCACGAAATTTAATCCAGAATCTCTAAGATAGATTTCTGGGGAATCTTTGATGGGCGTCGATGCTTAATCGGCGGGCGTCGATCCAAGGCTAGTGTCGGTGGGAGAGAATACTAGATCAGCGGATGCCGATTTCATCATTCTCGTTTTCCTTCCTTCGTTGGTCGTAGGGTGTGCGTCCGAAGCCATATTGTTTTTTTTGTTTTTTTTTTGTTTTTTAGAATACAATAAAGTAACATAAAACGAGAAATTTGAAAGCGTCAAACGTACCTCGGGTTGCCTCCCGAGCAGCACCTTTGTTTCTAGTCGTTGGCTTGACTGATTCTCTATTTAGTTTTCTTTACCTGGTGGTGCATGTAAGGGCACCTCTTCGATCACGGATTCCTTATCGCCATGGTAGTATAGCTTTAGTTGTTGGTTGTTGACTTTAAAGATGTTCCCACTACGATCGTCTTTGATGTCGACTGCTCCGTGAGGATAGACGTGCATAACCGTAAACGGCCCTCTCCACAGGATAGGATTTTTCCTGCAAAAAATTTAAACCAAGACATAAACAGTAAAACTCTATATCCTACCTAGAAGTGTTTCTTTCGAATGTGCTTATCGTGCCAGGCTTTTGTCTTGTCTTTATAGATTACTGCATTTTCGTATGAGTCAAGCTTGATTTCTTCTAATTCTTGTAGTTGCAGTTTTCTTAATTCTCGGAATTCATCAAGTCTAATGTTCGCCAGCTTCACAACCCGATATGCTTTGTGTTGGAGTTGAACGGGTAAATGACATGCCTTTCCATATATCAGCTGATATGGTGACATCTGTAGGGGTGTCTTATAAGTTGTATGATATGCCTAAAGTGTATCATTGAACCTTAGACTCCAATCCTTTATGTCTGGCCGAATGGTTTTTTCCATAATCCTTTTGATTTACCTGTTTGATAGTTATGCTTGACCATTTGTTTAAGGATGATATGTCATTGAAACCTTTTGCAAGACTCCATATCTTTTGAATTGTGTGCTGACTGTCTTGTTGCAGAAATGTGTCCCTCGGTCGCCGATTAACACTTTTGGCATTCTGAACTTGGAGAACAATTCTTATAGGAAATCCGCAACAATGGGAGAATTATCAGTCCTAGTGGTCTTTGCCTCCACCCACTTGGAGACATTGTCCATAGCAATCAAAATATAGGTGTTCCCAAAAGATGTAGGGAAAGATGACAAGAGAAAAACCAGTCGTTGTTCCTGCCAAAGAATAATCAAACTTACAAATAGTATAGTTAGTAAGAAAGAGGCCGATCCACATGGAAATCTACTCAATTCAAATGCAAGTATAATCGCTATGTAAGAATATGGGGAGTTTTAGTGAGAAAAAAATCGTCCTAGTATCAAGGCGAAAACAATGCAAACAAAATAAATTGGTTATAGAATGCAATAGAGAGAATTAGGTTCACCTACAATTTATCACTTCGATTGATGAATTCAATCCTTGTTTCAGCTTCTAGTTCTTGTCTTTTCCTTTGAATATCCTTGTCCATATCTTAGATAGATTTCTAGTCCTACGAGTCCTAGAAACCCTTATCTCTAAATAACCCTAACACGGTTAAGATTCAACCCAGAGATAGCATTAAGAGTATGAATTAACCAAGGTACTTATAATATCAAGCTACGAGTCGATATTCAACATGTATTCAACTTCCTACACATCCAATTAGTCATACGAATCCTAAAGGGAACCACTTGGGTTAAGGTTCGCTACGAGCAATATACAAAATCCTAGCAATTGAATGAGTCTACTATAACTAGTTGATCAGGCTAGAGAAAATAAAACACATTCAAGGAATTAAGTACAAAGAAGTCAAAACATTCGAATAGGAATAAGAACTAGATTAAGAAACTCATAATTCAACAATAAAAGATCAAAACTGAAGGCTAAACCTTGAGAGTTTAGTTGCTCATGCTCAACGATGCTCTCTCAATAATCTCTAAAGTGCATAAGGTCAATGAAAGAATAACCTAGAAAAGTCTTATAAACGCCTCCAAAGAGTCGGCGAAAACTAACATAAAAAACCCTAATTAAAGTCCGATTCTGAATCGGCGTTTCTGCAGAGGCCGCAGGGCAGCCAACCCAGGCTGCAGGGCGGCCAGGCGATTGTGAAATTGTTTGTCAGAGCTACGGTTCGTGGGCGGCTAGATTAGCCGCGTGGTGACCATACTATTCACAGTGATTTTCCCTCTTCAAATTTGGTCTCGATGTCACCATGAAAGTTGTAGATCTCGGAAAGAGCTTTCCAACACATGCTTATAATAGTCAATCAAACTATCGAGGCCTCCAGAAAGTGTGAAACAAGTTGAGCTTATTTAGCGATAACTTCTGCTGACTTGTTCTTCACATAGGCTCATGAAATTCAACTCCGCTCTCGTGCTCTTTACTTTTCTTCCTCCACTTGAATTTTCCTTCATCCAATAGTCTCATCATTCCTTTTTGGATTTACATCTACCTGAAATTAACCATAAAATTGCATAGATTCCGACTCTACCAACACCATAGTTAAACATGGAATTTTAACTAAAATATGCACTATTCACAACTAAAGTATGCTAAATGTAATATATTATGCAATACTAATCATGCTCTATCAAATTCCCCCGCACTTGAACCTTTCCTTATCCTTAAGCAACAGAAAACTCAACTTTGCAGCCACGTAGATTAGCAATTCATGTATCCTTGTCAATAATCTTTAAGTGCATGAAAAACTAGCAAACACAATAGAATAACAAAATAATAGCACATATATAATTTCAATAATCAATGAAATCAAGCAATCATATCCATTCTAGACCTCACAAGGAATACGTGTTTCACTCTCACTAAAGTGTTTAGGGTTAAATGTTTACACTCAAAACTTAATCTTCAAAACACTGCTAGAATTATGCAATTAGACATCACGTGTTTTAAATCTGTCAAGAAAACACCTGATGTTAAATTAGTTTTTTACATCAACTATTAAAATTATGATGTTAAAAAACATTTAGACAACAGTCAAATTTTTTGACAGATGTGAAACTATTCATTCTAAAAAGTAAATAAAACGTGCCAGTTTAAAATTCGTAAGTTTAAACGCGCGGTACTGAAATCCTTGAAAAAAAATTGGAGGGCTTTCTAAATTTTGGGAGAAGTATAACGCTTTAAAATTTCCTACCCCTTTCTCTCGCTCTATCTCTCTCAGTCTTAGTAATAACCTCCTCCCCAGCCACATTCAACTTCTCTGCTCCATCCTCTTCCGTTCACTGCCTTATGGCCTAACTCATATTTCTCATCCCATTCTCCAGATTTCAAAACCAAACCCTCCAGATCCAGACCCTAACCTCTATCTCCCACCCTTCTTATCTCAAAACCAAACCGTCATCTTCCCCCCCCCCCCCAACGAAATCCCCTATCACACAGATTTGATAGGGTTTCTCGAACCGAAGAAAATATTAATCCCCCACCTCCGACGACGACTCAACCACCGCCTCCGACGAAGAAGATGACTCATAAGGCCTTCTTTTAACCGTTTTTCAGATCTGAGGTTTCAGATCTGATTTTCTATACGCTTTAACAAGGATGTTTCCCCCTCTCTTCCTCGGGTCCGAGTTCAAGTGATTCTTTAGTGTTACCCTCAACCTCCATTGTCAGGTAACCTTTCGACCTCTTCTTCTTTCAATTCACGAGCTTGATTAGGGTTTGATTTGGTGAAATAGGGGATCTAGATTCGGGAGTTTGATTAGGGTTTGATTTTTTATTCACGAGCTTGATTAGGGTTTGATTCGAGGATCTGGAATGGATTCACAATATTGATTCGGGAGGAAATGTAGATAGCATCTAATAAAATTGGTAGAAGAGCAAAGCATATGATGATTTCGAAGCTAAAGAATGAGCCCGAGTACTTTTTAGTGGGCTAGTGATGGGTAAGTGTATAACATTTTGCTCGCTTCAATTTTCTGATGTTTTATTCAAAGTGTAAATTTGTTATCTATTAGGTGTAATTTCCTCTTCTTAGCTATTTTATTTATTTATTGTTTTTTTCACCCTTACATAGAAACCCAATATGGTCTGTTTAGCAAATGCACACAAATTATTTTCTTGTGCAACGAATTAAGTTAATATGGTTTGTTATGTTTGTAGAATATGGCATGGTTTGAATAAAATATGGTGATTATTAACATCTAAGGGGTTGTTTTTTCCGCTTCTTGATCTATAGAATACCTTGCAGCTTCTTCCATTCCATTTATTGGCTTGATACACAACATATATATTTTTGTCATTCGATGAACAACCCTTTGCTGCTGCATCTATAGCTCAAGTTTACTGTGTTATGCTAAAGAATCATGAGGAAGTTGCTGTCAAGGCACAATTTTCATATTCCTGTTACATTTGAATCCCAACATCTAATATGAGAGAATGCAGGTGCTTTGGTGTAAACTGTCTGCTAAGTTTATTTGCCTTACCTAAATCTACCCAAACAATTTATTTTATTTTAGAAATAGAAAGTTGATGCTTCTTCATCTCTGCTTTCCAAGGAGGCGCTTCTTTATAATGAAAATACCTTGCTTTAGTTAATCACTTAATTGTTACTCGTACATTTGAATTAAATAGGAATGGAACCCCCGGAGAATAGAGAGAGGAACTCAAAAGGGGGTGCTACTAGATCATGGGGCACCACATTTTCTGGTCAATCGGTTTGAACTAGCAAGAGTGTTGGCTCACCTTCCAGCAAGGGTGAAGTTGGCGTGTTGACACATGCGGGCGAAAATACTTTCACCAAGTTAAGAAATCTTGAGTTTCAGGGTGATGATAGTGCTTCCCAATGGCCCTCTATGTGAGTCTTCCCTCTTATGATGTGTGTAGAGTTCCTTTGCCATTTTATTGGTACTTCTTTTGATTTTGAGGCTCTATCTTGTCTAAATAGAACATGGAATGTTCTGGAGTTGATTGTTAAGCTGTAATACTTGTCTTAGTTATGCAGTTGAATTCAGCTTTTAGTAGATTTTAAATATTACCATGTTAGTGAACTTGGACTAGTGGCACAAAGAAGAAAAGAGCGCAGCGTGCAACCGGGGGTGATAAAAGTGGTCTAGGGCTTTGCCAGTTTAGTATGAAAGGTAATCACTAAATCTTTGTATGTTATCAAGAACCCTCTGTTGTGAGCTGAATCTGCCATGTTTTACAGTAACTTTTACATCGTTTTCTGCATACGTTTCATGCATTTGGGCTAGGATAATATAGAATCTATGTAGTTTATGCTTATTTGCCAAATTATGGAATCTACACCAGTTTCTGTTTAAATTCGCAGAATTCGAGGCAAATTACAGCAGTTCTAAGAAAGGTTGGAAATGCTCGGAAATCAACTACAAAAGTCCAAGGTCAAGAAGCAGCGGTACCAGGACGAATCAAGCCGAAGCTCAACCATACTCGATCTAGAGTACACTTACTCGATCTCGACAAAGGGTGTCCGAGCATGTCTGGTCAAGAAGAGCATGATCGAGGAAACTGAGTCAGAGACAACCCGACTTCCGGAGCCTTACTCTATCTCGAGGAATCTAGTCGAGATAGACCCAATCTTGATGCCATGTCCGAAGTCGAAGAGATGTGCCAACTCGAGAAGCCGAGGACCCGGAGACGCCGGGCACACTTTACTCGATCTCGACAAAAGTTGTCGATATCGATAAAATCTTCACCACCAGTCCGAGCCAGTGACGAGGAGAAGAGTCCTCGACCAAGACCAAACAAGTCGATGAGACATGGTTACTCAATCTCGAGTAAGCTTCTCGATCTCGAGGACCTCAGAGAGCCAAGGTCCGAGCCATGAAGAGCACCAGCTGCTCGACCAAGCCCATCCAAGCCATACTCGACGCCACTTCTACTCGATCTCGAGTAACCTTATCGAGATTGAGGAAACCGCTTCCCGAAGCCGCGTTACACGTTTTGCTGTCTTACTCGGTTTGGGGTTGCTTGGAGCCAAAGATTGACGAAGTCTATCCGTGTCAACACAAGAAGCGATTTACCTATTTAGATATAATTTCCTCTTATGGATTTAATTCCTTTGTTGCATTTATTTATCATTAAGCTTTTAGATATAGATTTAGATAAAGATAGAGATATTCTATCCTTGAATAGCAAGGAGTAGAAGGCTATAAATAAAGCCCATGAGGCTGATTTTAGATTCATTCAATTCACAAGTTAGAGAAGTAGTTCCACATAGACGGTTTAGGAGTTCGAAGGTTTTAGGGTTTTGGCGTTCAACGAAAGTTGGAGTGCCGGGATTGTAAAGGCTTTGAATTTAGTTTAATGCAAGTTTCTTTTCATACATCAATGTCTGCTATTGCGATGAAGAGCGAGCAGTCCACCCACTTCTAGAGTCGGGGCGAGCCCGACGGTGGCCATGTAAGATGATGCGGTAAAGGTTAGAACTTTTTATGCAATTCGTCTTCTATCCCTATGAGCATGATTCTTTTGCGAGATTTGACGGTGATCCTTGTTTGTGTTATTGAAGCGAAAGTAATCTTAATGCAACTTGGGTTAATTATGTGAAAAGGGTTAGTAACAATTAGGGTTTATGCGAAAGCCTCTATATGCCTATTTGTTAGTAACGAAAGTTATTTTGATGGAAAGCATGATCTTTCATGCCTTTATGTGTTACTTTGCATGGTTATCGTTGTGGTGTTGATACCCTGGCTTTGGAAGTTCTTTATATATTGAGTTTATTTCTGTCGAAATCTGTGATTCTGTGTTCGAAGTTGCGATTTACAATTTCTGTCTGTTTTGTTGATCTCGAGTAGTTTTAGTCGATCTAGAGTATTGTTTACTCGAGATCGAGTACATGTTCGTCTAGATCGAGTTTTTGTTGTGATTTTGATTTTCTGTCGTCGCCGTCCATAGTCGATCTCGAGTAGGTGCTTTGTCATGATCGAGTAGTTCTGTCTTTGATTTTGTTTCTGCTTTCGTGTGTTATTTCTGTCTTTGTTTCTTTGTTTTTGTCTTTTGTTTGCTTTTCTGTGAGATTTACAACTACCTAGGATACGCTGACACGCTTCCTCGTGGATCGATCCTGACTTCCCACTGCTGCATAGGGAGGGAGTCTTGTAATCATTGGCAAGGGACGAAATATGGTTTGATGTGATTTATTTATATTTTATTGCAAGTCTCAATTTCCTCTATCAACACCCTCGACACTAGCACTTCTGATAAGACATCCACTCTCTATTCATTTCTTTCATTTAATAATGATTTCTGCAACAACAAGAAGTGGATGGTTTGATACATCCTCTGTTTCGGGAAAAAAAAAAAGAATTTGAGTTTAGAATATGAAGTACATGGGTGATAATCAATGTTTGATGATACAGTATGGGCGCCTAAACAACCAATCAAGCAGCCAGTACAGGGGCGCTAGTTCGATGTCCATCACAGCCACCGCCCCTAGCGGAAGAGGGAAGACGGTCGGCAGGTGGCTGAAGGACAGGAGGGAGAAAAAAAGGAAGAGACTAGGGCCCAGAATGCTCAGCTTCACGTCGTTGTATCGGTTGCTAGTGTTGCATCCGTTGTGGCTGCTATAGCTGCTGCTACTGCTGCCTCCTCTGGGTCCCGTAAGGACCTGGAGATGGTGAGGACTGACATGGCGGTGGCCTCTGCTGCAACACTAGTTGCTCCTCAGTGTGTCGAAGCTGCGGAGGCCATGGGTGCTGAGCGCGAGCACTTGGCTTGTGTCGTTAGCTCGGCTGTCAAAGTCCAATCAGGTGGTGATATCGTGACGTTAACTGCAGCTGTTGCTACAGGTAATACCATTTGTGCCCAACTAAATGTGTCTTACATGTCTGTCGAAGTAGTAAAATCGACGAGTTACTTTTGTCCCATGATAGTTGAATATGTCGTACTGTGGTTGCTGAGTATGGTTGTTGTTTAGTTTCTGCATTAATTGATTCTTAATTGGTAGGTAGAAAATGTACTATGATCTGTTAAAGATCAATTTGCTTGTTGTGTATGATTTTACAATCGTGTGTCCCAAAGTGGCATCGATTGATATGAGTTGCGCCAATGTGATTGCAGCTTTGCGCGGGGCAACAACACTAAAATCAAGGCTACTGAAGGATGTTTGAAACATAGCAGTTGTTCTCCCAATGGAGAAAGGTGTGGTCAGTGGCGGTGCCAATGGTAGTAATGGTTCCTCTGGTAGCTACAGCGATGAACTTCGTCCGGAGGAGAACTTTCTCGGTATATGCAGCAAAGTGTTACTTAACAGAGGTAGCGAGTTGCTTAAGCGAACAAGAAAAGGTAAAATCACAACTTTCTCTATACCGGCATTGGAAATTTTGTGCTTACTCTATTTTCTCCATGCCAACTCCAGTAATTCTTACCAAATTTTACCGATGCAGGTGATTTTCACTAGAAGATTGTCTCTGTTTACATCAACAGACTGAATCAAGCAAGTAATATAACATGGATTGAATTGATGTCACCTACCAGATGATTAGTGATCTAAATAGCCGTAGCTAAAAAGTTTTTTATCTTAGGATCCTAACATATATTCGTCGATGTGCTTTATTTGTTTTGAGATGTTGTGGCTAGCCAATTTTGTGGCTATGAATAGCGGCAGCGTATTTTGTAAATGTGACAATATGATGGTAGTATATATGTATATGTTTTTATTAAACGACCTACCAGTTTGAAGATCATGCAAAATGCAATGTTCTATTGACAAAAGCGTGTTGGCTAACCCAAAATAACACATCGGATTAAATATGAAAATAGTAGTGCATTCATACAACTAACATCAGATCTGTCTATTGAAACAGATGTACAGTTATACACATCAGTTATAACAAAAAATGTGATGTCGATAATATGGAAATAGATCAGTTATGCCTATATTTCATGTGGTCGGTTAAATTAAAACAATATAAAATCATAAATTATATATCGAACATGATTATAAACATGATCACACAATAAAAAATTGTTGTCTATTTTGTATTAAGACATCACTTATTTTTATAAATAAAGATCTAAATGTCACTTTTTTGCTTTAGGAGTACATCTTCACATGTTTTCAAATGGAAAGTTATGAATACTCATCAATAAGTGAATATGTCATAACAAAAAATGAGGGGTTCTAATGAAGAAAAGACATCTGCTTAAAACCGATGTGGAAAAGTTTGATCTTTTACTACACGCACAAAGAGATCATAATTTTTTTTTAAAGACATCTGTTGACAACAGATATATAATTTAAGTTTTATAGTAGTGAAAGCTTAGCTACAATAGTCTTGCACCAGTGTTCTAGCTCTCCACCGCTGGTGACTCTACACACCACAAAAATCATGAGGTCTTTCAATTGGGTTGTAGTGGGGCCATGGTAGAAAACATAACATATGGAACAATTTAGGCCAGGTGGTGCTCATAATCCGAGAACTAAGGAAGCAACCAAATCATAATACCACTCATAAACTCATACCATAACTCCACGATGTCATACAACTCCAATCTCAAGCATATAACTTTACAAACCATACTAAACTCATTCCATTTTTTTTTCTTTTTTTTCATACGTTCTTTTTCATGCTATATCAAATGATTTTCCTTGACTTTTACCCCTAAGTGAATTTTATCCTCCTTATGCCCCAAGTAATGTATAAACAACTAGCAAGAATCAAACATCTCATAAGGATACCTCAAACATACAATCCACCACTAAAACCCTCATCCACAATATAAATATTCATCAACCATTCCTAATTCCTGGATAGGGTGAGGCTATAAATTGGCTATTGTGAAGCTACAAAAGAATAGGCAATTAGGCTCAAAATGGCTTCAAGCAGAGGATACTATGTAAGGTGGTAATAGAGTTAAATAGGGCTAATAAAGAGGCATCAATCATGTTTAAGTCATGTGCAAAAATCATAATATCCAGCCTTGAAAAAGATATCTAAATGCAAGCCAAAGAGGAAGCAATTAAAGAGAGTGCACTCAACAAGCAAGAGGACTAAATCAAGTACAGTCCTGAATAGGCCAAAATAAACTTATCAGGCCATGTCTAAAACTTCAAGATCGCCCAAAAGTCAACGATCTCATTAGCTCAATCATTAATCAATCATGTTCACCATATAGTATAGAAAACATATATCGAAGGTTTGAACAATCTAAGCAAATCATAGGACATAAACATCAATAGATATAATAGAGGACAAACAACATCCATATGGGGAAACAAGACCTAATTCTAACAATGCAAGAAATAAACAACTTTCTTTTCTTCTTTTTTTCTTTTTTTTTTAATAGAAACTAACATGCATATTAACACTAAAAACAAACATGCAATCTATAGTCATAATGCAGTGCAGACTTAAAAGCAAAATATAGTCTTAACATGACATGCAAGTCTTCTCCCCTACATTTAATTCTGATATTGTCCTTAATGACTGGAAAGAGAACAAAAAAAATCAAAATAAAAGGAAAAGGGAAAAGAAAAATTAAAACTAACATGCTCATTGCTGGGGTGGTGGGAAGTGAGGAAGGAAAACATTTCAGTCCCGTCAAGGGCCGCGCGGCGGCCATGCTAGGCCGTGGGGCAGCTGAGGACACGACCTAGCCGCTGGGTGGCTAGTACAAGCCATGGGGCGGTTTTTCTCTTTTCATCTTTCAACCCTGCAGTGTTAGTGCCCACGAAAAATGCCAAAACTAAACTAATTCAATGATATTTAAGAAAAATAAAATCTATAACTTCTTACCTTGTGTTGCCTCCCAATCATCTCCTTTGGTTAACGCCATTGGCTCGACAGTTTATTCATCCATTCATTCAAAACTCAAGCGGACATCGTCATCGCCCTCAAAAGCAAATCAAACCCTCGTGCCCAACCGATATTCGAATGCATATTAAAGATGAAACAATCGGTAATAAAAAATGTAGCAATGAGAACCGTTACCAACTTACCATTCAATCGAGCTTGATTCTCCCTCGAGGGTATTTAGGACCACCAACACAGTTCCGCTAGTGGTTTATTGAAGTAGCAGTCAAATGGATCAATGTATCCACCGATATTCTTTTTAGTGCAGAAGGTAACCTTTCCTTACTATGTAGCCTCGGCAATAGGCTATACTCCTAATTCATTAATGGGCGAGCTAGGGATGATCTCGCCAGATGGAGTGTCTTCTTCCTCTATCTTCTCAGTGTAATTTTCCACAATGACCTCAAGAGGTGCAACAAAGGTCTCAACGATTTGAGATACAGGAGGAAGTACGTGACACATTCTGCGCAAATTGATAATCCATGTAGCACAATAATTCCCACATCTCCAAGAGTCTCATATCTAATAAACCTCCATCACTCATGCACTCAGCAAGACTCCGTGTCTCAAAAGTCATGCCATAAAAAATGCATAAAATCACTTCCCTTATACTAGTCTGACATCCTCATGAATAAAAATCGTTAATGTACTCCTGCAGTCTAATGAAGTATTGATGAAAACTCTCTTCATGTAAATACAATAATCTCCCCTTCAACATATGTTAGTAGCAAGAGTGCATACCATGTATGTCGTCCACACTAAGGTTAGCGATTAAACAACACAGGAATTCAATTAGAATTCCCCGGCAATGGCGCCAAATTTGATAAGAGGAAAACTTGTCGTTGTTCCTATCAAAGAATACTCAAACTTACAACTAGTATAGTTGGTATTAAAGAGGTCGATCCATAGGGAAATCTTCTCAATTCAAGTGCAAGTCTAATCTCTATGTAAGAATATGGGGAGTTTTGGTGAGAAAAAGATCCACCTTTTATCAAAGCGGAAACAATGTAAACAAAGTAAATTGGTTTTAGAATGCCGTAGAGAGAACTAGGATCACCTAACTTTGATTGATGAATTCGATCCTTGTTTCAGCTTTTAGTTCTTGTCTTTTTCTATGAATGTCCTTGCCCAGATCTTAGGTAGATTATTAGTCCTACAAGTCCTAGCAACCCTTATCTCTAAATAACCCTAACACGGTTAAGATTCAACCTAGAGATACCATTAAGAGTATGAATTAACCAAGGTACATATAATATCAAGCTATGAGTCGATATTCAACATGTATTTAACTTCCTACACATCCAATTAGTCCTACAAGTTCTAAAGGGATATGTTCGCCACTTGGGTTAAGGTTCGCTACAAGGAATCCACAAAACCCTAGCAATTGAATGAATCTACTCTAACTAGTTTGATCACTCACTCCCTTGATGAAAATCGGAAAAGATGTTCCAAAGGCTTTGACAGGATGTTTGTGTCAAAGGCCTTGGAGCGTTAACAGTTGATGAAATACAAAACCTATCTTATTATTCGTATATTATTTATCTTATTATATACTTCCTTTATATTATATATATATTCGTTGGACTAACTGTTTCAGGAAGTATTTTCGAGATTATAACCTTCCTTTATAGAGTTATTGAGGAGATCTATTTCAAAATGGATCATGGCTTCAAAGTGTCCATAAATAGAAGATTGAAGAATCAAGCCTGATTCATGGAGCCGTTGGTGAAGATCCTCAGGCGCCATTCCACTCTTATATAAAGGAAAGAAAGAAGAAGACAGAAATAACAAGAACGGACCAGTGCTACACACGAGCTTCAATTCATTCAAGAGATCTGTCTTCCAAGTGTCTCTCTGCAAAGCGCTCAAAAGTTTGTTGTTTATTTCAAAGCCTTTGAGAGTCACTGTGAGCTTATAGGATATATTCATTACAAGTGTTACTCGAGAGTTTACAACTCGGGAAGTTGCACTAGGCTATTGATTTGCGAGAGTTAGAGGATTGTACTAGATAGCTGAGAGAGGTGGGGCTCTTCTAGATTGGTCTAGGACTCCAAGGGAACGTGAGTTGACTAGATTGCAATTGTATAGGAGAGAGGCTTCTCGGTGAGCTATTAGGATCCTAAGCTAAGCATTCAATAAAGCCTTTGAATCCTAGGGTTGTGGAAGAACCCTAGGCGGGGACGTAGGCCAGTTGTGCTGAACCTCGTAAACAATTACTCGTGTCCTTTACTTATTTGCTTTACCTTATTTCCGCACTTGGTTCGATTGTCTAACTTTGTGATTCAGGTTTAATCTCATGAGTTTTGATTCAAGCTTCAAAAGTCTTGAGACTTTCTGCGAAAAACGAGCATACTCTATTCAACCCCCTTTCTAGAGTATTTCTTATTACATTGTTTTTACATTATCGAACCTTCAATTGGTATCAGAGCTTTACTCACTGTTTTTGATCTAACAATCTTGTGAGTTTGCGATCATGTCTGGTGAAGCAAGCGGATGATTTGCACAGGGAAGGTCCACAAGCAGACCGCCACTCTTTGTAGGAAACAACTTTGTCCACTGGAGATCTTTGATGAAGATGTTCATCATTGACCAAGATCTAGAGCTTTGGAACATTATAGAGAATGGTCCGAAGATTCCAGAGAAGGAAGGACCAAACGATACCAAAGTGGCAAAGGAGTCTGATTACAACCAAGCAGATCTTGAAACCATCTCCAAAAACTACAGGGCTATCAACTTACTTTATTGTGGTCTTAGCACTGATGAGTTTAACCGTATTTCCTCTTGTAGGTCAGCTAAAGAGATTTGGGACAAGTTGGTCGTCACCTATGAAGGAACGAGCCAAGTAAAAGACACCAAGATCAGCATCTTCCTTCGAAAGTATGAGCTCTTCAAGATGAAATCCGATGAGTCAATCAAAGCCATGTTCACACGATTCACAGAAATCACCAACAACCTTGACTCTCTCGGCAAGAGCTTTACCAACGTTGAGAAAGTGAGGAAGATACTAAGGTGCCTTCCAAAGGAGAAATGGGGTCCAAAAGTAACAGCTATAGAGGAAGCCCAGGACCTCACCACTTTACCCCTTGATGACCTTCTTGGAAAGCTGATCACGCATGAGATGATCCTTAATGAAGACGATGGAGAACTTCCAGCTAGCACCAAGAATTTGGCACTCAAGTCTAAGAAGGATGAGTCTAAGGATGGATCTGAATCCGAAGATGAAGATGACGATGAGGATGATCCTTTTGCTCTTATCACAAGAGGCCTCGCTAGAATTCTCAAAATGAAGAAGCAATTCAACAACAAGGATGGATCAGAGTCTTCAAAATTTCGAGGTAAGGCTCAATACAACAAATATGAAAAGAAGACTAAATCGTTGTCTTGTTTTGAATGTGGTGAAACAGATCATCTTGTGAAGGACTACCCACAAAAGACTAAGAGCCAGCCCAAGAAAGGTGATAAATGGAAGAAGAAAGCTATGGTGGCTACTTGGAGTGATTCCGACTCTGACTCCGACGATGAGAAGGCCAACATCTGTCTTATGGCCTCAGAAAATGAATCCCACGATGAAAAGCTTGAAGCTACTGTAAGAGAACTAATGGAAAGTCCAAAAGAGGTATTATCGGAATTCCTTTCAAATATGATTGCCAATGAAGAGAAGCTTATTGCCCAAACTAACATTCTTATTAAGAGAACTGTGGATCAGGAGAAAACTATTGAGGATCTGTCTATGAGGGTCAAAGGTCTTGAAGCTTCTTATTCAGGTCTTGACATTAAAGTCAAGACGCTTGACTCGGAGAAATCTGATGGCTACTTGGAGTGATTCCGACTCTGACTCTGACGATGAGAAGGCCAACATCTGTCTTATGGCCTCAGAAAATGAATCCCACGATGAAAAGCTTGAAGCTACTGTAAGAGAACTAATGGAAAGTCCAAAAGAGGTATTATCGGAATTCCTTTCAAATATGATTGCCAATGAAGAGAAGCTTATTGCCCAAACTAACATTCTTATTAAGAGAACTGTGGATCAGGAGAAAACTATTGAGGATCTGTCTATGAGGGTCAAAGGTCTTGAAGCTTCTTATTCAGGTCTTGACATTAAAGTCAAGACGCTTGACTCGGAGAAATCTGAACTCAAGCAAGATCTCTCCTCTCTAAGAAATGTGCATCATGACTTAGAGAACGAGAAGATCTCCCTGAATAATAAGATTCTAGACCAACAGACAGCCCTCATAAGTTTTACCAAGTCCAAAGGCACTCTCGATAAGATGTTGGGTGAGCAACAAAGCTCTCTAAACAAAAGTGGTATTGGTTACAATCCAAAGTTTTTAAAGAAGCAACACATTACCACTTTTGTAAAGGCTAAAGGAACCAGAACCTCTCCTATATGTCACCACTGTGCTAGAAAGGGACATGTAAAAGAGACCTGCCCCTATAGAAGAAAGGATCCTTATATTATTCGCAATACATTTCCTGTTCATTTGAGAAAAGAACGGATAACACAAGTTTGGGTCCCAAAAGACACTATTTTACCAAATATGGTTTATCCCAACAATGGATCCAAATTTGATTATTGGTCTAGCCACAAAGGTTGATGTTTGTTTTGCAGGAGATCACCAGGGTGAAAGAACACAAATGGATTATTGATAGTGGTTGCTCGAGGCATATGAGTGGGAAGAGTTCTCTCTTTCATGATCTAAAGGAGCAATCCACGGGAACAATCACTCTTGGTGACAAAGGGAAATGCGACATTGTTGGTATTGGTAGTGTTGGAAGTGATTCCAGCCATAGTATTAAAAATGTCTATCTTGTTAATGGTTTAAAGTATAATTTGCTTAGCGTTTCTCAATTATGTGATAGTGGTAACAATGTCAGATTTAACAAGAAAAGATGTATAGTGTGCAGAGATGATACAGGTGAAGTTATTCTGACTGCATACCGTTACAACAACATATACGTTGTAAATGCTGATCAAGTGGCACAAGGAAGCTTAACCTGTTTAAAGGCCTTGACGGACGATCCAAAGCTTTGGCACAGGAGACTCGGTCATGTGAGTCCACATACACTACAGAAGCTTGTGTCCAAAGGACTTGTAAGAGGGCTACCTGAGATGGACTTCAAAGGTATTGACATGTGCAATGCTTGCACACGAGGTAAACAAACACGTAGCTCCTTCAAACCCAAAAAGGTTGTAAGTTCTTCTAGACCCCTTGAACTTTTACATATGGATTTATGTGGTCCTATGCGAGTCAAATCTCCCAATGGTAAAAAGTACATGCTAGTTGTTGTCGATGATTTTTCAAGATATACTTGGGTTGCATTTTTGAAAGAAAAATCAGAGACCTTATTTGAGTTTTCAAAACTTTGTAAGGAGTTGCAAACTTTAAGAAATGAGCCCATAGTGTCTATTTGGAGTGATCATGGTAGGGAGTTTGATCAACTTCAATTTGATTTGTTTTGTGCTAAATATGGCATCTCCCATAACTTTTCTGCTCCTAGGACACCTCAACAAAACGGGGTTGTGGAACGCAAGAACCGCACCTTAGAAGATATGGCCAGGACTATGCTTTTAGAAAATGCATTACCTAAAACCTATTGGGCTGAAGCTGTTAACACAGCTAACTACATTTTAAATCGTTGTCTTATTCGTTCCATCTTAAAGAAAACTCCTTATGAACTTTTCAAAGGCCGCAAACCACTTATATCTTATTTTAAACCCTTTGGCTGTACTTGTTTTGTTCATAACAATGGAAAAGATAACCTTGGGAAATTTGATGCGCGTAGTGATGAAGGTATATTTCTTGGATATTCCACGAGTAGCAAAGCTTATAGAATCTTCAATAAAAGGACCCAGGTAGTTGAAGAAAGTATACATGTTATTTTTGATGAATGCAATGATGGTGCTTTGAGTGAAAGTGTTGCAGATATAGATCTTAATATCCATGAAGAGAACGAGGAAGGTGATGTTACCAAGAACACAGAGAAGAAGAACATGCAGGAACCGATTCTTAACACTGAAGAATTGGCCCAAGGTGTTGAAGATGCGTCCAAAGCCCTTGGTGTCCAATCCAACAGTGTTGAGACGTCTGAAACTGCTGTATCAGAACCTAACAGGACAACGGAGTCAGATGTACCACAAATCAATCCTGATGATGTGACGAATCAAGGAGCTGAGACTAGCAAAAGGAAATTCAAATACTCCTCATCACACTCATTAAAGGATATCATTTCTGACCCTACTTCTAGTGTTCAAACTCGTTCTAAACTTAAAGATCTTTGTGCTTTTAACGCGTTTGTTTCTCTTATTGAGCCAAAGAAGGTAAATGAGGCACTTCAGCAGCCAGACTGGATTATAGCTATGCAAAGTGAACTCAATGAATTTGAGAGGAACAAAGTCTGGACTTTGAAGCCTAGACCAAAGCATCAATCAGTTATTGGCACTCGATGGGTGTTTCGAAACAAGCTAGATGAGAATGGCAAGATTGTGAGGAACAAGGCACGGCTTGTGGCTCAAGGCTACAATCAAGAGGAAGGTATTGACTACGAGGAGACCTTTGCTCCCGTGGCCAGGCTTGAAGCCATTCGCATTTTATTAGCATTTTCATCTTTTATGAGCATAAAATTATATCAAATGGATGTCAAGTGTGCTTTTCTTAATGGTTTCTTAGAAGAAGAAGTTTATGTGGCTCAACCCCCAGGTTTTGAAAGTTCAGAATTTCCCAATCATGTTTATAAACTTGACAAGGCGCTTTATGGTTTGAAACAAGCCCCAAGAGCTTGGTACGAGCGCTTGTCAAAATATCTTTTAGAACATGATTTTAAAAGAGGGTTGATCGAAAATACTCTTTTTATCAAGACCAAAGGAAAGGACATTTTGGTTATTCAAATTTATGTTGATGATATATTATTTGGTGCTACTAACACATCTTTGTGCAAGGAATTTTCTGACATTATGTGCAGTGAATTTGAGATGAGCTTAATGGGTGAACTAAACTTCTTTTTGGGGTTACAAGTTCATCAATCCAAGAAAGGAATCTTCGTCAACCAAAGCAAGTACACTAAGGATCTCTTGAAGAAGTTCAAGATGGATCAATCCAAAGCAGCCAAGACTCCGATGAGCTCAACATTGTCTCTAGATCAAGACAAGACTGGAACAAGTGTCAATCAAAAGGAGTATCGAGGAATGATTGGATCTTTATTATATCTCACGGCTAGTAGACCTGACATTATGTTTAGTGTTTGCATGTGTGCTAGGTTTCAAGCTGATCCCAAAGAATCTCACCTCGTGGCTGTGAAGAGGATCTTTCGATATCTCAATGGCACTAAGGAACTTGGACTATGGTACCCAAAGCAAAAGGATTTCACTTTAATTGGATATTCTGATGCAGATTTTGCAGGCTACAAGGTGGATAGAAAGAGCACATCAGGGTGTTGCCAATTCTTAGGAGTATCCTTGATCAGTTGGCACTCAAAGAAGCAAAATTCAGTCGCTCTATCCACTGCAAAAGCCGAATACATTGCAGCTGGAGCTTGTTGCTCCCAAATCCTTTGGATAACTCAACAAATGCGAGATCTTGGCATCAACCTCAAGGGTATCCCAATTAAGTGTGACAATACAAGTGCCATATCCATCACTAAGAATCCTGTTCTACATTCAAGGACCAAGCATATTGATGTAAGACATCATTTCATTAGAGATCATGTTGAAAAAGGTGATGTGTCCATATCTTTTATTTCTACTGATTATCAATGGGCTGACATTTTTACTAAGCCTTTGGCAGAGGACAGGTTCACCTTCATTAGACGAGAGATTGGGATGCTTGACAAGGATGCACTTTCGTAGGGGGAGCTTTCCCTTTACGAAAGATAAACTCCACTCAGTATCAAGACCTTTGAGAGTTATGTCAAGGTCTGCTAACTGAACAGTGGAGTACATATATTGGATCATATATTTTTGGTTAATATCTTTTTAGATATTTAATCAATTATATTTGTTTTAATCGGATTTCAAAAATTGCCTATTTTCATGGTTTCCTTAACCGTTAAGATATTTTAATTATGGAACTAAATTGGTTTGTGTTTAGTCCGATTTTTATGGTAATTTGAATTCAAATTTGAATTTGAAAATCCTTCAACTTGGCAAGGTAATGATTTCCTTCCTTGGAACCCTAAACCCATCCCATCAATCCGTCACCCTCTCTCTCTACTTAAACCCATTCTGTACCCGATTACAACCCACACTCAGATTTTTCCCAAAACCTTTCCACTCCTTCATCTTCAACCTCTCAAAGAAACCCTAACCGATTACCTCCATGGCACCCAAAACCAAGAAAGCCGTCACTCCCAAAAGACTTGGCGCCACCCCCAAGGGACGCCAGGCCACTGCTACTTCTCCCACACCTGAACCTGCTACTCAAGCCATCATCCCAACCGTTGTCCAGAGCACCATTGCTGAGAGCTCGGCCATTGTTCTCAAAGGCTCTCAAAAGCGCTCTGCGAAGAAGCCGATCAGTGCTAAACAGAAAGGGAAGAGAAAGATCTTGGCTGAGGAACCTGACGAGGAAGAGGAGGAAGACGACCTGGATGCTGCCCTGGAAAGAGACGCTGCCAGGGAAGCCGAGGAGGAGGCTCTAAGGAAGAAAAAGGCCGATGAAGAGGCCGAGCTTGCTAAGAAACTGGCAGAGGAAGAGGTTGAGCGGATTCGGAAGGAAGCCGAAGCCGAGGAGGCTCAGTCCGAGGAGGATCCTGAGGAAGAATAAGAAGAGGAAGAGCACGAGGATTCTGAAGGGGATGAGGAACCAGAAGGTGACGAAGCGGGGTCCGGTGAGGACTCGGGGTCTGAGGAAGAGGAGGAAGAAACTCCCTCTCCTTCTCCTCCTCCTCCCCCGTCTCCGAAGAAGCGGAAAGCCCCCACTCCAGTCAAGCCTCCCTCCCCTAAGCGTACCAGGAAGGGCCCTGTCAAGAGTCTTGTAGCGCCTGCCAAGAAAGCTGCTCCAACTGTTGCACGCAGGAAGAACGCTGAACCCCCGACCTATATCCAGGTAAATCAATCCTTGCCCTCCTCATGGTTTTTAGATGCTGAGACTGCTGGTAAGTGGGTAGACGAGTTTCGTACTCGTAAGCTTAGCTGTTCAGATTTTTTAGATATCGAGTTCTTTGAAGCTTTGAAGTTACCTTGCATTGAGCTCCTCAAAAAATCCCCTGCCTGGAACCTTATTGATCTTGAGACTGTTTACTACCCCGAGCTTACCCGACTTTTCTACATAAACCTAAAAGCCAAAAGTGATCCTGATGGTTGGTCTTTGGAGTCTGTCGTCAAAGGGGTTAGAATCTCTCTCAACTCCAATGACTTTGCAGACTCTCTAGGCTTACCTACCCCTGTTCCACCTGCTCAAGTAAACCCCTCAAAAGAAAACTGCGTCATCCTAGCCCAAGCCAAATATCTCCTACCCGAAGCGTCCAACAGCATCTCAAAACAACTCACCCACCCATCCCTAACCCTTGAGGCAAAAATTATCTTTAACATCATTGTTAGATGCCTCTTACCCCGTCTCAACTCTGGCTCACTCCTAACCGACAATGCCATGGTCCTGCTTTACCGCATTCTAAATGGCCTTGATCCTGATCTGGCAAACACTATCCTTGGAGCCATGGCCCATGCCAGAAAAGCTCGAAAAGGCTCTCCCCTCCCCTTTGCTACCCTTTTGACCCCTATCTTCAAAGCTTCTGGAATTGATGTCAAAAATGAAGAGCAGCTGCGTCATACGGGTATGTTCGACTCTAAAGGCCTTGAAAAGATTGGCATCACTCGGTCTCCCCAAGGGACCTTGAGTCTTGCCACTCCTTCAAAAGCCTTTCCCACTGCTCCAGCTTTCGATGAACGCATGGACAACCTAGAGTTGGGCTTGGAGGAAGTTCGCCTGGATATTAAGGAGCTGCAGACGGAGGTGATGACGAAGATGAGCGGGATTTCAACGTTGCTGGAAGGACTATGGACGAGGCTCACTGATGATGCTCTAGATTGACCAAGCCTAAACCTTAACCCACCCTATCCCACCCTAAAACTTATTACTTTGCTGGTTTTTGGAAACATTTTCAAAACTTTTGATGACTGTTTTACCTCCGCCCTTTGTTGAAAGAAAAAAAGGGGGAGATGATCGTTAGACTTTGAAAACCTCTGTTTAAAGGTCTTGGAAGACCTTGGTTTTTGATTTATGGTTTTCGGTTGGATGTCCTCTTTCTTGAAAATTATTTTGATCCAACATTTGTCTAACCCTTGCAGGTACTTAGTCTGTCCTTGATTATGATATATTTGTTTGACTAAGTTGCAGGGACGCACAGGTTTTGTCTTTCATCAAGGGGGAGATTGATAACTCACTCCCTTGATGAAAATCGGAAAAGATGTTCCAAAGGCTTTGACAGGATGTTTGTGTCAAAGGCCTTGGAGCGTTAACAGTTGATGAAATACAAAACCTATCTTATTATTCATATATTATTTATCTTATTATATACTTCCTTTATATTATATATATATATTCGTTGGACTAACTGTTTCAGGAAGTATTTTCGAGATTATAACCTTCCTTTATAGAGTTATTGAGGAGATCTATTTCAAAATGGATCATGGCTTCAAAGTGTCCATAAATAGAAGATTGAAGAATCAAGCCTGACTCATGGAGCCGTTGGTGAAGATCCTCAGGCGCCATTCAACTCTTATATAAAGGAAAGAAAGAAGAAGACGGAAATAACAAGAACGGACCAGTGCTACACACGAGCTTCAATTCATTCAAGCGATCTGTCTTCCAAGTGTCTCTATGCAAAGCGCTCAAATAGTTTGTTGTTTATTTCAAAGCCTTTGAGAGTCATTGTGAGCTTATAGAATATATTCATTACAAGTGTTACTCGAGAGTTTACAACTCGGGAAGTTGCACTAGGCTATTGATTTGCGAGAGTTAGAGGATTGTACTAGATAGCTGAGAGAGGTGGGGCTCTTCTAGATTGGTCTAGGACTCCAAGGGAACGTGAGTTGACTAGATTGCAATTGTATAGGAGAGAGGCTTCTCGGTGAGCTATTAGGATCCTAAGCTAAGCATTCAATAAAGCCTTTGAATCCTAGGGTTGTGGAACAACCCTAGGCGGGGACGTAGGCCAGTTGTGCTGAACCTCGTAAACAATTCCTCGTGTCCTTTACTTATTTGCTTTACCTTATTTCCGCACTTGGTTCGATTGTCTAACTTTGTGATTCAGGTTTAATCTCAAGAGTTTTGATTCAAGCTTCAAAAGTCTTGAGACTTTCTGCGAAAAACGAGCATACTCTATTCAACCCCCCTTCTAGAGTATTTCTTATTACATTGTTTTTACATTATCGAACCTTCATAGTTGATCAGGCCAGGGAGAATAAAACAAATTTAAGGAATTAAGCGCAAAGAAGTCAAAACATTCAAATAAGAATAAGAACTAGATTAAGAAACTCACAATTCAACAACCAAAGATCCAAATTGTACGTGAAACCTTGAGTGTTTAGTTTCTCATGCTCAACGACGCTCTCTCAATAATCTCTAAAGTGCATAAGGTGAATGAAAGAATAACCTAGAAAAGTCTTTTAAAACTAACATAAAAAACCTTAATTAAAGTCTGATTCTGAATTGACATTTCTACAGAGGCCACGGAGCATCCAACCCAGGCCGTGGGGCGGCCAAGTGATTGCGAAATTGTTTGTCAGAGCTACGGGTCGCGGGGCAGCTAGCTTGGCCGCTGGGTGGCCATACTATTCACAACGATTTTCCCTCTTCGAATTTGGTCTCGATGTCAACATGAAAGTTGTAGATCTCGGAAAGAGCTTTCCAAGAGATACTTATAATAGTCAACCGGATCATCGAGGCATCCAGAAAATTTGAAACAAGTTCAGCTTGTCTAGCGACAACTTATGCTGACTTGTTCTTCCCTTACGCTCTCGAAATTCGACGCCGCTCCCGTGCTCTTCACTTTTCTTCCTCCACTTGAATCTTCCTTCATCCAAGAGTCTCATCATTCCTCGTCGTATTTACATCTACCTGAAATTAAAAATAAAATTGCATAGATTCCGACTCTACCAACACCACATGTAAAGATGTAATTGTAACTAAAATATGCACTATTCACAACTAAACTATGCTAAATGTAATCTATTATGCAATAATAATCATGCTCTATCAAAAGGCCCCATGAAGTCGATGCACCATACATCAAAGATTTCACAAAATTGCATAGTTATCCTTGCCATCGGATTTCAATCAGAATCGTTCCCTGTTCTTTGGCACCAATTACAGGCTTTGCAGAAAGCAAAGGCATCGTGAAAGATTTGTGGCCAAAAGAAACATGCATCTAATACCTTTTAGCAGTTCTTTGTGGGCCAAAGTGCTCCCCACATGCTTGTGAATGACAAAAGTCAAGTACAGAATTTACCTCGTCGTCGGGAAGACATCAATGAATTACCTGATCCACGCAATGTTTCCAGAGAAATGGGTCATCCCATGCGTAGTATTTTGCATCATGGCGAATCTTGTCTTTCTTTGCTTTAGGGATATTGGGTGGAAAAATTCCGGTGACAATGATGTTGACAATATCAGCATACCATGGCCTTCGGATGTTTGGTCTCATCCTTGTTTGCAAGGACAAAAGACTCTCATTAGGAAATATGCCTAGATTTCTGGGTTGCTCTTTCTCACCACCAGTTCTTAGGATCCGATTGAGATAGTCAGCAACATGGTTTACTGATCCCTTCGATGTTGAATTTCGTGAGAAGCAGAATACAACGAATTAATCTGAGCTTGGCATCTTTCTTTGCGATGAGGTACCGGAGAGCTGCATGGTTCGTGTAAACTATTACCTTAGCGCCCAATAGATATGCTCGAAACTTTGCTAGGCCGAACACTACTTCCAGTTGCTCCATTTCCATAGTAGTAAATTTTTTCTAGGCCTTGTTCAGTGTCATGGAAGCATAGTAGATGACATGGGAAGACTTCTCCATTTTTTGGCCAAGCACTGCACCAATTGCATAGTCACTGGCATCGCACATGAGCTCGAATGGTTGTGACCAATCTAATGCTCTAATCACGAGTGCAACGATAAGGAAGTTTTTCAGCTCGTGGAAAGCCTTCTTGCAGTTGTCATCGAACTGAAATACGACATCTTTCTTATGTATGTCACATAATGGGGATGAAATCTTTGAAAAATCCTTGATAAACCTGCAATAGAACCTTGCATGGCGTAAAAAGGAACAAATTTCACGTACATTAGTTGGATAAGTAAAGATTGAATAAGTTCAACTTTTGTTTTATCGTCTTCGATTCCCTTTTTTGAAACGACGTGACCTAATACAATACCTTGTTCGACCATAACATGACATTTTTCAGAATTTAGGACCAGGTTAGCTTCCACGCATCTTTGTAATACTAAAGATAAATGATGTAAACAAGAATCGAACCTATCACCGTTCACCGAGAAATCATCCATGAAAACTTCTATCAAATTTTCAACATACTCCGAGAAAATGCTCATCATGCATCGTTGGAATGTTCCTGGTGT
This sequence comes from Persicaria tinctoria, assembly GCA_037127255.1. Classification (NCBI taxonomy): domain Eukaryota; kingdom Viridiplantae; phylum Streptophyta; class Magnoliopsida; order Caryophyllales; family Polygonaceae; genus Persicaria; species Persicaria tinctoria. Next base: position 38,532,891 of record JBANSL010000007.1, read on the forward strand.
ATTACATAGTCCAAAGGGCATTTTGCTATAAGCGAATGTGCCAAAGAGACATGTAAACATTTTCTTTTCCTAGTCGATATCGAGTACCCAAATCGAGTCAATATTCCAAAAGTCGGCCCAATGCGACCAGCTGAAGAGAAACCGAGGAAGCACAGGTCAATATTGACTTAACCAAGTCAATATCGACTGGACCCACGGTGGCGGATTTCAAGCTTAACTGGCTTCTTGTTAAGTTTCTATCCCGAATCCAATGGAGATATTTTCGAGACCAATTTCTATCCACATCTATCAAGATCTATCAAGTCCAAGGAAGATTTATCCACTTTAGATATAATCATAGTTGATTTAATTCTTTTATTCCATGTTTTATCTTTATGTTATAAGATAAAGTAGATATAGATATAGACTTTCTTACCTTGATTAGCAAGGGTTGGAAGCCTATAAATAAAGCCTTAGGGGCTGAGTTTTATTGATTCAATTTCAGAGACAATTAGTCACATAGAGAGAGAAGGAGAAGAGGTTGTAAGTTTGAGTTTATTAATGCAAGTTAGTTCTTTTTCATCCAAGATGTCTGCTATTGCGATGAAAAGCGAGTAGTCCACCCACTTCTAGAGCTGGGGTGAGCCCGACGGTGGTCATGTAAGGTGATGCGGTAAAGGTACAATCTTTTTATGCAATTCGTCTTCTATCCCTATGAGCATTATTCTTTTGCGAAAGTTGAAGGTGGTCCTTGTTTGTGTTATTGAAGTGAAAGTGATTTTAATGCAACTTGGGTTAATTATGTGAAAAGGGTTAGTAACAATTAGGGTTTATGCGAAAGCCTCTATATTCCTATTTGTTAATAATGAAAGTTATTTGATGGAAATCACGATCTTTTATGCCTTTATGTGTTACTTTGCATGGTTATCGTTGTGGTGTTGATACCCTGGCTTTGGAAGTCTTTTAGTATATTGATTTATTTCATTGAAAATCTGAGTTTTGTGTTCGAGAATTTGCAATTTAAATATTCTGCTGTTTGTCGATCTTGAGGACGGTTTAGTCGATATCGAGTTGCACCTTGTCGATATCGAGTAGAAGGTTGTCGAGATCGAGTTTGCTATCTGATGTGATTTCTGAGTTTCTGTTGTCGACTTGCTGTAGTCGATATCGAGGACTGTTGCTCGATATCGAGTAACTTCTGTGTCCTTGCTTTATTTTCTGCTTTGGCTTTGTTATTTCTGTCTTTCTTTCTTTTGTTCTGCTATTCTGTCTGTGAGATTTATAGCTATCTAAGATCCGCTGACACGCTTTCTCATGGATCGATCCTGACTCCCCAATACTGCATAGGGAGGAAGTCTTGTAATCATTTGCTGGGGCACGAAATCTGGTTTGCTTTGATTTATTTATATTTTATTGCAAGTCTCAATTTCCTCCTACAACATCTACCCATGTTGTGATGCTTCCGACTGGCTAATAGTACAACCAATCTTTGGCTTCATCACATAAGGAGAACGGAAAGACTCGTAGCATGAACGGATCATCATTCAGGCATGTAGTTCGAAAACTATTGCATACCCTCATAAATGCTGCTAGGTGCAGATTAGGATTCTCTTCTTTCTGACCTTGAAAGCTCGTATAACTTTTGGGCTCGAGCTCGGCTCAGCTCGTATCCCGTTCGAGCCAAGCTTGAACATGTCAAGCTCGGCTCGTTCGGCTCGAATATCACCCCTACCCAAAATGGAAAAGATGAAGCTAGAGGCTATCATGGATTGAGACTGGAATGAATGGGTGGAAGAAGACATCAAAGTGGTTCCAATATAAATTTTAAATATCCCAAATAAAATCCCGAAACCCACTTGCTCGATTCTATCCCGACCCGAAATTTTCAAATTGAATTTATAAATCATTACCGGAATTAAATTAATCTATCAAGACTCGCAACTCGAAAGCGGAATCAAATTCCGTCAAGATCAAAATTTTAAAACGATGCCGGAAGAATTTTAAAATACGATTTTTAAGGCGAATATGAGGATTTTCAAATATCCGAATTTTTGACATAAACCCCTTTTATTTTATTAATTATTAAAATTTATTATTTAAAAATCTGAGCCTTTACAAGGATGTGGTTTATAGCATTATTTTATGATATTTAATCTATCATATAAAAGAAAGCATATATTATTTGTATTATAGTGAATTCCATATACAATTAAATTAAATCAAATTATTCACCTTCATACAAGTAAATTAGATATACGCATATGATAACGTAAAAAATATATAGGAAAACTAAAGGTAACTTGTGAATTAGATTGAATAAAATGTGAATTTGTAATTCAAACCCTTTATAAGAGAAGTAAAATTAAAAACATCATCATTAACCTAACATAGAAGTAGGGTAATCATTGCTTACTTTTCAGATTTCATTTCCCTTTTCTTCATTTCATTTTTTTGTGGATTTTACATAAATACCCTTGGATAACCCAAAATTTGGGTAAGCCAAGTATTTTCCAATCAATGGAAGACGTTTGTTGCTCTCCCTTGTGCCCACATTCCTTCGAACAGAATTAATAACTACATTGTTAAGGCTTCGTTTGGATTACTCCATTTGTTTCATAATAAAAGTCACTTTACTTTTCGGCACGTATATTAATGAGGTAAAAACTCTATAAAAAAAAATTTTAACGAATTTTTTTTATACTTTAATACTTAAAACTAACAAGTATGTAATTAGTAAAAAAAATTGATCAAAAAAATAATATTTTATAGAGTTTTTGCCTCTTTAAAATGCGTACACTAAATGTCAAACGACATTTATTTTGAAAAGGAGAGAGTACTAGTTTTGCAACCGCCCGCAAGATGCGCGCGGGTTTATGTTGTATGTATATCTGAATGTAGAATTGGATTGTTGATTGATCTATTCAGATGTTGTTGATGAATTAAATGTGTATATATATATATATAATGTATAAATATGAAGTGTTCTGTTTGAACTTTCATTATTTTGGAATGGAATCAAGTATGATGGGTAGGATCAATTTCTAATATCTAATTCTAATATTCTAATACATTCTAATATTCTAATTCTAAACAATACTAAAACAGAAGCTTATTCTGCCACATGTCACGTTTCTATGAATTTTTTTCCCTTCAAAACTAACTATTTCCGTAATTGTTTTTTTTAGCAACTTCCATAATTGTTTTAGTTGTTTATTTCTATGAAATATGTAGTTTATTTTGGTAAGAATATATTAGATGTATATACGAATTGATTTATATGTGTTCATATGTTAATAGATTCTAGTAAGAAAGTTTCCCGGTTTTAGTTATAATTTTAAAAACAAAATTGTTAACTATCTTTGTAAAGTTCATGGTTTATCATCTATCTTTTTTAAATAATAAAGTATATCTGTATTTTTTAAAAATTAAAATATTTTTCTAGGCAATATACACCTATGTACCATATTAATCAACTGATATTTTCGTCGGCAAAAAATGATATTTATATGGTAGAATATTTGAAAGATGGTTTATCAATCACATGTTAGATATATCTGTGTATTCATTTGTCTAACTTTTTTAACGGAAAAATAATTTAATCTCATTAATTATGTACTAATTCCAAAAAAATAAAAAATCGACGGGAGTAATGAATTGATTTTTTTAATGACAACGACTATGAACTGTCTCTAATGAGATTAAATCAATTATGTATGTTTATTGTATGGTTTTGTATATTTCTTTTCTATAGGCTATTGAGTGAAAATCAGGTTATTTTTAGGGAGATTAATTAAGTGAAGAAGCTAATTTATATGCGAGTTTATAGAATTTAGTCTTATATTTGTTAATAATACTTTATGAATATTTTTGATTTTGTTCTTGGTAAAACAAAAAAGTCGTTTTTAAACTTGTAGATAATCAGTCCAGATCGCGCAGATCTGGTCAGCGGGCTTACTTGAGAAACAGGGTCACTTTTTTTACCCACATGTTCTAACATGAGCTGCTGAACCATGGTATACATTGCGTCGTCTTTCCCTTTTTCTAAGAGGGATTCACCATACGTAGATGAAAAGAGGAGATCTTAATCACTACCCTTTATCAGGAACTCCGTGACACTTTACCTGCCCTTCACTCCTTCCTCCTCAGAAGCATATGCTCACTTTATACCCATACAACGGTCCGGAAGCAACTTCCAAGGCTAATTTTCAGGTGTGGACTGTCTCTAAAGGCTCAGATTTTCAATCCTAATTTTTCAGAAAAAGGAAATTAAAAATGAATTTAACTCGAATTTAAAACTCCTTTAAAGGATTCTAACTGAAATATAAAAATTTGGGCGAATAATTTCCGTCGTTTTACCTCGAAAATTCAAAATAATTATTGGATGGCGGTATCCTCTTCTGTTTTAAAAATCTAACTGATCGAGAAAGCGAGAGTCGGGGAAACTAACATTTGAAAACTAATTGCGGGTTTTAAAATTCGCGTATTCGGAATTTATTATCAGGTATTGGTTAACCAATCCTACACTCAATCCCTCACCCACTCCCATCACTCACCTTACCCTGCTCGAGACCATCCCTCTGTATATCTTTCACTTCAATCCCTCTCTCTATCTTAATTCATCATCACCACTGACTCCACTCCATCGCCTCCTTCACCATTCTTCATCACCAACTACCATCCTTACTCTCCAGCTCCCATCTCAGCTCACCACCATCACCGTCTCAATCGTCACCACCATCACCATTTCAATACCCGTCGATCACACCTTTGTCCATCCTTTTCCTTGAAGAGCAGCATCCACAGCACCACGAGTCACCTCTTCTGATGTCTACTGCCATACCGACGCCGCCCAGAAGCCGCCGGAGCCGCCGTCGAGCCACCGAAGCCCCTTCCCCTGTTTGAGCGCGGTTCGCCAGTTCTGTAAGCCGTTCTCCTCCGTTTTCGATCGGAATTGTTCCCAAGCTTCACCATCACACTCATCCATGTCCGGTGTAGGTCCGACGAGCCATCGCGAGCCTCCGACAACGCCCAGAACTCCGATCGAGAGCTCCGAAGTCGCGAAACCCCTCGGTGTGCTTCCACCTCTCCTTCGTTTGTTTCGATTCAATTCCGTCCTTAGGACGGGTTGCGGGCGAGTGATCGTGAGTGAGGGCTGAGTGCGGGGCATCGGGCGAGCTCGTGCGAGAGCCAAGAGCTGTGGGCGAGCGCAGCAGAGCACCGGAGCAGAGACGAGCGCAGGAGCAGGGCCAGCGACGAGTGTGAGTGCGCGAGTAGGCGGTGCGAGGGAGCTGTGGGAGGGTGAGCGAGGTTAGGGGCGGAGCTGGGCATAGGTCGACGCCGTCGTAGAAGGCCGGGAGGAGCTCAAGCTCGCCGGCGGGTCGTGGTCTCGATCAGGCGGGGAGGGACATTTGAATTGGAGGGAGGAAGATGGCCAGCGTGGCTACTAACTTATATATATGTTAAAATTGAACCGGTTGGGAGTTTAAAAACCCCTCCTACGCGTTTTCTCTCTCCTACGCGCTCTCCCTCTGTCTCCCGTCCATCTTTGCGAGCGACGATGACGTTCGATGGAGATGGCTCCTCTCCCTTTCTCTCTCTGAATTTGATGCAGTTCCTCATCCCGCTCCTTCAATTCGCTTACTGTGTTGTGCTTCTCTCCAAATTTTGATCTCCAGCCTCGACATCAGAACTCCGGCGCCGGCTTCATGTCCTGCACGCTTCCACCGATACTCTCTTTCTCTCTCTCCTCCACTGGGCTGAATGCTGCTTCCTTCCATCAAGAACAAGGTTCCTTCTTCTTTCTTTACATATATATTCAATTACGGCTTTTCTTCTCCCAATTGAAGCTAGGGTTTGTTCTTTCGTTGATTTGTGCTTCGATTTCCCCTTCAATTTGATTTTCTTTTCCTTATCAATCGATTTTTGCTTCCGATTGTTATCCTTATCAATCGATCTTTGCTTCCGACTGTTTTCGTTATCAATCGATCGAAGATCGATTGATAAGAAACTCGATCTTGTCTGTGATGGCTTCAATTGCTGAACGAAGGGAAATCTTGTGCTTGTTGTTTTTAAAGTTTGTAGATTTTGTCCTCTTTTGCTTGTTAAGCTTCGTGATTTGATTGAATATGATTTGTAGAAGATGTGATGACTGGACAATGTTTTCTTCTGCTGAATTTGCTTCTTTGTTTTCTTTTTTGCTTCTGCTGACTTTGCTTCTTTGTTTTGATATTTATCTACGGCTACATACAAAATATATGACATATGTTGTTAGCTGTAATAGTTGGAATCTTTGCATCCTTTTGGTATGTCTGCATTGTGGAGATTAAGGGAACTCTTGAGATGTGTTGTACATAAAGGGATGCCTTCCCATTTAAGCTTTTTTTTTTGTCTTTTTATCTTCTTGAATTCCTGTTTGTCTTGGTAAATTTCGTTCATCACGTAAGCTTGTATTTGTGTTTTGTGATAGCTTGTCTGTTGTTTCTGATCGATGTTAAATTACTTGTTCCATGACTTCCATCCCCTGTCATCTCACTTTCCCTGTTTACATGTTTAGTATTTATTTTCATTGTCATCACTATCAGTTTAGTTTTATGGCTAAAGATGATGATGCTTGATTCTGAATCAGAAAAGAAATTGATGAAACTCAGATTAATAAGTTGCAATGATGGTTTCTTTTGTTGTTGTCATGTTCTGTTAGGAATGGGATTCAACAAAGGAGGAATTCTTTTGAAGATGGTGTGTTCGGTAGGACAACTTTCGTACTTCTGCCATCTGTTGGACACCACCCGCTGCATCGACAAGGTTGATGTGAATTCAAGAATGTTACTCGAGAAGGAGTTGGCGAGAGTGAGACCTTTGGTTGAATCGGCAGCAATGACTGCTCAAAAGTTGATACATCGTTGTGTTTATTGATGGGTTCAGCTGCAGTCTTTCTTTGTCACAGTTTAAATCGTTTCACTTTTACAATTACAAGTGAATTTCTATTACTTTCTGGTTGTAAATAATGATCTTTGTCACAGTTTAAACGGTTATATATGCTTGAGCAGCTTTGTGTTGTGAACTTGTAATCAAAAGAGCAAATTTCACTAGGAAATTAAAAGAATGATAAATATAATGAAAAGTGTTTCTTGGAGGTGCTGACACAAATAAATATAGTTGTGCAAATCTAAACTAAAGTTGTGCAACTCTAAAATACGGTTGTGCAACTCTAAAAAATGTACTGACATGAAGATAAAAAAGTGCTGACATGGAAAAAATATATAACGAACTACAAAGTTATTACTTAGGAAGATGACTCGATTGTAACTAATATCAGTGTCAACACTAATTGAAACTAATATCAGTGTCAACACTAATTGTAACTAATATCAGTGTCAACACTAATTTTCACCACTAGTTGTGCAAAAATAAAGTATTGATGAGCAAAAATAAGAGCATGTTGTGCAATAATTTATTGAGAAAGTATGAAATGAAATTGAGAGAAGATAAGATCATGTTGAGAACAAATTCACGAGTCTCGATTGTTGTGCAAAAATAACCTATAGTTGAGCAAAAATAAGATGACGTTGAGTAAAATTGCACCAATCCCCCATGTTGTGCAATTATTGTCTATTGATGAGCAAAAATAAAATCATGTTGTGCAATAATCTATAAAAAAAAGTATAAAATTATATTTACAAAAAGTAAGATCATGTTGAGACACAATTTCACAACTCCCAAATGTTGTGCAAAAATAAAGTATTGATGAGCAAAAATAAGAACATGTTGTGCAATAATTTATTGAGAAAGTATGAAATTATATTGAGAGAAAATAAAATCATGGTGAGAACAAATTCACAAGTCTCGATTGTTGTGCAAAAATAACCTATTGTTGAGCAAAAATAAGATTATGTTGAGCAAAATTTCACCAATCCCCCATGTTGTGAAATTTTACTCTATTGATGAGCAAAAATAAGACCGTGTTGTGCAATAATCTATTAAAAAAGTATAAAATTATATTTACAACAAATAAGATTATGTGGAGACACAATTTCACAAGTCTCAAATGTTGTGCAAAAATAAAGTATTGATGAGCAAAACTAAGAGCATGTTGTGCAATAATTTATTGAGAAAGTATGAAATTATATTGAGAGAAAATAAGATCATGTTGAGATTCAGTTTAGAAAGATTGTATAACTCGTTTAGTGGTTTGCAATATAAGAGAATCATGTCACAAGTGACACTGTATCTAGGATTTTTTATTTGAGATGGCCACTGAATTCTTCCTATATTGATGGTATTTTTCTCTATATATTGATATAAGATAAGGATTTTTTTATCCAAATTTATATTATTTGGCTATATCACTTTCATATTATTATAATATATCTAATATATAATATAAATAAATTATGATGATATCTTCTAAAAATATAATATATTTGACAAATCTCGTGCGTTACGCATGGGTACTGCGCTAGTTATAATACTAAAGTAGAAGTCGTTTACACCATGTGGCGGCTTCTCCTTTAAAGTAGGTTTTTTTATTTTTTATGATTTATTAATTAACTAATTACAATTTCAATTAATTATATTAATAATAATCAATTACCAATTAATTGTTTTTAAATATGTATCCTGTTTTTATGATTGTTTTTATTTTTTTATTTATGATTTGTTAATTAATTAATTGTAATTTCAATTAATTTTATTAATTATATTAATAATAATCAATTAATTGTTTTCAAATTTGTATGCGGTTGTTAGGATTTTATATGCCTATTAGTTTAATTGATGAAAGATATGCCGGTGTTTTAAAATGATATGCCGATTAGTTATATATTGATGTGTATCCGGTTGTTGTTAATTGACCGTTATCCGATCGGTAAAATGAAAGATATGCCTAAGATATGTCGATTAGTTATATATTGATGTTATTAATTGGCTGTTATGCTTTTTTTTTGTTAAGTCAAACGATTTTACTCGGTGATGATCCCATTTTTTCGCCTCTATATATTAGTTAGTGATCCATGGTATGTCGTATGAAAAGTTTTTTTTTCCAACCGAGCTAGATTAGATTGCCACAATATGACAAATAATAAAGGTAAGGCGCCTATAGAGAATAATAATAGGAAGCTTAGAAAAAAATGTACTTTAAATACTATTTTATTTATCTTCGTTTGTGTGATTCATTAATCACGTTTTTTATTATTAAGTTTATTTGTTTGTGCGGATTAGCATCGGATTCGTTATGGAGTTCATTCTGGACTTTAGTTTCATTTTGATTGAATTCATTAATCACGTTTTTTATTTAGTTTATTGTTTGTGCGGATTAGAATCGGATTCATTATGGAGTTGATTTTATGCGTTTTAATTAATCTTTTTTTAAAAATTTTTTTAGACGATGAAAACCTTGATAGTAGCACTCGAAAATCGCACGAATCCGATGGAATATTATTGTTCGTGTTTTAAGAATGTCGACATCCCTAAGCTACAATGATCCTGGAAAAGTTCATTCGATTGGCATGATTTTAATAGATGAAAAGGTAATTGTGTTTAAATATTGATTAGTTTGTTTACAATTTAAATTTATTTGCATCCATAAACATATACATTTACAACTTATGTGCAGAGTTCGAAGATACAAGCGTCTGATACAAAGATAGTTAACCATAGTCGAGCACATGGAAGAAGGTCTAACATATTCCATCAAGGATTTTGGAGTCTACGAACATACTGTTAAAGTACGATGCAGTCCGTTCACACATCGTATTTTACTATTTATTAATACTTCTATCACTCAGTTTGAGCAATCGTCTATTCCGATGCACATATTTCAATTTTTTCGAGTTTGATTCGATTTTGAGTTCAAATCATTTATAATACTAAAGATAGTATATATTTTTTCACCAATTATGAATTAATTAATTTGTGATTTTACAGTTTTTTATTTGTTAACCATTTTCTTTTTAACTAAATAATGTTTTGGTGAAAATCTTAACTAAATGATTTGTTATATCAAATCTAGAAAAAAAGAAAAAGAAAATTGGGCCTACTAAATAAAAATCTTATTATTTATTATAACTAACCCTGGTTCAAATTTGATGATTTTTTATATTTTAAAACTATTTTGAATTTGAATATTTGATACTTATTTTACCCAACAATTAAATTATTAATTCACTCAATTATCACCAATTATTTCAATAATAACTAATAACAAAGTCTACCAAAACTAAGATAAGTATCACTTTAGTATTTTATTTAAATAAGATAATCATCACTTATATATTTTTAACCATGTATGCTTTATAGAATTATTGCCTAATTTTTAATTTAGAAATTCAAAGGTATAAATTTTTTAAATAAGGATCCATGCTTATATAATTTATGAATTAATCATTAATTAATAATCTTTTTTTGTCAATAACAATTACATTAATAATCTAAATAAGCATGATATACATATATATAGTGTTACATACACTGATACACATATAACTATTTTAAACTAAAAAAAGTCCGCACAAGGTGCGGGTACTGAACTAGTTATAAGTATTTGAGCTTGACATTGGTGTAAGTACACTGTAAGTCATATGGATTTTTATGTCAATCATAATTTCATCGAACAATTCATTTATACATTGATAATAAAGCATTAATGTAATGGAATTACAATGGTCGAAACTTAAAATTAACGACAAACATGTGCTAATGTTCAACTTTAATCTAATTACGCAAATGTGAAATTGAACTTTAATACCTGGTTAAAACAAAACTTAATAAAAGCAATATATTATGAAATGTGATTGAAAATATTCAAAATGCCTTTTGCATTCCTAAAACCAGAGCAAGATCCCGATCACCTCCATCTCAAAGAGCAGCTTCTCAGATGTCGGATTATAGCAACATGTCTCTCGCTCCTAGAGGAAAACATGTTAGATGACTCCATGCCTATGAAAAAAGCAAGGAAAAGTCCCTTGTTTGAGGAAAACTGAACAGGCCTATGAGGAAAGTTATCGGAGATCGCCATGCCATGGGCTTCGGCGTTGGTGGTTGGCCTTGGCATCTGGTTCAAATTCGGCTTCTAGGTGTTCGTCTCCGGTTACGACATAGCCTCGAAAAGTCATTAGCTCCATATATCCATAGAAATAGAAAGCCTAAATTGATAGGGCATGGCTAGAGAGATAAAGCAACATAGCGAGAGAGTGAGCTAAAGAGACGGAGATCTAAAATCTCCCCAAAAATTGAAGGCGGCGTTCAATCATCTCTAAAGACAGTCTTCTAGGGTTCAAAATCATGAAAATTACAAAGGATCTCAAAATTTTATAGATTTACAAGAATTTTCCTCAAACTTTTAAATATGAAAAATCACTCAAAAACATCTATATCTATACCCATTCTACTTACCTCCACGTATCATCGTATTATGCTTAGATATTTTAGGTACTTTTATTTTCAATTTTTCAATCTATATAAATTACATGAAAATGTATGAAAAGATCAAATAAAGGTTGCAAATAAGTGTTTTGATAAGATGGAAAAGACAAAAATTGAAGATGGGTAGATCGATATCTATAAAAGTATTCCTTCATTAGAGTTCATGTAATATGAACTCACGGTTAAGAATCCACATGATCTAGCAGGTATATGCATAATGCATTTCACCATAAATTTGATTAATGTGATTTAAATGTGTTTTTCAAAGACGATAAACTAATATAGAGCACTGCATTGGATTTTTTTCAATCCTGCCAAGAACCTTTGGAATTTCACTATTAGGACATGTTTGCTTACGGGTTATTTTTAAAGGGGTTGAGGTAAATTTTTTTTTTTAGGTTGTGAAGGTGGATGTTATTTTTTTAGGTTGTGGAGGTGGAAAAGTTGAGGTTATTTTTTAAAAATAACCTGTGTTTGGTTGGTAGAAGGTTATTTTTTTTAGTCTGTATGCAAAAGGATTAAACTACCCTTGCTAATTAATAAACTCTCTCAACCTCCTCTTGTCACCATATGTAATTGCAGGTGAGGCAAGAGCACACACAAGGAAGTATCGGAAGCAAGGGAAACGACAGATAAATGGACAATTATGCAAAATAATTTTATTATTAATTACCTGAAAAACAGATCAGTAGGCCAACGGAGAGACTTGACGCTCCAGTAGGCCACTTTGTCCAGGAATGTCTTTGGCACGTGGTGCTTTTTTAGATCTATTGAGGTGTCTGACATGTAAATCTCTCATGGCTTCAACAAGAAACCAAAAATCAGATGCAGATTCCTAGCAAGCGGTAAGCACAAACAACAAATAAAGAATCTGAAAGGCAAAACTAATTCTCAAACAATCTAATTCAAAGAAACTACTAATTTAATGTAAGGGTAAATCATCCATATGTTGCAAGTTTGAGGCAACTCAAGGCAGTTAACATCTTAATAATTTAGATATCCAAAAATCATAATGAATGAGATACTCATTTACAAAGATCATAATTCACCTCTCCACGGCAAGGTAACATTTTGACATCATAATCAACAATTGAAATCCAAAGAAAACAATAAAGCCATCAGTACCTGTCATTTTCTTTATCAGAGCCATATGAATCCTCTATGACTTTTTCATAAAGGGATACGAATGCTTTATAACTGAGAGACTTGATGGTCAGTAAGCCCCTTTGTTAAGGAATGTCTCGGGTACACGTGGGGCTTTTCAGAACTATTGAGGTGTCTGACTTATAAGTCTCCCATGGCTTCAAGAAGAAACCAAAAATTAGATGCAGATTCCCAGCAAGTAGTAAACACAAACAACAAATAAAGAATCCGAAAGGCAAAACTAATTCTCAAACAACCTAATGCAAAGCAACTGCTAATTTAATGAGGGTAAATCATCCATATGTCGCAACGTTCATGCAACTCAAGGGTCTTAATTCCTAACCATAAAGAGTCGAAGATTTCATTGATCATTTGTGCAATGTTGCCACAAAAAAAAAAAAAACCATTTGTGCAATGTGCACAAAATCTTTTGGCATTAACATTCAGAACTACGAATTGTCATGTGGAATGTCTATAAAAGTTAAGTCAAGACTAAGCATCTCAATTTTCAAGTTAACATCTTAGTCATTCACATTTCCAATAGACACTTTTCCAATACAAGTAAAAAATTATGATACGTGAGCTTTTCACAGACCCACATACTTGAGCAGAATTCCCAAAACAGAAGTAGAGTTCAGGAATGCATAAACCTTTCAGGAAATTAAAATGCCAGACATGCTTATCATCTTCAGGCCCAATAGGTCTTTCCATGGATGAGAAGATATAACCTTCTATCAAGGGCTCTCTTCAATGACCTTACAAGAATGAGCAAGATATCATCACATGTTTTCAGAGTGATATGGGACTGGAAATCATAAATTGAATAATAGTATGACTGTTCAGTTCAGTACATTAACTATTCCTAAATTTCCTCAAAGCATTCCTTTATCCAAAAAGTAACTTAAAAGCACCAAGTTAAAAATGTGATTCATAAACTGCTACAGAAGAACTTCTGGTACATGCAGTTTTTCTTTTGTCACACAAAACCTAGAGTCTCAGAAACACAGGTTTATAGGTGGTGTACCTTCTGTTATTCATTTTGTCGGCTTCTGTAATCCGTGGAGTGTAACGGCCCGGGATTATGACTCCCGGGTTACGTTTCGAGGGATGAAACCCCTCGTTAGGATCTTGCGCCCCGAGTAAAGGTTGAAGGTTTGAAATTCTACTATAGCGTTTTCAAGTGGGATTTCCTACCCAAAATTCGAAGGGATCGTTGGAATCCCCGGGGAAGTCCCCTGTACTTGTCATAAGTCTAAGCGTGGAAAACCAAAAATCATGCAAATAGTAGAATCCAGGTGTAATACAAGAGAGTGCCACGGCAGAGCCGGGTCAAAACCAAATCAATAAGCATATTTATCGAAATATAAGGTTAGACCATTTCTTTGCAATCGCCCAAGAGAGTTCCCACGTTACAGAAGCAAAGAACAATCATGCTGCAAAACAAACCTAAAAAAATATGTATGCGGGGTGGTGTCAGATGGAAGCCCTACGCAATATAATCCCAAACAAGCAGACACATACACACGCTAGTCCTAATAAAGATGCTTCTAGATGCAAGGCGGAATATTAACACACTAGCATGGTCCTAAGATCAAGTGCATAAATATAATAAGGCCTTAGCACGGAATACCAAGTGGTATATCCCTCTCCTACCTCCACCCCCTTCCAATAGGGCGGAGACTAGCCAGCTTGTGAATGCATTCCATAATAATCGGGCGGCACGCATGCCCAACCCGTATCCACAATAAAGCCCGCAGGCAGCTCATAATATACGGAAGTTCCATGACTCGATTGACTCAAGACGGGACCCGATGGGACTGGGCCGTCCTATAACCCTTGCAAAGATTCTAGTTACTTCACAGATAACAACCGTTCTCTTTACAAAAGCAATGAGTAAACGAATGCTCAATCATGAGTGCAATCCTAACAGGATACTACATGGCATGCTTTATTATGAATGCAAGCACCTAGTAAGCACATGGCTACAAGCAAGGAGATCTCTTTTCGAGTCTGAGTGAGCTCATATAGGAACTCACCTAGAGGTGCAGAATAGCAAGGTAAGCATTACGATAGATTAAAGATCACCTAGATACATATTAGAACACATATATAAGTCTACGTCTAATCATTCATGCACTCAAAGCATACATCATTCAATAGAATTAACCACATCGTAATAATCATTCCATCAAGTTCAACCATTCATCTCTGTTCCATAGCGAATTTTCGCGTAATAAAAAAATGTGTATTCAAAAGCACTTCGAAAGGCAAATGCACCAGAAGATAATATGCCGTATGATTATCAGTTATGGGTATATTACAAGCAAATAGTCTCAGGTGTTACAAAATTCGCCTATAGAGTACATGTGGTCAATGTATAAAAAAAAAAGAGGAAAAAAGAAAGGAATCAGGGTCGTCGACAGCCTCTCACCGGCTCGACTGCAGAAGAGGACGTGTTTGTCCTTGGAAATCAGTAGTTGATTGAGATTGTTCAGCTGCAAAATAATAAGCTGAGGTTAAGCTGATGGATGCAAAAATAAATAAATAAATAAATAAGCTTTGATGTCAAGCCTTTAAAGATAAGGCCCAATGCATAAATCAAAGAAAAAAAGTCAGCCCATATTACTGTTGGAATAAATGAGTACTCAGCAATAAAAATAAAAAAAATAAAAATAAAATAAATAAAAAGGAGTGGCTGGGCTGCACGGTTAAATGGCAAAGGAAAGAATTAATCTACATCAGTTAAATGGCAAGGAAATCAGCTTCTCAATTGTGTCGTACATGCACGTACAAATAAATGGGAAAGAGTATATTTTATTGTGTACACAAAATAAGGAGGGAAAGTCAAAGATCCTCTAGCTTCTTCTCCTATAAAAGAGGCTAAGGGCTGAGATTTTGGGACTACACAGACGTGGAGAAAAAGAGACATACACACAGCAAGAAGGAAAAAAAAAAGGCAGCGGTACAAAAGAGAGAAAACACAGTCAAGGTAGTGCCTTTTTGCATCATCATCCACGTGGTCTCGAGACCCACCCTGACATGTCTACGGATTTCTCTCGTGGTCTGGTTTTGGGACCGTCGATCAGCCCCAAATTGAAGCAAATTGCTGCACCAAATCGATCTCCGAGACCCACTCCTGAGATGTCTACGGATTTCTCTTGTGGTCTGGTTTCGGGATCGCCGATCAACTTCAAATAGAGCCGAACTGCTGCACAAATCAATCTCTGAAACCCCATCCCTGAGATGTCTATGGATTTCTCTTGTGGTCTGGGTTTCGGGATCAACAAATCACAATAAAACAGGGGGAAACGCTGCTCAAATTTCCCCAATCAAGCAGTCCAAGGAAAATTCAAAGCCAACAGATTTTCTACACAAATTGAGAATCTGTTCAAACCAAAGGAGCCTAATCGTCCTACAAATCTGATCCTCAAAACCCCACCCTTGAGATGTCTACGGATTTCTCTTGTGGTCTGGGTTTTGGGATCAACAAATAGCCTTAATCAAAGGCGAAACGTTGCTGAAATTTCTCTAAACTATTACAAACTGGCTATCTTAAGCAAAGTCCTAAAGCTACAAAAGAACAGGATAAAGCAAACAAATTTCTTATCAAAACAAATTCCCAAGTCAAAGAAGTTCAAGCATTTAGATTTCAGAGTCACAGTTTGCCTAAAGACATACAGTGGCCATAGTTCTGGTCGAAACAAATTCTGCTGGAATTCTCAGAGAAAAGAGAAGGCTGAAATATAATCAACTCGAGGCAGCCAAACAAGCAAGACAACAAACTGATAAGTTTTCGGAAAGAAAATCATCAAATCAATCAACAGATCAGAAGCCAAATATATACAACCTGTCTTCTCCCTCTGGAGTTCTAAACCAAAATCCCCAAAATTGCAAATTTCAAACAAGATAAAAAAGCACAGATAATCAGAAGATCAGTTTGATTGAGAATCTGAAGGGAAAAGTTTCTTTAAAAAAAAAGAAAGAAACTAACTTAGTTATTGAGTTTAAGGACTTTGGGAGAGATTGAACATACCCCGGGTCTACTTCCGACGTCGCAGGGCCGCGCTTGAGAACTTGAGTGGCTTCTCGATATGCCGCCTCGCTCGAGGTCAAGACTCACCGAGCTTCTTCAACCTCCCTGGCATCTCGAATGCCTAATACCCAAAACCCCTAAAAAAAAAATTAGAAATTGAAAACAAAAAGAAAAGAGAAACCAACAAACCACCAAATCCCAAAAAATTAGGGATATGATTAACGAGGGGTTCGATTAGGAACATGGAATTTGAACTAATGATCGTCTAAAAGGGATCGAATTGAACATTAGATTTGGGGAAATTTGCATTAAAGAGGAACCCTAAAACCGTACCTGAGCACGAAGGGTCTTCGGTTCGTAGTGACGTAGCGCAATTAGCTGGTGCTATTCGTGCGTCGGGGCAACTCCTGTGCTCCTCTTTCTTTTGTGCGGTCACCCTTTTCCGTGTGGTCGCCTGAGGCCAGATGTAGCAGTCGTCGAGGAAACAAAGAGGCGACAAGAGAGACGGTGAACAGGAACTCGAGATTGAAAGCCCCGTTGAATTGGGTCTATCCTAAACAATACTAAAGCAAAAGCTTATTCTGCCACATGTCACGTTTCTATGAATTTTTTTCCCTCCAAAACTAACTATTTCCGTAATTGTTTTTTTTAGCAACTTCCATAATTGTTTTAGTTGTGTATTTCGATGAAATATGTAGTTTATTTTGGTAAGAATATATTAGATGTATATACGAATTGATTTATATGTCTTCATATGTTAATAGATTCTAGTAAGAAAGTTTCCCGGTTTTAGTTTTAATTTTAAAAACAAAATTGTTAACTATCTTTGTAAAGTTCATGGTTTATCATCTATCTTTTTTAAATAATAAACTATATCTGTATTTTTTAAAAATTAAAATATGTTGCTAGGCAATATACACCTATGTACCATATTAATCAACTGATATTTTCGTCGGCAAAAAATGATATTTATATGGTAGAATATTTTAAAGATGGTTTATCAATCACATGTTAGATATATCTGTGTATTCATTTGTCTAACTTTTTTAACAGAAAAATAATTTAATCTCATTAATTATGTACTAATTCCAAAAAAATAAAAAATCGACGGGAGTAATGAATTGATTTTTTTTAATGACAACGACTATGAACTGTCTCTAATGCGATTAAATCAATTATGTATGTTTATTGTATAGTTTTGTATATTTCTTTTATATAGGCTATTGAGTGAAAATCAGGTTATTTTTAGGGAGATTAATTAAGTGAAGAAGCTAATTTATATGGGATTTTATAGAATTTAGTCTTATATTTGTTAATAATACGTTATTAATATTTTTTATTTTGTTCTTGGTAAAACAAAAAAGTCGTTTTTAAACCTGTAGATAATCAGTCCAGATCGCGCAGATCTGGTCAGCGGGCTTACTTGAGACACATGGTCACTTTTTTGACCCACATGTTCTAACATGAGCTGCTGAACCATGGTATACATTGCGCCGTCTTTCCCTTTTTCTAAGAGGGATTCACCATACCTAGATGAAAAGAGGAGATCTTAATCACTACCCTTTATCAGGAACTCCGTGACACTTTACCTGCCCTTCACTCCTACCTCCTCAGAAGCATATGCTCACTTTATACCCGTACAACGGTCCGGAAGCAACTTCCAAGGCTAATTTTCAGGTGCGGACTGTCGATGATCATAGATCATAGACAAAACGTCTTCCCTTCAAAAAGTCCCTTCTTTTTGTGAGGACAAGGTGGCAATGTGGTGTTGTCTTGAAGACCCGTGGGTTGAGGGCATGAAGGCTACACGGTGTTTAATTGACCAGGATGAATTCCGTCTAGCCGCGGACGAAGGGCATTTGGCAGCCCTCATTTGTCCGCGTACACCGCCTTGTGTTTTAAATAGGGTTACATTAGTATCAAAATTATACAAAATCTTCTACAATACTAAACCATAAGCTATTATGTCACATTTAAAAAGTCAATGATATTAATTTTCAAAGATAATTAGAGTTAGAGAGGTCCAATAGTAAGAGATAAAGTACATTTTTATACAATTTTACATATTTTGAACCAAATATTACAATAAATGAATTTCTACTTATTAGTTTAATATTTTTTCACCAAAATGTGATTTATTACTTGAAGACAACTTTATAATTTAAATGAAGTTATCTTACAAGAATGTGAAAATGAAGTTATAAAGAATAATAAATGCATGTTATTTTTATATTAATTTTAATTTTTAATGATTTTTATAAATGAAAAATATTTATTTTAATGACATAATATTTTTAGCGAAAAATAACATATTATTTCACTAATCAAATTAAGCATTGACACACTTCATAGCAAAAAAACAAAATTTATTAGAATGCTTATTGAAATGATTTTGTTTCAATACGTTGTCAAACAAGTTGAGTATGATTTTGTGCAAAATATTTTTTTTTAAGGAAGATAATCTTTTTTCATATTATGATACAATTTTGTGGATAATTTTTTAAAAAAGATTTTAGTATATTCTAATGATGTAAGGTAATATTATATGGATTTTTATAGAAAAAAAATATATCAAATAAGTATAATGGTTGAATCCGCGCATAGCACGGGTATAGGACTAGTATAATACTAAAACAGATGTTGAATATGCCACATGGTGGCACCTCCTTAAACCAGGATTACGTGGCAAGTTCTCATTTAATGTGGCCCCACCTAAATAATTAATTCAATTTACTTAATTATTAATTAAAATGAATTTAATATCTTTTTTCCTGAATTAAAGTGATTTAAACATTTTTAAATACCAATTGATTATTTTTGTATAGTAACTTTAATTTATTTTTTCTCGTTTATTTTGAATTAAAACTCAATATATTTTTGGGGCAATTTGTGAAATAGCCACGAAATATGACACAATTTGCAAAATGTCCACGTTTTGGGACAAATTTGTGAAATGTCCTAAATAAAAACCCCTCCTACGCGTTTTCTCTCTCCTACGCGCTCTCCCTCTATCTCCCGTCCATCTCTGCGAGCGACGATGACGGTCGATGGAGATGGCTCCTCTCCCTTTCTCTCTCTGAATTTGATGCAGTTCCTCATCCCGCTCCTTCAATTCGCTTACTGTGTTGTGCTTCTCTCCAAATTTTGATCTCCAGCCTCGGCATCAGAACTCCGGCGCCGGCTTCATGTCTTGCACGCTTCCACCGATACTCTCTTTCTCTCTCTCCTCCACTGGGCTGAATGCTGCTTCCTTCCATCAAGAACAAGGTTCCTTCTTCTTTCTTTACATATATATTCAATTATTGCTTTTCTTTTCCCAATTGAAGCTAGGGTTTGTTCTTTCGTTGATTTGTGCTTCGATTTCCCCTTCAATTTGATTTTCTTTTCCATATCAATCGATTTTTGCTTCCGATTGTTATCCTTATCAATCGATCTTTGCTTCCGACTGTTTTCGTTATCAATCGATCGAAGATCGATTGATAAGAAACTCGATCTTGTTTGTGATGGCTTCAATTGCTGAACGAAGGGAAATCTTGTGCTTGTTGTTTTTAATGTTTGTAGATTTTGTCCTCTTTTGCTTGTTAAGCTTCGTGATTCGATTGAATATGATTTGTAGAAGATGTGATGACTGGACAATGTTTGCTTCTGCTGAATTTGCTTCTTTGTTTTCTTTTTTGCTTCTGCTGACTTTGCTTCTTTCTTTTGATATTTATCTACGGCTACATACAAAATATATGACATATGTTGTTAGCTGTAATAGTTGGAATCTTTGCATCTTTTTGGTATGTCTGCATTGTGGAGATTAAGGGAACTCTTGAGATGTGTTGTACATAAAGGGATGCCTTCCCATTTAAGCTTTTTTTTTGTCTTTTTATCTTCTTGAATTCCTGTTTGTCTTGGTAAATTTCGTTCATCACGTAAGCTTGTATTTGTGTTTTTTGATAGCTTGTCTGTTGTTGCTGATCGAGGTTAAATTACTTGTTCCATGAATTCCATCCCCTGTCATCTCACTTTCCCTGTTTACATGTTTAGTATTTATTGTCATTGTCATCACTATCAGTTTAGTTTTATGGCTAAAGATGATGATGCTTGATTCTGAATCAGAAAAGAAATTGATGAAACTGAGATTAATAAGTTGCAATGATGGTTTCTTTTGTTGTTGTCATGTTCTGTTAGGAATGGAATTCAACAAAGGAGGAATTCTTTTGAAGATGGTGTGTTCGGTAGGACAGCTTTCGTACTTCTGCCATCTGTTGGACACCAACCGCTGCATCGACAGGGTTGATGTGAATTCAAGAATGTTACTCGAGAAGGAGTTGGCGAGAGTGAGACCTTTGGTTGAATCGGCAGCAATGACTGCTCAAAAGATGATAGATCGTTGTGCTTATTGATGGGTTCAGCTGCAGTCTTTCTTTGTCACAGTTTAAATCGTTTCACTTTTACAATTACAAGTGAATTTCTATTACTTTCTGGTTGTAAATAATGATCTTTGTCACAATTTAAACGGTTATATATGCTTGAGCAGCTTTGTGTTGTGAACTTGTAATCAAAAGAGCAAATTTTACCAGGAAATTAAAAGAATGATAAATATAATGAAAAGTGTTTCTTAGAGGTGCTGACACAAATAAATATAGTTGTGCAAATCTAAACTAAAGTTGTGCAACTCTAAAATACGGTTGTGCAACTCTAAAAAATGTACTGACATGAAGATAAAAAAGTGCTGACATGGAAAAAATATATAACGAACTACAAAGTTATTACTTAGGAAGATGACTCGATTGTAACTAATATCAGTGTCAACACTAATTGAAACTAATATCAGTGTCAACACTAATTGTAACTAATATCAGTGTCAACACTACTTTTCACCACTAGTTGTGCAAAAATAAAGTATTGATGAGCAAAATAAGAGCATGTTGTGCAATAATTTATTGAGAAAGTATGAAATTAAATTGAGAGAAAATAAAATCATGGTGAGAACAAAGTCACAAGTCTCGATTGTTGTGCAAAAATAACCTATTGTTGAGCAAAAATAAGATTATGTTGAGCGAAATTTCACCAATCCCCCATGTTGTGCAATTTTACTCTATTGATGAGCAAAAATAAGACCGTGTTGTGCAATAATCTATTAAAAATGTATAAAATTATATTTACAACAAATAAGATTATGTGGAGACACAATTTCACAAGTCTCAAATGTTGTGCAAAAATAAAGTATTAATGAGCAAAACTAAGAGCATGTTGTGCAATAATTTATTGAGAAAGTATGAAATTATATTCAGAGAAAATAAGATCATGTTGAGATTTAGTTTAGAAAGATTGTATAACTCGTTTAGTGGTTTGCAATATAAGAGAATCATGTCACAAGTGACACTGTATCTAGGATTTTTTATTTGAGATGGCCACTGAATTCTTCCTATATTGATGATAGAATGAGCAAGTATCTAACTCTAGGCGAGTTCAGTGCTGTGTACTGACTAATGAAAAATAACATCTCTTTGAAAAAGGGTTGAACGAACCTTTAGGAATAATAAATCCGTGTAAACTGAATTTCCCGCCATAAGAGCTGTACCAGTTCCAATATGTGTTTTCACAAAAGCGATAACCTGAACAAAGATACAACATCAGAAAGATGATAATCAGAAGTTATCTGCCCATCCAATGACCTCCTTTTGGTTGGGACAGAGGCTGCCTCATTATATAAGGTACATAAAGTGAAAACGTGTTAATGTTATACTTGAATCAACATTTTGTTATCTTTCGTCGTAAGAAGAAATTGAACCACACCCTTTGGACAAAAAGCAATCCCTCCTTATCAACTGAGCCAATCAATATCAGTAAATATATACGTTTAACTGATTATAAGTACAGTAGACGTCACCTTACCTGGAGTGATATGCCCATCTAATCCAGTAGCTGCTGAGGTCTAGTGGGATGTATCCAAGCATATAGCAACTTCGATATGCCAAAAGTTCCTAATCTTCGACTAAAGCACCAGTGACTGGTCAGAAACAATCATATATGATGCAGGTCTGGAAGTGCAAGTGCCAATACTCAACCTTTCTCAATATTATTCCAGTAAATAACAGCAGTTAAGCGCCTAAGTGATCTTGAGAAGCTCAACCAAGGAAGCTTTTGAACGGGATGAAAAGGTGTATGCTACTTGATGCATTGTGGGTCTGGACTCGGGTTTAGGACCTGTGCAGAGCAAAGATACTTTGATTACCCGCATCAATCCATCAGTTAGATGAGACTATAGATCAAGCTGCACAGCTGCAGGCAAAGCATAAGCTATCAAGTGGAGAAGAGAAAGGATGTGCAAATTTTGCCAATATATGAGCCTATGTGGGAGTCGAACCCACATCTATGTGTGTATACACATCGCTCTCCCCATTGAGCTAATAGACTTTTAAAAGTACGATATTTTAGAGGTGCACAACTCTATTTTAGAGTTGCACAATGGGACTACTATTGCAAAATTCCTAGAGTTGTGCATACAATGGGACTACTATTGCAAAATTCCTAGAGTTGCACAACTCTATTTTAGAGTTGCACAACTCTATTTTAGAGTTGCACAACTCTATTTTAGAATTGTACAATAGGACTACCATTGCAAAATTCCTCGAGTTTTCAAGACCTGCTTTAACTGTAGTATGAAAACAAAAATTGTCTCAGAAACTCCAATGTCAATTGTATGCAGCAGTTGAGGAGTAGCAACGGTGAATATGACAGATACGGTAAAACATCTACTTAGATGAAAATTGAGCAAGACAACTCATTATCAATCAAATACACAAAATTAACACCAGCAGAAAACAAGAGGAATATGACAGAGTCATATTCATCTGAGTAACTCTGAGATTTGAATAATCCGAAAACATTTCTTTCAAGGACTTGCCATGACAGTGATAAACTGCTCCATAACATAAGAAAGTGGAAACATGTAGTGGTATTTTCTTTTTTTATTTCTTGTTACAAAACAAGAATATTAAACTAGGAATTCAAATGACAACTACGAAAGTTTCTATTACCGATTGAAATGAGACGGTTTAGCCAGTGAGGAGACTTGCTAGGATCATATTATTGGTGATTTGGGGAATATCCCTTAGTATACGAGAATAAGCTTGGAAGGCTTTTACCAAATTGCACAAGGTGACTATTTTTCTCTATGGTAATAGGGAGGTGGGTTAGTAGAAGTGGCCTCGGGAATTCATTCACAAAATCAAAATCCCATGAATTCCCTAAAATTTGTGTTTTACATGATTGACTTGTGATTTCTTACATATTCTCGATAAATGAGAGGATGTCCATGGTGCTAGCACTAGTTAAGGTTCCGTTCAAATATGCTGAAGCATCGTAAGGGAAAGATCATAAATTTTAGCAAACAAAACCAAAGTTAAGATTCAACGCAGGCATGCCTAGGCTTCAAGCTACTAAAGCCAATTCCTTAAAAACTAGTGGGTTGATTTTGTGACAGTAACCTCCAGCAGTGAATGGGAGCTAAGCTATTTGAGATAACATTGGTTAAGGTTGCATCTATTCCTGACAGTTTAGCAACTAAGCTTCATTGTGAGACGGAGAAGGAGAAGAGTGAAGAAAATGAAACACACAGCAACAAATACATCCTGAGATTGAACTTCGCTATCACAATGAAAATCCATGCCCAAATCAGTACACAACAACAAGCATAACAAGTCAATTAAATCAAAATTTCGCCCCCAACCATAGCATAGCAAGCAACAAGCAAATTAAATTGCAGCAACAAGCATAGCTCAAGAGAAGGAGAACTAAGCTCAAGAGAGCTCCACTTGTAACCTGAACAATCAGAGCTCAAGAGAAGGAGAAACCTGAACAATCAATTGACAGAGCAAGCAAATCGAGATCAACAGACCAACATAGAGCAAGCAAATCGAAACACAGAGCAAGCAAATAGAGATCAACACAATTGCTGCAGGCCAACACAAAGCAAGCAAATCGAGATCAACAGACCGAGATTGACAGACGAGAAGGCGATTGCAGGCCACATAAAATGGTTCTAACTAAGGGAAAAGCAATCAGACTTACCTCAATTCGAGACACAAGGCAGCAACAACAACTAATTAGGGATGTCCATGATCTTGTCCTCGACCGGCTTCGCACAATCAGGAGGTTGAGCGAGCAGACAGAGACGATGATGGAGCTAGGAGCTCGGGCCTTGATCGCCACGCTGCGAAGTGGTACTCCTCATCAGCGAATACGACTAGGAATGAGGTGCCATGGCTGGCGACGAGGGGAGCGGCGGCAGCGGCAGGTGGACGACGGGATAGAGACGGCGAGAGAGAGAGAGGGAGCGATGGAGACGGAGAGAGAGAGCGCGATGGAGACGGGGAGAGAGAGGGAGGTTAGAGAGAGAAATCTAACTTTGAATTAGGGTTATATAACGGACATTTTGCTAATTTGTCCAAAAAGGTGGACATTTCACAAATTTGTCCAAAAAAAGTGCATGTTTTACAAATTTTTTCTATATTTTTTAGTTACCACATTTTACCCAAAAAATAGTTTTTATTTATTTAGTAATTCTTTCACAATGATTGATAGCATTTCATAAATTAGTAATTCCATGACAATTATACAATTTGATTAAAAGAATATTTGAAAAGATTGTTAGCATGAGTTTTTATTAGAAATCTAAACATACAAGATATGAAATTACTAATTTAACCATAGAAAATGACAAATGCTAAACATACAAGTTATGAAATGAATAACAGTTTATTTTTTGAGTATGTAAATAAGATATTCCAAATATATAAATATAGAAAAATTAAAAATATTTATTATTCAATTTTTACGTAAAAGACATATTATATGTTGAAGAAGTTTATGGTGACACGTGTCTTCTTCATCACTAATTTAATTTAATATTTATTATTCAACCAATATTTTTTTTTAATGAAAAAATCAATTTATTCTATTTGAATCTTCTCAAACAACCCTCTTTAATTATTCTTAAACAATAACCCACTAATTTTGAAATAATTTATTTTATGGTAAATCAATTTTGTATATGAAAGATATATTATATGTTGCACGTACTTTAACCCTTCCTTTAAAAAGATCTCTTAATTGTTATATCCAAATATCCATTAATAAGTATACAAGCATTTTTTTTTTACAGTAGGCAAGAAGTAGATCGACGCGATCTTAAAAGATCGACAACGCGATCTTAAAAGATCGACGACGCGATCTTGAAGCCATCAAAAGATGGCTTGATAACCCTACACAGAGGGTCGCCAGTAAAAAAAGAAAAACAATTCTAGCTAAACCTAAGATTACACCACTGATAAGAATTATAATTAAAGAAAGCATCTAAAGAGGAAGCCCTTGATTCTTGCGATGATGTTGCAGTGAATGCGAATTGGATCCAAATACGGCAATATTTTGCATGTGATGCCTCAAACATGGATATTTCGGGTGTATCGATTTGTGGGTTTTTTGGAGGGAGAGGGATAAAATCAGATTTGAGTTTTTCAATTTTTTGGGTGAAGGGATAAAATCAGATTTGAGGGCAATTGGGGGAAGGGGATGGTTTTGTAATTCAATTTTGTTGATTTGGGATAAAATCAGATTTAGGGAAGGAGATGGGTTTGCATGTTGACAACTCCGATTGAATCAGAGGCAAGGAGAGTTGGATCTAGGAGGAGTCAGTGGATCGGAAGTGCTCAAGGGGTTGTGGAGGAGTGCGAAGGCGTGGATGGCGAGGTCGGAGTCACAGGAACTTGCTCTTGAAGGTAGCACGGGAGGGGGCCGCCGCACAAGGCCGAAGGAGGACCAGAGCAACGACGGAGACTGATTGTGTTGAAGGGTTGGTGGCGGAGATCTGGGCAGTCAGGCCACCGCATGCAGCGATGGAGGACGACCGAGGGTGGTGGGAGTAGTCGCGCCAGGACGCCAGAGGAGGGAGAATCGGCGGCGGCGGAGGCTTGGACTGGTGGCTCTGTGGAGGAGGAGGATCGAAGGCGGAGGGCTGTTGCGTAGGCCGATAGGGAGGAGATTGAGAGGCGGCTGTGGCATCGTCGGCGGGAGCTTGGACAGAGCGCCGCCGTGGAGATGGAGGGTTGATACCGGTGGGCTGTCGCACAGGCGCCGTTGTTTCAGCCTTTGTAGGAGGCCGAGGAGTGAAGATTGGAGGTCCGATTGTCGATCGACATGGTTAAAGAGGATGAACAGAAGAGGAGGAGGAGGCGTCGGCGGCTAGGGTTTTTTTTAGGGCTACATATTTTCAGAGCGTTTCCTCTTAGTTGGATTAAAAAATCAGAGTGTAGTATGTGACAAGTATACAAGCATATAGTTATGTAAAAGATTTGATATTAATTAGCATAATTTGATTATATCGTATTGATACTTACAATAAAGAAAGAGTCTCTTACACCACATGTCGTCTTAATTGCCTATTGATTGAGGTTCTATGTGGCATTTTATTCATTAATCAAGTAATATATAAATTTTGTGATTTTTTAATTTTTCTTTAAATAAGTGAAATGGTTTTTTGAATAATATTTAATTATTAAGTGATGAAACTCGATAAACTTGTTCCTGAAATTTGTAATAAATCAATTTCGAGTGTTTTCAATTTTTTAAATTAATTGATAAACTTGTGCCTGAAACTCGATAAACTTGTGCCTAGAACTTGTGCCTGAGATAAACTATGAGTTGTTACATGGGATAAACTTGATCTATTTGAAAATTTCAGAAACTTTTTCCATTCACTTTGATTAATAAATAAACGGGTTTTTTTTTAAAGAAATTATACTTTATTTTTCCTTTAGTTTTATTTTTATCCAAATAGCTTCTTAAAAAACATGTCAAATAAATAAAATGACCTATATTTAGAGACGGATGAAGCATTTTTTTTACTTTTAAGTTTATTACAGGAATATTTCTTCTCCGACATTTTTTTGTGCTCTCCATCCAAAAGTTCATAAAACTCTATTCACCTAGCGTTTGTGTAATATGTAGCCGAACTACCAAATTTTTTGGTCTTACCTTCCAACCCATTACGACAACAAATATTTGTTTAATACTCAAAGTAACCAATCAACTTGCTGAAAAAACATAGAATGCTGGAAAAAAAAACACTCTACAATTTTGTATACAATTGTTTCCATCTAGGAAAGTATGAATATGAGACATTGACGTTTGGCTACATCTTATATATTGATATAATATAAGGATTTTTTTATCCAAATTTATATTATTTGGCTACATCACTTTCATATTATTATAATATATCTAATATATAATATAAATAAATTATGATGATATCTTCTAAAAATATAATATATTTGACAAATCTCGTGCGTTACGCATGGGTACTGCGCTAGTTATAATACTAAAGTAGAAGTCGTTTACACCATGTGGCGGCTTCTCCTTTAAAGTAGGTTTTTTTTATTTTTTATGATTTATTAATTAATTAATTACAATTTCAATTAATTATATTAATAATAATCAATTATCAATTAATTGTTTTTAAATATGTATCTTGTTTTTATGATTGTTTTTATTTTTTTATTTATGATTTGTTAATTAATTAATTGTAATTTCAATTAATTTTATTAATTATATTAATAATAATCAATTAATTGTTTTCAAATGTGTATGCGGTTGTTAGGATTTTATATGCCTATTAGTTTAATTGATGAAAGATATGCCGATGTTTTAAAATGATATGCCGATTAGTTATATATTGATGTGTATCCGGTTGTTATTAATTGACCGTTATCCGATCGGTAAAATGAAAGATATGCCTAAGATATGCCGATTAGTTATATATTGATGTTATTAATTGGCTGTTATGATTTTTTTTGTTAAGCCAAACGATTTTACTCGGTGATGATCCCATTTTTTCGCCACTATATATTAGTTAGTGATCCATGGTATGTCGTATGAAAAGTTTTTTTTTCCAACCGAGCTAGATTAGATTGCCACAATATGACAAATAATAAAGGTATAGCGCCTATAGAGAATAATAATAGGAAGCTTAGAAAAAAATGTACTTTAAATACTATTTTATTTATCTTCGTTCGTTTTTTATTATTAAGTTTATTTGTTTGTGCGGATTAGCATTGGATTCATTATGGAGTTGATTTTATGCGTTTTAATTAATCTTTTTTTAAAATTTTTTTTAGACGATGAAAACCTTGATAGTAGCACTCGAAAATCGCACGAATCCGATGGAATATTATTGTTCGTGTTTTAAGAATGTCGACATCCCTAAGCTACAATGATCCTGGAAACGTTCATTCGATTGGCATGATTTTAATAGATGAAAAGGTAATTGTGTTTAAATATTGGTTAGTTTGTTTACAATTTAAATTTATTTGCATCCATAAACATATACATTTACAACTTATGTGCAGAGTTCGAAGATACAAGTGTCTGATACAAAGATAGTTAACCATAGTCGAGCACATGGAAGAAGGTCTAACATATTCCATCAAGGATTTTGGAGTCTACGAACATACTGTTAAAGTACGATGCAGTCCGTTCACACATCGTATTTTACTATTTATTAATACTTCTATCACTCCGTTTGAGCAATCGTCTATTCCGATGCACATATTTCAATTTTTTCGAGTTTGATTCGATTTTGAGTCCAAAACATTTATAATACTAAAGATAGTATATATTTTTTCACCAATTATGAATTAATTAATTTGTGATTTTACAATTTTTTATTTGTTAACCATTTTCTTTTTAACTAAATAATGTTTTCGTGAAAATCTTAACTAAATGATTTGTTATATCAAATCTAGAAAAAAAGAAAAAGAAAATTGGGCCTACTAAATAAAAATCTTATTATTTATTATAACTAACCCTGGTTCAAATTTGATGATTTTTTTATATTTTAAAACTATTTTGAATTTGAATATTTGATATTTATTTTACCCAACAATTAAATTATTAATTCACTCAATTATCACCAATTATTTCAATAATAACTAATAACAAAGTCTACCAAAACTAAGATAAGTATCACTTCAGTATTTTATTTAAATAAGATAATCATCACTTATATATTTTTAACCATGTATGCTTTATAGAACTATTGCCTAATTTTTAATTTAGAAATTCAAAGGTATAAATTTTTTAATTAAGGATCCATGCTTATATAATTTATGAATTAATCATTAATTAATAATCTTTTTTTGTCAATAACAATTACATTAATAATCTAAATAAGCATGATATACATATATATAGTGTTACATTCATTGATGCACATATAACTATTTTAAACTAAAAAAAGTCCGCACAAGGTGCGGGTACTGAACTAGTTATCAGTATTTGAGCTTGACATTGGTGTAAGTACACTGTAAGTCATATGGATTTTTATGTCAATCATAATTTCATCGAACAATTCATTTATACATTGATAATAAAGCATTAATGTAACAGAATTACAATGGTCGAAACTTAAAATTAACGAAATACATGTGCTAATGTTCAACTTCAAAATGTGATTGAAAATATTCAAAATGCCTTTTGCATTCCTAAAACCAGAGCAAGATCCCGATCACCTCCATCTCAAAGAGCAGCTTCTCAGATGTCGGATTATAGCAACATGTCTCTCGCTCCTAGAGGAAAACATGTTAGATGACTCCATGCCGATGAAAAAAGCAGGGAAAAGTCCCGTGTTTGAGGAAAACTGAACAGGCCAATGAGGAAAGTTATCGGAGATCGCCATGCCATGGGCTTCGGTGTTGGTGGTTGGCCTTGGGATCTGGTTAAAATTCGGCTTCTAGGTGTTCGTCTCCGGTTACGACATAGCCTCGAAAAGTCATTAGCTCCATATATCCATAGAAATAGAAAGCCTAAATTGATAGGGCATGGCTAGAGAGATAAAGCAACATAGCGAGAGAGTGAGCTAAAGAGACGGAGATCTAAAATCTCCCCAAAAATTGAAGGCGGCGTTCAATCATCTCTAAAGACAGTCTTCTAGGGTTCAAAATCATGAAAATTACAAAGGATCTCAAAATTTTATAGATTTACAAGAATTTTCCCCAAACTTTTAAATATGAAAAATCACTCAAAAACATCTATATCTATACCCATTCTACTTACCTCCACGTATCATCGTATTATGCTTAGATATTTTAGGTACTTTTATTTTCAATTTTTCAATCTATATAAATTACATGAAAATGTATGAAAAGATCAAATAAAGGTTGCAAATAAGTGTTTTGATAAGATGGAAAAGACAAAAATTGAAGATGGGTAGATCGATATCTATAAAAGTATTCCTTCATTAGAGTTCATGTAATATGAACTCACGGTTAAGAATCCACATGATCTAGCAGGTATATGCATAATGCATTTCACCATAAATTTGATTAATGTGATTTAAATGTGTTTTTTAAAGACGATAAACTAATATACAGCACTGCCTTGGATTTTTTTCAATCCTGCCAAGAACCTTTGGAATTTCACTATTAGGACATGTTTGCTTACGGGTTATTTTTAAAGGGGTTGAGGTAAATTTTTTTTTTTAGGTTGTGAAGGTGGATGTTATTTTTTTAGGTTGTGGAGGTGGAAAAGTTGAGGTTATTTTTTAAAAATAACCTGTGTTTGGTTGGTAGAAGGTTATTTTTTTAGTCTGTATGCAAAAGGATTAAACTACCCTTGCTAATTAATAAACTCTCTCAACCTCCTCTTGTCACCATATGTAATTGCAGGTGAGGCAAGAGCACACACAAGGAAGTATCGGAAGCAAGGGAAACGACAGATAAATGGACAATTATGCAAAATAATTTTATTATTAATTACCTGAAAAACAGATCAGTAGGCCAACGGAGAGACTTGACGCTCCAGTAGGCCACTTTGTCCAGGAATGTCTTTGGCACGTGGTGCTTTTTTAGATCTATTGAGGTGTCTGACATGTAAATCTCTCATGGCTTCAACAAGAAACCAAAAATCAGATGCAGATTCCTAGCAAGCGGTAAGCACAAACAACAAATAAAGAATCTGAAAGGCAAAACTAATTCTCAAACAATCTAATTCAAAGAAACTACTAATTTAATGTAAGGGTAAATCATCCATATGTTGCAAGTTTGAGGCAACTCAAGGCAGTTAACATCTTAATAATTTAGATATCCAAAAATCATAATGAATGAGATACTCATTTACATAGATCATAATTCACCTCTCCACGACAAGGTAACATTTTGACATCATAATCAACAATTGAAATCCAAAGAAAACAATAAAGCCATCAGTACCTGTCATTTTCTTTATCAGAGCCATATGAATCCTCTATGACTTTTTCATAAAGGGATACGAATGCTTTATAACTGAGAGACTTGATGGTCAGTAAGCCCCTTTGTCCAGGAATGTCCCGGGTACACGTGGGGCTTTTCAGAACTATTGAGGTGTCTGACTTATAAGTCTCCCATGGCTTCAAGAAGAAACAAAAAATTAGATGCAGATTCCCAGCAAGTAGTAAACACAAACAACAAATAAAGAATCTGAAAGGCAAAACTAATTCTCAAACAACCTAATGCAAAGCAACTGCTAATTTAATGAGGGTAAATCATCCATATGTCGCAACGTTCATGCAACTCAAGGGTCTTAATTCCTAACCATAAAGAGTCGAAGATTTCATTGATCATTTGTGCAATGTTGCCACAAAAAAAAAACCATTTGTGCAATGTGCACAAAATCTTTTGGCATTAACATTCAGAACTACGAATTGTCATGTGGAATGTCTATAAAAGTTAAGTCAAGACTAAGCATCTCAATTTTCAAGTTAACATCTTAGTCATTCACATTTCCAATAGACACTTTTCCAATACAAGTGAAAAATTATGATACGTGAGCTTTTCACAGACCCACATACTTGAGCAGAATTCCCAAAACAGAAGTAGAGTTCAGGAATGCATAAACCTTTCAGGAAATTAAAATGCCAGACATGCTTATCATCTTCAGGCCCAATAGGTCTTTCCATGGATGAGAAGATATAACCTTCTATCAAGGGCTCTCTTCAATGACCTTACAAGAATGAGCAAGATATCATCACATGTTTTCAGAGTGATATGGGACTGGAAATCATAAATTGAATAATAGTATGACTGTTCAGTTCAGTACATTAACTATTCCTAAATTTCCTCAAAGCATTCCTTTATCCAAAAAGTAACTTAAAAGCACCAAGTTAAAAATGTGATTCATAAACTGCTACAGAAGAACTTCTGGTACATGCAATTTTTCTTTTGTCACACAAAACCTAGAGTCTCAGAAACACAGGTTTATAGGTGGTGTACCTTCTGTTATTCATTTTGTCGGCTTCTGTAATCCGTGGAGTGTAACGGCCCGGGATTATGGCTCCCGGGTTACGTTTCGAGGGATGAAACCCCTCGTTAGGATCTTGCGCCCCGAGTAAAGGTTGAAGGTTTGAAATTCTACTATAGCGTTTTCAAGTGGGATTTCCTACCCAAAATTCGAAGGGATCGTTGGAATCCCCGGGGAAGTCCCCTGTACTTGTCATAAGTCTAAGCGTGAAAAACCAAAAATCATGCAAATAGTAGAATCCAGGTGTAATACAAGAGAGTGCCACGGCAGAGCCGGGTCAAAACCAAATCAATAAGCATATTTATCGAAATATAAGGTTAGACCATTTCTTTGCAATCGCCCAAGAGAGTTCCCACGTTACAGAAGCAAAGAACAATCATGCTGCAAAACAAACCTAAAAAAATATGTATGCGGGGTGGTGTCAGATGGAAGCCCTACGCAATATAATCCCAAACAAGCAGACACATACACACGCTAGTCCTAATAAAGATGCTTCTAGATGCAAGGCGGAATATTAACACACTAGCATGGTCCTAAGATCAAGTGCATAAATATAATAAGGCCTTAGCACGAAATACCAAGTGGTATATCCCTCTCCTACCTCCACCCCCTTCCAATAGGGCGGAGACTAGCCAGCTTGTGAATGCATTCCATAATAATCGGGCGGCAT
The DNA here is from genome assembly GCA_037127255.1 of Persicaria tinctoria. Lineage (NCBI taxonomy): Eukaryota > Viridiplantae > Streptophyta > Magnoliopsida > Caryophyllales > Polygonaceae > Persicaria > Persicaria tinctoria. The sequence goes on from JBANSL010000007.1 coordinate 38,566,457, forward strand.
GCATGCCCAACCCGTATCCACAATAAAGCCCGCAGGCAGCTCATAATATACGGAAGTTCCATGACTCGATTGACTCAAGACGGGACCCGATGGGACTGGGCCGTCTTATAACCCTTGCAAAGACTCTAGTTACTTCACAGATAACAGCCGTTCTCTTTACAAAAGCAATGAGTAAACGAACGCTCAATCATGAGTGCAATCCTAGCAGGATACTACATGGCATGATTTATTATGAATGCAAGCACCTAGTAAGCACATGGCTACAAGCAAGGAGATCTCTTTTCGAGTCTGAGTGAGCTCATATAGGAACTCACCTAGAGGTGCAGAATAGCAAGGTAAGCATTACGATAGATTAAAGATCACCTAGATACATATTAGAACACATATATAAGTCTACGTCTAATTATTCATGCACTCAAAGAATACATCATTCAATATAATTAACCACATCGTAATAATCATTCCATCAAGTTCAACCATTCATCTCTGTTCCATAGCGAATTTTCGCGTAACAAAAAAATGTGTATTCAAAAGCACTTCGAAAGGCAAATGCACCAGAAGATAATATGCCGCATGATTATCAGTTATAGGTATATTACAAGCAAATAGTCTTAGGTGTTACAAAATTCACCTATAGAGTACATGTGGTCGATGTATAAAAAAAAAGAGGAAAAAAGAAAGGAATCAGGGCCGTCGACAGCCTCTCACCGGCTCGACAGCAGAAGAGGACGTGTTTGTCCTTGGAAATCAGTAGTTGATTGAGATTGTTCAGCTGCAAAATAATAAGCTGAGGTTAAGCTGATGGATGCAAAAATAAATAAATAAATAAATAAGCTTTGATGTCAAGCCTTTAAAGATAAGGCCCAATGCATAAATCAAAGAAAAAAAGTCAACCCATATTACTGTTGGAATAAATGAGTAATCAGCAATAAAAATAAAAAAAATAAAAATAAAATAAATAAAAAGGAGTGGCTGGGCTGCACGGTTAAATGGCAAAGGAAAGAATTAATCTCCATCAGTTAAATGGCAAGGAAATCAGCTTCTCAATTGTGTCGTACATGCACGTACAAATAAATGAGAAAGAGTATATTTTATTGTGTACACAAAATAAGGAGGGAAAGTAAAAGATCCTCTAGCTTCTTCTCCTATAAAAGAGGCTAAGGGCTGAGATTTTGGGACTACACAGACGTGGAGAAAAAGAGACATACACACAGCAAGAAGGAAAAAAAAAAGGCAGCGGTACAAAAGAGAGAAAACACAGTCAAGGTAGTGCCTTTTTGCATCATCATCCACGTGGTCTCGAGACCCACCCTGACATGTCTACGGATTTCTCTCGTGGTCTGGTTTTGGGACCGTCGATCAGCCCCAAATTGAGGCAAATTGCTGCACCAAATCGATCTCCGAGACCCACTCCTAGATGTCTACCGATTTCTCTTGTGGTCTGGTTTCGGGATCGCCGATCAACTTCAAATAGAGCCGAACTGCTGCACAAATCGATCTCCGAAACCCCATCCCTGAGATGTCTACGGATTTCTCTTGTGGTCTGGGTTTCGGGATCAACAAATCACAATAAAACAGGGGGAAACGCTCAATCAAGCAGTCCAAGGAAAATTCAAAGCCAACAGATTTTCTACACAAATTGAGAATCTGTTCAAACCAAAGGAGCCTAATCGTCCTACAAATCTGATCCTCAAAACCCCACCCCTGAGATGTCTACGGATTTCTCTTGTGGTCTGGGTTTTGGGATCAACAAATAGCCTTAATCGAAGGCGAAACGCTGCTGAAATTTCTCTAAACTATTACAAACTAGCTATCTTAAGCAAAGTCCTAAAGCTACAAAAGAACAGGATAAAGAAAACAAATTTCTTATCAAAACAAATTCCCAAGTCAAAGAAGTTCAAGCATTTAGATTTCAGAGTCACAGTTTGCCTAAATACATACAGTGGCCATAGTTATGGTCAAAACAAATTCTGCTGGAATTCTCAGAGAAAAGAGAAGGCTGAAATATAATCAACTCGAGGCAGCCAAACAAGCAAGACAACAAACTGATAAGTTTTCGGAAAGAAAATCATCAAATCAATCAACAGATCAGAAGCCAAATATATACAACCTGTCTTCTCCCTCTGCAGTTCTAAACCAAAATCCCCAAAATTGCAAATTTCAAACAAGATAAAAAAGCACAGATAATCAGAAGATCAGTTTGATTGAGAATCTGAAGGGAAAAGTTTCTTTAAAAAAAAAAGAAAGAAACTAACTTAGTTATTGAGTTTAAGGACTTTGGGAGAGATTGAACATACCCCGGGTCTACTTCCGACGTCGCAGGGCCGCGCTTGAGAACTTGAGCGGCTTCTCGATATGCCACCTCGCTCGAGGTCAAGACTCACCGACCTTCTTCAACCTCCCTGGCGTCTCGACTGCCTAATACCCAAAACCCCTAAAAAAAAATTAGAAATTGAAAACAAAAAGAAAAGAGAAACCAACAAACCACCAAATCCCAAAAAATTGGGGATATGATTAACGAGGGGTTCGATTAGGAACAGGAACTCGAGATTGAAAGCCCCGTTGAATTGGGTCTATCCTAAACAATACTAAAGCATAAGCTTATTCTGCCACATGTCACGTTTCTATGAATTTTTTTTCCCTCCAAAACTAACTATTTCCGTAATTGTTTTTTTTAGCAACTTCCATAATTGTTTTAGTTATTTATTTCTATGAAATATGTAGTTTATTTGTCACAGTTTATCACTGTTTAAATCGTTTCACTTTTAAATCGTTTCACTTTTACAATTACAAGTGAATTTCTATTACTTTCTGGTTGTAAATAATGATCTTTGTCACAGTTTAAACGGTTATATATGCTTGAGCAACTTTGTGTTGTGAACTTGTAATCAAAAGAGCAAATTTTACCAGGAAATTAAAAGAATGATAAATATAATGAAAAGTGTTTCTTAGAGGTGCTGACACAAATAAATATAGTTGTGCAAATCTAAACTAAAGTTGTGCAACTCTAAAATACGGTTGTGCAACTCTAAAAAATGTACTGACATGAAGATAAAAAAGTGCTGACATGGAAAAAATATATAACGAACTACAAAGTTATTACTTAGGAAGATGACTCGATTGTAACTAATATCAGTGTCAACACTAATTGAAACTAATATCAGTGTCAACACTAATTGTAACTAATATCAGTGTCAACACTAATTTTCACCACTAGTTGTGCAAAAATAAAGTATTGATGAGCAAAATAAGAGCATGTTGTGCAATAATTTATTGAGAAAGTATGAAATTAAATTGAGAGAAAATAAGATCATGTTGAGAACAAATTCACGAGTCTCGATCGTTGTGCAAAAATAACCTATAGTTGAGCAAAAATAAGATGACGTTGAGTAAAATTGCACCAATCCCCCATGTTGTGCAATTATTGTCTATTGATGAACAAAAATAAAATCATGTTGTGCAATAATCTATAAAAAAAGTATAAAATTGTATTTACAAAAAGTAAGATCATGTTGAGACACAATTTCACAACTCTCAAATGTTGTGCAAAAATAAAGTATTGATGAGCAAAAATAAGAACATGTTGTGCAATAATTTATTGAGAAAGTATGAAATTATATTGAGAGAAAATAAAATCATGGTGAGAACAAAGTCACAAGTCTCGATTGTTGTGCAAAAATAACCTATTGTTGAGCAAAAATAAGATTATGTTGAGCGAAATTTCACCAATCCCCCATGTTGTGCAATTTTACTCTATTGATGAGCAAAAATAAGACCGTGTTGTGCAATAATCTATTAAAAATGTATAAAATTATATTTACAACAAATAAGATTATGTGGAGACACAATTTCACAAGTCTAAAATGTTGTGCAAAAATAAAGTATTAATGAGCAAAACTAAGAGCATGTTGTGCAATAATTTATTGAGAAAGTATGAAATTATATTCAGAGAAAATAAGATCATGTTGAGATTCAGTTTAGAAAGATTATATAACTCGTTTAGTGGTTTGCAATATAAGAGAATCATGTCACAAGTGACACTGTATCTAGGATTTTTTATTTGAGATGGCCACTGAATTCTTCCTATATTGATGATAGAATGAGCAAGTATCTAACTCTAGGCGAGTTCAGTGCTGTGTACTGACTAATGAAAAATAACATCTCTTTGAAAAAGGGTTGAATGAACCTTTAGGAATAATAAATCCGTGTAAACTGAATTTCCTGCCATAAGAGCTGTACCAGTTCCAATATGTGTTTTCACAAAAGCGATAACCTGAACAAAGATACAACATCAGAAAGATGATAATCAGAAGTTATCTGCCCATCCAATGACCTCCTTTTGGTTGGGACAGAGGCTGCCTCATTATATAAGGTACATAAAGTGAAAACGTGTTAATGTTATACTTGAATCAACATTTTGTTATCTTTCGTCGTAAGAAGAAATTGAACCACACCCTTTGGACAAAAAGCAATCCCTCCTTATCAACTGAGCCAATCAATATCAGTAAATATATACGTTTAACTGATTATAAGTACAGTAGACGTCACCTTACCTGGAGTGATATGCCCATCTAATCCAGCAGCTGCTGAGGTCTAGTGGGATGTATCCAAGCATATAGAAACTTTGATATGCCAAAAGTTCCTAATCTTCGACTAAAGCACCAGTGACTGGTCAGAAACAATCATATATGATGCAGGTCTGGAAGTGCAAGTGCCAATACTCAACCTTTCTCAATGTAGTCGTGCATAAAGTAGACATCCTCCTACTCAAGCTTCACAACAAACTTTCAGCGGCTCAGAGGTCTTCTTTGAACGTTATCATGTCCATCTTACTGTCGAACTTGATGCTTTTAATTGACAAGATTAGTGATAGAAAAATATTCTCCCAACAGTTAATTGCATAACAGATGCACAGTGAACAAGACACACCCTAACAATAAAGCTGAGCTAGTATTAGTGATCTCTTTGCTCAACCTACTGATCTCAGACCATGTAAAGCTGAGCACCAGTGACTGGTGAGAAACATCAAAGAATCGTCAATTGAAAGAGCAAATACTGAATTTCATTGATACCAAGATGACCAATTACAAGATTGGATCAATAAGGATAAGAAAGATACGAGGACACTGGACACACAGGAGAGAGAACAAGGAGAAAACAAGTACAACAGAGAACTACTAGTAAATTAGCTTTAAGACTATGAAAGAGATTTAACTATTATAAATCTTGTATCCAACCTCCATAGTCCATGGAGACTGAACCAAATAGATTATAGATGTTGTTACCAATATCTGGAAAAAGAAAATCAATATTATTCCAGTAAATAACAGCAGTTAAGCGCCTAAGTGATCTTGAGAAGCTCAGCCAAGGAAGCTTTTGAACGGGATGAAAAGGTGTATGCTACTTGATGCATTGTGGGTCTGGACTCGGGTTTAGGACCTGTGCAGAGCAAAGATACTTTGATTACCCGCATCAATCCATCAGTTAGATGAGACTATAGATCAAGCTGCACAGCTGCAGGCAAAGCATAAGCTATCAAGTGGAGAAGAGAAAGGATGTGCAAATTTTGCCAAAATATGAGCCTATGTGGGAGTCGAACCCACATCTATGTGTGTATACACATCGCTCTCCCCATTGAGCTAATAGACTTTTAAAAGTACGATATTTTAGAGGTGCACAACTCTATTTTAGAGTTGCACAATGGGACTACTATTGCAAAATTCCTAGAGTTGTACACACAATGAGACTACTATTGCAAAATTCCTAGAGTTGCGCAACTCTATTTTAGAGTTGCGCAACTCTATTTTAGAGTTGCACAACTCTATTTTAGAGTTGTACAATAGGACTACCATTGCAAAATTCCTCGAGTTTTCAAGACCTGCTTTAACTGTAGTATGAAAACAAAAAGTGTCTCAGAAACTCCAATGTCAATTGTATGCAGCAGTTGAGGAGTAGCAACGGTGAATATGACAGATATGGTAAAACATCTACTTAGATGAAAATTGAGCAAGACAGCTCATTATCAATCAAATACACAAAATTAACACCAGCAGAAAACAAGAGGAATATGACAGAGTCATATTCATCTGAGTAACTCTGAGATTTGAATAATCCGAAAACATTTCTTTCAAGGACTTGCCATGACAGTGATAAACTGCTCCATAACATAAGAAAGTGGAAACATGTAGTGGTATTTTCTCTTTTTAGTTCTTTTTACAAAACAAGAATATTAAACTAGAAATTCAAATGACAACTACGAAAGTTTCTATTAGCGATTGAAATGAGACGGTTTAGTGTTGTGAGCGGAATCTGCCATGTTTTACAGTAACTTTTATATCAATTTCTATATACATTTCATGCATTTGGGTTAAGATAGTACAGAATCTGTGTAGTTTATGTTTATTTGCCAAAATTATGGAATCTACACCAGTTTCTGTTTAAATCGCAGAAATCGAGGCATTTACAGCAATTCTACAGAAGGTCGGAAATGCTCGGAAAACCACTATAGAAGTCCAAGGTCAAAGCAGCGAACAAGTCTGAGAGTCGAGGCTACTCGATCTCGAGTAAGCCTACTCGACCTAGACGAGCATGTCCGGGCACAGCCTAGTCGACAAAGCCATGATCGAGAACCAAGCTCCCCGAGCTCCGAAGCCAACTCGATCTCGAGGACCGTTACTCGAGGTCAACGAAGCCACAGCACCAGATCCGGAGTCCCTCGAGGAGAGCTGCTCGAGAAACCCTAGTCGGCGAGCCACCGTACTCGAAGTCGACTAGGACTTGTCGAAGTCGACGAGCGCCTGAGCCCTTGTCCGAGCCGGTCGAGCACACCAAACCGAGGACGAGAGGCTAAGCCACCTCTACTCGATCTCGACTAACCCTTGTCGAGATCGACGAGCCGCCCTGAGCCATGTCTGAGCAACCCGAGAAGGTTTAGTCGATGGCCCTAGCCCTTGTCGAAGTCGACGAGACCAACTCGAGGTCGACGAGCCCAGGAAGCCATGACGAGCCACATCAAGCACCAGACGACGAATCCTACTCGAAGTCGACCAAGCCTTGTCGAGGTCGACTAGAGCAGTGCCCAGAAACGCGTCGTCGATGACCTGTCCGAGTAGACTTGGCTTTCCTTGGTCGCGAAGGCGGAAGATTCTATCCAAATACATCAAGTTCTATCTATGGAAGACGCAATCTATCAAGACATGAAGATCTACCCTAATTAGTTTTATCCTTTCCTTATGGATTTATTTCCATTTAAACATTTATTTATCTTTAAGGCTTTTAGATATAATTTTAGATATAGATTTAGATAGAGATAGATGATTATTTCCTTGATTAGCAAGGTTTAGTCACTATAAATAAAGCCCTAGGGGGCTCAGTTTTATTCAAAATTCATTCCAATTCAATTTCAGTCAGAGACAAGTAGTTCCATTCAGAGATACAGTTTAGGGGTTCTAAGGTTTTTAAGGTTTTGGCTTACAGCGAAAGTTGATTGCCAAGATTGTAAAAGGCTTTGAATTTAGTTTATGCAATTTAGTTCTTTTCATCAATCAATGTCTGCAATTGCGATGAGGCGTGAGTAGTCCACCCACTTCTGGGGCTGGGGTGAGCCCGACGGTGGCCATGTGAGGCGATGCGATAAAGGTCAGATCTTTTGTGGAATTTATCTTCTATCCCTATGAGCATGATTCTTTTGCGAGAGTTGAAGGTGATCCTTGTTTGTATTATTGAAGCGAAAGTGATCTTAATGCAACTTGGATTAATTATGTGAAAAAGGGTTAGTAACAATTAGGGTTTATGCGAAAGCCTCTATTTGCCTATTTGTTAATGACGAAAGTTATTTGATGGAAAGCATGATCTTTTATGCCTTTATGTGTTGTTTTGCATGGTTATCGTTGTGGTGTTGAAACCCTGGCCTTGGAGGTCTTTTAATATATTGAATTTACTTCGTTTCTCTAAGTTTTGTGTTTCGAGATTCTGCATTTTAAATTTCTGTCTTTTACTGTTTTAGTCGACATAGAGGAGATCTTGTCGATCTCGAGGAACCGTGGTCGAGGTCGAGGAGGGTTTGTCTAGGTCGAGTTAGTTAACTTCTGTCTTTTGTCGATTTTCAGTTTCTGTGTCTGCTTTTCTTGTCGATCTCGAGTTGGTGTTGTCGAGATCGAGTACACTTGTCTTCGTCGAGTTGCTTTGTTTTCTGTTTCTGAGTTGTTGCAGTCGACTTACCTTAGTCGACCTGGAGGGCAGCTTGTCGAGATCAACCAGCTTCTGTGTCCTCGAGTTACTTTCTGCTTTTTTTCTGTTTTGCTTTGTTCTTTACTTGCTTTGCTTTATTTTTTGCTTTCTGTCTTTAATTTGTTCTTTGCTTTTGTTTTAGTTGCCCTTGCCGGGTTTATTTGTTTCTGTTTTATTTCTGCTCCTGCCTTTTTTTCCGTGTTTTTCTGCTGCTGCTGTAAGAATCTGATAGCTACCTAAGAACTGCTGACGTACTTCCTCGTGGATTCGATCCTGACTTTTCTCTTACTACAACGGGAGGAAGTCTTGTATTTATTTGCTAAGACAGGGAAGTCAGTCTGAACTATATTTCATATTTATTTCATACTTGACACATCCTCCTGCAACAACAAATTGGCGCCATTGCCGGGGAAGCAATCAATCGCGCCTTAGGTAGTCAGTTCTCACTGTCTCTTTGAGTTAGATTGCAGGGTGTATGCGTCGTTCTGGTCAAACACCTGAGTTTGACAGCTTAGACGAACCGGAGCGCTACCTACACATCCACTCCAAACTCAAAAGGATCATGTCGGCCGCTGAAACACAGGAACAGCTAATCTCTAGGCTTACCAGGGAACTAGCCGCAAGGGATGCCACTGTCAACGCTAAGGATGCTGCTATCGCCGCTGAGAGAGCAGCAAGGGAACAAGCACAAGCTGAGCTTGCCCAATATCCAACCACGGCAGAGGACTACATGCACCCAACTCTCGTCGTGCCTGAATCGGCGATTCTAATCCCTGAAAACTCTTTTGAAATTCGCACTCAATTTCTTATAGAGCTTAAAAACAATGCCTTTTACGACAGATTTAATGAGTGTCCTCTTGAACATATTACTAACTTTCATGATATGTGCCGTACTCTTGCAGAAGGTACAACTCTGGAATATGTCAAGATGAAATCTTTTCGCTGGTCGCTCGCTGGACCTGCACTGAAATGGCTGGAAGGGCTAAAGGCAAGATCACTCACAACCTGGGCCCAAGTAGAGCAAGAGTTTCTGAACAAATTCTTCCCACCTGCCAAAACAGCACATCTCCGCCAGAAAATCACCGCCTTTAAACAGCAGAAAGGGGAACCGCTGGCAAGGGCATGGGAGCGCTACAAGGAACTGTTGCGATCTTGCCCTACTCATGGACAGCCACCCTACATCATTCAGGAGATCTTCTTCAACTCTCTGGATCACGTCACTAAGGACAGAATCAACAATTATACTCGCTATGAGTATCTGACAATGCCGCCCAGTGACGCATGGGGAGTGCTGGAGAAGCTCACTACCTACGACAACAAGTATGGGTCTACTACAACTTATGAAGAGAACCCATACGCCAGGCCAGCACCATCCATGCCCCTCTATGAGCCATCAAAGGAGATCGATCCAGATGTCAGGGAGCAATACTACAGAGACCAGAATAGGAAGCTCATCAAGCAAGTCAAATATCTCTCTGTCAACCAGCCTTGCATAGAATGCGGATCGCAAAGGCACACCACTCCTGAGTGCCCACACACAGAGCAAGTCAGATTGGCAGAGCACCATGAGGATGCAGCTTACGCAGGGGGACCCAATCGCTACATGGGGGACCAAAGGTTTCAGCAACCACAGTGGAACCAAGGTGTCCCTAGGAATCCCCCGCCCTACAGAGCTCCAGGACATCTAGAAAGGGAACAGAAAAAGGATGATATACAGCTGGTCCTGGAAGAAATACGGAGAAACCACTCAGAAACTAGGCAATCTTTCAACTTCGTCTATACTCAGATGCAAGGTGTCAACTCTAGGCTTGGGGAAATTGATACATGGCGGAAAACAGTTGATACACAGATTGGTCAGCTAGTAGCGGGAATCCCTAGACAATAAGGAGCACTCCCTGGATCTTCAGAACCAAATCCTAAGGGAAAGACTGGGCACGTCGCTGTTGTAAAACTCAGAAGCGGCCATCAACTGCAAGAGTCAGAGGTTGGAAAGCAGCAGAACGACGAAGATCAGCAAGTCGACCTCGACAAATCCGTAGTCGATCTCGACAAAGCCGTAGTCGACCTCGACAAGACTCTCGTCGACCTCGAGGAGAAATTGCCAGAATCTTCGCCTGCGCCGAACAGCAACTTGCCTGGGCCCAATCCAGTCGATCTCGACAAGACCCTTGTCGATGTCGAGAAGCCCTTGGTCGAGAAATCAGCAGCAACTCCGACGTCTGTTCTGGCTCCGAATCAGAAAAAGAAGTTGCCTTTCCCCACAAAATCTCTAAAGGACCCAGCAGAGAAAAAGTTTCAGCGCTTCATCAAGATGCTTCAGAAGCTGAACGTCACCATCCCCTTCATAGAAGCTCTCAATGAAATGTCGTCCTACGTCAAGTTCCTGAAGGAGATTCTGAGCAAAAAGCGATCAATGGCAGAAATCACAGAGGAGTGCAGCCATCTGGACATATTGGAGAAGAGGTCGGATCCAGGTAAGTTTGCTATAACTATTGGATTTGGTCCATACAAAATTAATGCCCTATGTGATCTTGGAGCCAGTGTTAGTATTATGCCTTTAACGATTTGGTCCAAGATTAAGATAGGTGCCCTGGAGCCTGTGGATGCTAGACTTTACATGGCCAACAACACGGTGGTCATTCCAACATGCATGGTGGAAAATGTCCCAGTACAAGTAGGTAAATTCTTCGTTCCTGCTGATTTCTTAATTGTTGATATGCAAGAAGATCCTGCTTGTCCAATTATTCTAGGGAGACCATTCTTGGCGACTGTGGATGCCAACATAAGCGTACGGAAAGGAGTGCTCACCTTCAACATCAACGATGAAGTAATTGAGTATTCCTTCAACAAAACTGAAAGGCATACGGGTCCGATGGAAGAGGTCAAATCTATCTCAGCTGGCTACATCACCTGCGGGGAACCCAAGGTCAGGAATATGACCCCCGAGGAGCTAGAAAAGAGGGACATGGAGGCCCAGGTGGAGGAGATCATGGCAATCCTCAAAGAGAACACAAGGACTAAGTATGGGGTCAAGATCGACCAAACCCTAGTCGATCTCGACCAGACCAAGGAGACTCCACCGAAGCCGGCTTCGTCGAGCAGCGAACCAGACAAGCCGAGTCTACTCGAGGTCGACCACACCCTCGTCGATCTCGACCACCGATCGAGGAGCCCAGATCCTGCTTCCTCGACGCCGCAGCAACGAGACGGACAACCCTCGTCGATCTCGACAAAGCTTGTCGAGGTCGACCAGCACTCAGCACCACCAGAGCCATCTTCCTCGACGACACCTTCCTCGACGATGGTGACTCCAAGACCAAAGCCCTACTCGACCTCGAGTAGGCTTGTCGAGGTCGACCACCAAGCGGCGCCACTAGACCCTATTTTCTCGAGGAGCAAGCCACCAGAGCCAGAGCCCTACTCGACCTCGAGTAGGCTTGTCGAGGTCGACCAGACTTCTTCGTCGACTTCTGCCTCTTCGACCAGGACACCACCAGAGCCTGCAGTCTCGTCGATCTCGACTAGCCCTAGTCGAGATCGACCAAACACCGTGGTCCCCGATTCCGTTTCTGCGAAGGTGAGCCAAGGTATGGATCTTTCTTCTCCTATTTCCATTAAAGATTTATCTATACATGGGAGAGGTTTGCCTTGGTATGTGCGATTGTGCAGGATTTCCAATGATGAGCCTAAGGAGTATGAAGTTGGAGACAAGCTCTATGTCTCTAAATCAAAGGATCATTGGTTTCCTAACAAATTTAACAAGAAGCGGATGGGACCGTTCGTGGTGAACAAGATCCATTCTGGAGGATTACAGCTGATGGACAAGAATGGAATCTTATTTGAGGCCCAAGCTACATGGGCCCTGCAGATGCCACCTTGAGCATTAATGAAAGTCGGCCTAGCGACTATAAAATCTAGAGCGTGTACATAAGACTTTTTAGGACATTTGAGACTTTGTTTTTGTTTTTGCTATTATGGGTATATGTCTTCTACTTTTTCAGGTGAATGGATAGAACCAAAGCTTACTCGGACTATGAGGTGCTCCATTCGAAATTTGTCAGCTCTGCACACATGTCTTGTGAGTTTCTTTCTTTACCCTTTACATTGTTTTTTTTATACAGTGAGGACACTGTAATGTTTAAGTATGGGGTGGGGGAAGGGCTTACATTACGCATAATTGCCATATTTGACATTGCTTGTGCATTATTTCTTTTTGCTACATGGCTATTTTGGAATGCATTATTGACTTATGTGCTTATATACATGTTTTTCAAAAATTTGAGAAAAATGACCCCCATTGAAAATTTTGAATAATGTCATGGAAGCTTATATTGAACTCGACGATGCAAAATTGGATTCATTAGAGATATAGCATGAAATTGCCTAGTAAAGGGAAGTCACAATGAAGTGCATTATTTTCTTGAAAACCATGAAAGGAGGTAAAATTTGAATTTGCTTTTGACATGTTGCATGATAAAATGATGGAGGACTTTATATTTCCATATAATGCTCATTGTTAATTCCTAGCCTTACCTATGCTTATACATCACAAAAGCCATAATATGCCTTATTTCAAATATTGCTCCACATGATCTAAATATTTCCATTCTTTACCTTATCCGGGGATTATGTTGAGAATGATGTTACATTATGGAGATGTTATATGGTGTTTGTGTTATAAATCATATTTGGAGTTTGGAAGGAAATTATTTGAAATATATGGAAAATTTAATGAGTGAAAGAAAATCCAATCACCTCAGGAGATAAAGGTAGATTGACCCTGCTCTCTGAGATAATAGTTTGGAGAGATGGGACACATTGTGAGGAGTCCAAAGCACTAAGTATCCGGGGCCATTCATGACACCCATGTTTGCGACTCGCGAGAAGGCAGTGCTGAGGTTAGAGAGGTAAAAGCATTATTATGAATAAAAGCTTTATGAAAGGTGATGAATCAAAGGAAGAAGGAATGTGGAAATTCAAGTTTGAAAGTGATCCATTTCCCCGGATCATAAAAGCACCACATTGCCAAAAATTGCCCACCTTTTAGCCTTTTACCAATCTACTCCTTCATGAGCTTAAATTAAAGTCTTCTTGATTATCGATGCTTTGTCACACAAAAATTATTTGTGCATAACCCTCCTTTTATGAGTAGATGTTGCTTTTACATATTTGCACATGCATGGATCTGTGACACTAGTACCTTTTCGGGGATGGTAATTGATTGCAGGGAAATATAAGAATGAATCTAAGATGTTGAGAGTTTTTATTACTTCCCCTGAATGACAATTAAAAGTATTGCTTGAGGACAAGCAAGCTTAAGTATGGGGTGTTTGTTGTGAGCGGAATCTGCCATGTTTTACAGTAACTTTTATATCAATTTCTGTATACATTTCATGCATTTGGGTTAAGATAGTACAGAATCTGTGTAGTTTATGTTTATTTGCCAAAATTATGGAATCTACACCAGTTTCTGTTTAAATCGCAGAAATCGAGGCATTTACAGCAATTCTACAGAAGGTCGGAAATGCTCGGAAAACCACTACAGAAGTCCAAGGTCAAAGCAGCGAACAAGTCTGAGAGTCGAGGCTACTCGATCTCGAGTAAGCCTACTCGACCTAGACGAGCATGTCCGGGCACAACCTAGTCGACAAAGCCATGATCGAGAACCAAGCTCCCCGAGCTCCGAAGCCAACTCGATCTCGAGGACCGTTACTCGAGGTCGACGAAGCCACAGCACCAGATCCGGAGTCCCTCGAGGAGAGCTGCTCGAGAAACCCTAGTCGGCGAGCCACCGTATTCGAAGTCGACTAGGACTTGTCGAAGTCGACGAGCGCCTGAGCCCTTGTCCGAGCCGGTCGAGCACACCAAACCGAGGACGAGAGGCCGAGCCACCTCTACTCGATCTCGACTAACCCTTGTCGAGATCGACGAGCCGCCCTGAGCCATGTCTGAGCAACCCGAGGAGGTTTAGTCGATGGCCCTAGCCCTTGTCGAAGTCGACGAGACCAACTCGAGGTTGACGAGCCCAGGAAGCCATGACGAGCCACATCAAGGACCAGACGACGAATCCTACTCAAAGTCGACCAAGCCTTGTCGAGGTCGACTAGAGAAGTGCCCAGAAACGCGTCGTCGATGACCTGTCCGAGTAGACTTGGCTTTCCTTGGTCGCGAAGGCGGAAGATTCTATCCAAATACATCAAGTTCTATCTATGGAAGACGCAATCTATCAAGACATGAAGATCTACCCTAATTAGTTTTATCCTTTCCTTATGGATTTATTTCCATTTAAACATTTATTTATCTTTAAGACTTTTAGATATAATTTTAGATATAGATTTAGATAGAGATAGATGATTATTTCCTTGATTAGCAAGGTTTAGTCACTATAAATAAAGCCCTAGGGGGCTCAGTTTTATTCAAAATTCATTCCAATTCAATTTCAGTCAGAGACAAGTAGTTCCATTCAGAGATACAGTTTAGGGGTTCTAAGGTTTTTAAGGTTTTGGCTTACAATGAAAGTTGATTGCCAAGATTGTAAAAGGCTTTGAATTTAGTTTATGCAATTTAGTTCTTTTCATCAATCAATGTCTGCAATTGCGATGAGGCGTGAGTAGTCCACCCACTTCTGGGGCTGGGGTGAGCCCGACGGTGGCCATGTGAGGCGATGCGATAAAGGTCAGATCTTTTGTGGAATTTATCTTCTATCCCTATGAGCATGATTCTTTTGCGAGAGTTGAAGGTGATCCTTGTTTGTATTATTGAAGCGAAAGTGATCTTAATGCAACTTGGATTAATTATGTGAAAAAGGGTTAGTAACAATTAGGGTTTATGCGAAAGCCTCTATTTGCCTATTTGTTAATGACGAAAGTTATTTGATGGAAAGCATGATCTTTTATGCCTTTATGTGTTGTTTTGCATGGTTATCGTTGTGGTGTTGAAACCCTGGCCTTGGAGGTCTTTTAATATATTGAATTTACTTCGTTTCTCTAAGTTCTGTGTTTCGAAATTCTGCAATTTAAATTTCTGTCTTTTACTGTTTTAGTCGACATAGAGGAGATCTTGTCGATCTCGAGGAACCGTGGTCGAGGTCGAGGAGGGTTTGTCTAGGTCAAGTTAGTTAACTTCTGTCTTTTGTCGATTTTCAGTTTCTGTGTCTGCTTTTCTTGTCGATCTCGAGTTGGTGTTGTCGAGATCGAGTACACTTGTCTTCGTCGAGTTGCTTTGTTTTCTGTTTCTGAGTTGTTGCAGTCGACTTACCTTAGTCGACCTGGAGGGCAGCTTGTCGAGATCAACCAGCTTCTGTGTCCTCGAGTTACTTTCTGCTTTGTTTCTGTTTTGCTTTGTTCTTTACTTGCTTTGCTTTATTTTTTGCTTTCTGTCTTTAATTTGTTCTTTGCTTTTGTTTTAGTTGCCCTTGCCGGGTTTATTTGTTTCTGTTTTATTTCTGCTCCTGCTTTTTTTTCCGTGTTTTTCTGCTGCTGCTGTAAGAATCTGATAGCTACCTAAGAACTGCTGACGTACTTCCTCGTGGATTCGATCCTGACTTTTCTCTTACTACAACGGGAGGAAGTCTTGTATTTATTTGCTGAGACAGGGAAGTCAGTCTGAACTATATTTCATATTTATTTCATACTTGACACATCCTCCTGCAACAACATTTAGCTAGTGACACTACTAGAATACTGCAATTAGACATCATGTGATTTAAGTCTGTTAAAAAACCAACCGATGTTAAATGAATTTATCACATCAAATAATAAATTTATGTTGTTAAAAAAACTTAATACAACAGTCCTCCGACTCTCAGACTTATTCAGTGTGAAAGCCCGCCCATAGTTAAGATTTTTTTTAAACACCCGCTCATTTACTCTCAGACTTATTCAGTGTGAACTGTGAATAGATCGAGAAGAGTCCAATAATCTCCTTTCTCCCAACTCTCCATCTCTTTCTCATTCCCGTCCCGCCGTTAGCCTCTCCTCCAGTCCTCCGCCTCCCAACCACTTCCGACTCTCCCACAACCTTCACGCCGAGATTCTGAAAACCCTAGAATGGGACAGAGTGTGCGGTCACCTCTCCACCTTCGTCTACACCGCCATGGCTCGATCGGCTGCCCTAGACAGCGCCTTCCAAGTCTGGACCTCCACTCTCTAGATCTGAATGCAAATCAACCCTTGCACCCTCGCCTGAAGACTCCGACACCTTCTCTGCCCTCTCCGGTCGATCTCAGCTCTCTTTGCGGTAAGTGCCTCGCTCCCTCGATATTTAATCCGATCATTCTCTTTAATCTTTGAATCTCTTGTTGCTCTCTTTAATCTCAGCCCTCTCTACCGATAAAGAAGACTCGGCGAGGGACGAACTGGCTTGTGGGAGTCACACATCTGGTATGGTTGATTTCGACTCCTCCTCTTTCCATCAGTCCAACACCTAATCAGTTACTATAATTCATTGTTTGGTAGATTTAGGGTTCTACAATTTGTTTTGTCTTTTCTAAGTGCAATGAATTAATTTAGGGTTTGATGAATTTTTTTATGGTTTTAGGAAAATTTGATATGGGTCATGCACTTGCTTGATAAATACGGAGTACTATTTCTTATTTGATTCAAATAACCACAAATTGAATTTTAATTTGATTTCTCAGTTTTAGTTGGGTTATATGTAATTAATCTGCAAGGTATATGACAGAGTTTCCATTCAATTCCAGGGAGTAGGAGCAGAAATAAATTTCAATTGGAAGACTATGAAGATGACTAATCAATTACACTATCCAATATGCAATTGATATGAAATGAATCAAGATCAGCTGACCTGAGTTTGTTATGTTTTTTCATCTGTAGATGTGGTATATATGGTCATATTTTAAGTTCACTGATTCCTTTACTAAATGTTAATCCTTTATAACCTTCTTAAAAATGATGTTTCTTGTTAACTATGTGTTTTGCAGGTACAGTCAATTGCTACAAATTCTTGAGAATTGCAAGTTCATGGCTAAACTAGTACAACATATAGATACTACTTGTTTTTCCCCAGTTCGTTATTGGTAACGTCAAGGTATTATGCTTTCCTCCCCTATCAGATTTTGATGATTAATTTAGCTATGGTGGGATACATTACAGGTAAGGAGATTTGAAGAGTATACCAATTACAACTATTAGTTTAAAACTTGAATCATGTCATGATAGGTTGTTTAGGAATTAACACGATCCCAAACAAGGTTTGTTTTTCTATATTTGTTTGTTATTAAACCCTAATTACTGATTAGTAATTCCAATCCAATTTTCTAGATTCATACCTTGCATTTTCGATCATTTGTTGTGTGTTAGCAATTTAAGTTGTGTTTGCTGACTTTTTTTTATGGTTATTAGTTATTACTTTTTATTTTAACGATGCCAGTAGACTTCAAATTTATTGTCAGCAATCTTATTCTCCCCCTCGAATCTCAAAATTGTTCTTTTCCTCCCCCGTTAGATTTTGATGATTAATTTAGTTATGGTGGATTAAATTGATGGTAAATTTCCCAATAATTATGTGAGCAAATCGTTAAACTTCTGTTTTTTTCCCTTCTCAATAATGTTGATGGTGACATGTTGTATCATAAAATTTGTATTGAATTTGAATAGATTATCTTGGCAGACATGCATAAGTGAAATTAAACATATGTTGGATTTTGGTTTCAAGATAAGAGATGTACGTAGTATTAACTTTATACAATGTTTCTTTTCTAGAACTCGACACTTTTGGATCATGTCTTAAGCTCATACTTTTTTCATCTTGCTTTCATGCTTGGTAATGGAGTCCCTATAGCCTTGCTAAGCTCCTTCACAAGTAGCTGTTTGTTTTTTAATGTTTCATGATCTTAGTTTATTTATTATATGTTGTGATTTGGCATCTTCCTAAGAGAAAGATGAGATCTTTTTTACTTGGGATCATGCATATTGTGTAATTTTTATAGTGAATCTTGATTTGATTTAGCTATTTTGTGGGATGATGTTGAAATGCTGTGAAATATGATATTTGTTGCCAATTGTTTGAAAGGAACCAATCTCTCTTATTCTTTCTTCCCCCTATACAAGTGCTTGCTATGCTGTTATTAATTTCTTGTGGTATATTTGCCAGGCTTATTTGTTTGTATTGGATACTACTAGGCCATTACAATCTAGTGGGGGCTCATGCTCAAATATTCCACTTCTCTATTTTTTGATGCTAGTCTTTCTAGGTGGGCCTTAGCTTCCTTCATGGGTGTTGCATGCTCTAAAAAAATGCTTGCATATATTGTTTCCTTTTGAGTAATTTTCCTTTCATTTTCGGGACTTGAAAGGAAGTATCAAGTCCATTGTTTGTTTCATGATAGTTCTGAATCTTTAAGAAATGATTACAAGCATTGCATTGCTGGCATCTTAACTGATAGTTCTAAATCTCCATGGATGTGAAATTGGTAGCTGAAGTTATGTCAATGAAAAGAAAGTTGGTTTATTCAATCGCATTGAGGAAATTCAGAAAGTAACCTTCTCAAGATGATCATTGAGCCATAATTAGATAGATGGTAAGTAATACTGGAGTTTATGTAGCTAGTTAATCGTGTTATTCAGATGCTAGTTAACCATGTTATTAAGATCCATCAGCTTCCCATAAGTATATGATCTGCGTCTCTATTGCAGTATTGATTTTAAGATTAGGACCAGTGAGCTTAATGAAACACGGATAAAGCTCCAGATTTGGGATACAACTAGCCAGGAACGATTTCAAACCATCATGACTTGTAAGCTTCTCTATTTATTAAGATGGGGTCAAGCTCTTGAATTTTATTGCAGGTTGATTGTTTTAGATAGGTAGTAGATGGATGGGTTTCTTTGAATATGTTTACTTCAACATATCCCTTGTTCTTATCTTTTCCTCTCTGAATTTCAGACTATAATTGTGGTGCCATGGGGATCTTGCTGGTGTATGATGTTACATATGAATCATCTTTTAACGGTAATTGCCTTTTTTATTCTTAAAACTTTAAGATTTGTGTTTCTTATTCCAACTTCATGGGTGTTGCATGCTCTAAAAAAATGCTTGCTAAAACATGTTCTTTTAACCTTTTCAATATATTTTAATTAGCTTGCCATCTAAAAACAAATTGCAGTAGCCCAAATCCAAACTTATATATATGCTTCACTAATGTAGGATTATCTACGGTTTCTTGGGAATGTCTCATTGATTTGCTTATTGTCCTTCCTCTAAATATTTCTGCAACTAGATCATTTGAGGAGCGGAAGAACCTAGAAAATGCAAGCCTATTGAAAAGAGATGTCGGCGTGGTAAAAATAAATAGATTAAAGCATATTATGACACCACTGATAAGATTCATGTCTAGACCGCCTATGTGATAGGGTGTGTTTTTTGTTGTTTGTTATGTGATGTTTGCTGAAATTTGAGAGACGTTGTAGGTAGGCATGTTAAGTGGCCTAAAAAAATGAGTCCTTGTGAACCTTCGATTTAAACCACGGAGAAAGCCAAAGGAAGCGAAGGAAGTTGTTTATGCCCCATGAGTTACCACCCCAATCGTCAAGGTCTTGCCAGCTCTTATACAAACACGCCAAGTTCACAATGAAAGAGAATGACGTACCTGCTTGCTATTGTTGATTGAAAATGCAGGTGAACCATGTTTATAGGCATTCAGGCTAGCTTTACTTTTTTTTGAGATGTTGTGGCTAGCTAGGTAATGTATGTCCTAGATATGTGGGCTAGCCTTATCTTTATATGAGATGTTGTGGCTAGCCAATTTTGTGGCTATGAATAGCACCGTTGCATTTTGTAAATGTTATAATATGATGCTAGTATACATGTTTTCATTAAACGACCTATCATTTCGAGGAACAAACAAAATGATATGTTCTATCAACAAAAGTGTGTTGTGTATCCAAATAAAAGACATCGGATTATATATGAAAATAGTATTGTGTTCATACCTTTAACATCAGATCAGTATGTGGAAATAGATGCCAATATAATTATATACACATCAGTTTATTCATTTAAATCAATGTGAAACACCAGTTTGAACATTAAAATGATATATGAACTGATATATATTTGTCAAAGTAACATCGTTATCTTCTAAATAAATCGATGTGTCATTGTAGCAACAACATCCTTTTATTTTGAAAAAACTAATATAAATGTGGGAAACGACATCAGTTATGCTTATATTTCATGTGGTCGGTTAAATTAAAACAATATAAAATCATAAATTATATATCGGACGTGATTATAAACATGATCACTAAAACAAAAATTGTTGTCTATTATGTCTTAGGACATTACTTATTTTTATAAATAAAGATGTAAATGTTAGTTTTTTGCTTTAGGAGGACATCGTCACATGTTTTTAAATGACAAATCATGGATATTCATCAATAAGTGAATATGTCATAATAAAATTTTAGGGGTTCTAATTAAGAAAAGACATCTGCTTAAAACCGATGTGGAAGTTTGGATCTTTTACTACACGCACAAAGAGATCGGAAATTTTTTTGAAAGACATCTGTTGACAACAGACGTCTAATTGAAGTTTTCTAGTAGTGTGAGGAGACTTGCTAGGATCATATTATTGGTGATTTGGGGAATATCCCTTAGTATACGAGAATAAGCTTGGAAGGCTTTTACCAAATTGCACAAGGTGACTGTTTTTCTCTATGGTAATAGGGAGGTGGGTTAGTAGAAGTGGCCTCGGGAATTCATTCACAAAATCAAAATCCCATGAATTCCCTAAAATTTGTGTTATACATGATTGACTTGTGATTTCTTACATATTCTCGATAAATGAGAGGATGTCCATGGTGCTAGCACTAGTTAAGGTTCCGTTCAAATATGTTGAAGCATCGTAAGGGAAAGATCATAAATTTTAGCAAACAAAACCAAAGTTAAGATTCAACGCAGGCATGCCTAGGCTTCAAGCTACTAAAGCCAATTCCTTAAAAACTAGTGGGTTGATTTTGTGACAGTAACCTCCAGCAGTGAATGGGAGCTAAGCTATTTGAGATAACATTGGTTAAGGTTGCATCTATTCCTGACAGTTTAGCAACTAAGCTTCATTGTGAGACGGAGAAGGAGAAGAGTGAAGAAAATGAAACACACAACAACAAATACATGTGAGATTGAACTTCGTTATCACAATGAAAATCCATGCCCAAATCAGCACACAACAACAAGCATAACAAGTCAATTAAATCAAAATTTCGCACCCAACCATAGCATAGCAAGCAACAAGCAAATTAAATTGCAGCAACAAGCATAGCTCAAGAGAAGGAGAACTAAGCTCAAGAGAGCTCCACTTGTAACCTGAACAATCAGAGCTCAAGAAAAGGAGAAACCTGAACAATCAATTGACAGAGCAAGCAAATCGAGATCAACAGACCAACACAGAGCAAGCAAATAGAGATCAACACAATTGCTGCAGGCTAACACAAAGCAAGCAAATCGAGATCAACAGACCGAGATTGACAGACGAGAAGGTGATTGCAGGCCACATAAAATGGTTCTAACTAAGGGCAAAGCAATCAGACTTACCTCAATTCGAGACACAAGGCAGCAACAACAACTAATTAGGGATGTCCATGATCTTGTCCTCGACCGGCTTCGCACAATCAGGAGGTTGAGCGAGCAGACAGAGACGATGATGGAGCGAGGAGCTCGGGCCTGGATCGCCACGCTGTGAAGTGTTGCTCCTCATCAGCGAATACGACTAGGAATGAGGTGCCATGGCTGGCGACGAGGGGAGCGGCGGCAGCGGCAGGTGGACGACGGGATAGAGACGGCGAGAGAGAGAGAGAGGGAGCGATGGAGACGGAGAGAGAGAGCGCGATGGAGACGGCGAGAGAGAGGGAGGTTAGAGAGAGAAATCTAACATTGAATTAGGGTTATATAACGGACATTTTGCTAATTTGTCCAAAAAGGTGGACATTTCACAAATTTGTCCAAAAAAGTGCATGTTTTACAATTTTTTTCTATATTTTTTAGTTACCACATTTTACCCAAAAAAATAGTTTTTACTTATTTAGTAATTCTTTCACAATGATTGATAGCATTTCATAAATTAGTAATTCCATGACAATTATACAATTTGATTAAAAGAATATTTGGAAAGATGGTTAGCATGAGTTTTTATTAGAAATCTAAACATACAAGATATGAAATTACTAATTTAACCATAGAAAATGACAAATGCTAAACATACAAGTTATGAAATAAATAACAGTTTATTTTTTGAATATGCAAATAATATATTCCAAATATATAAATATAGAAAAATTAAAAATATTTGTTATTCAATTTTTACGTAAAAGACATATTATATGTTGAAGAAGTTTATGGTGACACGTGTCTTCTTCATCACTAATTTAATTTAATATTTATTATTCAACCAATAATTTTTTTAATGAAAAAATCAATTTATTCTATTTGAATCTTCTCAAACAACCCTCTTTAATTATTCTTAAACAATAACCCACTAATTTTGAAATAATTTATTTTACGGTAAATCAATTCTGTATGTGAAAGATATATTATATGTTGCACGTACTTTAACCCTTCCTTTAAAAAGATCTCTTAATTGTTATATCCAAATATCCATTAATAAGTATACAAGCATATAGTTATGTAAAAGATTTGATATTAATTAGCATAATTTGATTATATCGTATTGATACTTACAATAAAGAAAGAGTCTCTTACACCACATGTCGTCTTAATTGCCTATTGATCGAGGTTCTATGTGGCATTTTATTAATTAATCAAGTAATATATAAATTTTGTGATTTTTTAATTTTTCTTTAAATAAGTGAAATGGTTTTTTGAATATTATTTAATTATTAAGTGATGAAACTCGATAAACTTGTTCCTGAAATTTGTAATAAATCAATTTCGAGTGTTTTCAATTTTTTAAATTAATTGATAAACTTGTGCCTGAAACTCGATAAACTTGTGCCTAGAACTTGTGCCTGAGATAAACTATGAGTTGTTACATGGGATAAACTTGATCTATTTGAAAATTTCAGAAACTTTTTCCATTCACTTTGATTAATAAATAAACGGGTTTTTTTTAAAGAAATTATACTTTATTTTTCCTTTAGTTTTATTTTTATCCAAATAGCTTCTTAAAAAACATGTCAAATAAATAAAATGATCTATATTTAGAGACGGATTGTAACGGCCCAGAATTATGATTTTCGGGTTACGTTTCAAGGGATAAAACCCCTTGTTCAGATCTTGCAATCCAGGTACGGGTCGAGGTTTCAAACTCATTTTAACATTAGTAGAAAGAGGGATTTCAAACCCTATAAACCTCGAAGGGCCGTTGGGTACCCTTAACCTGTCCTAAGACTATGTCGCGGAATCCATTTTAAACGGATGTAAAGCGGAAGCAAAGTAAAGATACAAGTGTCACGGCAGAGCCGGTCAAAACCAAATCATGAGTGGGTAATGCCCATTTTTCTAAGTTAGTATATTAGTTAGATTCTTCGACTCGCCAAAAGGGAAGCCCGTCATATAGACATCGAGCACTCAAAATCTGCAGAAAATATCTTAAAAAAAAGAACGGGGTAATGAGTCAGATCGAGCCACTCATGCGGGACCGGCAGTCCTCGCTGAGGCCACATAGTATGTGCTATACCTAATAAAGATGCTCTAATGCAGTACGAAAGTCAAACACACTAGCATGTTCCTAGTTGTAATAATGTGCAGAAATACTGTAAAGGGCCCAAGACAATGCCAAATGGCATATCCCTCTCCTACCTCCAACCCCTTCCGATAGGGCGGAGACTGGCCAGCTCGTGAATGCATTCCATCATAATCGGGCGGTACGCATGCCTAACCCGCTCCACAATAAAGCCCGCAGGCATCTCATAATATAAGGAAGTTCATGACTCGATTGACTCAGGGTACCCGATGAGGCTGGGCTACCCTATGACCCTAGCAAAGACTCTAGGACTATCACAGATAACGTCCGTTCTGTTTCAAACGCATAAAGTAAGCAGATGCTCATTCAATTAGTGCAACCTAAACAGGATACTACATGACATGCTTTTATGCATATGCAACACCTAACATAAAATGCAACAACAAGCATGAATGTCCAACCTGAGTAAGCCCCCTAGGGAACTTACCTGAAAAAGCAGAACAACAGGATAATACAAGCAAGGGCCCAAATGCAAGTCCAAACCAATCCAGAAGCAATACACACCTATCATCAATCCATTTTCAGAAGCTACCGGTCCATCATTCATACACACGAAATCCAAGTTCTCAACATACTCAAAACTAACCGATAGTAAAACCATTTTCCAAAACCCTTCCGATATGGTCAACATCGACCAAAATCATCCTTTCAATCAAACCCATTGATAAAACCGTACTAACCATATTTCCAAACTTCTCAAAACCAACCTCATCAAACCAAGACAAAGAATCCCAACATTAAACATTTAAACCTTAAAACCAATACCTCAAAATCATATTATAGAATTAATTCCGGCATTTTTGTCTTCCAATACGAATCCTTAAAGAATAATTCCGAAAACTTGAAACTCTCTTAAATAATTTTACCGAACAACATTTTAACTAAAAATACAATACTAAGTTTAAATCTTCTTTACAAGCAAAATGATAAAGCAAAACCAATATATGAATTCAACATCATAAAATCACATTTTATATTTTATCATCATATAATCAAAATTTCCCAATTAATAATATTTCTAAAGCACTTAATATACGTGTGTATAATAATTTCAGAATAATATTTCCCCAAAACCGGATTATCTTTTAATATAACAATTAATATAACATAACATATAAATATAATCAATGTATCATAAAATGTAAACAAAAGAACACAATAAGGAGACTCAACCCAGAGGCCCAATTCCTCACAAGGATGACCCAAAACTTGGACCCAACAAGCCCAACCCAAGCCCAATGTCCGAAAGAGGAATCCCGGATCCCATACCCGAGCCCACAAAATAAGAAAAGAAGGAGAAATCGGGTCTGAGGCCCTTCTTCCCCAAACAGAGCAAGGCGTTGCTCTCAGACGGACGGAAAACGGAAGGAAGAAAGGAGGACCCAGATTCCGGCGGTCTCCTTTCCGGACGAGAGTTACCCAACCCGGCCGACGTCCAATTCCCAACCACACTCAGGCAAACAGAACGAAAGCGCAGCAACGGAGGAAGGAGAGAGAGAGGGGGATTACCGAGTCGCGGCGCGATTCCGGCTCCGAGGGGCTCCGAGGGCGGCTCCGGTTGCGATTGACGGGGGAAGAAGCATCGATTGAGTCCTATGAGAAGTAAGGGATGAGCAAAAACGGATTTTGGCGAGATTTGAACTGAATCGAATAAGAAACGAGATCGACCTTCGAGAGCTCCGGTGAGCGCGAGAGGGTTGGTGGCGGCGTTGGGTGGCTAGAGCTCCTAGTCGTCCACTTGTGCTTGGTTCGGCGTCGTCGGACCTCGGGGAAGGAGAGAGGAGGTGGCGGCTCGAGATGAATGAAAGGAGGAGGCGGTGGTTGTGTTTGGAATGGTGAGGCTGTTTGGGTTGATTCACAATCAGCAGGCAGAGGGAGAATCGGGAGGGTGACGACGGTGGCGGACAGAGGTGGGGAGCCTTGCTGGTTTGCTCGAGACGGCGGTGGCGCTCAGGGGTTTGGGTGACGATTTGATGGGGTGGTGGTGCTTCCGGTGGTGATTTCTGGGAACGAACAGGAAGTGGAGGGAGAGTTTGGATTCCAATCAAAAGAGGGGAGAGGGTTACGATGCTGCGACAGATCCAGGGCAAGAATCAAGGATGAAGAGAGAGAGTAGGTAGTGTGAGCTGTTGTTGCAGAAACAGGGGTGTGGTGTGAGCTTGCTTTGGAACCCAATATTATTGAGAGGAGGACCTGCTGTAGCTTTTGAATTAAAAGGAGAGACTAGAGTGAAGGGTGGTCTGAACTCTGAAATGGGAGGCAACAGAGGGTGGGTTGGCAATTGGCACACATGGGAAAAAGACAAGGAATAGCTAAGCTTTGCTACTGTTGGGCAATTCCGAATTTCATAAAGAATTTAAATATTATTTTTCCACTTCTCGGCCTACGAAAGAGGAAGTAGGACATATTTTAAATTTTCACTTAAATAATGCCGGAATTCGTTTCGAAATATTTAGAGTAAACAAATAGCTAGAGGGCAGAAATTCCAAACCTCCTAATCTTAGAAATCGAGATGATTATAAATTATTATTTTAATTAGTTAATATTATAAAATTTCCAGGTCTTTACATCATCCACCTCTAAAAACAAGTCTCGTCCCCTAGACTAAAATATTCTAAAACAAGGGGATGAAGTTTGAAATTGGTGAGTCCAAGGATCAGGTCATTCGCCCCGTAAGCTCCTCATAAGGGCCCGTATGAGGTCCTCACAGTACCCATGACGCGATCATAATATTCCCAATTGGTCGTAGCAAGTATGCGATATGGGCCCCTACCACACCCTTACCTTGACCTTTTGGTTATATCATAACTTGAAATCAACTATAGCGCCCCTACTAGGTCTTAGCAAGCATTCTATATGCGCACCTATAAAATGCTTGTATCCACTTCGTGAGACGTTATAATATAAGCCCGGGTTGAAAAGTTTCAAAAGGAATTCCACAACTGGAAAATATTTGGCTCAAAATCGTTGAAATCCTCGGTAACATTCATTCTTTAAAATTTTCAAGTAATTACTTTTCAAACCGCTCAAAATCTTCAAATAAGACATTTGACCAGGCAACTTTACACCAATACAAGTAAAATCCTTTCGATCAAAATTTCGTCAAAATATTCCAACAACCAATCAGTTTCTCGCATATCAATCAATCAAATTCAGAAGGTAAGAGGTGGAATCATCCACCTCTAAGGGCTAATCCCATATTCTCTTCCTAGTTTCCGAATCAAATCAATCATCATTCTCAACTCAATATGAACAAAAGTACATCAAATCATCAACTCATAACATCATCAGCCACCTCTCATATGACAAATCTCAACATCATCATGATAATCTCAACCAATCGACATCTCAACAACATATCATGTTTTCCCCAAAAAAAAAAATCATATTATCACGCCAAAAGTAATAACAAAATCTCAACATCATATCACGAGTCATGAAGTATGTCTACATCATACAGAATGCATCACAGGTGCATCATCGAATTCTCATAACTTATCACGCAAGCACACATGTCAAGAGATCAAAGAGGTTAGGTGTCATGGAGTCAGTACGCCACTACAAGTCAAATCTCACAATCGCATCTCAACATCGCAACACCAGTAGAACCAGTCATAACAGGGGTTTTTCGCTTAATGAACATATAACTCACCTAATCATCTCATTGACCTATCCGAATTCTATTCCGCATTGCCATAACAGATTTAGCATGTCAATTCAAACATTAGCATTGTAAAGGTAGTCATAGCAGAATCTCATCATAAGGTCAACGGACTAATACTAATTGTCAACACATTAACACACAAGGTCATGCTATTAAGAGTTAGAAAAGGAAGGGTCTAACGATATGTCAATCATCAAAAGGTAGGCATATTCAATAGGCATCACCTTGACTCGTCACAAAACCATATATTGATCATGCATCATTATCTCATACATACTAATCATTCTCATACTCTAAGTCATATTCATCATTTATCATATTGATAATCATGATTGTCAACCATATAATACAACATCATGTTTTCACATAATAACACATCATTATCTCGCATATTCTATTGCAACACATCCTAACATGCTTCTAAAACAACATAACATGATAGCAAAGCATCAATATATCATGATAGTATCGATCATTCCATATCAGGTTTGTCATGGTTGCTATCTAACATCATGCCAACAGATATAAGTAAATCACATAAGCAAGAAAATCCTCACATCATACTAGTCAAACTAAATGCAATCCCGCTCGCCCGATTCTAATTCCCAGCCAAGACCAATCTCCTTCTAGACTCACCAACCTCAACTCAGTCAAAATTCCCTAAAGAAATCCCAATTCATTTCGATACCCCATTCTCACCCCTCATTCCATCAAGCACTCCCACACACCATCCGCCTCTAAGAACCCAACTCCTATCTCTAACTTCACACCCGGGAACCCTCTCATACTATATCCTCAATTCTCTTAAGGTCAATTCTTACACTTCTCGTACTACCCGAAGCATTACCAGCATCACCTAGAAGCTCATCAGAACCACCAACATTGCCTTTCATAATCCCAAAGCTCTCTCAGTCTTACCTAAGCCAACATCCCTTTCTCGCGACTCACCTCCTAATACCATCGATCATCCCAACTACCCAAGATTCTTTTACCACTCTCCAATCACGCTACCAATTGACCTCACCCACAGGTTTAAAGAAGGAGCAATCATGCAAATCATCAAACATAAGGTCTCCATCATATCAACTAGCATTTATATCAATTGCATCATTAGTTCAGCATTAAATATTGCAACTGCGTCGATAATTATCAATTTACCGTCATGATCAATCATTATTACAAATCATCATATATGCACATAATCAAGTCAAGCTAGCAAGTTTCATCATAACCTTATCTAATAAACAATTCAGAATTCTCAGCATTTGCAGTTCACAATTTACATGCAAAGGAAATTAGGCCATGCTTAGCACTCAAAGTATCATTGCATCAAGACGTCACGTCACATTAGAATTGTAAGGCATCAAATCATATCATCATAGGCAACAAGCAATCAGGCAACAATCATCATCAAGTTAGCACATCAACACCTAAATCTCATCGCTAGAGCAGCGCAATATCATCGTCAATAAATTAAAAAGGGTTAGCAATTCGAACAGAGAACACTCTCGCTTGCAAGTCATATCGTAATCAGTAACCGCCATTCTCGAAATGTGCTTGTCTTTCCGAAATCGTTGATCCTGAGGCCCGTGGGTTATGGGCCCACGCTTCTGCTGCACTGCTCTATCGCTATCTAACTTTTCGTTCCCTCTTCCATGCGGTCGCTCGTCGAATGTATCGCATATGGTCCAAGTTAGCGGAGATAGGGGAGTGACAAGAGAAGACAACCCAAAGTTCCTTTCGGAACCAAACACGGACCAAGGCTAAAACGACAAGACTAAAGAAAAGACTTCGACCCGAGAATAGCAACGATGCCCTTATGAAAGTCTATTAGGTTACAATTGTGACGAGCAAAATGAATTCATCATGGAGCATATCAATCACATTAATCCATACTAACATGTACCTATCTCAAGGAGATCGTCATACATATTCATTCCGAAAGACATAATCAAATTTTACACGGATGCATGTGAGATAAGCTAATAGCCTTTTATTCCAGGGAAGCAGATATGCCTAGCAATTTGAAGTAAGGTATGTGGGATTTAATGGACATCACAATTATCACATATATAAACAATGCACGAGCTTGGTGTATGCATCATACGATAACATATAGGAGCAACATAGTAATTATCTCATCTAACACACTGATCATATAATAGGTCAAGCATGACACGTAATCATACATCACGGTACATTTAGAAAGCACAAGTCCTACATGATACTAGCGAAATATGGCGTGATACAAGCATAATCATGAGTTGTTAAAAGATGTTCATCATACTATTCACGAAGCACCAGGCATCATCAAAAGTAACAAGAAGGACATCATGGGTGATAGATTATAGTCATGCTATGAACAAACCATCATAGAGCACATATATGGTACAATAGTCATCATAGGACAAGTACAACACGTGATTATTTAGTGAGTCGTATTAGAAATCATGAGCTCTATAGGATATTATCAACACATATCGAACATGAATACAATCAAGATACTTCGACTAGATTCGTTCTAACATTCATGTGCCATGCGTATGCGAAATCATGATACAACGTGGTGTGTAGTCATGCAAGGTGCCAAGTCATACATCTATGCAAGCGCGAGAGGATATTGTAGAGTAAGAGGAAACACTACCGAGCGACTATATTATAAGCATGCTGGGACTAACCATTATGGAAAGCAAGTAAATCATCATATCTAACATCAATCTAATCAGGATGAACTCAACCTTTTAAGAGAAAAGCGAAAGAGGGGAGTCACACTATCAGGGACCTATCTCAAGAGAGAATCACCAGTAAGGTAGGCAAAACATATATGATCCACATAGGTCGCAACCAAGGGTCCTACATGATACTAAAGGCTCAACATAACATATGATATATGCATGCAATTAATCATGACGACGCATAAGAGATCACTCACTCGCATTCCAAGGATATAGAAGTATGAGAAAAGTTTAACACAAGTCCAAATAATGGGCAATATAACTAGAATACGAGGACATGAGCTCAACCCAACACATACTAGGATAACATGCATTCATCAATACTCAATTATTCCACATATTCTCCATTCAACGCAAGCAATCACACAACAGTATCAACTTGCAAAATCAACAACAGTCAATTTGACGAATACAAATCAGATGGGTATGCTATAGATTCTTGTCACAAAAGAAATAATAGTATCGACACATCATCATCCAGCATGCTAAGGAGATCATTTATAGGCATTTGTACAGAGAAGAGTTGATCACACTATCATGCACCTAACCCAGGCAAAACAACAAGCATATAGATTCATATCATGTGGTTCATGCTTTCAATTAATCATTAGCGCAATTAATACAATATGTCAAGTAGGCATGCTATGAACAACATACAATTATGATAGAAGACAATACATAACACGAGACTTAAGCAATATAACTAGTCACACATGTAAATATAACACAACAACTGGGTACTAATGTTTATTCATAAGGCACGTGTTAGAGACTACAAAATCATGTCATGCAGTTCAGAGAGAGTCACCATTACAACCGGACTGAGATCCCTAAGGGCAATCATTGACTTTTCCCCAACTGACTCATCATCCCTCTTTCCCGTGGGACTTTGATACGAATCTTTATGGTAAGGGGACACGGGTTGATCTTCATAAAAATCAAGAAAGACAGTCCCAGGACACCTTACTTTTGACTCAAAATATCATCAAGAACCACCTCTCAATACTCACTCAGACAACCTTCATACCCATACATGATTTCGACACAATGTGTTTACGAACCTGTTTCCCCATGTAAGACACTGACATCTGGGAGAAAGACTCAATAGGAGCGTCAAGGGTCAACAAACATAGAAGAAGGGGCTGTTTCACACAAGCTGAGTTTGACCACACAGAAACAAAGATACTCCCACTATCCCGTTTGCACAGATTAGTCAGTACACAACTCATTGTTAGGCATACCAAATCAGATCTCTAGCATAACAAGCACTCAACATAGAATCAATTAATAACACTCATAACAATCTTCTTGGAAACTTCCAGACCCATCTGTAAAGAGCAAGCTATTGTTTTGCCTACTGTTCCGAACTACACCCAATAGGGGTGGTCTAGCGCCTTTACTACTCAGTCACGTACCCGTTTGGTCGGTTTTCCTCTTTTATAACAAGCCAAGTTCGTTACTTAGTCCGATTTGGGTTAAGTATCTTAAGTTCATTTTGCCCCTTTAAATCCTTTTCAAAATTCCTTGAAATTTGTGGGCGATTTTCAAAACATACACTCGACCCTTGTGTACCCGAATTGCACAACCTCAGCTCTGATACCATCTTTGTAACGGCCCAGAATTATGATTTCCGGGTTACGTTTCAAGGGATAAAACCCCTTGTTCGGATCTTTCAATCCAGGTACAGGTCGAGGTTTCAAACTCATTTTAACATTAGTAGAAAGAGGGATTTCAAACCCTAAAAACCTCGAAGGGCCGTTGTGTACCCTTAACCTGTCCTCAGACTATGTCGCGGAATTCATTTTAAACGGAAGTAAAGCGGAAGCAAAGTAAAGATACAAGTGTCGCGGCAGAGCCGGTCAAAACCAAATCATGAGTGGGTAATTACAATTTTTCTAAGTTAATATATTAGTTAGATTCTTCGACTCGCCAAAAGGGAACCCCGTCATATAGACATCGAGTACTCAAAATCTGCAGAAAATACCTTAAAAAAAAGAACGAGGAAAGAAGTCAGATCGAGCCACTTATGCAGGACCGGAAGTCCTCGCTGAGGCCACATAGTATGTGCTATACCTAATAAAGATGCTCTAATGCAGTACGAAAGTCAAACACACTAGCATGCGCCTAGTTATAATAATGTGCAGAAATACTGTAAAGGGCCCAAGACAATGCCAAATGGCATATCCCTCTCCTACCTCCACCCCCTTCCGATAGGGCGGAGACTGGCCAGCTCGTGAATGCATTCCATCATAATCGGGCGACACGCATGCCTAACCCACTCCACAATAAAGCCCGCAGGCATCTCATAATATAAGGAAGTTCATGACTCGATTGGCTCAGGGTACCCGATGAGGCTGGGCTACCCTATGACCCTAGCAAAAACTCTAGGACTATCACAGATAACGGCTGTTCTGTTTCAAACGCATAGAGTAAGCAGATGTTCATTCAATTAGTGGAACCTAAACAGGATACTACATGACATGCTTTTATGCATATGCAACACCTAACATAAAATGTAACAACAGGCATGAATGTCCAACCTGAGTAAGCCCCCTAGGGAACTTACCTGAAAAAGCAAAACAGCGGGATAATACAAGCAAGGGCCCAAATGCAAGTCCAAACCAATCTAGAAACAATACACACCTATCATCAAGCCATTTTCATAATCTACCGGTCCATCATTCATACACACGAAATCCAAGTTATCAACATACTCAAAACTAACCGATAGTAAAACCATTTTCCAAAACCCTTCCGATACGGTCAACATCGACCAAAATCATCCTTTCAATCAAACCCATTGATGAAACCGTACTAACCATATTTCCAAACTTCTCAAAACCAACCTCATCAAACCAAGACAAAGAATCCCAACATTAAACATTTAAACCTTAAAACCAATACCTCAAAATCATATTATAGAATTAATTCCGACATTTTTGTCTTCCTATACGAACCCTTAAAGAATAATTCCGAAAACTTGAAACGCTCTTAAATAATTTTACCGAACAACATTTTAACTAGAAATACAATACTAAATTTAAATCTTCTTTACAAGCAAAATGATAAAGCAAAACCAATATATCAATTCAACATCATAAAATCACATTTTATATTTTATCATCATACAATCAAAATTTCCCAATTAATAATATTTCTAAAGCACTTAATATACGTGTATATAATAATTTCAGAATAATATTTCCCCAAAACCGGATTATCTTTTAATATAACAATTAATATATCATAACATATAAATATAATCAATGTATCATAAAATGTAAACAAAAGAACACAATAAGGAGACTCAACCTAGAGGCCCAATTCCTCACAAGGATGACCCAAAACCTGGACCCAACAAGCCCAACCCGGGCCCAATGTCCGAAAGAGGAATCCCGGATCCCATACCCGAGCCCACAAAATAAGAAAAGAAGGAGAAATCGGGTCTGAGGCCCTTCTTCCCCAAACAGAGCAAGGCGCTGCTCTTAGACGGACGGAAAACGGAAGGAAGAAAGGAGGACCCAGATTCCGGCGGTCTCCTTTCCAGACGAGAGTTACCCAACCCGACCGACGTCCAATTCCCGACCACACTCAGGCAAACAGAACGAAAGCGCAGCAACGGAGGAAGGAGAGAGAGAGGGGGATTACCGAGTCGCGGCGCGATTCCGGCTCCGAGGGGCTCCGAGGGCGGCTCCGGTTGCGATTGACGGGGGAAGAAGCATTGATTGAGTCCTATGAGAAGTAAGGGATGAGCAAAAATGGATTTTGGCGAGATTTGAACTGAATCGAATAAGAAACGAGATCGACCTTCGAGAGCTCTGGTGAGCGCGATAGGGTTGGTGGCGGCGTTGGGTGGCTAGAGCTCCTAGCCGTCCACTCGTGCTTGGTTCGGCGTCATCGGACCTCGGGGAAGGAGAGAGGAGGTGGCGGCTCGAGATGAATGAAAGGAGGAGGCGGTGGTTGTGTCTGGAATGGTGAGGCTGTTTGGGTTGATTCACAATCAGCAGGCAGAGGGAGAATCAGGAGGGTGACGACGGTGGCAGACAGAGGTGGGGAGCCTTGCTGGTTTGCTCGAGACGGTGGTGGCGCTCAGGGGTTTGGGTGACGATTTGATGGGGTGGTGGTGCTTCCGGTGGTGATTTCTGGGAACGAACAGGAAGTGGAGGGAGAGTTTGGATTCCAATCAAAAGAGGGGAGAGGGTTACGATGTTGCGACAGATCTAGGGCAAGAATCAAGGATGAAGAGAGGGAGTAGGTAGTGTGAGCTGTTGTTGCAGAAACAGGGGTGTGGTGTGAGCTTGCTTTGGATCCCAATATTATTGAGAGGAGGACCTGCTGTCGCTTTTGAATCAAAAGGAGAGACTAGAGTGAAGGGTGTAAAGGCTCGGATTTTTAAATCCTAATTTTTCGGAAAAAGAGAATTAAAAATGAAATTTAATCGGTTTTAAAACTCATTTAGCGGATTCCGACCGGAATATAAAATTTGACGATATCCTTGTCCATTTAAAAAAAAAAAATCTAATTGATCGAGAAAGCGAGAGTGGGGGAAACTAACATTCGAGAACTAATTTCGGGATTCAAAATTCGCATATTCAGAATTTATTTCCGAATAATTGTTTACCCATTTCAACACTCTACCCTCACCCTACCTCTTCAATGGACACCCCTTACCCCGTCATTCACCATTTACCATCATCACCTGCTCCTTTTCATTTCATCGCATCATCCGCTCCTCAAGACCACATCGTTCTCCATAAATCATCCAACCAATTCCGCATGTTCATATACATCATTTCCGCATATACCTCAACGGTTCATCAAAATCATAAGACATAATTTGTGTGATATAAAATCCTACTAGATCGTTATAATCATCCAACATTTTATCTCATATAATAACTCACTACAAGTCATGTTATTAGTCATGCATATCATACCGTTAGTCAAACGATCATATTATCATGCTAGTAAGTCATCGAATAAGTCTTATTCCCATGTTAGTTTCAAAACCTTTTCAAATCCCAGTTAAATAGTTAAGTATTCCGACCCTTGAAATTACTCGTCAAATTCTCTTTTAAATTTATTTATTAGATTACTTTCCAACCTTGAAATTCTTTTCCAAATTCTTTATAAATCTTCAAGTCCCAATAATATATTTTAAATCTCAAATAGTATTACATGATATTTTAAATACCATTTATTTGGTAGGGGCCCATATTACATCCTTACTACTGTCTATTGGGGATATTATGATCATGACAACGATACTGTGAGGATCTCATAGGGGCACTTATGAGGTGTTCACGGGATCAATGGCATGATCCTTGGACTCACCGATTTCAAACTTCCTCCCCTGTTTTAAAATGATTTTAGTCTCGGGGACGAGACTTGTTTTTAGAGATGGATGATGTAAAGGCTCGGATTTTTAAATCCTAATTTTTCGGAAAAAGAGAATTAAAAATGAAATTTAATCGGTTTTAAAACTCGTTTAGCGGATTCCGACCGGAATATAAAATTTGACGATATCCTTGTCGATTT
The DNA here is from genome assembly GCA_037127255.1 of Persicaria tinctoria. Classification (NCBI taxonomy): domain Eukaryota; kingdom Viridiplantae; phylum Streptophyta; class Magnoliopsida; order Caryophyllales; family Polygonaceae; genus Persicaria; species Persicaria tinctoria. Next base: position 38,602,341 of record JBANSL010000007.1, read on the forward strand.
AAAAAAAAAAAAATCTAATTGATCGAGAAAGCGAGAGTGGGGGAAACTAACATTCGAGAACTAATTTCGGGATTCAAAATTCGCATATTCAGAATTTATTTCCGAATAATTGTTTACCCATTTCAACACTCTACCCTCACCCTACCTCTTCAATGGACACCCCTTACCCCGTCATTCACCATTTACCATCATCACCTGCTCCTTTTCCTTTTCAGATCATCACCTGCTCCCTCCTTCACTTTGCTCACGCCTCACCATCACTCCCGCTCTCTCTCGACTTCACCATCCCACACCATCACCTGTTCACACCACCGCACACTTCCACCACCAACTCCTACAGCTCCTCCGCCATCGTTTTCTTCACCATCCACCAGCAGCACCAGTACCTCCATCGTCATCCCCTTCGGCTGCAACCATCACCACCTCACCATCGCCAGCAACCCCTGCTTGAGCCCAAACAAGACCACTCCCCTCCTTCCTCCTCCTCGAGAGCACAGAAGAAGCCCGACGCCTCCCAGGAACTCCCATCGAGCCACCAAAGCTCCTTCCTCCTCTGTTTTGCAAAGCCTCATTCCGGTAAGGCGTTCTCCTCCGTTTCCGATCCAAATCACCCCCGAGCTCCTTCATCACACTCACCCATATTCGGTGCAGGTCCGAAGAGCCATCGCGAGCCACCGACGAAGCTCAGAACTCCGATCGAGAGCTCCGAAGTCGCGAAAAAATCCATCTCGGTGAGCTCCGTATTTATCCTCGTTTCGATTCGTTCTTTTTTAGTCTTTTTTCAACGCTTAGGCTAGTCAGGAGTGAGCGGGGATGAGTGCGGGATGTTTGGGCGGGCTCGAGATCTCCGGCGACAGCTCCGGCGAGCTCGAATTGGTGCAGCGAGTGTTGACGAGCGAGGGAGCGAGGCGAGGGTCGGCCTGAGCGTGTGCGAGAGGGTGAGCAACGAACACGAGGAGAGAGGTGCGAGGATCCGAGCTGGGCGAGCCCAGATGAGCCACGGCTGAGCGCGAGGCCAGGACGTCGCCGGCGAGGTTGAGCTCCATCGGCGAAGCGCGGGCGGCTTCCTTTTGATTGCAGGAGGAAGATGGAGTGACGTTGCCTTGTGGGCCCCCATACTAACATATATAAATTTCGTTTAATGCTTAACCGGTTGAGAATTGAGATTTATATTACGGGTTTGGTTCGGTTCGGGTTATCCGTTTATTATTTAACTAATTAACGGTACTTAAAATATATTATAATAGTATTTGGGGATTTAAAATATAAATTAATATATTTTGGGAGAATTATAAGGGTTGAATTATTAAATAAAAATGGTCGGGATTTTAAGGGATTTGGAAATAATTTATAAAAGTGTTAAATAAATGGTATTTAAAATATCATGTAATACTATTTGAGATTTAAAATATATTATAAAAGTGTTAAATAAATGGTATTTAAATAAATGGTATTTAAAATATATCATTTATAAAAAATTTGGAATAGAATTTCAAGGTTGGAAAGTAATCTAATAAATAAATTTAAAAGAGAATTTGACGAGTAATTTCAAGGGTCAGAATACTTAACTATTTAACTGGGATTTGAAAAGGTTTTGAAACAAACATGGGAATAAGACTTATTCGATGACTTACTAGCATGATAATATGATCGTTTGACTAACGGTATGATATGCATGACTAATAACATGACTTGTAGTGAATTATTATATGATATAAAATGTTGGATGATTATAACGATCTAGTAGGATTTTATATCACACAAATTATGTCTTATGATTTTGATGAACCGTTGAGGTATATGCGGAAATGATGTATATGAACATGCGGAATTGGTTGGATGATTTATGGAGAACGATGTGGTCTTGAGGAGCGGATGATGCGATGAAATGACTTTCATAATATGTTACTTGTTCTATTGATTGAGGTGTGCTTGAGTGCTTAATAGTTGGATGTAGACTTATGTATATCCCATTATGTACTAGGTGATACTCTGTGATTGTGATTACTGTGTGCTGGATTCTTCTGTTGCCGATCTGCTAGTCAGGTAAGTACCTCCGAGGCTTACTCAGTAACCAGTACCTCCTGCCTGATGTGTCATATAGTATGTAGGTGTTGCATATGCATAAGAGCATGTCATGTAGTATCATGCTTAGGAATTGCATTTACGAATGAGCATCCTTATTTTGTATGCGTTTGAATACAGAACGACCGTTATTTGTGAGTCTTAGAGTCCTTGCTAGGGTCATAGGGCAGCCCAGCTTCATCGGGTGTTGTCCTCCTCGATTTATTTATATATATCACGAGATACGAGATGGGCATGAGATATGATATATGATGATGAGATTTGATATGATTATAGCAGCGAACTGGCCAGTCTCCACCTTGTCTGGAAGAGGGGTGGTGGTAAAAGAGGGATATACCGCTTGGTATTCTTTGTTAAGGCCTTATTCAATATTCTGCGCATATGAATTAGGAGCATGATAGTGTGGTTTTATTTCAGTACTGCATGAAGGCATCCTTTATTCTAGGTATAGGCGTATTATATGTCCTCAGCGCGGTCAGAGGACCCGCGGGCGGACTCTTGGCCTGACTTGGTGGTATAGTTTCAGGTACCCGATGCACTGCTTGATTTTGTGCTGTTATGACGGGGTTTATTCATATGGCGATTCACGCTTTTGGGATTTCTCCCTAATTATACTCTGTTTTGACCCGGTTGTGCCGTGGCACTAGTTGTATCACTTTCAGAACTTATGCCCTTTGCATGATAAAGGATTTCCCGCGTTGTAGACTTAGGACAGGTACAGGGGCTTACCCCGGGGTCTCCAACGGACCTTCCAGATTTGGGTGCGAAATCCCACTTCAAACTACAAATCTTTTGTTTAAAACCTTCAACCTGTACTCGGGGCGCAAGATCCCAACGAGGGGTTTCATCCTTCGAAACGTAACTCGGGAATCATAATCCCCAGCCGTTACAAAGGGTGGTCTGAACTCTGAAATGGGAGGCAACAGAGGGTGGGTTGGCAATTGCCACACATGGGAAAAAGACAAGGAATAGCTAAGCTTTGCTACTGTTGGGCAATTCCGAATTTAATAAAGAAATTCAATATTATTTTTCCACTTCTCGGCATACGAAAGAGGAAGTAGGACATATTTTCAATTTTCACTTAAATAATGTCGGAATTCGTTTCGAAATATTTAGAGTAAACAAATAGCTAGAGGGCGGAAATTCCAAACCTCCTGAATCTTAGAAATCGAGATGATTATAAATTATTATTTTAATTAGTTAATATTATAAAATTTCCCGGTCTTTACACGAATGAAGCATTTTTTTTTACTTTTAAGTTTATTACAAGAATATTTCTTCTCCGACATTTTTATGTGCTCTTCATCCAAAAGTTCTTAAAACTCTATTCACCTAGTGTTTGTGTAATATGTAGCCGAACTACCAAATTTTTTGGTCTTACCTTCCAACCCATTACCACAACAAATATTTGTTTAATACTCAAAGTAACCAATCAACTTGCTGAAAAAACTTAGAATGCTGGAAAAAAAAACACTCTACAATTTTGTATACAATTGTTTCCATCTAGGAAAGTATGAATATGAGACATTGACGTTTGGCTACATCTTATATATTGATATAATATAAGGAATTTTTATCCAAATTTATATTATTTGGCTATATCACTTGCATATTATTATAATATATCTAATATATAATATAAATAAATTATGATGATATCTTCTAAAAATATAATATATTTGACAAATCTCGTGCGTTACGCATGGGTATTACGCTAGTTATAATACTAAAGTAGAAGTCGTTTACACCATGTGGCGGCTTCTCCTTTAAAGTAGGTTTTTTTATTTTTTATGATTTATTAATTAATTAATTACAATTTCAATTAATTATATTAATAATAATCAATTGTCAATTAATTGTTTTTAAATATGTATCCTGTTTTTATGATTGTTTTTATTTTTTTATTTATGATTTGTTAATTAATTAACTGTAATTTCAATTAATTTTATTAATTATATTAATAATAATCAATTAATTGTTTTCAAATGTGTATGCGGTTGTTAGGATTTTATATGCCTATTAGTTTAAATGATGAAAGATATGCCGGTGTTTTAAAATGATATGCCAATGTGTATCCGGTTGTTATTAATTGACCGTTATCCGATCGGTAAAATGAAAGATATGCCTAAGATATGCCGATTAGTTATATATTGATGTTATTAATTGGCTGTTATGATTGTTTTTGTTAAGCCAAACGATTTTACTCGGTGATGATCCCATTTTTTCGCCTCTATATATTAGTTAGTGATCCATGGTATGTCGTATGAAAAGTTTTTTTTCCAACCGAGCTAGATTAGATTGCCACAATTTGACAAATAATAAAGGTAAGGCGCCTATAGAGAATAATAATAGGAAGCTTCGAAAAAAATGTACTTTAAATACTATTTTATTTATCTTCGTTTGTGTGATTCATTAATCACGTTTTTTATTATTAAGTTTATTTGTTTGTGCGGATTAGCATCGGATTCGTTATGCAGTTCATTCTGGACTTTAGTTTCATTTTGATTGAATTCATTAATCACGTTTTTTATTTAGTTTATTGTTTGTGCGGATTAGAATCGGATTCATTATGGAGTTGATTTTATGCGTTTTAATTAATCTTTTTTTTAAAAATTTTTTAGACGATAAAAACATTGATAGTAGCACTCGAAAATCGCACGAATCCGATGGAATATTATTGTTCATGTTTTAAGAATGTCGACATCCCTAAGCTACAATGATCCTGGAAAAGTTCATTCGATTGGCATGATTTTAATAGATGAAAAGGTAATTGTGTTTAAATATTGATTAGTTTGTTTACAATTTAAATTTATTTGCATCCATAAACATATACATTTACAACTTATGTGTAGAGTTCGAAGATACAAGCGTCTGATACAAAGATAGTTAACCATAGTCGAGCACATGGAAGAAGGTCTAACATATTCCATCAAGGATTTTGGAGTCTACGAACATACTGTTAAAGTACGATGCAGTCCGTTCACACATCGTATTTTACTATTTATTAATACTTCTATCACTCAGTTTGAGCAATCGTCTATTCCGATGTACATATTTCAATTTTTTCGAGTTTGATTCGATTTTGAGTCCAAATCATTTATAATACTAAAGATAGTATATATTTTTTCACCAATTATGAATTAATTAATTTGTGATTTTACAATTTTTTATTTGTTAACCATTTTCTTTTTAACTAAATAATGTTTTGGTGAAAATCTTAACTAAATGATTTGTTATATCAAATCTAGAAAAAAAGAAAAAGAAAATTGGGCCTACTAAATAAAAATCTTATTATTTATTATAACTAACCCTGGTTCAAATTTGATGATTTTTTATATTTTAAAACTATTTTGAATTTGAATATTTGATACTTATTTTACCCAACAATTAAATTATTAATTCACTCAATTATCACCAATTATTTCAATAATAACTAATAACAAAGTCTACCAAAACTAAGATAAGTATCACTTCAGTATTTTATTTAAATAAGATAATCATCACTTATATATTTTTAACCATGTATGCTTTATAGAGTTATTGCCAAATTTTTAATTTAGAAATTCAAAGGTATAAATTTTTTAATTAAGGATCCATGCTTATATAATTTATGAATTAATCATAAATTAATAATCTTTTTTTTGTCAATAACAATTACATTAATAATCTAAATAAGCATGATATACATATATATAGTGTTACATACACTGATACACATATAACTATTTTAAACTAAAAAAAGTCCGCACAAGGTGCGGGTACTGAACTAGTTATAAGTATTTGAGCTTGACATTGGAATAAGTACACTGTAAGTCATATGGATTTTTATGTCAATCATAATTTCATCGAACAATTCATTTATACATTGATAATAAAGCATTAATGTAACGGAATTACAATGGTCGAAACTTAAAATTAACGACAAACATGTGCTAATGTTCAACTTTAATCTAATTACGCAAATGTGAAACGGAACTTTAATACCTGGTTAAAACAAAACTTAATAAAAGCAATATATTATGAAATGTGCTTGAAAATATTCAAAATCCCTTTTGCATTCCTAAAACCAGAGCAAGATCCCGATCACCTCCATCTCAAAGAGCAGCTTCTCTGATGTCGGATTATAGCAACATGTCTCTCGCTCCTAGAGGAAAACATGTTAGATGACTCCATGCCGATGAAAAAAGTAGGGAAAAGTCCCTTGTTTGAGGAAAACTGAACATGCCTATGAGGAAAGTTATCGGAGATCGCCATGCCATGGGCTTCGGCGTTGGTGGTTGGCCTTGGCATCTGGTTCAAATTCGGCTTCTAGGTGTTCGTCTCCGGTTACAACATAGCCTCGAAAAGTCATTAGTTCCATACATCCATAGAAATAGAAAGCCTAAATTGATAGGGCGTGGCTAGAGAGATAAAGCAACATAGCGAGAGAGTGAGCTAAAGAGACGGAGATCTAAAATCTCCCGAAAAATTGAAGACGGCGTTCAATCATCTCTAAAGACAGTCTTCTAGGGTTCAAAATCATGAAAATTACAAAGGATCTCAAAATTTTATAGATTTACAAGAATTTTCCCCAAACTTTTAAATATGAAAAATCACTCAAAAACATCTATATCTATACCCATTCTACTTACCTCAACGTATCATCGTATTATGCTTAGATATTTTAGGTACTTTTATTTTCAATTTTTCAATCTATATAAATTACATGAAAAGGTATGAAAAGATCAAATAAAGGTTGCAAATAAGTGTTTTGATAAGATGGAAAAGACAAAAATTGAAGATGGGTAGATCGATATCTATAAAAGTATTCCTTCATTAGAGTTCATGTAATATGAACTCACAGTTAAGAATCCACATGATCTAGCAGGTATATGCATAATGCATTTCACCATAAATTTGATTAATGTGATTTAAATGTGTTTTTTAAAGACGATAAACTAATATAGAGCACTGCCTTGGATTTTTTTCAATCCTGCCAAGAACCTTTGGAATTTCACTATTAGGGCATGTTTGCTTACGGGTTATTTTTAAAGGGGTTGAGGTAAATTTTTTTTTTTTAGGTTGTGAAGGTGGATGTTATTTTTTTAGGTTGTGGAGGTGGAAAAGTTGAGGTTATTTTTTAAAAATAACCTGTGTTTGGTTGGTAGAAGGTTATTTTTTTTAGTCTGTATGCAAAAGGATTAAACTACCCTTGCTAATTAATAAACTCTCTCAACCTCCTCTGGTCACCATATGTAATTGCAGCTGAGGCAAGAGCCCACACAAGGAAGTAGGCCAACGGAGAGACTTGACGCTCCAGTAGGCCACTTTGTCCAGGAATGTCTTTGGCACGTGGTGCTTTTTTAGATCTATTGAGGTGTCTGACATGTAAATCTCCCATGGCTTCAACAAGAAACCAAAAATCAGATGCAGATTCCTAGCAAGCGGTAAGCACAAACAACAAATAAAGAATCTGAAAGGCAAAACTAATTCTCAAACAATCTAATTCAAAGAAACTACTAATTTAATGTAAGGGTAAATCATCCATATGTTGCAAGTTTGAGGCAACTCAAGGCAGTTAACATCTTAATAATTCAGATATCCAAAAATCATAATGAATGAGATACTCATTTACATAGATCATAATTCACCTCTCCACGACAAGGTAACATTTTGACATCATAATCAACAATTGAAATCCAAAGAAAACAATAAAGCCATCACTACCTGTCATTTTCTTTATCAGAGCCATATGAATCCTCTATGACTTTTTCATAAAGGGATACGAATGCTTTATAACTGAGAGACTTGATGGTCAGTAAGCCCCTTTGTCCAGGAATGTACCGGGTACACGTGGGGCTTTTCAGAACTATTGAGGTGTCTGACTTATAAGTCTCCCATGGCTTCAAGAAGAAACCAAAAATTAGATGCAGATTCCCAGCAAGTAGTAAACACAAACAACAAATAAAGAATCTGAAAGGCAAAACTAATTCTCAAACAACCTAATGCAAAGCAACTGCTAATTTAATGTAAGGGTAAATCATCCATATGTCGCAACGTTCATGCAACTCAAGGGTCTTAATTCCTAACCATAAAGAGTCGAAGATTTCATTGATCATTTGTGCAATGTTGCCACCAAAAAAAAAAAAACCATTTGTGCACATTGCACAAGACTAAGCATCTCAATTTTCAAGTTAACATCTTAGTAATTCACATTTCCAATAGACACTTTTCCAATACAAGTGAAAAATTATGATACGTGAGCTTTTCACAGACCCACATACTTGAGCAGAATTCCCAAAACAAAAGTAGAGTTCAGGAATGCATAAACCTTTCAGGAAATTAAAAATCCAGACATGCTTATCATCTTCAGGCCCAATAGGTCTTTCCATGGATGAGAAGATATAACCTTCTATCAAGGGCTCTCTTCAATGACCTTACAAGAATGAGCAAGATATCATCACATGTTTTCAGAGTGATATGGGACTGGAAATCATAAATTGAATAATAGTATGACTGTTCAGTTCAGTACATTAACTATTCCTAAATTTCCTCAAAGCATTCCTTTATCCAAAAAGTAACTTAAAAGCACCAAGTTAAAAATGTGATTCATAAACTGCTACAGAAGAACTTCTGGTACATGCAATTTTTCTTTTGTCACACAAAACCTAGAGTCTCAGAAACACAGGTTTATAGGTGGTGTACCTTCTGTTATTCATTTCGTCGGCTTCTGTAATCCGTGGAGTGTAACGGCCCGGGATTATGACTCCCGGGTTACGTTTCAAGGGATGAAACCCCTCGTTAGGATCTTGCGCCCCGAGTAAAGGTTGAAGGTTTGACATTCTACTATAAGGTTTTCAAGTGGGATTTCCTACCCAAAATTCGAAGGGATCGTTGGAATCCCCGGGGAAGTCCCCTGCACTTGTCATAAGTCTAAGCGTGGAAAACCAAAAATCATGCAAATAGTAGAATCCAGGTGTAATACAAGAGAGTGCCACGGCAGAGCCGGGTCAAAACCAAGTCAATAAGCGTATTTATCGAAATATAAGGTTAGACCATTTCTTTGCAATCGCCCAAGAGAGTTCCCACGTTACAGAAGCAAAGAACAATCATGCTGCAAAACAAACCTAAAAAAATATGTATAAGGGGTGGTGTCAGATCGAAGCCCTACGCAATATAATCCCAAACAAGCAGACACATACACACGCTAGTCCTAATAAAGATGCTTCTAGATGCAAGGCGGAATATTAACACACTAGCATGGTCCTAAGATCAAGTGCATAAATATAATAAGGCCTTAGCACGGAATATCAAGTGGTATATCCCTCTCCTACCTCCACCCCCTTCCAATAGGGCGGAAACTAGCCAGCTTGTGAATGCATTCCATAATAATCGGGCGGCACGCATGCCCAACCCGTATCCACAATAAAGCCCGCAGTCAACTCATAATATACGGAAGTTCCATGACTCGATTGACTCAAGACGGGACCCGATGGGACTGGGCCGTCCTATAATCCTTGCAAAGACTCTAGTTACTTCACAGATAACGGCCATTCTGTTTACAAAAGCAATGAGTAAACGAATGCTCAATCATGAGTGCAATCCTAGCAGGATACTACATGGCATGCTTTATTATGAATGCAAGCACCTAGTAAGCACATGGCTACAGGCAAGGAGATCTCTTTTCGAGTCTGAGTGAGCTCATATAGGAACTCACCTAGAGGTGCAAAATAGCAAGGTAAGCATTACGATAGATTAAAGATCACCTAGATACATATTAGAACACATATAAAAGTCTACGTCTAATCATTCATGCACTCAAAGCATATATCATTCAATAGAATTAACCATATCGTAATAATCATTCAATCAAGTTCAACCATTCATCTCTGTTCCATAGCGAATTTTCGCGTAACAAAAAAATGTGTATTCAAAAGCACTTCGAAAGGCAAATGCACTAGAAGATAATATGCCGTATGATTATCAGTTATGGGTATATTACAAGCAAATAGTCTCAGGTGTTACAAAATTCGCCTATAGAGTACATGTGGTCGATGTATAAAAAAAAAAAGGAAAAAAGAAAGGAAGCAGGGCCGTCGACAGCGTCTCACCGGCTCGACTGCAGAAGAGGACGTGTTTTTCCTTGGAAATCAGTAGTTGATTGAGATTGTTCAGCTGCAAAATAATAAGCCGAGGTTAAGCTGATGGATGCAAAAATAAATAAATAAATAAATAAGCTTTGATGTCAAGCCTTGAAAGATAAGGCCCAATGCATAAATCAAAGGAAAAAAGTTAGCCCATATTACTGTTGGAATAAATGAGTAATCAGCAATAAAAATAAAAAAATAAAAATAAAATAAATAAAAAGGAGTGGCTGGGCTGCACGGTTAAATGGAAAAGTAAAGGAAAGAATTAATCTCCATCAGTTAAATGGCAAGGAAATCAGCTTCTCAATTGTGTGGTACATGTACGTACAAATAAATGGGAAAGAGTATATTTTATTGTGTACACAAAATAAGGAGGGAAATTCAAAGATCCTCTAGCTTCTTCTCCTATAAAAGAGGCTAAGGTCTGAGATTTTGGGACTACACAGACGTGGAGAAAAAGAGACATACACACAGCAAGAAGGAAAAAAAAAAGGCAGCGGTACAAAATAGAGAAAACACAGTCAAGGTAGTGTCTTTTTGCATCATCATCCACGTGGTCTCGAGACCCACCCCTGAGATGTCTAGGGATTTCTCTCGTGGTCTGGTTTTGGGACCGTCGATCAGCCCCAAATTGAGGCAAATTGCTGCACCAAATCGATCTCCGAGACCCACTCTTGAGATGTCTACGGATTTCTCTTGTGGTCTGGTTTCGGGATCGCCGATCAACTTCAAATAGAGCCGAACTGCTGCACAAATCGATCTCCGAAACCCCATCCCTGAGATGTCTACGGATTTCTCTTCTGGTCTGGGTTTCGGGATCAACAAATCACAATAAAACAGGGGGAAACGCTGCTCAAATTTCCCCAATCAAGCAGTCCAAGGAAAATTCAAAGCCAACAGATTTTCTACACAAATTGAGAATCTGTTCAAACCAAAGGAGCCTAATCGTCCTACAAATATGGTCCTCAAAACCCCACCCCTGAGATGTCTACGAATTTCTCTTGTGGTCTGGGTTTTGGGATCAACAAATAGCCTTAATCAAAGGCGAAACGCTGCTGAAATTTCTCTAAACTATTACAAACTGGCTATCTTAAGCAAAGTCCTAAAGCTACAAAAGAACATGATAAAGCAAACAAATTTCTTATCAAAACAAATTCCCAAGTCAAAGAAGTTCAAGCATTTAGATTTCAGAGTCACAGTTTGCCTAAAGACATACAGTGGCCATAGTTCTGGTCGAAACAAATTCTGCTGGAATTCTCAGAGAAAAGAGAAGGCTGAAATATAATCAACTCGAGGCAGCAAAACAAGCAAGACAACAAACTGATAAGTTTTCGGAAAGAAAATAATCAAATCAATCAACATATCAGAAGCCAAATATATACAACCTGTCTTCTCCCTCTGCAGTTCTAAACCAAAATCCCCAAAATTGCAAATTTCAAACAAGATAAAAAAGCACAGATAATCAGAAGATCAGTTTGATTGAGAATCTGAAGGGCAAAGTTTCTTTATAAAAAAAAAAGAAAGAAACTAACTTAGTTATTGAGTTTAAGGACTTTGGGAGAGATTGAACATACTCCGGGTCTACTTCCGACGTCGCAGGGCCGCGCTTGAGAACTTAAGCGACTTCTCGATATGTCGCCTCGCTCGAGGTCAAGACTCACCGAGCTTCTTCAACCTCCCTGGCATCTCGACTGCCTAATACCCAAAACCCCTAAAAAAAATTAGAAATTGAAAACAAAAAGAAAAGAGAAATCAACAAACCACCAAATCCCAAAAAATTGGGGATATGATTAACGAGGGGTTCGATTAGGAACATGGAATTTGAACTAATGATCGTCTAAAAGGGTTCGAATTGAACATTAGATTTGGGGAAATTCGCATAAAAGAGGAACCCTAAAACCGTACCTGAGCACGAAGGGTCTTCGGTTCGTAGTGACGTAGCGCAATTAGCTGGTGCTATTCGTGCGCCGGGGCAACTCATGTGCTCCTCTTTCTTCTGTCCGGTCACCCTTTTCCGTGTGGTCGCTTGAGGCCAGAGGTAGCAGTCGTCGAGGAAACAAAGAGGCGACAAGAGAGACGGTGAACAGGAACTCGAGATTGAAAGCCCCGTTGAATTGGGTCTATTGAGAACTAATCAACAAAAAAAAATATAAAGAGATCAGATGGGGCTCAAAGAAAATGGGTATGATTTGATCCATTTTTTTATAAAACAAGAGCTTTCGGGCTCAAAATTAAAAATAAATATGGGCTGGATATCACAATTTGAAAGTGGGTAGGATTGATCACTTTCGTAAGAAATAAATTTGGGTTTACGTTTGTTTTCAAAACAGATCATCACCTTTGAAACAAGAACCCAATCAGTTTTGATATGATCACATTGTGATTATTTACGAAATTAACCCACCAAATATAAAAATTATAATCGACACAAATTAGAAATGGAGTTTGACAACATTATAATGTTAAACTCGTAAAATTTAATCGTCGGTTTATTTTAGCGGGTCAATCTCAAAATTGACTTCTAAACGAGGATAAAGAAAACGGAGTCAAAACCATAAATTAAATTTCCTCAAACTCAAACGGTCCTTAAAAAAAAAGAACTACGTAAAGACTTGACGCCTCATATCGGCTAAGTAGGTAACTCGATATTAAATCCTAAAAATATATCGGATACAGTCGTCAACCTCTAAATTCACTTCTAAATGAATACGAGGTCAAGGTCCAACCAAATTAAATCATTTGTTCTCAAAAGAACTACGGGTGATTTGATCCCGTTCCAAACGGGTACGTAGGACACCCGACATAAAGCTCAAGCTCGTCGGGCTCAATCACCAATACACAAAATCCAAATCAAATTAAATACTCTGAACTACGTAAGGCTTGATTCTCTTCCAAGAGATACGTAGGCAACCCGTTAAAATTCGGGTGCAGCCCAAATCACCAAAACCACTTAAGTCTTGGTGTCGATACGACTTTGAATCAAGAGGATAACCAAAAGGGGTCGAACTCAAATTTTTTTTAAAAAAAAATTAAATAAAATATGTTTTACAATTATTCGCGCATTTTTGTTCAACATATTTTTGGCACGCCCAGTGGGACCCTTTTTGCCTTTTCATCTCTTAGTTGTGTTGAAACTAATATTTGCCTATTTCTTATTTGTAGGAGAAAAATGGCACCAAGAGCTATTGTCAACTTCAACGAACTACCTGCTACCTTTCTCGTGGAAGGTGGTCGCTGGCTGAAGAGGAGATCATTTAAGGTCCAGTTCGACGTGACGAGGGAGTCGATCAATGCTGAGATCCCAACGAACAACAGCTTCAAAGCTATCAGGGAGGAAGGAACCGGCGGTGAGGAACTCACTCCTAGGCCTGCTCGTGGGCCAATCATTCGATTTATCAAGAGAAACGGTAACTCGACCAAGGTCTCAAAGCCAGCTGTGAATGAGGCGAAGAAGGAAAACAAGCCTCGCAGGAGGAGGGGACGCAAATGCGGTTCGCAACGCGGAATGACAGGAGCGCTTCGCAAGTTGGCTAATTCCCCTGCTCTGGAACAGGCTAATGCAACACTGTGGAGAGCTTCCAAGGATCTTATCGATAGCCCAAGGAAAATTTTCTTTGGGTCTATCCCTGTCGACATGGACAATGTAGTACAGGTTTTGGTTACCTCCAATTCTGATAAGGAGTCGGAGGCAATATCCTCAACTGTGAAGGCTCAAACGGCCAAGGTTCCAGAGGTTGGGGTACCAAATCCGGCCAAGCCTCAAAAGGAGACGTCTAAGGCTTCTCAAGTCGAGAAGAAAGGAAAAGGGTCTAGATGTAGCCGAGAAATCAACGTCGCTTTCTACCCAGTTAGAAAAATGTGGTCGGCGAGTGACAATGTCTATGTCTAAGATTGAGTCATATGCTAGAGTGACCACCCAATCTTCGAATCCAGAAACGGTTCAAGAAGAAAAATAAAATTCCCCATTATATGGGGACTCTACTTCTCTGTTTCAAGAGGAGGACTTTCCGCTTGTTGTAAGCGATGGTGGATCATCTAATGACTCTGAAGAAGAAGTTGAAAGCATGCCAGTTTTAGTGACTGGGGCAACAAGTACCGAAGAGCAGCTCTAGGAACTACAAAAGAAGCTAGAGGAGAGAGACACTCAAATTAAATTGCTCATGGACCAGCTCCAACAGCAAAATTCGGAGAACAGGCAAGAGCGGAATTCGGAGAATAGGCAAGAGATTCCCAACACGGGAGAAAGCAGTACCTCTATCTCTCCTCAGGAAATAAAAGAATGGATCGCACAAGGGATCCGGGAATTCAAGATTTCTCAAAGTCCGCCTGTGGCTGGCTACAGAAAGCATTATCCTGCAGAGTTTGACGCCATCCCATTTCCTCCGAATTATCAAAGGCCAAACTTTGACAAATTCGATGGGATTAACGGGTCACCTCGTGAGCACTTGGCCCACTTTTACTCAGCGTGCGGAGAAACCGCCTTAAGTGATCCTCTATTGATCAGACAGTTTGTCCAGTCATTACGAGGGTCAGCCTTCACTTGGTACACACAGCTTCAGCCAGAGTCTATCCATACATGGGATGACTTACAAAAAGAATTCTTGGCTCAATTTGTGAGCTCGAAAGCCAGAGTCTCCATCATGGGCTTAGAAAACACCCAACAGAGGTCAAATGAGTCAGCTAATGACTTCATCGCAAGATGGAGAAGTTTGAGACTGCAATGCTCAGAGAAATTGAGCGAAGAAGCATGTGTGCAGATGTGCGTCAACAATCTACTTCCCGAGCTTGCAATTCATGTTGGTAGTGCGGAGCCTTGTTATTTCGATACCTTGGTTTCAAAGGCTTGCAATGTTGAGCGGCAATTGGCTCGACGCAAGCTTACAACGAACCGACCTCAAATTAATGAACGAAGGAGGGATGACAATAAAAAGCCAGCAAAGAAAGGGGAGTCCATGACTACTTTCATTAAGCCTCAAGGAAAATCCTCAGGAAGCAACTCCAAGTCACAAGAGAAGACCCAAACTAGAGAGCCGACTAAAAGACTATCTCTCGAGGAGAGGAAGCAGAAAAAATATCCCTTTGACGATGAGGATGTAAGAGGGATATTCGACGAATTGATGGCTGCAAAAATGTTGTCACTCCCAGAACCGAAGAGGACAAATGAGGCTAATAAAACGGGTGATCCGAAATATTGCCCTTACCACCGCATTGTTAGTCACCCAATTGAAGACTGCTACGTATTCAAGGATATCATCGAGAGGATGATTAACAAGGGAGAGATTGAAATGGAGGGATCAAGCTCGAAAGGCCAAGCATGATCTTTTATGCCTTTATGTGTTACTTTGCATGGTTATCGTTGTGGTGTTGATACCCTGGCTTTGAAAGTCTTTTAATATATTGAATTTATTCCTGTCAAAAATCTGAGTTTTGGTTCGAAATTTGCATTTTAAGTTTCTGTTCCTTGTCGACATAGAGGAGACCCTTGTCGATCTCGAGTAAGCCGTGGTCGAGATCGAGTAGGACTTGGTCTTAGTCGAGTTGATTTTCTTCTGTTCTTGTCGATTTTCAGTTTCTGTTTTGCATGCTCTTGTCGATCTCGAGTAGAGGTTGTCGAGATCGAGTTGCCCTTGCCGGGTTTGCCTGTTTGCTGTGATTTCCGATTTTCTGTTGTCGACTGCCTTTGTCGATCTCGAGTTCACTCTTGTCGAGATCGACGAGCCTCTATCTTTGCTTTTACTTGCTGCTTTGCTTTGTCTTTTCTTGTTTTGCTTTGTTCTTTGCTTTTGTTTGTTATTTTATGCTTTCATTTCTGTTTCTTTCCTTGTTTATGTGTTTCTGTCCTTTCTGCTGCTTTGTCTGTGAGAATTTACAGCTACCTGAGAACTGCTGACGTGCTTCCTCGTGGATTCGATCCTGACAATTCTCTTACTACAACGGGAGGAAGTCTTGTATTTATTTGCCGAGACAGGGAAGTCAATCTAAACTATATTTCATATTTATTTCATACTTGACCATCCTCCTTCATTACAACAAATCGGCGCCGTTGCCGGGGAAGCTATCAATCGCGCCTTAGGTAGTCAGTTCTCACGGTTTCTTTGAGTTACTTTTCAGGTGTATGTGTTGTTCTGGTCAAACACCTGAGTTTGACAGCTTAGACGAACCGGAGCGCTATCTACACATCCACTCTAAACTCAAAAGGATCATGGCGGCTGCGGAGACACAAGAACAGCTGGTCGCTAGGCTTACCAGGGAATTGGCCGCAAAGGATACTGCTATCGCCGCTAAAGATGCTGCTATCGCCGCTAAGAGAGCAGCAAGGGAACAAGCACAGGCTGAGCTTGCCCAATATCTAACCACGGCAGAGGACTACATGCACCCAACTCTCGTCGTGCCTGAATCGGCGATTCTAATCCCTGATAACTCTTTTGAAATTCGCACTCAATTTCTTATAGAGCTTAAAAATAATGCCTTTTATGGTAGATTTAATGAGTGTCCTCTTGAACATATTACAAACTTTTCTGACATGTGCCGTACTATTGCTGAAGGTACAACTCTGGAATATGTCAAGATGAAATCTTTTCGCTGGTCTCTCGCTGGACCTGCACTGAAATGGCTGGAAGGGCTGAAGGCAAGATCACTCACAACCTGGGCCCAAGTAGAGCAAGAGTTTCTGAACAAATTCTTCCCACCTGCCAAAACAGCACATCTCCGCTAGAGAATCACCGCCTTCAGACAGAAGCAAGGGGAACTGCTGGCAAAGGCATGTGAGCGCTACAAGGAACTTCTGCGATCTTGCCCTACTCATGGACAACCACCCTACGTCATTCAGGAGATCTTCTTCAACTCTCTTGATCAAGTCACTAAGGACAGAATCAACCATTATACTCGCTATGAGTATCTGACAATGCCGCCAAGTGACGCATGGGGTGTGCTAGAAAAGCTCACTAACTACGACAACAAGTATGGGTCTACTGCAACTTATGAAGAGAACCCATACGCCAGGCCAGCACCATCCATGCCCCTCTATGAGCCACCTAAGGAGATTGATCCTGATGTAAGGGAGCAATACTACAGAGACCAGAATAAGAAGCTCATCAAGCAAGTAAAGTATCTCTCTGTAAACCAGCCTTGCATTGAATGCGGATGGCAAAGGCACACCACTCCTGAGTGCCCACATGCAGAACAAGTCAGGATGGCAGAGCATCATGAGGATGTAGCTTACGCAGGGGGACCCAGTCGCTACATGGGGGACCAAAGGTTTCAGCAACCACAATGGAACCAAGGTGTCCCTAGGAACCCCCCGCCCTACAAAGCTCCGGGACATCCGGAAAGGGAGCAGAAAAAGGATGATATAGAGACAGTCCTGGAGGAAATACGGAGGAACCACTCAGAAACTAGGCAATCTTTCAACTCCGTCTATACTCAGATACAAGGTGTCAACTCTAGGCTTGGGGAAATTGATATCTGGCGGAAATTAGTTGATAGACAGATTGGTCAGCTGGCAGCAGGAATCCCCAGATAGTCAGGGTCACTTCCAGGATCTTCAGAACCAAATCCTAAGGGAAAGACTGGACACATTGCTGCAATAAAACTCAGAAGCGGCCATTAACTGCAAGAGCCAGAGGTTGGAAAGCAGCAGAACGACGAGGAACAGCAAGTTGACCTCGACAAACCTGTGGTTGATCTCGACAAAGGCCTACTCGACCTCGAGGAGAACCTGCCAAAATCTTCGTCTGCACCACACAACAACTCGACTGGGCCCAATCTGGTCGATGTCGACAAAGGCCTTGTCGATGTCGAGGAGCCTCTGGTCGACATAGAGCAGCCTACAGCACCTCCGACGTCTGTTCGGGCTCCGACGCAGAAAATGAAGCTGCCTTTCCCCACAAAATCTCTAAAGGACCTGGCAGAAAAGAAATTTCAGCGCTTCATCACGATGCTTCAGAAGCTCAACGTCACTATCCCCTTCACAGAAGCTCTCAATGAAATGCCATCCTATGTCAAGTTCCTGAAGGAGATTCTGAGCAAAAAGCGATCAATGGCTGAAATCACAGAGGAATGCAGCCATCTGGACATATTGGAGAAGAGGCCGGATCCAGGTAAGTTTGCTATAACTATTGGATTTGGTCCATACAAAATTAATGCCCTATGTGATCTCGGAGCTAGTGTGAGTATAATGCCTTTAACAATTTGGTCCAAGATTAAGATAGGTGCCCTAGAGCCTGTGGATGCTAGACTATACATGGCCAACAACACGGTGGTCATTCCAACAGGCATGGTGGACAACGTCCCAGTACAAGTAGGTAAATTCTTCGTCCCTGCTGATTTTCTAGTTGTTGATATGCAAGAAGATCCTGCTTGTCCAATTATTTTAGGAAGACCATTCTTGGCGATGGTGGATGCCAACATAAGCGTTAGGAAAGGAGTGCTCACCTTCAACATCAGCGATGAGGTAATTGAGTATTCCTTTAATAAAACTGAAAGGCATACATGTCCAATGGAAGAGGTCAAATCTATTTCAGCTGGTTACATCACCTGCGGGGAACCCAAGGTCAGAAATATGACCCCAAAGGAGCTGGAAAAGAGGGACATGGAGGCCCAGGTGGAGGAGATCATGGCAATCCTCAACGACAACACAGAGAATCCAATCGACACGGACCAAGGTAAGTCGTTGTGGATTAATTATTTTTCGGATGCCTTGACAGGGACTAAGTATGGGGTCAAGATCGACCAAGGCTCCTCGACATCGAATAGAGCCCTAGTCGATCTCGACCAGACCAAGGAAACTCCACCAGCACCAGCATCGTCGAGCAGCAACACTGAAGGGCCAGGCTCATCGAGATCGAGTAGCCTTGTCGAGATCGACAAGACTTGCCCTAGATCGACTACGCCCTCCTCGACGTTGACAACACCGGAGCCAGGAGCCTCGTCGATCTCGACCAGCCTTGTCGAGATCGACCACCACCCGGTGCCACCAGACCCGTCTTCCTCGACGCCACCGCAACCAGGAGGAGAGCCCTCGTCGAGATCGACTACCCTAGTCGAGATCGACCAAGATCCTCGGGCACCGTCTTCCTCGACACAGACTCCACCAGATGGACCTGCCTCGTCGATCTCGACTAGTCTTGTCGAGGTCGACCACCACTCAGCTCCACCAGATCCGCCTTCGTCGATGAACAGGCCACCAGGAGCAGAGCCCTTGTCGAAGTCGAGTAGTCTACTCGAGGTCGACGAGCCATCGTCTTCATCGACTTCTGAATCTGCGAGCAGACCACCACCAGAACCTGCAGTCTTGTCGAGATCGACTAGCCCTAGTCGAGATCGACCAAACACAGTGGTCCCCGATTCCGTCTCTGCGAAGGTGAGCCAAGGTATGGTTCTTTCTTCTCCTATTTCCATTAAAGATTTATCTATACATGGGAGAGGTCTGCCTTGGTATGTGCGATTGTGCAGGATTTCCAATGATGAGCCTAAGAAGTATAAAGTTGGAGACAAACTCTATGTCTCCAAATCAAAGGATCATTGGTTTCCCAACAAATTCAACAAGAAGCGGATGGGACCGTTCGTGGTGAACAAGATCCATTCTGGAGGATTGCAGCTGATGGACAAGAATGGAGTCTTATTTGAGGCCCAACCTACATGGGCCCTGCAGATGCCACCTTGAGCATTAATGGAAAGTCGGCCTAGCGACTATAAAATCTAGAGCATGTACATAGACTTTTTAGGACATCTGAGACTTTGTTTTTATTTTTGGTTTTGAACTTTTAGTTTTGCTATTATGGGTATATGTCTTCTACTTTTCAGGTCCATGGATAGAACCAAGCTATATTCAAACTCGGTCAGGAGGTGCTCCATTCGAAATTTTGAGGCCCTGCACATCTGTCTTGTGAGTTTCTTTCTTTACCCTTACCTTGTTTTTATACAGTGAGGACACTATAATATTTAAGTATGGGGTGGGGGAAGGGCTTACTTTGTGCATAATTGATCAATTTGACATTACTTGTGCATTATTTCTTTGAATTGCTACATGGCTATTTTGGAATGCATTATTTATTTATATGCTTTTATGCATGTTTTCCAAAATTTGAGAAAAATGACCCCCATTTGAAATTTTTGATAAATGTCATGGAAGCTTTATTGAACTCGACGATGCAAAATTGGATTCATTAGAGATATAGCATGAAATTGCCAAGTAAAGGGAAGTCACAATGAAATGCATTATTTCATGAAAACCATGAAAGGAGGTAAAATTTGATATTGCTTTTGACATGTTGCATGATAAGATGATGGAGGACTTTATATTTCCATATAATGCTCATTGTGTATATCCTAGCCTTACCTATGCTTATGCATCACACAAAAGCCATAATATGCCTTATTTCATATATTGCTCCACATGTTCTAAAATATTTCCATTCTTTACCTTATCCGGGGATTATGTTGAGAATGATGTTACATTATGGAGATGTCATATGGTTTTTATGTTGTTGTGTTCATTATTGGAGTTTGGAAGAAATTTGTTTGAAATATATGGAAAATTTAATGAGTGAAAGAAAATCCAATCACCTCAGGAGATAAAGGTAGATTCACCCTGCTCTCAGAGATAATAGTTTGGAGAGATGGGACACATTGTGAGGAGTCCAAAGTACTAAGTATCCGGGGCCATTCATGACACCCATGTTTGCGACTCGCGAGAAGGCAGTGCTGAGGTTAGAGAGGTAAAAGCATTATTATTGAAAAAGCAATATGAAAAGGTGATGAATCAAATGGAGAAGGAATGTGGAAATTCAGTTTGGAAAGTACTCCATTTCCCTGGATCAAAAGCACCACATTGCCAAAAATTGCCCACCTTTTAGCCTTTTACCAATCTACTCCTTCATGAGCTTAAAATGAAGTCTTCTTGATTATTAATGTTTTGTCACTTATGAATGTTTTTGCATAACCCTCCTTTTGTGAGTAGATGTTGCGTTTATATTTGCACATGCATGGAATTGTGACACTAGTACCTTTTCGAGGATGGTAATTGATTGCAGGGACATATAAGAATGAATCTGATATGTTGAGAGTTTTGATTTCTTCCCCTGAATGACAAATAAAAGTATTGCTTGAGGACAAGCAAGCTTAAGTATGGGGTGTTTGTTTTAAGCTGAATCTGCCATGTTTTACAGTAACTTTTATATCGATATCTGCATGCATTTCATTCATTTTGGCTAAGATAGTACATAACCTATGTAGTTTATGTTTATTTGCCAAATTATGGAATCTACACCAGTTTCTGTTTAAATCGCAGAAATCGAGGCATTTTACAGCAATTCTAGAGAAAGTCGGAAAAGCTCGGAAAACAGCTATAGAAGTCCAAGGTCAAAGCAGCAACGGAACCAGTTGAATCGAGTCGAGGAACCAGACTACTCGATCTCGAGTAGACCTTACTCGACCTAGACGAGCATGTCCGAGCAACCTTGGTCTACAGAGACTGATCGAGAAAGCCAGACCAACCCGGCTCCGGAGGTTACTCGATCTCGATAAGCCCTAGTCGAGATCGACGAAGACCAGACACCACACCCGGAGTCGAGAAGAGGATTGATCGAGAAGCCGAGGACGAGGACAACCCTACTCGATCTCGACAAAGCCTTGTCGAGATCGACAAGCGCCACCACGCCTGCCCGAGTCCATGCCGAGGAGCTCTAGTCGACACCACCAGAGAACCATCCTCGAGCAACCCTACTCGATCTCGACGAACCTTAGTCGAGATCGACGAATCCCTGAGTTCAGATCCGAGCTTGCCGAGTAGAGCCACCCGAGGAGACCTAGTCGATGACCCATCCCTACTCGAGGTCGACGAAGGCTACTCGAGGTCGACGGGCGTCAGGAGCCAAGTCCGAGCCACATCGAGCAGAGCTAGCCGGGAAGTCCAGTCGACGATCAACCCTACTCGAGGTCGACGAAGCCTTGTCGAGGTCGAGTAGACCAGATCCCAGAAACGTGTCGACGAAGACCTGTCCGAGTAGACTTGGGATTCCTTGGGGCCGAAGGAGGAAGATTCTATCCAAATCCATCAAGTCTATCCATGGGAGACAAGATCTATCAACATCATCAAGACTTACCCTATTTAGTTTTATCTTTTCCTTTTAGATTTATTTCCATTATGACATTTATTTATCTTTTAAAGCTTTAGATATAATTTTAGATAGAGATAGAAGATTTCTATCCTTGATTAGCGAGGGTTAGAAGCCTATAAATAAGGCCCTAGGGGGCTCAGTTCTATTCATTCCAATTCACACACCATTCAATTCCAGTAGAGTAGTTTAGGAGTTCTAAGGTTTTTAGGGTTTTGGCTTTCTGCGAAAGTTGATTGCCGGGATTGTGAAGGCTTTGAATTTAGTTTTATGCAAGTTATTTATTTTCATCAATCAATGTCTGTTATTGCGATGAGGCGTGATTAGTCCACCCACTTCTGGGGCTGGGATGAGCCCGACGGTGGCCATGTGAGGCGATGCGATAAAGGTCAGATCTTTTTGTGCAATTCATCTTCTATCCCTATAAGCATGATTCTTTTGCGAGAGTTGAAGGTGATCCTTGTTTGTATTATTGAAGCAAAAGTGATCTTAATGCAACTTGGATTAATTATGTGAAAAAGGGTTAGTAACAATTAGGGTTTATGCGAAAGCCTCTATATGCCTATTTGTTAATGACGAAAGTTATTTGATGGAAAGCATGACCTTTTATGCCTTTATGTGTTACTTTGCATGGTTATCGTTGTGGTGTTGATACCCTTGCTTTGGAAGTCTTTTAATATAAAGAATTTATTTCTGTCAAAAATCTGAGTTTTGGTTCGAAATTTGCATTTTATGTTTCTGTTCCTTGTTGACATAGAGGAGACCCTTGTCGATCTCGAGTAAGCCGTGGTTGAGATCGAGTAGGACTTGGTCTTAGTCGAGTGGATTTTCTTCTGTTCTTGTCGATTTTCAGTTTCTGTTTTGCATGCTCTTGTCGATCTCGAGTAGAGGTTGTCGAGATCGAGTTGCCCTTGCCGGGTTTGCCTGTTTGCTGTGATTTCCGATTTTCTGTTGTCGACTGCCTTTGTCGATCTCGAGTTGACTCTTGTCGAGATCGACGAGCCTCTATCTTTGCTTTTACTTGCTGCTTTGCTTTGTCTTTTCTTGTTTTGCTTTGTTCTTTGCTTTTGTTTGTTATTTTCTGCTTTTATTTCTGTTTCTTTCCTTGTTTCTGTGTTTTTGTCCTTTCTGCTGCTTTTTCTGTGAGAATTTACAGCTACTTGAGAACTGCTGACGTGCTTCCTCGTGGATTCGATCCTGACTATTCTCTTACTACAACGGGAAGAAGTCTTGTATTTATTTGCTGAGACAGGGAAGTCAATCTGAACTATATTTCATATTTATTTCATACTTGACCATCCTTCTGCAATACAACACATGGCCACGTGGGCCGAAACAGTTGAGGAAGAGGAGTTAGAGGCTGATGAAGTTACTCTTCGTTCGGGGAAAAAGTTACCACCTCTTAAGCCCAAGGAAAAAGGGAAAGGGAGGGGCCCACTTGTCAATGAGACTCCAAATGCTATAAATTTTGAGGAGGCGGTCGAAAAGTAGACTCCGACATTGGGTCAGAAAGACGAGGAAGCTGGGACATCCGCCCAAAAAGATGTCGTGCCACGGAGGCCTGTGTTGCTTCGTAAAGCTTCTTTTAAGGAGCAAGTGAAGTACGACGTGATCCGCCATTTAAAGCGCATTCCTGCACGCTTAAGTGTATATGACGCATTACAAATGTCGACCGATTTAAGGAAGGCCTTGATTCAGGCCCTCATGGATCCGGAAGATTACAAAGACCAAGTGGATCGAGTTGAGGTTGATGAGGTGGCTTTGCCTACTCCATCTCAATGTGCTTCATGCATGGCATCCATAACGTTCTCCGACGGAGACCTCCAATTAGTAAGCACCGATCACAATAGACCCTTATATGTCACGGGTACGATTGGAGAGGCAAAAATCAACAGAATCCTGCTGGATTGTGGATCTGCGGTCAATTTGTTGCCTTTATGAGTCTTGGAGGCAATGGGATTGACCGTCGATCATTTGTCACCCACATTTCTCACCATTCAAGGTTTCAATCAGGTTGGTCAAAATGCTTTGGGTGCCATTGCTTTGAAAGTGGTTCTGGATGATCTCTACAAGGATGCTCTCTTCCATGTCATTGACGCTGGAACCTCCTATAATGCTTTACTAGGGAGGCCATGGCTCTACGCCAGCAAGTCGATTGCTTCTACACTTCATCAGTGCTTGAAGTACACCGATGAAAACGGAAATGAAATGACTATCCTTGGTGATAGCGATCCTTTTCAAGGTGAAAGCGTTAATTACGCAGACGCCAAATTCTACAAGACCGTGCACTCTAACTCCAATCCACGTGTGGAAGCAAAAGAGAAAGGTAAAAGTGTTAGTCCACAAAAGGGAACAATGACCCAAGAAGAGTCCCCGTCACCCAAGGTCTCTCTGGTCCGAATAAGAGAAGAGCCAGAGACACGTCCGAAGGTGTTATTCAAATACACACCCAAGGACAAGAGACAACCCGGCCAGAAGCCATTAAGTTCAGCAGAGAAGGCTATGCACTCCCTAATGACCAGCTACACTTGTCCTCTCCGTAAAATCAACCAATCTATTCCAAAGAAGAAGTTGGTCATTCAAACACATTTCGGAGATAAAAGAAATGAAAAAGTAAGGGTGGTGTTCAAGGGTGAAACTTCTAAGGCACCAGTCGAGCAGGACTCTCCAAAGCATTAGAAGGCCATCAAAGTTAAGGCGACAAGACCTCTACTGAAAAGCAAAGCTTTGCGAAAATCCCTTAATGAGATCCCGATGGATGATCTACAAATCTCTGAAGAGGGAGAGCTATTGTCTGCTAAAGTCTTAGACCCTATGACTCTAACAAGCCAAGAGCAAAATATGTTCTCACAAGACGCAACAAAGGCATCTCGAGTCACGGTTTTCAAACGACTTGGGACATGTGCTCCAAGAGTTTTTGTGTTTGAGAGGCTTGGAAGAGTTAACGTGCCTAAACACAAAAGGGCCAACACTAAAAAGACCAGAAAGTGGAAGCTGAAGAATAAGAAGCCAGAAACCTCCACTTACGAAGGTGAGGATCCCATGGATGCTCAAACAGAAGAAATAAATATGGTGTTGACCTATACAAGGAGTGAACCAAGTAAAGATCCTCAGGATTTTCTTAATGTGGTCCAACCTGCTCCGCCAGAAATGGAAGATGGTGGTCAAGCCACTGTTGATAAACTACAAGAAATCAATTTGGGGACTATAGAAGACCCTAAGCCCGTATTCGTTAGTGTTTTGCTAACGGAAGAAGAAAGAGGATCATACGAGCATCTTCTCAACGAATATAGAGATGTGTTTGCTTGGGGATATCAAGACATGCCTGGTTTGGATCCTAAGGTGGCTATGCACAAGCTATCTATCTCCGAAGAGGAAAAGCTAGTAAAGCAGGCTCAACGTCATTTTCGGCCCGAACTGACAGTGCAGATTAAAGCTGAGGTCAACAAGCTCATTGAGGCTGGATTCATTCGTGAGGTCCAATACCCAATCTGGTTAGCAAACATTGTTCCCGTCAAGAAGAAGAACGGACAACTACGTATCTGTGTGGATTTTCGGGACTTAAATGAAGCATGTCCCAAAGATGAATTCCCTCTCCCGATAACCGAGTTATTGGTTGATTCCACCATGGGTTTTCAGGCCTTATCCTTCATGGATGGTTTCTCAGGGTATAATCAGATTAAGATGCATCCCGAAGACGAAGAGTTAACAACTTTCCGGACACCTCTAGGCATGTATTGCTATACGGTGATGCCTTTTGGTCTGAAAAATGCGGGAGCGACCTATCAAAGAGCCATGACGGTGATCTTTCACGATCTGCTTCACAACACCATTGAGTTCTATATGGATGACCTTGTGGTGAAAACAAAGAAAAGAGAGGATCATTTGGATGATCTCAAGAGAATCTTTGAAAGGTTGCGAAAACATCAATTGAAGATGAATCCCCTTAAATGTGCCTTTGGTGTAACTTCAGGCAAGTTTCTTGGCTTCATTGTTCGAGGACGGGGCATAGAAATCGACCCCGATAAAATCAAGGCAATCGTGCAAATGCCAGCCCCGAAGAATCTCCGTGAGTTGCGAGGTCTACAGGGCAAACTTGCCTACATCCGGCGTTTTATTTCAAATCTGACGGGGAGGTGTCAATCCTTTCTGAGGTTGATGAAGAAAGATGTTCCGTTCATGTGGGACCAAGCTTGTCAAAATGCTCTCAACAACATCAAGAAATACTTGACTGACCCGCCAATCCTCATGGCACCAGTTCAGGGAAAACCCTTAGTCTTGTACACCGCAAGTCTTGAGCGGTCGTTAGGGGCAATGTTAGCCCAAAATGATGATGAAGGAAAGGAAAATGCCTTGTACTACATCAGCCGAACGATGGTTGGGGCAGAACTAAATTATCCTGCTATGGAGAAGATATGTCTGGCGTTGATCTTTGCTATCCAAAAGCTACGACATTATCTCTTGTCTCATCAAATCACATTAATCTCCAGAGCTGATCCTTTGCGATACATTTTGTCCAAGACGGTGTTGTCAGGAAGACTAGCTAAATGGGCTATGCTTCTGGCTCCCTTTGACATCAAGTTTGTTCCTCAAAAGGCGGTCAAGGGGCAAGTCATAGCTGATTTCTTAGCCGCCCATCCTACTCCCGATAACGAGGAGTTAGTGGATGATTTGCCAGATGAAGAAGTCTTCATGACAGAAGAAAAATCTTGGCAGTTATACTTTGATGGTGTCGCGAAGAGAAGAGGGGTCGGAGTAGGCATAGTATTCATCACCCCAACCGAGGGAATAATGCCTTATTCATTTTCTCTTTTAGAAAATTGCACAAACAACGTGGCAGAATATGAGGCACTCATCATTGGCCTAGAGATAGCTCTTGAGATGAATGCTGATCCAATAATGGTGTTTGGTGACTCTCAGTTAGTAATCAGGCAGCTGAATGGCCAGTATGAAGTCAAAAACACAAATTTGCTTCTTTTGCATCAAAGAGCCAGGCATCTCATGCACCAGTTCCGTCGAATAGAAGTCATGCATATATCAAGGTCCGAAAATGACCAAGCAGATGCATTGGCTAAATTGGCCGCGTCACTGACATTGCCAAGTGAAAGAGAAATCGAGATTACAATCGGGGAGCGACATTTGCTTATGTCAGCCTTAGAGCGAGTCGAGCCCAACGAAGAGGTGGATGTCGTTTTCGTATATGAAGTTGAGGAAGAAACAGACTGGCGACAGCCGCTCATTGAGTATCTTCGTCATGGAGTCCTTCCCGATGATGCTAAAAAGAGAGTGGATGTTAAAAGGCGAGTGTCAAGGTTCCCACTTAAGAATGACACTTTGTATCGAAGGACATTCGATGGAATGTTATTAAGATGCTTGTCAAATGAAGAAGCGAAATATATCCTCGCATAAACCCACGCTGGGGTATGCGGAGCGCATCAAGCCGGTCCAAAATTACCTAGTCAAATCAAACGACTGGGCTATTATTGGACAACAATGGTGAAGGATGCCATTGATTTTTGTAGAGCTTGTCACGCTTGTCAAATTCACAGCGACTTCATACACCAGCCTCCTCAATTGTTGCACCTGACTACTTTGTCATGGCCATTTAATGCATGGGGTCTCGACGTTGTAGGGTGTATAAAGTCATCGTCCTCTGGAGGACACCAGTATATTCTGGCAGCTACAGATTACTTCTCCAAATGGGCAGAAGCCATACCATTGAAGGAAGTGGGAGCTAAAGAAGTCACTAACTTCATAAGGACTCACTTGATCTATCGATATGGAGTTCCTTCAAAAATCATCTCAGAAAACGCTCTCTACTTCAAAAATCAGATGCTGGTGAAGTTGAGCGAGAAGTTTGGGTTTAAGCATAGATTTTCATCGAGCTATAACCCGTCATCAAATGGTCAAGCTGAGGCATTTAATAAAGTGCTATGCAAGATCCTAAAGAAGATGGTGTCAAGATCCAAAAGAGATTGGCATGAACGGCTACCAGAGGCACTATGGGCTTATCGGACAACAACATGCACATCGACTAGTTGTACGCCTTACAACCCGGTCTTTGGGTCTGAAGTTGTTTTACCCTTAGAAATCCAGTTGGCATCTCTCAGAGTTGCAGTTCAGCTCACCGACCCGGAAGAGAATGTCAAGATTCTTCTGGCCGAGCTCGAAGCATTGGATGAGCACCGGCTAGCAACACAACAAAAACTTGAAATCTACCAAGCCCAAGTGGTTGGGGCATTCAATAAACGGGTCAAATTTCGCTCATTCGTTGTTGGTGACCTGGTCCTTACCATTAGGCGACCAATTGTGATCACCCGAAAATCGCAAGGAATGTTTGAAGCAAAATGGGAAGGTCCTTATGTGGTGACCAATGTTTTCCCAAAAGGGGCATATGAACTCTCAAATGCCGAAGGTGAGTGGTATACTCCTGCGTGAATGGAAAATTCGTGAAGAAATATTTCACGTGAAGCCTCGAGAGTGAAAATGCCCAGAACTACGTCATGACTTGATCTCCAACAAGGAGTACGTAGGACCTTTAACAACCAAAATATGTCTAATTCAGCCGCGAAAAAAAAAAAACCTCTAGGTTCGCAAATGATAGTCGAAGCGTTTGGGAAACCCTTCCTAGAAGGTGAGTCCAAATGATTTGAGTGATGCGGTAAAAAAAAAAAAAACTACCAGTTCAATAAAAGGAGAAGTATGGGCTTGAAGTTAGTCCGAGGCTAAAGCACCCTGTAATACATACGAAGAAAAGGGTGACTAAAATGAACTACGAACGGCTTGATCCCTCATGAAGAGGGTACGTAGGCAGCTTAGCCATTCTAAAAGTGTTAAGCGCAGCCCCAAAAACAAATACAGCTGACAGGCCTAAGGTCGTTATGCCAAATCAAAGTAAATTCCTAAGATGCAAACTATAACAAGTATAGTAGGTAAGTTAGGGTCGAACCCACAGGGAAACAGAATCAATTGTAAAAGCAAGTATTATTACCCAAAAGTGACCGATTCAAGGGGGAGTTTTGTGTGTTATCAATGGTGACAGAACAAGTTGCAATAAGAGGTTGCGAATATATGATGGAAAAGTATCACACCAGGTAATTATCCGCACAACAACTGAGATGGTTCATCATCGCATTCTATGAATCTCAAGTTCTAATGTCCAGTAATTGTTCTCAATTCAGATCGTCTAATAGCTTTTAGTCCTACCAGTCCTAAAAGCACTTATCGCTAAATTACAAGGGAAAACCTTCACCAAATAATAAAGCAATAGCATTCAAACATGAATTATAATGAGATACAAGCGATTCTAACAACCCGTTAAAATAGCCTGTAATTGAATCTCCTTCACAATCTACCACAAGCAACCCGCGTATGGAGATTGTGTTTGCTACAATGAATCTACAATCCCAAACCTGGAATTGGAAACCCTAGCAATATGACTAGTATTGATAAACCTAGGTGATCAATCCAGATTAACCAATAATAAGCAATCAAGCAATAAACTCAGGAGATCGAAACAATTAACAAAGGACGAACAAGAGTAGAACACTCACAACCAAATCAATTGAAGGCTTCAAAGAACCAAGTGTAACAAAGGAGAGTTAGTTCTCCATAGGGTTTGTGAGATGATCAAAAGGGAAAAATACGTCTCTGGAAAATAACCTAATTCTCTATTGCTGCCTTCTCGGCCTATATAAACTAATTAAAATCGGGTTTAACATCCCGTCAAAAATATAAAAATATAATATTAAACTAATAAGATAAGGGAAACTCGGATAAGAATCCGACTCCAGTGACCGACGCGGGCGCGCCAGATAGCAGCGCGGGCGCGCCATACCTCGACTTTGCTTCTTCCATCTGGTGCATCAGCGCGGCCACTTCCTCCTAGCAGTGTGGGCGCACCAGTAGCAGCGCGGCCGCGTCAAGTTTAGCGCGGGCACGTCAGACTCACAGTCTTCCAGCTGCTTCCGATCTTCTTCACTTCTGTAACTTGCCTGATTTCTTCAACTTCTTCAACATGTTCCGAATCACCAAGTTCACACAAATATCTCTCATAATGACATGTAAGTGATGACAAAAACTACTAAATGCGCTATGGAATATATCGCATATCAAATTCCCCCATACTTAAACCTTTACTCGTCCCGAGTAAGCATAGAAGTTAAGCCTACTCTCACCATAAATCTCAAAGGTTCACAGACAGTACAAGGAAAATGAACACTAAGTACTAGTAGTTTTCACCATCTCAATAATCAGCACAAAAGACAATCAAAATAGGAAATGAGACTTACAATTATATCTCAACCATCTACACCTTATAGCTCCCAGTGGCCTACCCGAAAACCTCCTTATCACTCCACTTCTTATGTCGCCTTTGCCAAGAGATCAATCCTAAACACTCAAAGTAAACGCTCATCTTGCCAAGGCGCCCTTTCGGGTTTTCACCAAGCCACTCCTTTTTTTTTTTTCAAAGATGGTACTCACATAAACATTCTCACTTCCCTCAAGTCTCATATTGCCAAAGCCTAAGGCTCGCCAGACTACCTGCTTTTTACCTGAGTCGCCCTTTCAGGTTTTCAACTCATCCCAGGATTTTGATTGCTTTTTTTTTTTTTTTTTTTGAATAATCAAGTGCAGAATCTGTACAAAAATAATGCTGAAATAAAATATGTACATGATGTGTGAATCCTTTCCCTCCCCCATACTTGAATGAAGCATTGTCCTCAATGTGAAAGAAGACAGAAGTAAGTAGGGAGAAAGGAAACAGAAGGACTCACTAAGGGGGTGGATAGTGGCGAGAGTAGTCCTCTCGCATGCGGCGCAGTTCTTCCCTCATCTCTCTGAACTCGCCAAAGCCCTCTAGGATGTCGGCCTGCTGGTGGAGAATCTGGTTCGTCACTGTCGTCAAACTCCCCACGTCTTGGCGCAGAAGGCCAATCTGATCAGCCAGGTAGCTTCACTGGTGAGGCTGCTGATAGGCATCCTGAAAAGCTTGTTGGGGCCAAGGAGCCCACTGATGTGTCTCCTGCTGGCTCTGATATGTCGGTTGAGAATCCCAACCGTGAGACGGGGTCTGATAAGCAAGCATCTCCTGATGTGGGTTCTGTACGAAACCCTGTGTATCTGTCTGAACAAAAGCCTGCTGAGCCACAGGCGCATCCTCCATCGTGGCAGCTCCAGCTGTGCCACTACTGCTACCCACCTCCATGCGACGCCTTCTACCCAGAACTGACGTCGGAAAGTAATCCGCCTCAATGTACCAATCAGCCCAAGACTCCGACCAAGGCAGGGGCTTAGGGAGCCTGAACTGATGCTCCTTCTTCTTGCCCGTGCACCAAATGGCTCCCCCATCCGGTGCAGTATCCAGCATCAAACATCTCCGTAGATACTCCTCTGTATAGGTCCTTGCTATGACCTGCTCCTCCAGCTCCTCCAAACCATTTTCCCCAACGCATGCAGCAATGGCTACCCGAGTAATAAGTCCGCTCTGGACCATTTCTGGTCCAGCGACACTGCGATCCTTTCTGATCCTGTCGAGGCCATCGAAAAAGAGCCTAACCCAGTCAGGCGTATAATCTGCAGTAGGCACAGCGTTGTAGGCAAACCTCAGGTGCGTCATGGAAAGCTTTGTATCCGTAATCAACCCATAATATGTCCCAGAAACGATCTTGCACAACATACGGAAGACAGGATGAGTAATCCTGCTGTTGTACTCATTACTGGTCAAGAAGTCCTCTCCAGACACCGCTCTGAAGAATGCAACAAGGTCTGGGTCGGACGCGGCTGTCGCCCATCCATCAGTTGGGGCTTTAGTGACCCCCAAAGCCTTTCGCAACCTTGCTGCAGAAGCCCTGTAGGTATTGCCATTGTATCTGACAGCAACCCCCCTAATGCTGTTATCTCTCAGGTACAGTTTATATGTCGCCAGGAACTGCTTGCACAGTTCCGGGTATCCTACAGCTCTCAAATCCAAGAAATCACTAATACCAGCGTGAGCTAGACACTTCTGCATACAATCTAGCATCTGAAGTCTCTGAAGTGTCTCTCTATGCAAATACTTCGTAGAACTGACACAGCTAACCTTATTGTAAATAGCCCATTCCTCATCAGACATTTCTAACCCATTATCAGATCTACACGCCTCTTCCTCCGTTGAACTCATACTCGATAGATAATAAGACTAAATCGGAATCGAAATAAGGACAGCGGGAGTAACTCACGAAGAACAGCGGAGTCTCGGCGCAGGGGGCAGACGCGGGCACGTTGAAGGTGGCGCGGGCGCGTTGGGGAGCAGCGCGCGCGCGTCGAGTGGCAGCGCGGCCGCGTTGGGGTGTCAGTCTCCTGGTGGGTTTCTCTGACGGGCGCGGGCGCGTTAGGGGTGGCGCGGCCGCGTCGGCGATTTCTGCAGATCCGGAAATCGTCGAAAGCAGTTGTCGATGTGGAGCCCACCGATGTTCCTCCGGTGCCGGTTTGTGGGGGTCCTGGTGCGGGCGCGTTGGTGGCTGAGTGCGACAGGAGTGAAGGGGACGGGGTGGGGTGTGGTGGTCCAGGTGGGGGGAAGTGTGGGTGGGTGTGAGGGATGTGTGAGAGTTGTGAGAGAGATTGAGAGGGATGTGTGGTTTGAGGTAAGAGAGTGTGGGGGTGTAGGGTTTTGGTGATGATGATGGGGGATCTGATGGGCTTGAGGTTTTGATGGGCTTGAAGCTGGCGGGCTGGCCCGAAGTGGGTTTTCCAGCCCGTGGCCGGATTTAATATATATATTTTTTTTTTGACGAAATTTAACACTGCGGGTGCAGTGGGTCCGAAATGCGGGTGCAATTCGTCACCAGAAACTCCGTCTTTATTACCTACAAGTTAGAATAAAATCGAGTTAAAGGAAAGAATGCAATACCTTGGGTTGCCTCCCAAGCAGCGCCTTTGTTTCATGTCGCTGGCTCGACCAAGCCTTTTTGAATATTCTAACTCTGCATTTGGCTCCTCCAAAACTAACTCATCCATAGCCTCCTTTGTGAACCCTTCATAGTATGTCTTAAGCCTTTGACCATTTACTTTGAACTTCTTGTGGCTATCCGGGTCATATAACTCTACAGCTCCATGTGGGAAAACTTCAGCAATAATGTATGGTCCCCCCCACTTTGACCTGAGCTTTCCAGCGAAGAGTTTCAATCGAGACTGAAAAAGTAGGACTTTGTCACCAGCTTTAAAGTCCTTCCTATGGATGTGCTTGTCATGCCATGCCTTGGTCTTCGCCTTGTAGATTGCCGCATTATCATAGGCGTCCAACCGTAACTCCTCGAGCTCACCTAACTGTAGCTTCCTGTGTTCTCCAACCCCGTCACTCTGCATATTGCATTGTTTCACAGCCCACCAAGCCTTGTGCTCCAGCTCAACAGGAAGATGACATGCCTTCCCATAGACAAGTCTGAAAGGAGACATCCCAATTGGAGTTTTGTAAGCAGTGCGATAAGCCCACAGAGCATCATCAAGTCTCAAACTCCAATCCTTCCTGTTTGGATTCACAGTCTTCTCGAGAATGGCTTTGATTTCTCTATTGGACACCTCTGCTTGGCCATTCGTCTGTGGATGGTATGCGGTGGAAACTCTATGTGTGACATGATATTTCTTAAGCACGGCAGTCACAGTTTTGTTGCAGAAATGGGTACCCCTGTCACTAATCAGCGCCTAGGAATACCATGCCTGGCAAAAATATTGCTTTTCAAGAACCCTGCCACAACTTTAGAATCATCAGTTCTGGTGGCCTTCGCTTCCACCCACTTGGAAACGTAGTCCACCGCAAGTAAAATATAAAAGTTCCCACAAGAACTAGGGAAAGGTCCCATAAAGTCAATGCCCCAAACATCAATGATTTCGCAAAAAATCATTGGTGATTGTTGCATTTCATCCCTTTGAGAGATGTTCCCTAATCTTTGACACCTATCACATGCCTTGCAGAAAGAATAAGCATCTTTAAAAATATGTGGCCAATAAAATCCAGATTCAAGTACCTTTCTAGCAGTTTTATTGGCACCAAAATATCCCCCACATGCTTGAGAATGACAAAATTCAAGAAAAGATCGTACCTCATTATCTG
Organism: Persicaria tinctoria; assembly: GCA_037127255.1. Lineage (NCBI taxonomy): Eukaryota > Viridiplantae > Streptophyta > Magnoliopsida > Caryophyllales > Polygonaceae > Persicaria > Persicaria tinctoria. The sequence continues at coordinate 38,636,759 of JBANSL010000007.1, forward strand.
GAAGACAACGACGAATTATCTTATCAGCACAATGTTTCCAAAGGTATGGGTCATCCCCAATAAAAGGAGAAGTATGGGCTTGAAGTTAGTCCGAGGCTAAAGCACCCTGTAATACATACGAAGAAAAGGGTGACTAAAATGAACTACGAACGGCTTGATCCCTCATGAAGAGGGTACGTAGGCAACTTAGCCATTCTAAAAGTGTTAAGCGCAGCCCCAAAAACAAATACAGCTGACAGGCCTAAGGTCGTTATGCCAAATCAAAGTAAATTCCTAAGATGCAAACTATAACAAGTATAGTAGGTAAGTTAGGGTCGAACCCACAGGGAAACAGAATCAATTGTAAAAGCAAGTATTATTACCCAAAAGTGACCGATTCAAGGGGGAGTTTTGTGTGTTATCAATGGTGACAGAACAAGTTGCAATAAGAGGTTGCGAATATATGATGGAAAAGTATCACACCAGGTAATTATCCGCACAACAATTGAGATGGTTCATCATCGCATTCTATGAATCTCAAGTTCTAATGTCCAGTAATTGTTCTCAATTCAGATCGTATAATAGCTTTTAGTCCTACCAGTCCTAAAAGCACTTATCGCTAAATTACAAGGGAAAACCTTCACCAAATAATAAAGCAATAGCATTCAAACATGAATTATAATGAGATACAAGCGATTCTAACAACCCGTTAAAAAAGCCTGTAATCGAATCTCCTTCACAATCTACCACACACAATCTACCACAAGCAACCCGCGTATGGAGATTGTGTTTGCTACAATGAATCTACAATCCCAAACCTGGAATTGGAAACCCTAGCAATATGACTAGTATCGATAAACCTAGGTGATCAATCCAGATTAACCAATAATAAGCAATCAAGCAATAAACTCAGGAGATCGAAACAATTAACAAAGGACGAACAAGAGTAGAACACTCACAACCAAATCAATTGAAGGCTTCAAAGAACCAAGTGTAACAAAGGAGAGTTAGTTCTCCATAGGGTTTGTGAGATGATCAAAAGGGAAAAATACGTCTCTGGAAAATAACCTAATTCTCTATTGCTGCCTTCTCGGCCTATATAAACTAATTAAAATCGGGTTTAACATCCCGTAAAAAATATAAAAATATAATATTAAACTAATAAGATAAGGGAAACTCGGATAAGAATCCGACTCCAGTGACCGACGCGGGCGCGCCAGATAGCAGCGCGGGCGCGCCATACCTCGACTTTGCTTCTTCCATCTGGTGCATCAGCGCGGCCACTTCCTCCTAGCAGCGTGGGCGCACCAGTAGCAGCGCGGCCACGTCAAGTTTAGCGCGGGCACGTCAGACTCACAGTCTTCCAGCTGCTTCCGATCTTCTTCACTTCTGTAACTTGCCTGATTTCTTCAACTTCTTCAACATGTTCCGAATCACCAAGTTCACACAAATATCTCTCATAATGACATGTAAGTGATGACAAAAACTACTAAATGCGCTATGGAATATATCGCATATCAAATTCCCCCATACTTAAACCTTTACTCGTCCCGAGTAAGCATAGAAGTTAAGCCTACTCTCACCATAAATCTCAAAGGTTCACAGACAGTACAAGGAAAATGAACACTAAGTACTAGTAGTTTTCCCCATCTCAATAATCAGCACAAAAGACAATCAAAATAGGAAATGAGACTTACAATTATATCTCAACCATCTACACCTTAGAGCTCCCAGTGGCCTACCCGAAAACCTCCTTATCACTCCACTTCTTATGTCGCCTTTGCCAAGAGATCAATCCTAAACACTCAAAGTAAACGCTCATCTTGCCAAGGCGCCCTTTCGGGTTTTCACCAAGCCACTCCTATTTTTTTTCAAAGATGGTACTCACATAAATATTCTCACTTCCCTCAAGTCTCATATTGCCAAAGCCTAAGGCTCGCCAGACTACCTGCTTTTTACCTGAGTCGCCCTTTCAGGTTTTCAACTCATCCCAGGATTTTGATTTCTTTCTTTTTTTTTTTTTTTTTGAATAATCAAGTGCAGAATCTGTACAAAAATAATGCTGAAATAAAATATGTACATGATGTGTGAATCCTTTCCCTCCCCCATACTTGAATGAAGCATTGTCCTCAATGTGAAAGAAGACAGAAGTAAGTAGGGAGAAAGGAAACAGAAGGACTCACTAAGGGGGTGGATAGTGGCGAGAGTAGTCCTCTCGCATGCGGCGCAGTTCTTCCCTCATCTCTCTGAACTCGCCAAAGCCCTCTAGGATGTCGGCCTGCTGGTGGAGAATCTTGTTCGTCACTTTCGTCAAACTCCCCACGTCTTGGCGCAGAAGGCCAATCTGATCAGCCAGGTAGCCCCACTGGTGAGGCTGCTGATAGGCATCCTGAAAAGCTTGTTGGGGCCAAGGAGCCCACTGATGTGTCTCCTGCTGGCTCTGATATGTCGGTTGAGAACCCCAACCGTGAGACGGGGTCTGATAAGCAGGCATCTCCTGATGTGGGTTCTGTACGAAACCCTGTGTATCTGTCTGAACAAAAGCCTGCTGAGCCACAGGCGCATCCTCCATCGTGGCAGCTCCAGCTGTGCCACTACTGCTACCCACCTCCATGCGACGCCTTCTACCCAGAACTGACGTCGGAAAGTAATCCGCCTCAATGTACCAATCAGCCCAAGACTCCGACCAAGGCAGGGGCTTAGGGAGCCTGAACTGATGCTCCTTCTTCTTGCCCGTGCACCAAATGGCTCCCCCATCCGGTGCAGTATCCAGCATCAAACATCTCCGTAGATACTCCTCTGTATAGGTCCTTGCTATGACCTGCTCCTCCAGCTCCTCCAAACCATTTTCCCCAACGCATGCAGCAATGGCTACCCGAGTAATAAGTCCGCTCTGGACCATTTCTGGTCCAGCGGCACTGCGATCCTTTCTGATCCTGTCGAGGCCATCGAAAAAGAGCCTAACCCAGTCAGGCGTATAATCTGCAGTAGGCACAGCGCTGTAGGCAAACCTCAGGTGCGTCATGGAAAGCTTTGTATCCGTAATCAGCCCATAATATGTCCCAGAAACGATCTTGCACAACATACGGAAGACAGGATGAGTAATCCTGCTGTTGTACTCATTACTGGTCAAGAAGTCCTCTCCAGACACCGCTCTGAAGAATGCAACAAGGTCTGGGTCGGACGCGGCTGTCGCCCATCCATCAGTTGGGGCTTTAGTGACCCCCAAAGCCTTTCGCAACCTTGCTGCAGAAGCCCTGTAGGTATTGCCATTGTATCTGAAAGCAACCCCCCTAATGCTGTTATCTCTCAGGTACAGTTGATATGTCGCCAGGAACTGCTTGCACAGTTCCGGGTATCCTACAGCTCTCAAATCCAAGAAATCACTAATACCAGCGTGAGCTAGACACTTCTGCATACAATCTAGCATCTGAAGTCTCTGAAGTGTCTCTCTATGCAAATACTTCGTAGAACTGACACAGCTAACCTTATTGTAAATAACCCATTCCTCATCAGACATTTCTAACCCATTATCAGATCTACTCGCCTCTTCCTCCGTTGAACTCATACTCGATAGATAATAAGACTGAATCGGAATCGAAATAAGGACAGCGGGAGTAACTCACGAAGAACAGCGGAGTCTCGGCGCAGGGGGCAGACGCGGGCACGTTGAAGGTGGCGCGGGCGCGTTAGGGAGCAGCGCGCGCGCGTCGAGTGGCAGCGCGGCCGCGTCGGGGTGTCAGTCTCCTGGTGGGTTTCTCTGACGGGCGCAGGCGCGTTAGGGGTGGCGCGTCGGCGATTTCTGCAGATCCGGAAATCGTCGAAAGCAGTTGTCGATGTGGAGCCCACCGATGTTATCCCCATGTACTGTGAAATCATCCATGAATACTTCAATGGAATTTTCAATGTACTCAGAGAAGATATTAACCATACATCGTTGAAATGTCCCGAGTGCGTTACATAGTCCAAATGGCATCCTGCGATATGCAAAAGTACCGAAAGGACATGTAAATGTAGTCTTCTCTTGGTCCTTTGGCGCTATGGCCACCTGAAAATATCCAGAATACCCATCAAGAAAGCAATAATAGGGGCGCCCAGCAAGGCGTTCTAGCATCTGATCAATAAAGGGGAGGGGGAAGTGATCCTTCCTGGTTACTGTGTTCAGCTTGCGATAGTCTATGCACACCCTCCAACCTGTTTGTGTTCTGGTAGGGACCAACTCACCTTGTTGATTCTCCACAACTGTAATCCCTCCTTTCTTAGGGACAACCTGTGTAGGACTTACCCATTGACTGTCAGAAATTGGGAAAATCATGTTTGCTGATAGCAATTTCAGCACTTCCTTCTTCACCACATCCATCATGGGAGGATTGAGCCTTCTCTGTGGTTGGCGTGATGGCTTAGCTCCATCCTCCAGCAGGATCCTGTGCATGCATGTAGATGGACTAATTCCCTTGATGTCAGCGATGGTCCACCCCAATGCAGTTTTGAACTCCTTTAGAACCTCCACTAACTTGTCCTCCTGCTCCGCTGAGAGCTTGCTTGACACAATAACTGGTAAAGTGTCATCAACTCCTAGGAAAGCATACTTGAGATGACTAGGGAGTTGTTTGAGTTCAATTTTAGGTGCCTGCACAACAGATGGAACAAGCACTTCGCTTGGAGTCAGTAGATTGGGGCCAATGCCCAAAAGAGTAGGGGAATTACCTTCTACATTCATCAGGGCTACTAATTACTGCATGTTAGATGAAATTGAAAAATCTGTATAGGACTCGTCAATATCATTCTCAATAATTGATTGCAACTCATCTTCCCTAGAAATATCAAATAGATCTTGAGCTAATGGTTCAATCACATCAATAGAGCACAGAGAATGGTCATCAACAGGATGTTTCATAGCCTTGAATAAATCGAATTCAACCTTTTCTCCATCAAATTCCATTGTTAGTGTCTCAGAGACACAATCAATTTTTGTCCTAGCTGTTTTAATAAAAGGTCTACCTAACAGAATAGGCGCATCATGCTTATCATGTTCCATATCCAGGACAAAGAAATCTGCAGGAAAAATCAGTTTATCGACCATAACCAAAACGTCTTCTACTACTCCTTTAGGGTATTTATTAGACCTGTCGGCTAGTTGCACAATTACTCCAGTTTCATGCAAAGGTCCTAAATCTAGCGATTTGTAAAGTGAGTAGGGAAGCACATTTATGGAAGCACCCAAATCAAGCATAGCTCTATCAAATTTTACATCTCCAATGACACAAGGGATAGTAACCATACCTGGATCAGTGCACTTTTTCGGCATTCTCCTCTGAAACATAGCGGAGACTTGCTCACTTACTTTCACTTTCTTTTTTCCTCTCAGCTTCTGATTCCTCTTCACCGTGCAAAGCTCCTTCTAGAACTTGGCGTACTTGGGCACAGTTTTTATCATTCTCAGCAGAGGAATGTTCACCTGACACTTGCTAAATGTCTGAAACAGCTTTGAATCATCGATTATCCTCCTCTCTTTGAGTGCCTCAGGGAACGGAGGTTTTGGTTTCTCCGACCCGAGAGGGGGAAAATCCGGTCGTACATATGTATCGACATAAGGCTCAGATTCAGGCGAGATCGGACTCGACGTGGGGGCGTCAGACTCCGGCGCGGGCGCGTCAGAAGGCAGCGCGGGCGCGCCAGAAAGCAGCGCGGGCGCGTCAGACTGTGGCGCGGGCGCGCCAACGTTGGGCGTGGCCACGTCGAACTCCGGCGTGCTTTTCTCCTCAAATTCCTGACTTTTCAGCTCTTTTCCATTCCGAAGAGTAATAGCACTGACGTTTTCCTTTGGATTGACCACCGTTTGAGATGGTAGACCCCCTGACGTCTTTGCCTCCATTCTCGTGATTGCTTCAGCCATTTGCCCCATTTGTTTCTGTATATCCTTTATGCTCGATTCAGTTGTCTGAACATGCGCAGTGAAGTGTTGTGTCAGGGTATTGAGCATGGACTCAGTAGAGGGGGCCTTACCCTGCTGCCTCTGATTGTAGGGAGGTGGCTGTTGCTGATGTGGTTGGTTTGGTGGATCCCTCCATCTGAAATTTGGGTGATCCCGCCAACCTGGGTTGTAGGAGTTTAAGTAGGGGTCATGTCTGGGTCTCTGAGGTCCATTTCCACCTATATCACTTACTTCAGCGGTGTCTTCCTGGAGTGTAGGACACGCATCAGTTGGGTGGAAGTTATCACCGCAGATTTCACAAGCCTTGAGTTGTTGAGGAGTCCCTTGCAGAGTGAGCCTCCTAACCATATCCTTTAATTCAGCAATATCCTTGGCTTGGGTAGAGTCTACCGAGTTGACTCCTTTCCTTCTGGTGGACTTCCCAAAATTTCTAGTCCCCTCAGCCATTTCCTGAATCTTCTCCATAGCTCCCTCTGGCGTGGCATTCAGAATATTTCCTCCGCAGGCGGCGTCAATCATCCTTCTATCAGATTCCAGCAATCCCCCATAGATGTATAAGACTAGGTCCTTCGTGCTGTAGCCATGGAAAGGGCAATTAGCGCAAAGCTTCTTGAACCTTTCATTGTAATCATAGAGGGTTTCATCATCTTCCTGCTCTATATTGCTGATTGCCTTCTTCAAGGTGTTCTCCTTCTTAGCAGGGAAGAATTTCTCCAGGAAGGCCTTGTGGAGCTTAGGCCATGTATCGATGCTCCCTGTAGGAAGGCTGTAGTACCAGTCATCCGCAGCATCGACCAGCGTGAACCCAAAAGCTCTCATCTTTATCTGTGCTTCGGTTATATTGGCTGGTTTCATGCTCATGCACACATTATGAAACTTCCCCATGTGCTTGATGGGGTCTTCTCCAGCCAATCCATGGAATTTGGGCAGTTGATGAATCAGCCCAGACTTTAGCTCAAAATGGTTGTCATCCCCTATAGCAAGGATTGTCACAGCAGGTGCCTGTTGTGTGATGTTTGATGCTGTCAGCTGTCGCAGCGTCTGATTTGCATTATCAGCCATTGGATCGGGTTGTTGGGAATGTTGGTGTTGTTCTCTAAGGCGGCGGTGGTATGTCCTGTCAATTTCCCAATCAAAATCAACAAGATGGGGATCAGTAGCACGAGTGCGAACCATGCAAGAGGTTCGCACCCAAACAGGTAATAAGACAAACAAGAACAAAGATTAACCGTTTCCCCGGCAACGGCGCCAAATTTGACAGGCCTAAGGTCGTTATGCCAAATCAAAGTAAATTCCTAAGATGCAAACTATAACAAGTATAGTAGGTAAGTTAGGGTCGAACCCACAGGGAAACAGAATCAATTGTAAAAGCAAGTATTATTACCCAAAAGTGACCGATTCAAGGGGGAGTTTTGTGTGTTATCAATGGTGACAGAACAAGTTGCAATAAGAGGTTGCGAATATATGATGGAAAAGTATCACACCAGGTAATTATCCGCACAACAATTGAGATGGTTCATCATCGCATTCTATGAATCTCAAGTTCTAATGTCCAGTAATTGTTCTCAATTCAGATCGTGTAATAGCTTTTAGTCCTACCAGTCCTAAAAGCACTTATCACTAAATTACAAGGGAAAACCTTCACCAAATAATAAAGCAATAGCATTCAAACATGAATTATAATGAGATACAAGTGATTCTAACAACCCGTTAAAATAGCCTGTAATCGAATCTCCTTCACAATCTACCACAAGCAACCCGCGTATGGAGATTGTATTTGCTACAATGAATCTACAATCCCAAACCTGGAATTGGAAACCCTAGCAATATGACTAGTATCGATATACCTAGGTGATCAATCCAGATTAACCAATAATAAGCAATCAAGCAATAAACTCAGGAGATCGAAACAATTAACAAAGGACGAACAAGAGTAGAACACTCACAACCAAATCAATTGAAGGCTTCAAAGAACCAAGTGTAACAAAGGAGAGTTAGTTCTCCATAGGGTTTGTGAGATGATCAAAAGGGAAAAATACGTCTCTGGAAAATAACCTAATTCTCTATTGCTGCCTTCTCGGCCTATATAAACTAATTAAAATCGGGTTTAACATCCCGTAAAAAATATAAAAATATAATATTAAACTAATAAGATAAGGGAAACTCGGATAAGAATCCGACTCCAGTGACCGACGCGGGCGCGCCAGATAGCAGCGCGGGCGCGCCATACCTCGACTTTGCTTCTTCCATCTGGTGCATCAGCGCGGCCACTTCCTCCTAGCAGCGTGGGCGCGCCAGTAGCAGCGCGGCCGCGTCAAGTTTAGCGCGGGCACGTCAGACTCACAGTCTTCCAGCTGCTTCCGATCTTCTTCACTTCTGTAACTTGCCTGATTTCTTCAACTTCTTCAACATGTTCCGAATCACTAAGTTCACACAAATATCTCTCATAATGACATGTAAGTGATGACAAAAACTACTAAATGCGCTATGGAATATATCGCATATCAACAGCGCTAGCTGATCCCTATCGAATTTGAAGGGGACGTAAGCTTGCACAATGTCATGTTACTTTCGAAAGGCATTGAGTTGCCTACTCCGTTTGCCTTTGTTATATGATGTCGTGTTTCAATTTCATTATGAAGCTTGTGAATCATATTTCCCTGCAATAGGGTGATAAAACAGGGAAAATAGTATTATCCCACATAAAAAAATGTGTGTACTAAAAAAAAAATCAAACCCTGCTTGGTCGAGTTCGGCTTGAAGCATCCTGATCTTCTCCTCATCCTCCTTAATGAAGCCCTGCAGCTGGATATTTTCGGCTTCTAAGGTAGCAGAATCGGAGTCAATGCTGGCCTCTACTTCGCGAACTTGCTGCTTCAATTGAAGGAGTGCCTCCCTCCTTTGCTGCAAATCAAGAGACCTTTGAGCCAAACGAGGAACTTGAGCCTGGTGTAATTCAAGTGCAGAGGTGTGTTGAGCAAGTTGAGTTGACAAACGCTCAACGATCTCAATGTTTGTATCATCATCGAGTTTTGAAGAAGCCTCGGCATCATGGAGAACCCCTTCGACAGTTGTGACGAACCAATAAAGGTCGACCTTAGCCTACTGTGCTACGCCCTGTAGCATCCCTAAAAGATCAAGTACCTAGGAGTTCTTGGCAAGTAAAGCACGAGATGACGGTGAAGATGAAAGTATATCTACCACTTCCTTGACGCCAGAAATGAGAAAGCCACGAACCGAACCCATCACAGAAGCAGGGAGTAAATCTTGAAGACTCTCGGAAGCTTTCTTAATCGAAACTGCGTTGGAAGAATCATCGTCAGCCGCATGATCTTCCTCATCGACTGGAGGTTGTTCGATGGGATTAATCAAGTCTCATGTATCATCGGTGCCAAAGACTATCAAGTCTCCCGTATCATCGGCGCCAAAGACGTACTCTGATGCAAATTCAAAGTCAGAAGAAATAAATAAATAAATAAATAAACAAACAAATAAATAAAAAAATTGAGAGCATTGTACCTTTGTCTGCAGCGCTGAACTCTTCTGACGATGTAGGGCTCGAACTAGCCTTCTGCCTCTTAAAGTGGACATCATTGCTCAGATGCCTTTCAGATCTCCTCCTAGGTGCCTTCACAGGAATGGAGGGATTCTCTGAATTTTCCCTTGTCATCTCCATCGGCATCGGTGGGTCATCGGATGGGGGCTCGACTACTCTAGAAGACCTCCTAAGGCCTTTGAATCCACTGATCACTTTCCTCACGTCTTCGATTACATAAATGGGCTCTCTTAAAAGAGCGTTCTTCTTCCCTAATAAGGTTACTTTAACCTTATGGAGTGATTGGCTCAAATAGGGAGCGGAAGCTGCCACCCACCAAGTACAGTAGCCCCGAGTACAATTTTCGTGGACGCTGTAGTTAGGTATATGAAAAACTTCACCAGTTTTGCTTCGAAAGAAACGAGAGTAGTATTTAGCGATATCTCTCAATGATCTCCCAACTCTGAGTGGAAAGCTAAACTGCAAATTGTTGGTAGGAGCACCCTGATCAAAGCCAAATTGACGGGCAAATCTATTTGGGTAGTAGGGCTCCAAAACAAGAGTCCGATCAAGTCGAATAGGCAATACAGCTGAGCGTATGCAAAGAAATCGCTCAAAATCAATGTCTGAAAGCCCTCCGACATCAACTCGATCTAAGTCATCTCTCTCCCCAAAGGGCATAATTCGGTAGGGAACATACTTGTGATGTCTTAGTATCAGTCTGGCTTTGTGGAGAGTCCAGTCCTCAACCTGGAGTCCAATATAGCGTCTGAGGAGAGGGTAGTCCTGGTCGAATCCTTTATCATCATGACATCTATATAAGCAAGGAAAATATTCTGACAACCAGCCGATCACAAAATGAATCCCAATGCTCGGGTTGGCTCTACCAGGACGGGTTGGATGTGTAGCCATCTCATTGAGACCATGATAAATATGGCCTAAAATTGTAGGAGCCAAAGAGATTCTTATACCTTGCGCCATGAAGCATGCCACGACAAAGGTCTCTGGACGAACTACTTGGGAATTTTGAGGCAGAACAAATCTGCTTAGCAAAAGAGCAAGAAATGCAGCTAGTTCTCCTTGGTGACTGACGACCAATGGGGGCAAGTCTGCTATACGTCGCCTGTCTAAATACCGCACAGAATCTTTACGGGTAGCTGGTTTCCGTTGCAACTCAATACTAGAGTTGTTTTAAAATGCAGTAAGATTCCACTCACCTCTATAGAAGTAGTCTATCCATTCCTCCCATTAAACTCGCTCTCGGTTCAAGTAGTCACAGAGGCCAGCGTGAATTCGCAGAAGCTTTAAAACCATGGAGGGAAACATACTCTCATTCAATAGTTGTTCATTCGGTGGCAAGAACTCCTCATAGGGGTCACCTAGAATTGGCAAGCCTGCAATCTGTTTCAAATCATGAAGAGAGATCTCGAGTTCACCACCTGCATGATAGAGGGTGTTGGTTAAAGGGCTCCAAAGTTCACAAAAGGCTCTCCATACATCCTTGTGATACAGATAGGGAAAACATGAAATTGCCACAAGACCATAAATGTCAGCACGACGCAGGGTGTCTTCATGGTAGTCAAGTATCCGTTCAGTCCAATCTGACAATCCAGACGTGAAAGTAGATAGCCCGCTAAAGTTAAATTATATACCCCAACTCCGTTTCTTGAACAATAGATCCTTGAGAATGGGGTAAAACTCACTATCATCGCGAAACTTACTGATATGTTCGCCACGAGGTTCAACCTTGTCAAGAAAAATACCATCGAATGGCTTACCAAGTTCCCTATCGATGTATACACAATCACGTTCATCATCGCAAGTAAACCTCAAAAAGCCTGAAGGAACCCTTTCTTTTTTAATCCAGGTCTTCAATGACGGAATCTGCTGAGGAACATCAATCTCTTGAATAGACAGAGACCTCGGATAAAGTGGCCCATATGTAAGCTCCATGTTGTTCCTGCCCAAAGCCTTTTCGGGAGGAGCATCTCCGTAGACGTTCATTCTGGTAGCCTGCATTAAATAAATAAATAAAAAGGAGGGCAATCAGAATTGAAGGCCATATCGAATGTGGTTAAGAGGGCAAGAGGAAAGGACGAACTTTGAACTTCTTCGATAAAACTCTCACAAATTCAAAGTTCGGGGGCATCTGTTCCATAGCGAATTTTCGCGTAACAAAAAAATGTGTATTCAAAAGCACTTCGAAAGGCAAATGCACCAGAAGATAATATGCCGTATGATTATCAGTTATGGGTATATTACAAGCAAATAGTCTCAGGTGTTACAAAATTCGCCTATAGAGTACATATGGTCGATGTATTAAAAAAAAAAGAGGAAAAAAGAAAGGAATCAGGGCCGTCGACAACCCCTCACCGGCTCGACTGCATAAGAGGACGTGTTTGTCCTTGGAAATCAGTAGTTGATTGAGATTGTTCAGCTGCAAAATAATAAGCCGAGGTTAAGCTGATGGATGCAAAAATAAATAAATAAATAAATAAGCTTTGATGTCAAGCCTTTAAAGATAAGGCCCAATGCATAAATCAAAGGAAAAAAGTCAGTTCATATTACTGTTGGAATAAATGAGTAATCAGCAATAAAAATAAAATTAATCTCCATCAGTTAAATGGCAAGGAAATCAGCTTCTCAATTGTGTGGTACATGTACGTACAAATAAATGGGAAAGAGTATATTTTATTGTGTACAAAAAATAAGGAGGGAAAGTAAAAGATCCTCTAGCTTCTTCTCCTATAAAAGAGGCTAAGGGCTGAGATTTTGGGACTACACAGACGTGGAGAAAAAGAGACATACACACAGCAAGAAGGAAAAAAAACGGCAGCGGTACAAAAGAGAGAAAACACAGTCAAGGTAGTTCCTTTTTGCATCATCATCCATGTGGTCTTGAGACCCACCCCTCAGATGTCTACGGATTTCTCTCGTGGTCTGGTTTTGGGACCGTCGATCAGCCCCAAATTGAGGCAAATTGCTGCACCAAATCGATCTCCGAGACCCACTCCTGAGATGTCTACGGATTTCTCATGTGGTCTGGTTTCGGGATCGCCGATCAACTTCAAATAGAGCCGAACTGCTGCACAAATCAAAGCCAACAGATTTTCTACACAAATTGAGAATCTGTTCAAACCAAAGGAGCCTAATCGTCCTACAAATCTGATCCTCAAAACCCCACCCCTGACATGTCTACGGATTTCTCTTGGGGTCTGGGTTTTGGGATCAACAAATAGCCTTAATCAAAGGCGAAACGCTGCTGAAATTTCTCTAAACTATTACAAACTGGCTATCTTAAGCAAAGTCCTAAAGCTACAAAAGAACATGATAAAGCAAACAAATTTCTTATCAAAACAAATTCCCAAGTCAAAGAAGTTCAAGCATTTAGATTTCAGAGTCACAGTTTGCCTAAAGACATACAGTGGCCATAGTTCTGGTCGAAACAAATTCTGCTGGAATTCTCAGAGAAAAGAGAAGGCTGAAATATAATCAACTCGAGGCAGCCAAACAAGCAAGACAACAAACTGATAAGTTTTCGGAAAGAAAATCATCAAATAAATCAACAGATCAGAACCCAAATATATACAACCTGTCTTCTCCCTCTGCAGTTCTAAACCAAAATCCCCAAAATTGCAAATTTCAAACAAGATAAAAAAAAGAAAGAAAGAAACTAACTTAGTTATTCGGATAATCAGAAGATCAGTTTGATTGAGAATCTGAAGGGCAAAGTTTCTTTAAAAAAAAAAAAGAAAGAAACTAACTTAGTTATTGAGTTTAAGGACTTTGGGAGAGATTGAACATACCCCGGGTCTACTTCCGACGTCGCAGGGCCGCGCTTGAGAACTTGAGCGGCTTCTCGATATGCCACCTCGCTCGAGGTCAAGACTCACCGAGCTTCTTCAACCTCCCTGGCGTCTCGACTGCCTAATACCCAAAACCCCTAAAAAAAAATTAGAAATTAAAAACAAAAAGAAAAGAGAAACCAACAAACCACCAAATCCCAAAAAATTGGGGATATGATTAACGAGGGGTTCGATTAGGAACATGGAATTTTAACTAATGATCGTCTAAAAGGGATCGAATTGAACATTAGATTTGGGGAAATTCGCATAAAAGAGGAACCCTAAAACCGTACCTGAGCACGAAGGGTCTTCGGTTCGTAGTGACGTAGCGTTATTAGCTGGTTCTATTCGTGCGCCGGGGCAACTCATGTGCTCCTCTTTCTTCTGTGCGGTCACCCTTTTCCGTGTGGTCGCCTGAGGCCAGAGGTAGCAGTCGTCGAGGAAACAAAGAGGCGACAAGAGAGACGGTGAACAGGAACTCGAGATTGAAAGCCCCGTTGAATTGGGTCTATTGAGAACTAATCAACAAAAAAAAAAAAAAGAGAGATCAGATGGGGCTCAAAGAAAATGGGTCTGATTTGATCCATTTTTTTTTATAAAACTAGAGCTTTAGGGCTCAAAATTAAAAATATATGTGGGCTGGATATCACAATTTGAAAGTGGGTAGGATTGATCACTTTCGTAAGAAATAAATTTGGGTTTACGTTATTTTTCAAAACAGATCATCACCTTTGAAACAAGAACCCAATCAGTTTTGTTATGATCACATTGTGATTATTTACGAAATTAACCCACGAAATATAAAAATTATAATCGACACAAATTAGAAATTGAGTTTGACAACATTATAATGTTAAACTCGTAAAATTTCATCGTTGGTTTATTTTAGCGGGTCAATATCAAAATTGACTTCTAAACGAGGATAAAGAAAACGGAGTCAAAACCTTAAATTAAATTTCCTCAAACTCAAACGGTCCTTAAAAAAAAGAACTACGTAAAGACTTGACGCCTCATATCGGCTACGTAGGTATCCCGATATTAAATCCTAAAAATATATTGGGTACAGTCGTCAACCTCTAAATTCACTTCTAAATGAATACGAGGTCAAGGTCCAACCAAATTAAATCATTTGTTCTCAAAAGAACTACGGGCGATTTGATCCCGTTCCAAACGGGTACGTAGGACACCCGACATAAAGCTCAAGCTCGTCGGGCTCAATCACCAATACCCAAAATCCAAATCAAATTAAATACTCTGAACTACGTAAGGCTTGATTCTCTTCCAAGAGATACGTAGGCAACCCGTTAAAATTCGGGTGCAGCCCAAATCACCAAAACCACTTAAGTCTTGGTGTCGATACGACTTTGAATCAAGAGGATAACCAAAAGGGGTCGAACTCAAATTTTTTTAAAAAAAAAAAATTAAATAAAATATGTTTTACAATTATTCGCGCATTTTTGTTCAACAATCTCATTGCCACATTTCGTAAGACCACATCATTCTCATCATTCCATTCAGCCACATTCATATTTCCGCAATAATAATCCGCATTGCCATTTATCTCAAGTTTACCATATTCATCATAGCTCATAAGCGATAAGACAAACGATACATAACTTAACATCTCATCATGCTATTAGTCAACCAATCATGTCATTAGTCCACACAAGTCATGATATTAGGCAACCATTCACATAAATCATGCTAGTTAGTCAACGGGCACATAATTCCCGAGTTAGTCCCGCAAACCATTTTGAAAAACCGAGTTGACTAGTTAGAAATTCCGTCCTTGGAAAATGTTCGTCAAATCCCTTTTTAAATCCGATAATACCTTTTTAAATCTCCAAATCTCATAATATCATATTTTTATATTACTATAATATTATATCTTTGAATCTCAATAATATTATATAATATTTCAATCATTATTTTCTTTTAACCATTTTCGTAAAGTATTTCTAAATCTGTCTAAAATCCCAACCATTTTTATTTTATAACAATCAGCCCTTTATAGAAATTATAAACTGACCTTATTTTATAAAATTATAAGTCAGTCCCCTTTATTTAGAAAACTCAGGCGAACTTACATTTAACAAATCAGGCCAAAATTTCTTTCTCCCTATTTTCAAACACCAGATCTCGGCCCAACAGAGTTAGGCCCAAAAGGCAAATCCCATTCTTGTTTTAATCGGAATGCAGGTTTAAAAAAACGATAGGGACCCAGCTGACATGGCAAGATAGGTGGCACGGGGCCCACGCCTTCTTCTTCCCTATTTTGATCGAATGAAAAGAAAGAACATGGCTCCATTTGTGCCCGGAAAACCGAAGGAGTGAGAGGAAAGGGGAGGCTCCAGCGGCGGTGGAGCTGGGCTCCGGCCACCCGAACCCCGACCCTGAAGCGCACACACAGGCACAGGAAAGGAAAGGAGAGGGAGGAAGGAAGAAGCTCACCCAAGGCGCGGTTCGGCGCTCACCGGAAGCTCGAAGCGGCTCGTCGGAAGCTCGATCTGGGGTCGTCAGAGGGGGGTTATCGTCGGGGATGGTCTGGGGAGAGTTGAAGGGCGTTAAAGCTGCGCCTTTACGCTAATAGGAGGTGAAAGTAAAGAGAAACAGAGGCTTACCAAGCCAAGCGCAAAAACAGAGAAGGAAGCGACGACGGGGCTGTTCTTGGGTCGTCGGAGAAGATGGCGAAGGTGATGCGACTGCTGATCTAGCCGAGGAGGAAAATGGGAGGTGCTGCTGCGTTTCTGGGATCGACGAAGAGGAGGAGCTGCGTTTTGGAGCTTCTCGGCTCAATCGGAGAAGGAGAAAGAGTGGTGCAGGCGTGGTGGTGATGGAGTGAAACTGCAGCGGCCAAATAAACAAGGAGGAGGAATCCCTACTCTCGACAACTTCCAAGGGAAGAGGGGAAGGGTTTGTTTGGGGGACTTGTGGTTCGGATTTCAAATGAAAGGAGGAAGAAGGGCTATTGTTTCGAAGACAAAAGGTGGGGAGAGGGGTTGCAGACATCCAGACAATGGGAGGGATCAGAGTGGTTTGACTTTTGCCAATTTGATGGGACAATTGCTTGAAGGGAGAAGGGGTGTGTGTGGAGGTTAACTCAAGAATAGAAAAGGAGAGGTGGGGAAGAGTGAAAGCTGCTACTACCTTAGATGTTGCTGTCGAAAAGAGGGCCATAGGGAGGTTGTTGAAATCAAACATCGGAAGAAGGAAAGAGACAAAGATCATGTTGTCCCCAAAATCAATTTGAATTACCCGGAATTAAATCCTGAAACCCGCTCACTAAACCTTATCTCAAATCGATCCAAAATAAAGTTCTCAAATCCAAAAAGGATATTGAATCCAAATGTATTCTCAATCTCGACGTGAAAAGACGAAATCAATATCAAAAGTTCCAAATTGGGTCAGGATTCATTTTAAAAGTTTCGAGTTCGATTTATTAAATTTAGGACGAATTTTCTTCAAATATCCGAACTAAATTCATTTTTAATTCTTTTTTTTTCCAAAAAATAAAAATTAGGATTTTAAAAATCCAAGCCTTTACATGGAGCTGGGACATAATCAATTTGGTAATCTCCATTTCCCCTGCATGCATAATTAACTTGAGAAGGATTCAGACAACATTACCTAGTCACTAATCGTAAGAGGTAAAGAATGGCAATTCAAGTGTGCTCACTACTACAAAAACTAGATTTTATGCCGGATATTTGGGCTATTTATGCCGGCTATTCGAAAAGTTATCTCCAGGCTATAGGTAAATGTAATAAAAAAGGGGGCGTTTTATTTATGCCGGATATTGATATGACACGCCCAACATAAATAATTATGTGTTTTTTTACATACAGTTATTTATGCCAGATCTTAATACCACAAGCCCGACATAACTAATATTGAGGCTTTTTTAAACTTACACTTATTTATGTCGGATATAAAAAACCACACACCCGTCATGAATAACAGAAATATCCGGCATAAATAATAGAAATATCCGGTATAAATGAAGTTGATCTTTTTATGATAAAAAAGCTCAGGCTATTTATACCGGGTATAAAATATCCAGGTCCGACATAAATACTAGTGTTTTTTTATATTCTGGCCAGTATATAATATGCCCTTTTATAACGGACGGTTTTCCGGAATATATAGTTTAATGTCATTTTGCAAGAGCACTTTTAAATTATCAATATAAACCCCCTGTTAAATGTCATCAAAAACATACATAAATATCATCCAAACCATAGCAACAACCACTACAAATCCATTGTCTAAGTTGACCCACCAACATCACATTCGGGGTACATCATATGATACATCAACCTTAGAACTAAAATGTAAACATGCTAAAACAAAAGGTGTCCCTGATAATGTAAAACGAAAGTAAGTGCATGGCCACACCTGGGGGTACATATCTTGATAGATGCTCAAGCTCACCAAATGAAATTCATCTCTCGATGAGCACATGAAGTATTCGTCCGGGGCTTTTTCTTTCCCAAAGAGGCATACTTTAGCCTAGAGCTCCTGTAACAAGTTTTAAACACGATATCACAAAGAAAGCACATTTCAGATTTCTAAAAAACATATTAAATACTTACGTTGCAACTAATATATGAAAGTAATCAATGAAAACATGTAGAATAGACGTTCATCACAAAGAAACAAAAAAGTAACTGGGAGAAGCTGATATGATCATAACAACTGATGAATAAAAACTAAGAACCAAAAACTAAATGCAGCAGTAGTAAAGAGGCAGAGAACTGCAGTAAATAAAACAAAATCAGGTTATCAAGGATACAAGGTACTGGAAAACAGCTTGTAGCGGAAACCAGTAGAAGACTTACATGACGAGTGAGAATGTAACATAATTGCTTCTTGCACTGACGATCACTGCAAGTTGAAAATAGTTGCTTAACATACTGTAACAAAAAGGATAATTAATTACATTTTATAATTGGACCTCCACCTGTGTGCAAGTGTTGGTGTGTGAGCAGGCCTTGAGTGGGTGGGTGTGAGAGAGGAAGCTCCTTAGAGAAAGAAGGGTGAATGCGAACTTTTATAATTAAAGCTGTTGATACAAGAAGTTGCAACTGTAAATGAAATGATACAATGAACAACACAAGGAGCATTA
Source organism: Persicaria tinctoria (assembly GCA_037127255.1). Classification (NCBI taxonomy): domain Eukaryota; kingdom Viridiplantae; phylum Streptophyta; class Magnoliopsida; order Caryophyllales; family Polygonaceae; genus Persicaria; species Persicaria tinctoria. The sequence continues at coordinate 38,655,178 of JBANSL010000007.1, forward strand.
TCAAAGTTGTAAATAGAAGCAAGACCTAAGGACGAGCTATTTTCACATCATTTTCTATCTTTTGTGTTTTGATGGGAGCATTTATGTTTTTAACTCAATAGTCAATACAATAATGATTTAGTTAGAAACTGATAATCAAGTTCGCAAAGGAGGAAAAAATCAAAGTTAGTAAGTGTTGTTGGAGGAAATCGAGTATGCAAAATAGAATGTAAATAAAATAAGGCAAACCAGATTCCGTCCCTTGCGAATAATTATAAGACATCCTCCTGATGCAGCAGTGGGAAGTCAGGATCGATCCACGAGGAAGCGTGATCGGACACATTTAGGTAGTGTTAACATACTCATTTAGATAGATTTAGGTATAATAATATGCATGAGTTAGAGTAGTTTTCATGTTTTCATTATATTTCGATTAGAGTCGGAATCTACAATTTTTGTGCATGATTTCAGGTGATTGCAAAGAGGTGGAGCTAAGCTCGAGCCAATGCTCAAAGATTTGACGAAAATAGAAGAGCACGAGAGCCGAGGAGAGGAGCTAAACATGTAAAGGATTAATTGGAGCTGTCCAAACTGACGACGCTGCACTAAAACGAGTCTTTTGAAGGCTGTATTTATCGGATCGGGGCGTACTTATACTTGTTGGAAAGAGGATTCGAAGATCTACAACTTTCATGTTTACGACTTTTCCAAATTCGGCCTTCAAAACAGCGAAATCTGGACGTCAAGATTGCTGCAGACAAATAACTCGGGTGGAGCAAGAACAAACTCGGCCGAGTTGTGCTATGGTGCACCCGAGTTTTGTGCAAGAAACAACCGTTACGTTACGTTAATTTATTTTAATTTTAATTTCAAAGAGGATGAGTTGAAACGTTGAACAGAGAACACTATGAAGTCTTGTTTTTACTTTCAATTGAAAGGGGGAACGAACAGGTTTAGTAGGAAGCAACCATTGTAGAGCTTTGGTGATTTCTTTTCAAACATAAACCACTAAACATCTTTGCTTGGGAAAATTAATCGAAGCATCGGGTTTGCAATTTCATTGTGAGATTTCTCTATTTTAATACTCCTCTTTGAATATTATCAATTCTTTGCATCGAATGTTTAGGGTTTTGGTGAATTTTCATTAGCTTGATCAACTGATGCCTCTTCATGATAATCTATAGCTAGATATAGGTAATTTCTGGTTGAATTATCTATATTCTTGAGTAGCAAAGTATGAATCTCTGAAACTGGTTGATTTAGGGTTTTATATAAAGAATTGATTTGCAATTGATGCAATAACTGGTTGTGCGTGTCAATCGTCTTTGTTGATTTCCTTTAAGCTTAATCGATTATTGAATTGAATCTTGATAGTTTTAAGATTGTTTGATAATTAGGGTTTTCAGGGTCTGGTTGTCCTGTTAACTAATTTCGATAAGGAATTGGATTCAAAAGACCTAGTCTTTCCACAACAAAGTGTTCAAGAGGAAGTTATCTATTCGATTTCGATGATCAATGAACAAACCTGCTTGTTGAGATTTGTTGACCTAAGCTATTTATCTCATTTTCATTCATTCAAGTTGTTTAGTTTGCTAGTTTTGCTTACTTTTGCATTCTTAGTTAGTTTAAACCATCAAAATCCCCCTTCTTTGTGTTTCTTGTTCTTGTTGACACATTCTGACTTGCACACGAATCATTGACTCTCTGTGGGATCGACCCGTACTTGCCAAGCTACATTAGTTAGGCCAGTCGGTTATATTTGATAGGATTTAAGGCGACTAAAAATCCCTTGTCCAATTTGGCGCCGTTGCCGGGGAGTCAAGTTGTTATTTGTGTGTTTGTCTTGTGTACTAATTTAGCTACTATTTTTTTTTTTTTTGTGAACCTATCTTACGGTTCACAGTACATATGATACTAACAGTTTAACACGTTGAGATTATCGCAGTTCGAAGGTGAAAACTTTCACCTATATCTCACTAGGTTGCAGAGATGTGTGGACATCCGCAATGTGCGGGGTTTCCACGATAGTTTGCAAGATATGGTTGTCTGCGTTGTAGAGGGGATGACTGCTGAGACAAAGGCAAGTGCTATATACATGAGCGGAGGAAGTCTAGCATGGTTAGGGTTGGTGGGAATTTGGGATCTTATCTGCTACATGGGTCATCAGGTCTTGCAGGAAGTGTCCTTCGCGTTGGAACCTCAACCAATAGATTACTTCGACGCACCTTTGGAGGATCTATCCAAGGCCTCCTACGAGGAGAATGAGCAATTGTGTTAGCAGATCGCTGAACTAGATGAACGAGTGCTTCGAATGGTCCAAGTGGGGAATGAGATACCAACTTGTGAAGCGAGTGAACTACCGTCTAAATCGGTGGTTAACTCGATAGAGAGCCTCACCACGAACACCCTAGGGAGTAGCAAGGACCTGTTTGTCACACCCGAGGGAAGCTCAGAAAGTCATGAAGATGAAGGTGAGTTTGTGCTTCCTATTCCTCCCTCATTGAGTTCATCCGAGTCTACTTCGCTATCTCCCCTACCCTTGAGCTATGAGCATGATAATGTTTTGGCGGAGGAGGATATGTTCGCAGACGATGACAGTTTCTTCGGTGATAAAGAGGAGGGTACACTACTTCTTGACATGGAGTGTCATGAGTCGACGCATGAGATCCCATGTGATTTATTGTCTCCTTCGTTCGATGAGATTGTCTCGAGCTCGCCTATCAAGGAACCAAGTCCGGAGCTGATTTCTGTGGCTCCTAAGCAAAGAATTGATATCCTCTACAATTGTGAGAAGGTTGGTGATTATGTCGACCCTTGGGCTCATTACTTCGACATACCACCAATGGAACTGAATTGGTGGTTCTACATACCTGCGGCGGAAAGTCATGCTCGGACATATGAGGAGTTGAGAACATATTTGGACTTTGACTTATTCGTATGTAGTGTCCGCCTACCTAGATGGTGTGCACAAGAGTTTGATTTGCTGCTGAGGGCACTGACGATGTCCGATTGAGTCCTAAATGGACAACCAAAACGTCGAGTCTATGACGTTAACCAAGGATACTTCTTGGGAGGTAACCCAAGGTTAGTATTTCATATTATCATGTTTTTCATAATTTTATTAGGTAGTTGTTATTATTTTTCAGTTATTTTTCTAGTATTTTTGCAAAAAAAAAAAGGAGAAAAAAAAAAGTTTGTCAAAAAGGGCCAAAAAGCATGAGAATTACAGTAGCAAACTCGGGTAACAAACTCGGTCGAGTTTTTTTAACCCAGCCGGAGTTATTAGGTTCTTTCAAAAAAGAAAATAAAAAAAATAAAAAAAAAAGGGACGCGCGTCTTCCATTCTTCATTCATGCCCGAGCGTTCCCCCGAGAGGCCATGCCAGCAGGGAGCCTTCCTCCGACCAGCAGCCGCGCGCCGGCGCCGATCATCTCCGACCATCACCCATCGGTCCCGGAGTCCCGGAGCCCCTCACGCCTCCCTCCGGCAGCAGCGAATGCTCCCAGTGCCCGCTAGCCGCTAGCGCCATCCCCAGGTCGCCGCCGATGAATTCTTGCTGCCACCGACGGCCGAGTCTCCTTCCGACAGCCAGCATCTCTGAGCACCATCTCCGGTCAGCATCTCTCCTCCTTCCATTGAAGATTTAAGGTAAAGTTTCAAAACCCCAATTTCTTGGTTTTCTCAAATTGGATAAATTTGTGTAATTTAGGGGTTGTTTGAGTGAGATTACACCTTATTTGTGCTAGATTTGTTACTGGAGAGTGATTGAATTAGGACTTGGCTTGAATTTGTAGTTTGGGATGCCAAATTGGGTGAATTAGAAACTTGTTGATAGAGAAATTCGGGGTGAATTGGATTGATTGAGGTTTGAGATTTGGATTTGAGATTCGTGTGCCTAATTGTTACATTGCAATTGCAAATTTGAGAATTATCGAGTCTTGAGCATTTGAATTGATCTTGCTTTTTGATATTAAACTTGATAAGAGTTTCTTGTTGCATTTATTGATTTTAGTTTTGATCAATTATGCTTAATTGTTATCAATTTGCAAATTGTTGAGGTTTGTGGCTTTAGTTGATTGTTGTTGTGAGTGGATTGTCACGATTGATTATTGTTGTGAGTTGTCCTTGCCGGGACAACAAATATTTCTTTGTTGGTGTTGTCTTGTCTCTTGTTTATAGAGATTCAGTTGTGGTGTCTCATTGAGGTCGAAACGAGAAAGAACAATGGCTCATCACCCTCTTGTGTTTGAATTCATCACCTCCGCTTAATATGTAGATGACTTCGTAAGTATTCTTCTCCTTCTATTTTATTTTTCACATTGAGGACAATGTGTGAATTAAGTGTGGGGGAGGGAACACTTACATGTTTGGATTTAGGTTGCATTGTATATATTGCTTTCTTGTTTTTGCATTTCATGGTTATTATTCTTAGTCTTGCATATTATAAAAAAAAAAATTTTTTTTAAAAAAACAGAAAATCATATAAAAAGAAAATAAAAATCAGCATGCATGACATTCTAGATTTAGGATCGTTCACATAACCCCATCAGTACCACTTGTCTTCTTAATCTGATTATAAGTCCCATGATATGCTTGAATTGTTGATCCTCGTCGAGTTTGTTTGATCTATTGGAGCTTGAGATAATGGTTGGATTGAGCATGTATAACTTTTACATTTTAGGTGTCATTGAAATCCAACAAAAATGTACCTTGTGAGTTTTTGTTAGCCTTATTAGGACTATGCTTTATGGATGTCCTCTTTGCTTCTTGTGTGTGATACTCTCCAATGTGACTACCTCTGAGAATTGAGATTGATATCTATGTCAAGGCTGTATATGTTGCTCATTACTTGTGATTTTCGCATGATTGAGGCATGATTGTTACCGAGCCATGATATTCCCTATCTTCCCTTGCATATTATCCATTGTTTGAAGCGAAACTGAGCCTATTAGCCTATCTTTGTAGCTCCACAAAAATTATCCTTATCCAATTATGGCCTAACCCATCCGGGAATTAGGATTAGAATTGGTAAAATGATGATTTGAGTTGAGTGAGTGCTTTAAGAATGAGATTTATGCATTGTGTTGAATTATTTGGCTCTTATTATGATGATTGGTTCTATGAATTTATGTATATATATATATGTGTATACTCGGGGCCTAAGGAGAATAAAATTCACTTAGGAATAAAAGTCGAGAAAGAAAGAAAAAAAGAGAAAAAGAAAAAAAGAAGTTGAAATAAAAAGAACCATCCTTCATCACATTTAGAAATGATTTGGGAGTATTGTTTGGTCTAAAGAAAGTTCTTGTATTGTGTTGTGCTTGAGGCTTGAGTTTGATGGTTTGTGATAAGTTTTGGTTGAGCTTGTAATTGGTTACTAGGAACTTAGTTCCCGGATTATGAGCAGCACAAGCCAAAAACATTCTCTACCTTAATTTTCTCACCGAGCCCCATTACAACCCTTACAAGACCTCATGATGACTATTGCTTGTAATGTCACTCACGGTGGAAATTTTGATGTGGGTTTCAATTTTCATGGAGCTTAGTTGCATTGGATTGAGTTTGTGCGGAATGGAACTAACCTAAACACAAGAGCGATGAGTGAAACACTTTATGTACCCGATGAGGTTGGATTGAAATGTGCCTAAGCCTTTGAGTTGCTCAAATACATGTGATGATGTTGATTATTGTCTTGTGCTTCCTACTTGGGTTTGGATTGTGTTTTGACGAGGTGAATGCATGAAGAGTGTATTTGTGGGATGTTTGATTGGATTGGTTTTATTTTCTTGAGGACAAGAAAGGTTCAGAGAAATTGAGCGAAGAAGCGTGTGTGCAGATGTGCGTCAACAATCTACTTCCCGAGCTTGCAATTCATGTTGGTAGTGCGGAGTCTCGTTCTTTTGATACCTTGGTTTCAAAGGCTTGCAATGTTGAGCGGCAATTGGCTCGACGCAAGCTTATACAACGAACCGACCTCAAATTAATGAAAGAAGGAGGGATGACAATAAAAAGCCAGCAAAGAAAGGGGAGTCCATGGCTACTTTCATTAAGCCTCAAGGAAAATCCTCAGGAAGCAACTCCAAGTCACAAGAGAAGACCCAAAGTAGAGAGCCGGCTAAAAGACTATCTCTCGAGGAGAGGAAGCAGAAAAAATAGCCCTTTGGCGATGATGATGTAAGAGGGATATTCAACGAATTGATGGCTGCAAAAATGTTGTCACTCCCAGAACCGAAGAGGCCGAATGAGGCTAATAAAATGGGTGATCCGAAATATTGCCCTTACCACCGCATTGTTAGTCACCCAATTGAAGACTACTACGTATTCAAGGATATCGTCGAGAGGATGATTAACAAGGGAGAGATTGAAATGGAGGGATCAAGCTCGAAAGGCCAAGTAGCCTCGTCAAACCCCATCTCTGTAGTAGAAGAGGTTGAGGTTGTTCCTTCACCAGATGACATCCCTATAGTGTCATTACCCCCGAAGGCAGTCCTAATACAATTTCAGGTGCTTGAAAAAGTACGCACTGTTTGGGCATATCCTAACATGCCAAGGGAAGAACCAGACTGCCCGACTCAGTATGAGGTCCTAATGCAGTCAAACATTGAAGAATCATTTTCACAAGACGAAGACGCTGGGGATGGTTCTAAGTGGCAGGTCTGTCTATGTCGAAAGAAGTCTCACCCAAGAAGTACCCGGCACAACAGACCTGTGGGCTTTAGAATGATTGGCAGAAAGCCCGAGAAGAAAAACAAAAAGAGAAATAAGAAGAAGAACAAGAAGGACAAGAAATCAGGAGATGATTCTGACGAAGAGTACGTTAAGCCTATGCGCCAAATGATTACTCTTAAAGATTTCATTTCGAAAGAGCTCCTAGAAAATGATCCTTCCGAGGAGGAGTTATTTTGGGAAGAAGAAATTGTTCAATGTTGCATGGCCACGTGGGCCGAAACAGTTGAGGAAGAGGAGTTAGAGACTGATGAAGTTACTCTTCGTTCGGGGAAAAATTTGCCACCTCTTAAGCCCAAGGAAAAAGGGAAAGGGAGGGGGCCACTTGTCAGTGAGACTCCAAATGCTATAAATTTTAAGGAGGCGGTCGAAAAGGAGACTCCTACATTGGGTCAGAAAGACCACGAAGCTGGGACATCCGCCCAAAAAGATGTCGTGCCACGGATGCCTGTGTGGCTTCGTAAAGCTTCTTTTAAGGAGCAAGTGAAGTATGACGTGATCGGCCATTTAAAGCGCATTCCTGCACGCTTAAGTGTATATGACGCATTACAAATGTCGACCGATTTAAGGAAGGCCTTGATTCAGGCCCTCATGGATCCGGAAGATTACAAAGACCAAGTGGATCGAGTTGAGGTTGATGAGGTGGCTTTGCCCACTCCATCTCAATGTGCTTCATGCATGACATCCATAATGTTCTCCGACGGAGACCTCCAATTAGGAAGCACCGATCACAATAGACCCTTATATGTCACGGGTACGATTGGAGAGGGCAAAATCAACAGAATCCTGCTGGCTGCTGGATTGTGGATCTGCGGTGAATCTGTTGCCTTTACGAGTCTTGGAGGCAATGGGATTGACCGTCGATCATTTGTCACCCACATTTCTCACCATTCAAGGTTTCAATCTGGTTGGTCAAAAGGCTTTGGGTGCCATTGCTTTGAAAGTGGTTCTGGATGATCTCTACAAGGATGCTCTCTTCCATGTCATTGACGTTGGAACCTCCTATAATGCTTTACTAGGGAGGCCATGGCTCCACGCCAGCAAGTCGATTGCTTCTACACTTCATCAGTGCTTGAAGTACACCGATGAAAACGTAAATGAAAGGACTATCCTTGGTGATAGCGATCCTTTTCAAGGTGAAAGCGTTAATTACACAGACGCCAAATTCTACAAGACTGTGCACTCTAACTCCAATCCACGTGTGGAAGCGAAAGAAAAAGGTAAAAGTGTCAGTCCACAAAAGGGAGCAATGACCCAAGAAGAGTCCCCGTCACCCAAGGTCTCTCTGGTCCGAATAAGAGAAGAGCCAGAGACACGTCCGAAGGTGTTATTCAAATACACACCCAAGGACAAGAGACAACCCGGCCAGAAGCCATTAAGTGCAGCAGAGAAGGCTACGCACTTCCTAATGACCAGCTACACTTGTCCTCTCCGTAAAATCAACCAATCTATTCCAAAGAAGAAGTTGGTCATTCAAACACATTTCGGAGATAAAAGAAATGAAAAAGTAAGGGTGGTGTTCAAGGGTGAAGCTTCTAAGGCACCAGTCGAGCAGGACTCTCCAAAGCATCAGAAGGCCATCAAAGTTAAGGCGACAAGACCTCTACTGAAAAGCAAAGCTTCGCGGAAATCCCTCAATGAGATCCCGATGGATGATCTACAAATCTCTCAAGAGGGAGAGTTATTGTCTGCTAAAGTCTTAGAGCCTATGACTCTAACAAGCCAAGAGCAAAATATGTTCTCACAAGACGCAACAAATGCATCTCGAGTCACGGTTTTCAAACGACTTGGGACATGTGCTCCAAGAGTTTTTGTGTTTGAGAGGCTCGGAAGAGTTAACGTGCCTAAACACAAAAGGGCCAACACTAAAAAGACAAGAAAGTGGAAGCTGAAGAATAAGAAGCCAGAAACCTCCACTTACGAAGGTGGGGATCCCATGGATGCTCAAACAGAAGAAGTAAATATGGTGTTGACCTATACAAGGAGTGAACCAACTAAAGATCCTCAGCATTTTCTTAATGTGGTCCAACCTGCTCCGCCAGAAATGGAAGATGGTGGTCAAGCCATAGTTGATAAACTATAAGAAATCAATTAGGGGACTATAGAAGACCCTAAGCCTGTATTCGTTAGTGTTTTGCTAACGGAAGAAGAAAGAGGATCATACGAGCATCTTCTCAACGAATATAGAGATGTGTTTGCTTGGGGATATCAAGACATGCATGGTTTGGATCCTAAGGTGGCTATGCACAAGCTATATGTCTCCGAAGAGGAAAAGCCAGTAAAGCAGGCTAAACGTCGTTTTCGGCCCGAGCTGACAGTGCAGATTAAAGCTGAGGTCAACAAGCTCATTGAGGCTGGATTCATTCGTGAGGTCCAATACCCAATCTGGTTAGCAAACATTGTTCCCGTCGAGAAGAAGAACGGACAACTACGTATCTGTGTGGATTTTCGGGACTTAAATGAAGCATGTCCCAAAGATGAATTCCCTCTCCCGATACCCGAGTTATTGGTTGATTCCACCACGGGTTTTTAGGCCTTATCCTTCATGGATGGTTTCTCAGGGTATAATCAGATTAAGATGCATCCCGGAGACGAAGAGTTAACGGCTTTCCGGAGACCTCTAGGCACGTATTGCTATAAGGTGATGCCTTTTGGTCTGAAAAATGCGGGAGCGACCTATCAAAGAGCCATGACGGTGATCTTTCACGATCTGCTTTACAACACCATTGAGTGCTATGTGGATGACCTTGTGGTGAAAACAAAGAAAAGAGAGGATCATTTGGATGATCTTAAGAGAATCTTTGAAAGGTTGCGAAAACACCAATTGAAGATGAATCCCCTTAAATGTGCCTTTGGTATAACTTCAGGCAAGTTTCTTGGCTTCATTGTTCGAGGACGGGGCATAGAAATCGACCCCGATAAAATCAAGGCAATCGTGCAAATGCCAGCCCCGAGGAATCTCCGTGAGTTGCGAGGTCTACAGGGCAAACTTGCCTACATCCGGCGTTTTATTTCAAATCTGACGGGGAGGTGTCAACCCTTTCTGAGGTTGATGAAGAAAGATGTTCCGTTCATATGGGACCAAGCTTGTCAAAATGCTCTCGACAACATCAAGAAATACTTGACTGACCCGCCAGTCCTCATGGCACCAGTTCAGGGAAAACCCTTAGTCTTGTACACCGCAAGTCTTGAGCGGTCGTTAGGGGCAATGTTAGCCCAAAATAATGATGAAGGAAAGGAAAATGCCTTGTACTACATCAGCCGAACGATGGTTGGGGCAGAACTAAATTATCCTGGTATGGAGAAGATATGTCTGGCGTTGATCTTTGCTATCCAAAAGCTACGAAATTATCTCTTGTCTCATCAAATCACATTAATCTCCAAAGCTGATCCTTTGCGATACATTTTGTCCAAGACGGTGTTGTCAGGAAGACTAGCTAAATGGGCTATGCTTCTGGCTCCCTTTGACATCAAGTTTGTTCCTCAAAAGGCGGTCAAGGGGCAAGTCATAGCTGATTTCTTAGCCGCCCACCCTACTCCCGATAACGAGGAGTTAGTGGATGATTTGCCAGATGAAGAAGTCTTCATGACAGAAGAAAAATCTTGGCAGTTATACTTTGATGGTGTCGCGAAGAGAAGAGGGGTCGGAGTAGGCATAGTATTCATCACCCCAACCGAGGGAATAGTGCCTTATTCATTTTCTCTTTTAGAAAATTGCACAAACAACGTGGCAGAATATGAGGCACTCATCATTGGCCTAGAGATAGCTCTTGAGATGAATGCTGATCCAATAATGGTGTTTGGTGACTCTCAGTTAGTAATCAGGCAGCTGAATGGCCAGTATGAAGTCAAAAACACAAATTTGCTTCTTTTGCATCAAAGAGCCAGGCATCTCATGCACCAGTTCCGTCGAATAGAAGTCATGCATATATCAAGGTCCGAAAATGACCAAGCAGATGCATTGGCTAAATTGGCCACGTCACTGACATTGCCAAGTGAAAGAGAAATCGAGATTACAATCGGGGAGCGACATTTGCTTATGTCAGCCTTAGAGCGAGTCGAGCCCAACGAAGAGGTGGATGTCGTTTCCGTATATGAAGTTGAGGAAGAAATAGACTGGCGACAACCACTCATTGAGTATCTTTGACATGGAGTCCTTCCTGATGATGCTAAAAAGTGAGTGGATGTTAAAAGGCGAGTGTCAAGGTTCCTACTTAAGAATGACACTTTGTATCGAAGGACATTCGATGGAATGTTATTAAGATGCTTGTCAAATGAAGAAGCAAAATATATCCTCGCAGAAACCCACGCTGGGGTATGCGGAGCGCATCAAGCCGGTCCAAAATTAGCTAGTCAAATCAAACGACTGGGCTATTATTGGACAACAATGGTGAAGGATGCCATTGATTTTTCTAGAGCTTGTCACGCTTGTCAAATTCACAGCGACTTCATACACCAGCCTCCTCAATTGTTGCACCCGACTACTTTGTCATGGCCATTGAATGCATGGGGTCTCGATGTTGTAGGGTGTATAAAGCCATCGTCCTCTCGAGGACACCAGTATATTCTGGTCGCTACAGATTACTTCTCCAAATGGGCAGAAGCCATACCATTGAAGGAAGTGGGAGCTAAAGAAGTCGCTAACTTCATAAGGACTCACTTGATCTATCGATATGGAGTTCCTTCAAAAATCATCTCAGACAACGCTCTCTACTTCAAAAATCAGATGCTGGTGAAGTTGAGCGAGAAGTTTGGGTTTAAGCATAGCTTTTCATCGAGCTATAGCCCGTCATCAAATGGTCAAGCTGAGCCATTTAATAAAGTGCTATGCAAGATCCTAAAGAAGATGGTGTCAAGATCCAAAAGAGATTGGCATGAACGGCTACCAGAGGCACTATGGGCTTATCGGACAACAACACGCACATCGACTGGTTGTACGCCTTACAACCTGGTCTTTGGGTCTGAAGTTATTTTACCCTTAGAAATCCAGTTGCCATCTCTCAGAGTTGCAGTTCAGCTCACCGACCCGGAAGAGAATGTCAAGATTCTTCTGGCTGAGCTCGAAGCATTGGATGAGCATCGGCTAGCAACACAACAAAAACTTGAAATCTACCAAGCCCAAGTGGCTGGGGCATTCAATAAACGGGTCAAATTTCGCTCATTCATTGTTGGTGACCTGGTCCTTACCATTAGGCGACCAATTGTGATCAACCGAAAATCCCAAGGAAAGTTTGAAGCAAAATGGGAAGGTCCTTATGTGGTGACCAAAGTTTTCCCAAAAGGGGCATATGAACTCTCAAATGCCGAAGGTGAAGTGGTATACTCCTGCGTGAATGGAAAATTCGTGAAGAAATATTTCACGTGAAGCCTCGAGAGTGAAAATGCCCAGAACTACGTCATGACTTGATCTCCAACAAGGAGTACGTAGGACGTTTAACAACCAAAATATGTTTAATTCAGTCGCGAAAAAAAAAAACCTCTGGGTTCACAAATGATAGTCGAAGCGTTTGGAGTTAGTCCGAGGCTAAAGCACCCTGTAATACATACGAAGAAAAGGGTGCCTAAAATGAACTACGAACGGCTTGATCCCTCATGAAGAGGGTACGTAGGCAGCTTAGCCATTCTAAAAGTGTTAAGCGCAGCCCCAAAAACTAATACAACGCTAGCTGATCCCTATCGAATTTGAAGGGAACGTAAGCTTGCACACTGTCATGTTACTTTCGAAAGGCATTGAGTTGCCTACTCCGTTTGCCTTTGTTATATGATGTCGTGTTTCAATTTCATTGTGAAGCTCGTGAATCATATTTCCTTGCAATAGGGTGATAAAACAAGGAAAATAGTATTATCCCACATAAAAAAATGTGTGTACTCAAAAAAAAAATCAAACAAATGAGCAAGTGGAGACGAAAGTAAACAAGAGCATTCTAAAAGAGTAAAAAGGGAATTCATAACGACAATTGGCAGAAGTAGATGAATTGTTCAACCCTAGACTAGACAGTAAGCTATTTCTGAATGCTTCAGTGGGGAGAAGAGAAATCGATTAGCTCGCTAATCCAAGCACGATGACGTTCTTCAATCAATTTGAGCTCGGTCATCCTCGCAAACCCTGCTTGGTCGAGTTCGGCTTTAAGCATCCTGATCTTCTCCTCATCCTCCTTAATGAAGCCCTACAGCTGGATATTTTCGGCTTCTAAGGTAGCAGAATCGGAGTCAATGCTGGCCTCTACTTCGCGAACTTGCTGCTTTATTTGAAGGAGTGCCTCACTCCTTTGCTGCAAATCAAGAGACCTTTGAGCCAAACGAGGAACTTGAGCCTGGTGTAATTCAAGTGCAGAGGTGTATTGAGCAAGTTGAGTTGACAAACGCTCAACGATCTCAATGTTTGTATCATCATCAAGTTTTGAAGAAGCCTCAACATCATGGAGAACCCCTTAGACAGTTGTGACGAAACAATAAAGGTCGACCTTAGCCTACTGTGCTACGCCCTATAGCATCCCTAAAAGATCAAGTACCTGGGAGTTCTTGGCAAGTAAAGCACGAGATGACGGTGAAGATGAAAGTATATCTACCACTTCCTTGACGCCAGAAATGAGAAAGCCACGAACCGAACCCATCACAGAAGCAGGGAGTAAAGCTTTCTTAATCGAAACTGCGTTGGAAGAATCCTGTATTAAGGGTTGCAGTTGGGAATCAATCTTGGTTAGTGCCAAGGGTGGAGTCTCTAGGGCGGGTGAAGATGGCTTGCTAACATCAAAGTCAAGCTCCTGACTGACCTGGTAGTCAATCTCCTCTGTTGAAGGCTGATCGCCTAAGCAAAGTGACCCTCCCACTTCAAAAGACAGATTTTGAGTCAGGTTCAAGACTACAAATACTAAAAAAAAAAAGGTGTCAACAATTCTTTACCCTTATGCTCTTCCAAGGGCTGGGACTCTGCAACGGGCATGATCTCATCCTGGGTCGGCGCCACTAGGGGTGTAGACTCCATATCAGGTGAAGGGGACCTTCCGAAATGAAGGTCATATTCTGAACCAACCTCAAAATCAGAATCATCGTCAGCCGCATGATCTTCCTCATCGACTAGAGGTTGTTCGATGGGATTAATCAAGTCTTCTGTATCATCGATGCAAAAGACAATCAAGTCTCCCGTATCATCGGCGCCAAAGACTTACTCTGATGCAAATTCAAAGTCAGAAGAAATAAATAAATAAACAAACAAATAAATAAAAAATTGAGAGCATTGTACCTTTGTCTACAGCGCTGAACTCTCCTGACGATGTAGGGCTCGAACTAGCCTTCTGCCTCTTAAAGTGGACATCATTGCTCAGATGCCTTTCAGATCTCCTCCTAGGTGCCTTCACAGGAATGGGGGGATTCTCTGAATTTTCCCTTGTCATCTCCATCGGCGTCGGTGGGTCATCGGATGGGGGCTCGACTACTCTAGAAGACCTCCTAAGGCCTTTGAATCCACTGATCACTTTCCTCATGTCTTCGATTACATAAATGGGCTCTCTTAAAAGAGCGTTCTTCTTCCCTGATAAGGTTACTTTAACCTTATGGAGTGATTGGCTCAAATAGGGAGCGGAAGCTGCCACCCACCAAGTACAGTAGCCCCGAGTACAATTTCCATGGACGCTGTAGTTAGGTATATGAAAAACTTCACCAGTGTTGCTTCGAAAGAAACGAGAGTAGTATTTAGAGATATCTCTCAATGATCTCCCAACTCTGAGTGGAAAGCTAAACTACAACTTGTTGGTAGGAGCGCCCTGATCAAAGCCAAATTGACGGGCAAATCTATTTGGGTAGTAGGGCTCCAAAACCAGAGTCCGACCAAGTTGACATGCCTAAAGTCGTTATGCCAAATCAAAGTAAATTCCTAAGATGCAAACTATAACAAGTATAGTAGGTAAGTTAGGGTCGAACCCACAGGGAAACAGAATCAATTGTAAGAGCAAGTATTATTACCCAAAAGTAACCAATTCAAGGGGGAGTTTTGTGTGTAAGCGATAGTGACCGAACAAGTTGCAATAAGAGGTTGCGAATATATGATGGAAAAGTATCACACCAGGTAATTATCCGCACAACAATTGAGATGGTTCATCATCGCAGTCTATGAGTCTCAAGTTCTAATGTCCAGTAATTGTTCTCCATTCAGATCGTGTAATAGCTTTTAGTCCTACCAGTCCTAAAAGCACTTATCACCAAATTACAAGGGAAAACCTTCACCGAATAATAAAGCGATAGCATTCAAACATGAATTATAATGAGATACAAGCGATTCTAACAACACGTTAAAATAGCCTGTAATCGAATCTCCTTCACAATCTACCGCAAGCAACCTGCGTATGATGATTGTGTTTGCTACAATGAATCTACAACCCCAAACCTGGAATCGGAAACCCTAGCAATATGACTAGTATCGATAAACCTAGGTGATCAATCCAGATTAACCAATAATAAGCAATCAAGGAATAAGCTCAGGAGATCGAAACAATTAACAAAGGACGAACAAGAGTAGAATACTCACAACCAAATCAATCGAAGGCTTCAAAGAACCAAGTGCAACAAAGGAGAGTTAGTTCTCCATAGGGTTTGTGAGATGAAGGAAAAGAAAATACGTCTCTGGAAAATAACCTCCAACAACCTGTTCCTTCTCGTCAATAATATAACCTAATTAAAAGGGTTTAACATCCCGTAAAAATATAATATTAAAAACTAATAAGATAGGGAAAAATCGGATAAGAATCCGTCTTCAGGGACTGACGCGGGCGCGCCAGTAGCAGCGCGGGCGCGTCAGTGAATTGTCTTGCTACTTCTCTCTAATGCAACGACGCAGGTACTCCCTCCTAGCAGCGCGGGCTCGTCAGTAGCAGCGCGGCCGCGCCAGCTCACCAGATTCCAGCTGCTTCCAAATTTCTTCACTTCAACTCTTCTATAACTTGCATGATCCTATGATTTCTTCAACTTCTTCAACAGGTTCCGAATCACCAGGTTCATACAAATATCTCTCACAATGACATGTAAATGATGACAAAAACTACTAAATGTGCTATAGAATATATCGCATATCAAATTTCCCCATACTTAAACCTTTACTCGTCCCGAGTAAGCATAGAAGCTAAGCCTACTCTCGCCATAAATCTCAAAGGTTCACAGACAGTACAAGGAAAATGAACACTAAGTACTAGTAGTTTTCACCATCTCAACAATCACCACAAAAGACAATCAAAATAGGAAATGAGACTTACAATTGTATCTCAACCATCTACACCTTATAGCTCCCAGTGGCCTACCCGAAAACCTCCTTATCACTCCACTTCTTATGTCGCCTTCGCCAAGAGATCAATCCTAAACACTCAAAGTAAACGCTCATCTTCCCAAGGTGCCCTTTCGGGTTTTCACCAAGCCACTCATTTTTTTTCCAAAGATGGTACTCACATAAACATTCTCACTTCCCTCAAGTCTCATATTGCCAAAGCCTAAGGCTCGCCAGACTACCTGCTTTTTTCCTGAGTCGCCCTTTCGGGTTTTCAACTCATCCCAGGATTTTGATTGCTTTTTTTTTTTTTGGTTTAGAATAACAAGTGCAGAATCTGTACAAAAATAATGCGGAAATGAAATATGTACAAGATATGTAAATCCTTTCCCTCCCCCATACTTGAATGAAGCATTGTCCTCAATGTGAAAGAAGACAGAAATAAGTAGGGAGAAAGGAAACAGAAGGACTCACTGAGGGGGTGGATAGTGGCGAGAGTAATCCTCTCGCATGCGGCGCAGCTCTTCCCTCATACCTCTGAACTCGCCAAAGCCTTCTAGGATGTCGGCCTGCTGGTGGAGAATCTGGTTCTGCACTCTATCTTGGTTTTGAACCACCGTCGTCAAACTCCCTACGTCTTGGCGCAGAAGGCCAATCTGGTCAACCAGGTAGCCCCACTGGTGAGGCTGCTGATGAGCATCCTGAAAAGCTTGTGGGGGCCAAGGGGCCCACTGATGTGAATCCTGCTGGCCCTGATATGTCGGGTGAGAATCCCAACCGTGAGAATGGGTATGATAAGCAGGCACCTCCTGCTGTGGGTTCTGTGCGAAACCCTGAGTATATGTTTGAACAAAAGCCTGCGGAGCCACAGGCGCATCCTCAATCGTGGCAGCTCCAGCTGTGCCACTACTGCTACCCACTTCTAGGCGATGCCGTCTACCCAGAACTGATGTCGGAAAATAATCAGCCTCAATATACCAATCAGTCCAAGTCTCAGACCAAGGAAGGGGCTTAGGGAGCCTGAACTGATGCTCTTTCTTCTTGCCTGTACACCAAATGGTTCCCCCATCCGGCGCAGTGTCAAGCATCAAACACCTCCGCAGATACTCCTCTGTGTAGGTCCTTGCTATGACCTGCTCCTCCAGCTCTTGCAAACCATCTGGCTCAACGCCTGCAGCAATGGCTACCCGAGTAATAAGTCCGCCTTGGACCATTTCTGGTCCAGCGACACTGCGATCCCTTCTGACCTTGTCGAGCCCATCGAAGAAGAGCCTAACCCAGTCAGGCGTATAATTTGATGTAGGCACAGCGCTGTAAGCAAACCTCAGGTGTGTCATGGAGAGCTTGGTATTTGTGGTCAGCCCATAATATGTCCCAGCGACGATCTTGCACAACATACGGAAGACAGGATGAGTAATCCTGCTGTTGTACTCATTACTGGTTAAGAACTCCTCTCCAGATACCGCTCTAAAGAATGCAATGAGGTCTGTGTCGGTCGTGGCTGTCACCCATCCATCAGTTGGGGATTTAGTGATCCCCAAAGCAGCTCGCAACCTTGCTGCAGAAATCCTGTAGGTAGTGCCATTGAACCTGAAAGAAACCCCTCTAATTCTGTTCTCCCCAAGGTACAGCTGATATGTCGCAAGGAACTGCTTGCACAGTTCTGGGTATCCTACAGCTCTTAACTCCAAAAAATCACCAATACCAGCGTGAGCTAAACACTTCTGCATACAATCTACCATCTGATGTCTCTGAAGGGTCTCTCTATGCAGATATTTTGTAGAACTGACACAGTTTACCTTATTATAAATAGCCCACTCCTCTTCAGACAAATCTAACTCATCATCAGATCGACTCACCTCTTCCTCCGATGAACTCATATTCGACAAATAATAAGACTAGATCCGAATCGAAATAAGGACAGTGGAAAGAACTCACAAAGAACAGAGGAGGCTCGGCTCAGGAGGCCGATGCGGGCGCGTCAGGAACACGGCGCGGGTGCGTTGGAGAGAGCGGGCGCGTTGGAGAGAGCGGCCGCGGTGGAGAGAGCGGGCGCGTTTGAGAGCGCGGGCGCATTGGAGAGTGGCGTGGCCGCGTCGGTGGTATCAGCCTCTTGTTTCGTAACTCTGACAGGCGCAGGCATGTTGAAAGGTGGCGCGGCCGCGTCGGAGATTTCTGCAGACTCGAAAATCGCCGGAAGCGGTTGTCGACGCTGAGCCTCTCCCCTGTGCTGAGGACGAAAGGAAAGGACAATGGGGACCGCTTGGTGGAACTCACCACTTGAAATAGGGGTGGGGGTTTGTTTGTGAGGGTGGAGTGTGGTGAGAGTGATTGTGAGGGATGTGTGGCGTGAGGTAAGAAAGAGTGGGGGCTGTAGGGTTTTGGTTGTATTTGAGAGGAGGGATGATGGGGCTTGAAGCTGGCGGGCTGGCTCGTAGTGGGTTTTCCAACCCGTGGTTTTTTTTTTTTTTTTTTGAGACAGAAATTTAACACTGCGGATGCAGTGGGTCCGAAATGCGGATGCAATTCGTTACCAGAAGCTCCCTCTTTATTACCTACAAGTTAGAATAAAACTAGTTAAGGGAAAGAATGCAATACCTTGGGTTGCCTCCCAAGCAGCGCCTTTGTTTCAAGTCGCTGGCTCGACTAAGCCTTTTTTTATTATTCTCACTATGCATTTGGCTCCTCCAAAACTAACTCATCCATAGCCTCCTTCGGGAACCCTTCATAGTATGTCTTAAGCCTTTGACCATTTACCTTGAACTTCTTGTGGCTATTTGGGTCATATAACTCTACAGCGCCATGTGGGAAGACTTCAGCAACAATGTATGGTCCCCCCCACTTTGACCTGAGCTTCCCAGTGAAGAGTTTCAGGCGAGACTGAAAAAGTAGGACTTTGTCACCGGCTTTAAAGTCCTTCCTATGGATGTGCTTGTCATGCCATGCCTTGGTCTTCGCCTTGTAGATTGCCGCATTATCATAGGCGTCCAAACGTAACTTCTCGAGCTCGCCTAACTGTAGCTTCCTGTGTTCTCCAACCCCGTCACTCTGCATATTGCATTGTTTCACTGCCCACCAAGCCTTGTGCTCCAGCTCAACAGGAAGATGGCATGCCTTACCATAGACAAGTCTGAAAGGAGACATCCCAATTGGAGTTTTGTAAGCAGTGCGATAAGCCCACAATGCATCATCAAGTCTCAAACTCCAATCCTTCCTGTTAGGATTTACAGTCTTCTCGAGAATGGCTTTGATCTCTCTATTGGACACCTCTGCTTGGCCATTCGTCTGTGGGTGGTATGCGGTGGAAACTCTATGTGTGACATGATATTTCTTAAGCACGGCAGTCACAGTTTTGTTGCAGAAATGGGTACCCCTGTCACTAATCAGCGCTATAGGAATACCATGCCTGGCAAAAATATTGCTTTTCAAGAACCCTGCCACAACTTTAGAGTCATCAGTTCTGGTGGCCTTCGCTTCCACCCACTTGGAAACGTAGTCCACCGCAAGTAAAATATACAAGTTCCCACAAGAACTAGGAAAAGGTCCCATAAAGTCAATGCCCCAAACATCAAAGATTTCGCAAAAAATCATCGGTGATTGTTGCGTTTCATTCCTTTGAGAGATATTCCCCATTCTTTGACACCTATCACATGCCTTGCAGAAAGAATAAGCATATTTAAAAATATGTGGCCAATAAAATCCAGATTCAAGCACTTTTCTAGCAGTTTTATTGACACCAAAATGTCCCCTACATGCTTGAGAATGACAAAATTCAAGAACAGATCGTACCTCATTATCTGGAAGACAACGACGAATTACCTGATCAGCACAATGTTTCCAAAGGTAGGGTTCATCCCAAACATAGTGGTTTACTTCTCTTCAAATCTTCTCCGTTTGGGCCTTGGTATGATCCGGGGGAAATTCCCCACAAACTAAGTAGTTTACAATGTCCCGGTACCAAGGGTTTACAGAATGAAGTCCTAGAACGGACTGAGATGGGCTGAGAAGTAATAGCGTGGGCGCGTCAGGGAACGACGCGGGCGCGTCAGACTCCGGCGCGGGCGCGTCAGCTAACGGCGCGGGCACGTCAGACTCCGGCGTGCTTTTGTGCTCGATTCTGCCTAATGTGTCATCCGGAAACGTGCCTAAGATGGGTTTCTGTGACTCCGGCTTGTCCTCCTCATTCACCAATCTGCTTAAGTGGTCAGCCACCAAATTTTCCGCTCCTTTCTTGTCCTTAATCTCCACATCAAATTCGCTGAGCAACAGGACCCATCGAATTAATCTTGGCTTTGTCTCCTTCTTTGTCATCAAGTAGCGGAGGGCTGCGTGATCTGTGTAGATAATCACTTTGACCCCAAGCAGATATTATCGAAACTTCTCTAGTGCAAACACCACAGCTAGCATTTCTTTCTCAGTGGTGGAGTAGTTGCGCTGCGCTCCATTCAGAGTCATGGAAGCATAATGGATCACATGAGAGGCTCTTCCCTCTTTTTGGCCTAGCACTGCTCCCACTGCATAGTCGCTCGCATCACACATGATCTCAAATGGGCGAGACCAATCTGGTGCCTGAATGATTGGTGCACTAGTGAGGCGTCCTTTCAGCGAGTCGAACGCCTCTTTGCACTCTTGTGTGAGTACAAAGGTCACATCTTTCTTCAGAAGCTCGCACAAGGGTGAGGATACCTTCGAAAAGTCCTTGATAAACCTGTGATAAAAACCTGCATGGCCTAGGAAAGAACGAACTTCGCGCACATTAGTAGGATAAGGCAAAGATTGAATTACATCAATCTTCGCCTTATCGACCTCAATACCCTTTGCAGAGACTATGTGACCTAAAACAATTCCCTGTTCTACCATAAAATGACACTTTCCAAAGTTCAAAACCAGATTAGTTTCAACACATCTTTTTAACACTAGTGCCAAATGGCTCAAACAAGTATCAAAGCTATCCCCATGTACTGTGAAATCATCCATGAATACTTCAATGAAATTTTCAATGTATTCAGAGAAGATACTAACCATACATCGTTGAAATGTCCCGGGTGCGTTACATAGTCCAAATGGCATTCTGCGATATGCAAAAGTACCGAAAGGACATGTAAATGTAGTCTTCTCCTGGTCCTCTGGCGCTATGGCCACCTGAAAATATCCAGAATATCCGTCCAAAAAGCAATAATAGGGGCGCCCAGCAAGGCGTTCTAGCATCTGATCAATAAAGGGGAAGGGGAAGTGATCCTTCCTGGTTACTGTATTCAGCTTGCGATAGTCTATGCATACCCTCCAACCTGTTTGTGTTCTGGTAGGGACCAACTCACCTTGTTGATTCTCCACGACTGTAATCCCTCCTTTCTTAGGGACAACTTGTGTAGGACTTACCCATTGACTGTCAGAAATTGGGAAAATCGTGTCTGCTGATAGCAATTTCAGCACTTCCTTCTTCACCACATCCATCATGGGAGGATTGAGCCTTCTCTGTGGTTGGCGTGATGGCTTAGCTTCATCCTCCAGCAGAATCATGTGCATGCATGTAGATGGACTAATTCCCTTGATGTCAGCGATGGTCCACCCCAGCGCAGTTTTGTACTTCTTCAGAACCTCCACTAACTTTTCTTCCTGCTCTGCTGAAAGCTTACTTGACACAATAACTGGTAAAGTGTCATCAACTCCTAGGAAAGCATACTTGAGATGACTAGGGAGTTGTTTTAGTTCAATTTCAGGTGCCTGCACAACAGATGGAATAAGCACTTCGCTTGGAGTCAGTAGATTGGGGCCAATGCCCAAAAGAGTAGAGAACTTACCTTCTACATCCATCTGGGCTACTAATTCCTGCATGTTAGATGTAATTGAAAAATCTGTATAGGACTTGTCAATAGCATTCTCAATAATTGACTGCAACTCATCTTCCCTAGAAATATCAAATTGATCTTGAGCTAATGGTTCAATCACATCAATAGAGCACAGAGAATGGTCATCAACATGATGTTTCATAGCCTTGTATAAATCGAATTCAACCTTTTCTCCATCAAATTCCATTGTTAGTGTCTCAGAGACACAATCAATTTTTGTCCTAGCTGTTTTAATGAAAGGTCTACCTAATAAAATAGGCGCATCATGCTTATCATGTTCCATATCCAAGACAAAGAAATCTGCAGGAAAAATCAGTTTATCGACCATGACCAAAACGTCTTCTACTACTCCTTTAGGGTATTTATTAGACTTGTCAGCTAGTTGCACAATTACTCCAGTTTCATGCAAAGGTCCTAAATCTAGCGATTTGTAAAGTGAGTAGGGAAGCACATTTATGGAAGCGCCCAAATCAAGCATAGCTCTATCAAATTTTACATCTCCAATGACACAAGGGATAGTAACCATACCTGGATCAGTGCACTTTTTCGGCATTCTCCTCTGAAACATAGCGGAGACTTGCTCACTTACTTTCACTTTCTTTTTACCTTTCAGCTTCTGATTTCTCTTCACCGTGCAAAGCTCCTTCAAGAACTTGGCGTACTTGGGCACAGTTTTTATCATTTTCAGCAGAGGAATGTTCACCTGACACTTGCTAAATGTCTCGAAAAGCTCTGAATCATCGATTATCCTCCTCTCTTTGAGTGCCTCAGGGAACGGAGGTTTTGGTTTCTCCGACCCGAGAGGAGGAAAATCCGGTCGGACATATGTATCGACATAGGGCTCGGATTCAGGCGAGATCGGACTCGACGTGGGGGCGCCAGTATCCAGCGCGGGCGCACCAGTGTCCAGCGCGGGCGCGCCAGTGTTGGGCGTGGCCACGTCGGAGACCTGCGTGCTTTCCTCCTCATCTTCCTGACTTTTCAGCTCTTTTCCATTCCGAAGAGTTATAGCACTGACGTTTGGATTGACCACCGGGTTAGATAGTAGACCCCCTGACGTCTTTGCCTCTATTCTCGTGATTGCTTCGGCCATTTGCCCCATTTGTTTCTATATATCTTTTATGCTCGATTCAGTTGTCTGAACATGCGCAGTAAAGTGTTGTGTCAGGGTATTGAGCATGGACTCAGTAGTGGGAGCGTTACCCTGCAACCTCTAATTGTAAGGAGGTGGCTGTTGCTGATGTGGTTGGTTTGGTGGATCCCTCCATCTGAAATTTGGGTGATCCCGCCACCCTGGGTTGTAGGTGTTTGAGTAGGGGTCATGTCTGGGTCTCTGAGGTCCATTTCCACCTATAACACTTACTTCAGCGGTGTCTTCCTGGAGTGTAGGACACGCATCGATTGGGTGGAAGTTATCATTGCAGATTCCACAAGCCTTGAGTTGTTGAGGAGTCCCTTGCAGAGTGAGCCTCCTAACCATATCCTTCAATTCAGCAATATCTTTGGATTGGTTAGAGTCTACCGAATTGACTCCTTTCTTTCTGGTGGATTTCCCGAAATTTCTAGTCCCCTCAGCCATTTCCTGAATCTTCTCCATGGCTCCCTCTGGCGTGGCATTCAGAATATTTCCTCCGCAGGCGGCATCAATCATCCTTCTATCAGATTCCAGCAATCCCCCATAGATGTATAGGACTAGGTCCTTCGTGCTGTAGCCATGGAAAGGGAAATTAGCGCAAAGCTCCTTGAACCTTTCATTGTAATCGTAGAGGGTTTCATCATCTTCCTGCTCTATATTGCTGATCGCCTTCTTCAAGGTGTTCTCCTTCTTAGCAGGAAAGAATTTATCCAGGAAGGCCTTGTGGAGCTTAGGCCAAGTGTCGATGCTCCCTATAGGAAGACTGTAGTACCAGTCATCCGCAGCATCGACCAGCGTGAACCCAAAGGCTCTCATCTTTATCTGTGCTTCATCTATATTGGCTGGTTTCATGCTCATGCACACATTATGAAACTTCCCCATGTGCTTGATGGGGTCTTCTCCAGCCAATCCATGGAATTTGGGAAGTTGATGAATCAGCCCAGACTTTAGCTCAAAATGGTTGTCATCCCCCAGAGCAGGAATTGTCAAAGTAGGTGCTTGCTGTGTGATGTTTGTTGCTGTCAGTTGCCGCAACGTCTAATTTACATTTCCAGCCATTGGATCAGGTTGTTGGGGGATGTTGGTGTTGTTCTCTAAGGCGGCGGTGGTATGTCCTGTCAATTTCCCAATCAAAATCAACAATATGGGGATCGGTAGCACGAGTGCGAACCATGCAAGAGGTTCGCACCCAAACAGGTAATAAGACAAACAAGAACAAAGATAATCCGTTTCCCCGGCAACGGCGCCAAATTTGACAGGCCTAAAGTCGTTATGCCAAATCAAAGTAAATTCCTAAGATGCAAACTATAACAAGTATAGTAGGTAAGTTAGGGTCGAACCCACAGGGAAACAGAATCAATTGTAAGAGCAAGTATTATTACCCAAAAGTAACCAATTCAAGGGGGAGTTTTGTGTGTCAGCGATAGTGACCGAACAAGTTGCAATAAGAGGTTGCGAATATATGATGGAAAAGTATCACACCAGGTAATTATCCGCACAACAATTGAGATGGTTCATCATCGCATTCTATGAGTCTGAAGTTCTAATGTCCAGTAATTGTTCTCAATTCAGATCGTGTAATAGCTTTTAGTCCTACCAGTCCTAAAAGCACTTATCACCAAATTACAAGGGAAAACCTTCACCGAATAATAAAGCGATAGCATTCAAACATGAATTATAATGAGATACAAGCGATTCTAATAACCCGTTAAAATAGCCTGTAATCGAATCTCCTTCACAATCTACCACAAGCAACCTGCGTATGATGATTGTGTTTGCTACAATGAATCTACAACCCCAAACCTGGAATCGGAAACCCTAGCAATATGACTAGTATCGATAAACCTAGGTGATCAATCCAGATTAACCAATAATAAGCAATCAAGCAATAAGCTCAGGAGATCGAAACAATTAACAAAGGACGAACAAGAGTAGAATACTCACAACCAAATCAATCGAAGGCTTCAAAGAACCAAGTGCAACAAAGGAGAGTTAGTTCTCCATAGGGTTTGTGAGATGAAGGAAAAGAAAATACGCCTCTGGAAAATAACCTTCAACAACCGGTTTCTTCTCGGCAATAATATAACCTAATTAAAAGGGTTTAACATCCCGTAAAAATATAATATTAAAAACTAATAAGACAGGGAAAAATCGGATAAGAATCCGTCCTCAGGGACTGACGCGGGCGCTCTAGTTGCAGCGCGGGAGCGTCAGTGAATTGTCTTCCTACTTCTCTCTGATGGAACGACGCAGGTACTCCCTCCTAGCAGCGAGGGCGCGTCAATAGCAGCGCGGCCGCGCCAGCTCACCAGATTCCAGCTGCTTTCGAATTTCTTCACTTCAACTCTTCTATAACTTGCATGATCCTATGATTTCTTAAACTTCTTCAACAGGTTCCGAATCACCAGGTTCATACAAATATCTCTCACAATGACATGTAAATGATGACAAAAACTACTAAATGCGCTATAGAATATATCGCATATCACAAGTCGAATAGGCAATACAGCTGAGCGTATACAAAGAAATCGCTCAAAATCAATGTCTGAAAGCCCTCCGGCATCAACTCGATCTAAGTCATCTCTCTCCCCAAATGGCATAATTCGGTAGCGAACATACATGTGATGTCTTAGTATCAGTCTGGCTTTGTAGAGAGTCCAGTCCTCAACCTGGAGTCCAATGCAGCGTCTGAGGAGAGGGTAGTCCTGGTCGAATCCTTTATCATCATGACATCTATATAAGCAAGGAAAATATTCTGACAACCAGCCGATCACAAAATGAATCCCAAAGCTAGGGTTGGCTCTACCAGGATGGGTTGGATGTGTTGCCATCTCATTGAGACCGTGATAAATATGGCCTAAGATTGTAGGAGCCAAAGAGATTCTTATACCTTGCGCCATGAAGCATGCCATGACAAAGGTCTCAGGACGAACTACTTGGGAATTTTGAGGCAGAACAAATCTCCTTCGCAAAAGAGCAAGAAATGCAGCTAGTTCTCCTTGGTGACTGACGACCAATGGGGGCAAGTCTGCTATACGTCGCCTGTCTAAATACCGCACATAATCTTTACGGGTAGCTGGTTTCCGTTGCAACTCAATACCAGAGTTGTTTTAAAATGCAGCAAGATTCCACTCACCCCTATAGAAGTAGTCTATCCATTCCTCCCATTAAACTCGCTCTCGGTTCAAGTAGTCATAGAGACCAGCGTGAATTCGCAGAAGCTCTAAAACCGTGGAGGGAAACTTACTCTCATTCAATAGTTGTTCATTCGGTGGCAAGAACTCCTCATAGGGGTCACCTAGAATTGGCAAGCCTGCAATCTGTTTCAAATCATGAAGAGAGATCCCGAGTTCACCACCTGCATGATAGAGGGTGTTGGTTAAAGGGCTCCAAAGTTCACAAAAGGCTCTCCTTACATCCTTGTGATACAGATAGGGAAAACATGAAATTGCCACAAGACCATAAATGTCAGCACGACGCAGGGTATCTTCATGGTAGTCAAGTATCCGTTCAGTCCAATCTGACAATCCAGACGTGAAAGTAGATAGCCCGCTAAAGTTAAATTCTATACCCCAGCTCCGTTTCTTGAACAATAGATCCTTGAGAATGGGGTAAAACTCACTATCAGCGCGAAACTTACTAATAGGTTCGCCACGAGGTTCAACCTTATCAAGAAAAATACCATCGAATGGCTTACCAAATTCCCTATCGGTGTATACACAATCACGTTCATCATCGCAAGAAACCTCAAAAAGCCTGAAGGAACCCTTTCTTTTTTAATCCAGGTCTTCAATGATGGAATCTGCTGAGGAACATCAATCTTTTGAATAGACAGAGACCTCGGATAAAGTGGCCAATATGTAAGCTCCATGCTGTTCCTGCCCAAAGCCTTTTCGGGAGGAGCATCTCCGTAGACGTTCATTCTGGTAGCCTGTATTAAATAAATAAATAAAAAGGAGGGCAATCAGAATTGAAGGCCATATCGAATGAGGTTAAGAGGGCAAGAGGAAAGGACGAACTTTGAACTTCTTCGATAAAACTCTCACAAATTCAACGTTCGGGGGCATCTGTTCCATAGCGAATTTTCGCGTAACAAAAAAATGTGTATTCAAAAGCACTTCGAAAGGCAAATGCACCAGAAGAAAATATGCCGTATGATTATCAGTTCTGGGTATATTACAAGCAAATAGTCTCAGGTGTTACAAAATTCGCCTATAGAGTACATGTGGTCGATGTATAAAAAAAAAGAGGAAAAAAGAAAGGAATCAGGGCCGTCGACAGCCTCTCACCGGCTCGGCTGCAGAAGAGGACGTGTTTGTCCTTGGAAATCAGTAGTTGATTGAGATTGTTCAGCTGCAAAATAATAAGCCGAGGTTAAGTTGATGGATGCAAAAATTAATAAATAAATAAATAAGCTTTGATGTCAAGCCTTTAAAGATAAGGCCCAATGCATAAATCAAAGGAAAAAAGTCAGCCCATATTACTTTTGGAATAAATGAGTAATCAGCAATAAAAATTAAAAAAAAAAAATAAAATAAATAAAAAGGAGTGGCTGGGCTGCACGGTTAAATGGCAAAGTAAAGGAAAGAATTAATCTACATCAGTTAAATGGCAAGGAAATCAGCTTCTCAATTGTGTGGTACATGTACGTACAAATAAATGGAAAAGAGTATATTTTATTGTGTACACAAAATAAGGAGGGAAAGTCAAAGATCCTCTAGCTTCTTCTCCTATAAAAGAGGCTAAGGGCTGAGATTTTGGGACTACACAGACGTGGAGAAAAAGAGACATACACACAGCAAGAAGGAAAAAAAAAAGGCAGCGGTACAAAAGAGAGAAAACACAGTCAAGGTTTGAAATTCTATTATAACGTTTTCAAGTGGGATTTCCTACCCAAAATTCGAAGGGATCGTTGGAATCCCCGGGGAAGTCCCATGTACTTGTCATAATTCTAAGCGTGGAAAACCAAAAATCATGCAAATAGTAGAAGCCAGGTGTAATACAAGAGAGTGCCACGGCAGAGCCGGGTCAAAACCAAATCAATAAGCGTATTTATCGAAATATAAGGTTAAACCATTTCTTTGCAATCGCCCAAGAGAGTTCCCACGTTACAGAAGCAAAGAACAATCATGATGCAAAACAAACCTAAAAAAATATGTATGCGGGGTGGTGTCAGATCGAAGCCCTACGCAATATAATCCCAAACAAGCAGACACATACACACGCTAGTCCTAATAAAGATGCTTCTAGATGCAAGGCGGAATATTAACACACTAGCATGGTCCTAAGATCAAGTGCATAAATATAATAAGGCTTTAGCACGGAATACCAAGTGGTATATCCCTCTCATACCTCCACCCCATTCCAATAGGGCGGAGACTGGTCAGCTCGTGAATGCATTCCATAATAATCGGGCGGCACGCATGCCCAACCCGTATCCACAATAAAGCCCGCAGGCAGCTCATAATATACGGAAGTTCCATGACTCGATTGACTCAAGACGGGACCCGATGGGACTTGGCCGTCCTATAACCCTTGCAAAGACTCTAGTTACTTCACAGATAACAGACGTTCTGTTTACAAAAGTAATGAGTAAACGAATGCTCAATCATGAGTGCAATCCTAGCAGGATACTACATGTCATGCTTTATTATGAATGCAAGCACCTAGTAAGCACATGGGTACAAGCAAGGAGATCTTATTTCGAGTCTGAGTGAGCTCATATAGGAACTCACCTAGAGGTGCAGAATAGCAAGGTAAGCATTACGATAGATTAAAGATCACCTAGATACATATTAGAACACATATATAAGTCTACATCTAATCATTCATGCACTCAAAGCATACATCATTCAATAGAATTAACCACATCGTAATAATCATTCCATCAAGTTCAACCATTCATCTCTGTTCCATAGCGAATTTTCGCGTAACAAAAAAATGTGTATTCAAAAGCACTTCGAAAGGCAAATGCACCAGAAGATAATATGCCGTATGATTATCAGTTATGGGTATATTACAAGCAAATAGTCTCAGGTGTTACAAAATTCGCCTATAGAGTACATGTGCTCGATGTATAAAAAAAAATGAGGAAAAAAGAAAGGAATCAGAGCCGTCGACAGCCTCTCACCGGCTCGACTTCAGAAGAGGACGTGTTTGTCCTTGGAAATCAGTAGTTGATTGAGATTGTTCAGCTGTAAAATAATAAGCTGAGGTTAAGTTGATGGATGCAAAAATAAATAAATAAATAAATAAGCTTTGATGTCAAGCCTTTAAAGATAAGGCCCAATGCATAAATCAAAGGAAAAAAGTCAGCCCATATTACTTTTGGAATAAATGAGTAATCAGCAATAAAAATAAAAAAATAAAAATAAAATAAATAAAAAGGAGTGGCTGGGCTGCACGGTTAAATGGCAAAGTAAAGGAAAGAATTAATCTACATCAGTTAAATGGCAAGGAAATCAGCTTCTCAATTGTGTGGTACATGTACGTACAAATAAATGGAAAAGAGTATATTTTATTGTGTACACAAAATAAGGAGGGAAAGTCAAAGATCCTCTAGCTTCTTCTCCTATAAAAGAGGCTAAGGGCTGAGATTTTGGGACTACACAGACGTGGAGAAAAAGAGACATACACACAGCAAGAAGGAAAAAAAAAAGGCAGCGGTACAAAAGAGAGAAAACACAGTCAAGGTTTGAAATTCTATTATAACGTTTTCAAATGGGATTTCCTACCCAAAATTCGAAGGGATCGTTGGAATCCCCGGGGAAGTCCCATGTACTTGTCATAATTCTAAGCGTGGAAAACCAAAAATCATGCAAATAGTAGAATCCAGGTGTAATACAAGAGAGTGCCACGGCAGAGCCGGGTCAAAACCAAATCAATAAGCGTATTTATCGAAATATAAGGTTAAACCATTTCTTTGCAATCGCCCAAGAGAGTTCTCACGTTACAGAAGCAAAGAACAATCATGCTGCAAAACAAACCTAAAAAAATATGTATGCGGGGTGGTGTCAGATCGAAGCCCTACGCAATATAATCCCAAACAAGCAGACACATACACACGCTAGTCCTAATAAAGATGCTTCTAGATGCAAGGCGGAATATTAACACACTAGCATGGTCCTAAGATCAAGTGCATAAATATAATAAGGCTTTAGCACGGAATACCAAGTGGTATATCCCTCTCATACCTCCACCCCATTCCAATAAGGCGGAGACTGGTCAGCTCTTGAATGCATTCCATAATAATCGGGCGGCACGCATGCCCAACCCGTATCCACAATAAAGCCCGCAGGCAGCTCATAATATACGAAAGTTCCATGACTCGATTGACTCAAGACGGGACCCGATGGGACTGGGCCGTCCTATAACCCTTGCAAAGACTCTAGTTACTTCACAGATAACAGACGTTCTGTTTACAAAAGTAATGAGTAAACGAATGCTCAATCATGAGTGCAATCCTAGCAGGATACTACATGTCATGCTTTATTATGAATGCAAGCACCTAGTAAGCACATGGGTACAAGCAAGGAGATCTCTTTTCGAGTCTGAGTGAGCTCATATAGGAACTCACCTAGAGGTGCAGAATAGCAAGGTAAGCATTACGATAGATTAAAGATCACCTAGATACATATTAGAACACATATATAAGTCTACATCTAATCATTCATGCACTCAAAGCATACATCATTCAATAGAATTAACCACATCGTAATAATCATTCCATCAAGTTCAACCATTCATCTCTGTTCCATAGCGAATTTTCGCGTAACAAAAAAATGTGTATTCAAAAGCACTTCGAAAGGCAAATGCACCAGAATATAATATGCCGTATGATTATCAGTTATGGGTATATTACAAGCAAATAGTCTCAGGTGTTACAAAATTCGCCTATAGAGTACATGTGCTCGATGAATAAAAAAAAAAGAGGAAAAAAGAAAGGAATCAGAGTCGTCGACAACCTCTCACCGGCTCGACTTCAGAAGAGGACGTGTTTGTCCTTGGAAATCAGTAGTTGATTGAGATTGTTCAGCTGTAAAATAATAAGCTGAGGTTAAGTTGATGGATGCAAAAATAAATAAATAAATAAATAAGCTTTGATGTCAAGCCTTTAAAGATAAGGCCCAATGCATAAATCAAAGGAAAAAAGTCAGCCCATATTACTGTTGGAATAAATGAGTAATCAGCAATAAAAATTAAAAATTAAAAATAAAATAAATAAAAAGGAGTGGCTGGGGTGCACGATTAAATGGCAAAGTAAAGGAAAGAATTAATCTCCATCAGTTAAATGGCAAGGAAATCAGCTTCTCAATTGTGTGGTACATGTACGTACAAATAAATGGGAAAGAGTATATTTTATTGTGTACACAAAATAAGGAGGGAAAGTCAAAGATCCTCTAGCTTCTTCTCCTATAAAAGAGGCTAAGGGCTGAGATTTTAGTGCCTTTTTGCATCATCATCCACGTGGTCTCGAGACCCACCCCTGAGATGTCTACGGATTTCTCTCGTGGTCTGGTTTTGGGACCGTCGATCAGCCCCAAATTGAGGCAAATTGCTTCATCAAATCGATCTTCGAGACCCACTCCTGAGATGTCTACGGATTTCTCTTGTGGTCTGGTTTTGGGATCGCCGATCAACTTCAAATAGAGCCGAACTGCTGCACAAATCGATCTCCGAAACCCCATCCCTGAGATGTTTACGGGTTTCTCTTCTGGTCTGGGTTTCGGGATCAACAAATCACAATAAAACAGGGGGAAACACTGCTCAAATTTCCCCAATCAAGCAGTCCAAGGAAAATTCAAAGCCAACAGATTTTCTACACAAATTGAGAATCTGTTCAAACCAAAGGAGCCTAATCGTCCTACAAATCTGATCCTCAAAACCCCACCCCTGAGATGTCTACGGATTTCTCTTGTGGTCTGGGTTTTGGGATCAACAAATAGCCTTAATCAAAGGCGAAACGCTGCTGAAATTTCTCTAAACTATTACAAACTGGCTATCTTAAGCAAAGTCCTAAAGCTACAAAAGAACAGGATAAAGCAAACAAATTTCTTATCAAAACAAATTCCCAAGTCAAAGAAGTTCAAGCATTTAGATTTCAGAGTCACAGTTTGCCTAAAGACATACAGTGGCCATAGTTCTGGTCGAAACAAATTCTGCTAGAATTCTCAGAGAAAAGAGAAGGCTGAAATATAATCAACTCGAGGCAGCCAAACAAGCAAGACAACAAACTGATAAGTTTTCGGAAAGAAAATCATCAAATCAATCAACAGATCAGAAGCCAAATATATACAACCTGTCTTCTCCCTCTGAAGTTCTAAACCAATATCCCCAAAATTGCAAATTTGAAACAAGATAAAAAAGCACAGATAATCAGAAGATCAGTTTGATTGAGAATCTGAAGGGCAAAGTTTCTTTAAAAAAAAAAGAAGAAAGAAACTAACTTAGTTATTGAGTTTAAGGACTCTGGGAGAGATTGAACATACCCCGGGTCTACTTCCGACGTCGCAGGGCCGCGCTTGAGAACTTGAGCGGCTTCTCGATATGCCGCCTCGCTCGAGGTCAAGACTCACCGAGCTTCTTCAACCTCCCTGGCGTCTCGACTGCCTAATACCCAAAACCCCTAAAAAAAATTAGAAATTGAAAACAAAAAGAAAAGAGAAACCAACAAACCACCAAATCCCAAAAAATTGGGGATATGATTAACGAGGAGTTCGATTAGGAACATGGAATTTGAACTAATGATCGTCTAAAAGGGATCGAATTGACCATTAGATTTGGGGAAATTCGCATAAAAGAGGAACCCTAAAACCGTACCTGAGCACGAAGGGTCTTCGGTTCGTAGTGACGTAGCGCAATTAGCTGGTGCTATTCGTGCACCGGGGCAACTCATGTGCTGCTCTTTCTTCTTTGCGGTCACCCTTTTCTGTGTGGTCGCCTGAGGCCAGAGGTAGCAGTCGTCGAGGAAACAAAGAGGCGACAAGAGAGACGGTGAACAGGAACTCGAGATTGAAAGCCCCGTTGAATTGGGTCTATTGAGAACTAATCAACAAAAAAAAAAAAGAGAGATCAGATGGGGCTCAAAGAAAATGGGTCTGATTTGATCCATTTTTTTATAAAACTAGAGCTTTCGGGCTCAAAATTAAAAATAAATATGGGCTGGATATCACAATTTTAAAGTGGGTAGGATTGATCACTTTCGTAAGAAATAAATTTGGGTTTACGTTATTTTTCAAAACAGATCATCACCTTTGAAACAAGAACCCAATCAGTTTTGTTATGATCACATTGTGATTATTTACGAAATTAACCCACCAAATAAAAAAATTATAATCGACACAAATTAGAAATTGAGTTTGACAACATTATAATGTTAAACTCGTAAAATTTCATCGTCGGTTTATTTTAGCGGGTCAATATCAAAATTGACTTCTAAACGAGGATAAAGAAAACGGAGTCAAAACCTTAAATTAAATTTCCTCAAACTCAAACGGTCCTTAAAAAAAAGAACTACGTAAAGACTTGACGCCTCATATCGGCTACGTAGGTAACCCGATATTAAATCCTAAAAATATATCGGGTACAGTCGTCAACCTCTAAATTCACTTCTAAATGAATACGAGGTCAAGGTCCAAACAAATTAAATCATTTGTTCTCAAAAGAACTACGGGTGATTTGATCCCGTTCCAAACGGGTACGTAGGACACCCGACATAAAGCTCAAGCTCGTCGGGCTCAATCACCAATACCAAAAATCCAAATCAAATTAAATACTCTGAACTACGTAAGGCTTGATTCTCTTCCAAGAGATACGTAGGCAACCCGTTAAAATTCGGGTGCAGCCCAAATCACCAAAACCACTTAAGTCTTGGTGTCGATACGACTTTGAATCAAGAGGATAACCAAAAGGGGTCGAACTCAAATTTTTTTTTAAAAAAAATTAAATAAAATATGTTTTACAATTATTCGCGCATTTTTGTTCAACAATCTCATTGCCACATTCTGTAAGACCACATCATTCTCATCATTCCATTCAGCCACATTCATATTTCCGCAATAATAATCCGCATTGCCATTTATCTCAAGTTCACCATATTCATCATAGCTCATAAGCGATGAGACAAACGATACATAACTTAACATCTCATCATGCTATTAGTCAACCAATCATGTCATAAGTCCACACAAGTCATGATATTAGGCAACCATTCACATAAATCATGCTAGTTAATCACCGGACACATAATTCCCGAGTTAGTCCCGCAAACCATTTTGAAAAACCGAGTTGACTAGTTAGAAATTCCGTCCTTGGAAAATGTTCATCAAATCCCTTTTTAAATCCGATAATACCTTTTTAAATCTTCAAATCTCATAATATCATATTTTTATATTACTATAATATTATATCTTTGAATCTCAACAATATTATATAATATTTCAATCATTATTTTCTTTTAACCATTTTCGTAAAGTATGTCTAAATCTGTCTAGAATCCCAACCATTTTTATTTTATAACAATCAGCCCTTTATAGAAATTATAAACTGACCTTATTTTATAAAATTATAAGTCAGTCCCCTTTATTTAGAAAACTCAGGCGAACTTACATTTAACAAATCAGGCCAAAATTTCTTTCTCCCTATTTTAAAACACCAGATCTCGGCCCAACAGAATTAGGCCCAAAAGGCAGATCCCATTCTTATTTTAATCGGAATGCAGGTTTAAAAAAAAGATAGGGGCCCAGCTGACATGGCAAGATAGGTGGCACGGGGCCCACGCCTTCTTCTTCCCTATTTTGATCGAATGAAATGAAAGAACAGGGCTCCATATGTGCCCGGAAAACCGAAGGAGTGAGAGGAAAGGGGAGGCTCCGGCGGCGGTGGAGCTGGGCTCCGGCCACCCGAACTCCGACCATGAAGCGCGCACACAGGCACAGGAAAAGAAAGGAGAGGGAGGAAGGAAGAAGCTCACCCAAGGCGCGGTTCGGCGCTCACCGGAAGCTCGAAGCGGCTCGTCGGAAGCTCGATCTGGGGTCGTCAGAGGGGGTTTATCGTCGGGGACGGTCTGGGGAGAGTTGAAGGGCGTTAAAGCTACGCCTTTACGCTAATAGGAGGTGAAAGGAAAGAGAAACGGAGGCTTACCAAGCCAAGCGCAAAAACAGAGAAGGAAGCGACGACGGGGCTGTTCTTGGCTCGTCGGAGAAGATGGCGAAGGTGATGCGGCTGCTGATCTAGCCGAGGAGGAAAATGGGAGGTGCTGCTGCGTTTCTGGGATCGACGAAGAGGAGGAGCTGCGTTTTGGAGCTTCTCGGCTCAATCGGAGAAGGAGAAAGGGATGAAGATGGAGGAACGAAATGAAGAAGATCATGGAGAGGGTGGAGCTGGCGGTGTTGATGGTTGAAGAGTGGTGCAGGTGTGGTGGTGATGGAGTGAAACGCCAGCGGCCAAATAAACAAGGAGGAGGAATCCCTACTCTCGACAACTTCCAAGGGAAGAGGGGAAGGGTTTGTTTGGGGGACTTGTGGTTCGGATTTCAAATGAAAGGAGGAAGAAGGGCTATTGTTTCGAAGCCAAAAGGTGGGGAGAGGGGCTGCAGACATCCAGACAATGGGAGGGATCAGAGTGGTTTGACTTTTGCCAATTTGATGGGACAATTGCTTGGAGGGAGAAGAGGTGTGTGTGGAGGTTAACTCAAGAATAGAAAAGGAGAGGTGGGGAAGAGTGAAAGCTGCTACTACCTTAGATGTTGCTATCGAAAAGAGGGCCATAGGGAGGTTGTTGAAATCAAACGTCAGAAGGAGGAAGGAGACAAAGATCATGTTGTCCCCAAAATCAATTTGAATTACCCGGAATTAAATCCTGAAACCCGCTCATTAAACCTTATCTCAAATCGATCCAAAATAAAGTTCTCAAATCCAAAAAGGATATTGAATCCAAATGTATTCTCAATCTCGACGTGAAAAGACGAAATCAATATCAAAAGTTCAAAATTGGGTCAGGATTCATTTTAAAAGTTTCGAGTTCGATTTATTAAATTTAGGACGAATATTCTTCAAATATCCGAACTAAATTCATTTGTAATTCTTTTTTTTCCAAAAAAAAAATTAGGATTTTAAAAATCCAAGCCTTTACATGGAGCTGGGACATAATCAATTTGGTAATCTCCATTTCCCCTGCATGCATAATTAACTTGAGAAGGATTCAGACAACATTACCTAGTCACTAATCGTAAGAGGTAAAGAATGGCAATTCAAGTGTGCTCACTACTACAAAAACTAGATTTTATGCCGGATATTTGGGCTATTTATGCCGGCTATTCGAAAAGTTATCTCCGGGCTATAGGTAAATGTAATAAAAAAGGGGGCGTTTTATTTATGCCGGATATTGATATGACACGCCCAGCATAAATAATTGTGTGTTTTTTTTACATACAGTTATTTATGCCGGATCTAAATACCACACGCCCGACATAACTAATATTGATGCTTTTTTAAACTTACACTTATTTATGCCGGATATAAAAAACCACACACCCGTCATGAATAACAGAAATATCTGGCATAAATAATAGAAATATTCGGCATAAATGAAGTTGATATTTTTATGATTAAAAAGCTCAGGCTATTTATACCGGGTGTAAAATATCCAGGTCCGACATAAATACTAATGTTTTTTTATATTCTGGCCGGTATATAATATGCCCTTTTATAACGGACAGTTTTCCGGAATATATAGTTTAATGTCATTTTGCAAGAGCACTTTTAAATTATCAATATAAACCCCCTGTTAAATGTCATCAAAAACATACATAAATATCATCCAAATCATAGCAACAACCACTACAAATCCATTGTCCAAGTTGACCCACCAACATCACATTCGGCGTACATCATATCATACATCAACCTTAGAACTAAAATGTAAACATGCTAAAACAAAAGGTGTCCCTGATAAAGTAAAACGAAAGTAAGTGCATGGCCACACCTGGGGGTACATATCTTGATAGATGCTCAAGCTCACCAAATGAAATTCATCTCTCGATGAGCACATGAAGTATTCGTCCGGTGCTTTTTCTTTCCCAAAGTGGCATACTTTAGCTTAGAGCTCATGTAACAAGTTTTAAACACGATATCACAAAGAAAGCACATTTCAGATTTCTAAAAACCATATTGAATACTTACGTTGCAACCAATATATGAAAGTAATCAATGAAAACATGTAGAATAGACGTTCATCACAAAGAAATAAAAAAGTAACTGGGAGAAGCTGATATGATCATAACAACCGATGAATAAAAACTAAGAACCAAAAACTAAATGCAGAAGTAGTAAAGAGGCAGAGAACTGCAGTAAATCAAACAAAATCAGGTTATCAAGGATACAAGGTACTGGAAAACAGCTTGTAGCGGAAACCAGTAGAAGACTTACATGACGAGTGAGAATGTAACAGAATTGCTTCTTGCACTGAAGATCACTGCAAGTTAAAAATAGTTGCTTAACATACTGTAACAAAAAGGATAATTAATTACATTTTCTAATTGGACCTCCACCCGTGTGCCAGTGTTGGTGTGTGAGCAGGCCTTGAGTGGGTGGGTGTGAGAGAGGAAGCTCCTTAGAGAAAGAAGGGTGAATGCGAGCTTTTATAATTAAAGCTGCTGATACAAGAAGTTGTAAATAGAAGCAAGACCTAAGGACGAGCTATTTTCACATCATTTTCTATCTTTTGCGTTTTGATTGGAGCATTTATGTTTTTAACTCAATAGTCAATACAATAATGATTTAGTTAGAAACTGATAATCAAGTTCGCAAAGGAGGAAAAAATCAAAGTTAGTAAGTGTTGTTGGAGGAAATCGAGTATGCAAAATAGAATGTAACTAAAATAAGGGAAACCAGATTCCGTCCCTTGCAAATAATTACAAGACATCCTCCCGATGCAGCAGTGGAAAGTCAGGATCGATCCACGAGGAAGCGTGTCAGCGGATCCTAGGCAGCGGAGAAATCTCACGGACAGAAGTCGACCACAGGTTGTCCTCGATCTCGACTAGGGTTAGTCGACAGAAGATCGGACAAGTCGAGCACAGCGCAACAGCAGTCGCAGGGTTTAGTCGATCTCGACTAAGGCTTACTTGAGATCAAGTAGGGTTGCTGACGTCGAGTTGGCTTGATCGATCACCTGCACACAGAAGCTACATCGATCTCGATCGAGAATCAGTACTCGATATCGAGGAGTGCAAGTCGATATCGAGGGAGATAGAAAACTAAAAACGAAATAAAGTAAAAACAAATGCTTTGGGATTCGAAATAAACTGTATGTAAAAGACTTCCAAGATTGGGGTTTGCAACAACGATAACCAAGCATGCATAAGGCAAGAATAAAACAGATAATCATATAACTTGCATCGAAGGACTAAGCTTTCGCCTTTTCCAACAATTAGACAACTCTTTCAAGAAACCCTAATTGTATCTACCGATTTTATGTTTATAATCCTAGTTGTTAGCATGGACCTCCATTAGATGGGTAATAAACACATAACAACAATTAGAAACCTCTTTCAGTGGCTCGGCGTCTCGGGTTGCTCTTCCTCGACATGCTCGGACATGGCTCTCAGGGTTCCTCGATCTCGAGTATCTTACTCGATCTTGAGTAACAGTGTGGATCATGGCTTGGCCGGTGTTGTCGAGCAGCTTGTCTTCGACATGGCTCGGGGAGTGTGCGTCTGGGCTTGTCTATAAACATATAAATGCATTGGCTTTGAATAACTATCACAACATTTAGAGATGCATAGGAAAAGTAAATACACTCCAGAAAGCAGAGAGATTTTTAATGTTCTCCCTATAAGGCCAAAATTCTCACTGGGACAATTTTTGTTAGATTTTAACCTTTAGCTTAGGATCATATGTGCTCAATTTCATCACAAGTTCATAATCCACATAAAAACAATTTCGAGGACTTAGGCTAAACCTTCCAAACACGCCATAGGATTTACATGATCAAGTCAGTCATTATTTATCATCATAGGACATCTAAGTTAGGGTATAAAAACTAAGATAATGCAAAAATTTAAACATGCATTTTTTTCTTTTTTTTTCAACATTTTTTCTTTTTTATTTTATTTTATTTTATTTTATTTTTTTCTATGCAACTAAAAAAAAGACTAAAGTATGAAAAAAGACTAAAATGCATAAAATTTAAACATGAATGTATAACATAAAAACAAAATTTCACCATGTAAAACCAAAAGCAAGACTAAAACATGTAATAAAGACAATGCGCATGGCAATCGTCGGGCTCGCCCCAACTCTAGAAGTGGGTGGACTACTCGCGCTTCATCGCAACCTCAGACATTGATGTATGAAAAGAAACTTTCATTAAACTAAATTCAAAGCCTTTACAATCTCGGCAATCCAACTTTCGTTGAACGCCAAAACCCTAAAACCTCTGAACTCCTAAACTTCTATGTGAACTACTTCTCTAGCTTCTGAATTGAATGATTCCTAAAATCAGCCCCATGGGCTTTATTTATAGCCTTCTACTCTTTGCTATTCAATGATAGAATATATCTATCTATATCTAAATATATATCTAAAGGCTTAAAGATAAATAAATGCAATAAAGGAATTAAATCTAAAAAGGAAATTATATCTAAAAGTCTTCTAGTGGATAAATCTTCTCTTCCATGAGGGATCTTAATAGAATCGGATAGACTCGGGAACCTTCGGCCCCAAGGAATCCCAATCCGAGTAGGATAGCTCAAGACGCGTTACGCGGCTTCTGGAAGGTTTCCTCGATCTCGAGTAAAATGGTGTCGTCGACTTCAGTGGCTCGGCGTCTCGGGTTGCTCTTCCTCGACATGCTCGGACATGGCTCTCAGGGTTCCTCGATCTCGAGTATCTTACTCGATCTTGAGTAACAGTGTGGATCATGGCTTGGCCGGTGTTGTCGAGCAGCTTGTCTTCGACATGGCTCGGGGAGTGTGCGTCTGGGCTTGTCTATATCGAGGAAGTGTGCCCGACCTGTCTTCCTCTTCGACTTCTCTGGTCAGGTCGGGTAATGCTCCTCGGCATCCTCGATCAGGGTGTCCTCGACTCCAGGCATGGTCTTCACGTCTTGTTGATCTCGAGTAGAATACCCGATCTCGAGTAAAGCTGGAGTCAGGTTGGTGTGTCTTCAGCTCCTCGATCAGTGATGTGCCCGGACATGTGTTGTCGATATCGATGAAATGAAGTCGATATCGAGTAAACTTTAGCCTCCGCCTTTGCTTATTGGTTTTCTCCCGAAATGGCTCCATATTCTGCAATATTAAACCGAAACTTATGTAGATCTCCATTTCTGACAAATAAGCATATACCACATAAATTCGACATATTCCCAACCCGAAATATGCAAAGTGTATAAAATATGGAACTAAAATATGCATAAAAACATGGCTACTTTAGAGACATCAAATCACCCCATACTTAGACTTGCTTGTCCTCAAGCAGTAACCAAACAATAACCAAGACCTACAATACATCCTTCAAGTCTTAGCCTTTTGTCAAAAGCAGCATCTCAAGTAGTAGCAATGTAAGACAAGTGAATTTAACCTCATCACACATATATGAGCGATCCATAGGCATAAGCAATATAAATCCAACCTCACAGGGATAATGTGTTTACACTCAACTCTCAATGTGTTTAGGCTATGTAGATCAACTCTCAACTCAATTCCATATACGATCTCATAAACAT
Organism: Persicaria tinctoria; assembly: GCA_037127255.1. NCBI lineage: Eukaryota > Viridiplantae > Streptophyta > Magnoliopsida > Caryophyllales > Polygonaceae > Persicaria > Persicaria tinctoria. Next base: position 38,695,847 of record JBANSL010000007.1, read on the forward strand.
TGGAATTTAAATATAAATCCACTTCGCAACCAATTATGCAAATGCAACAAGAATTATCAGGAGGACTTCGCTCAATAGAAGTCTTCAAAGAAGATTCCATTCGGCGGGGTTGTAATGGGGCTTGGTATGAAATAAAAGGGTATGGAATTATTTGGCCATGTGGTGCTTAATAAAATTCGGGAATCAAGACACCTAAATCTCCAACACAATTTAACCAAACCATAACTCTAAATAATATACATCACCGAAACTCTCCAACTTATCTCAATGAAGTATGTAACCTTTCAAACTTCCTTAACCTACTCCAAAGTATGCATTTTGCAAAAATGAAAGAATTAAGGTAAATTTGGCTCATGCACTTTATTCACAAACATATATACAAACTTCTCCTTCTCTTTTTTTTTCGATTTTTTTTTGAAACGAAAATAACATAAAATAACACTAGTGCATTTATAGGGTGAGCCAAAAATCCTTTTACATAATATGCATAGCAAGATAAAAATATAAGACCAACCCATATCTCAATAAATTCAAAAATCCTCCTCACTTGAATTGAAACACAAGCTTATTTCTTCCACAAATCATCATTCTAACCAACTCTAAGTCTTAATTCCCAAATGGGGGACAGGCTCAATTTGGCTAAGGATAATTTTGTGGAGTTTAAAATAAAAGTCTCAGGCTAATGTTCTGGCTTCAAGCAGGGATAATGCAGGGTAAGTAAAGAGAGGATCATTTAATTCTCATTCACATAAACATATAAATGCATTGGCTTTGAATAACTATCACAACATTTAGAGATGCATAGGAAGAGTAAATACACTCCAGAAAGCAGAGAGATTTTTAATGTTCTCCCTATAAGGCCAAAATTCTCACTGGGACAATTTTTGTTAGATTTTAACCTTTAGCTTAGGATCATATGTGCTCAATTTCATCACAAGTTCATAATCCACATAAAAACAATTTCGAGGACTTAGGCTAAACCTTCCAAACACGCCATAGGATTTACATGATCAAGTCAGTCATTATTTATCATCATAGGACATCTAAGTTAGGGTATAAAAACTAAGATAATGCAAAAATTTAAACATGCATTTTTTTCTTTTTTTTTCAACATTTTTTCTTTTTTATTTTATTTTATTTTATTTTATTTTTTTCTATGCAACTAAAAAAAAGACTAAAGTATGAAAAAAGACTAAAATGCATAAAATTTAAACATGAATGTATAACATAAAAACAAAATTTCACCATGAAAGCAAGACTAAAACATGTAATAAAGACAATGCGCATGGCTATCATCGGGCTCGCCCTAACCCTAGAAGTGGGTGGACCACTCGCAATTCATTGCAACCTCAGACATTGATGTATGAAAAGAAATTTGCATTAAACTAAGTTCAAAGCCTTTACAATCCCGGCAATCCAACTTTCGTTGAACGCCAAAACCCTAAAACCTCTGAACTCCTAAACTTCTTTGTTAACTACTTCTCTAGCTTCTGAATTGAATGATTCCTAAAATCAGCCCCATGAGCTTTATTTATAGCCTTCTACTCCTTGCTATTCAAGGATAGAATATCTCTATCTATATCTAAATCTATATCTAAAGGCTTAAAGATAAATAAATGCAATAAAGGAATTAAATCTAAAAAGAAAATTATATCTAAAAGTCTTCTAGTGGATAAATCTTCTCTTCCATGATGGATCTTAATAGAATCGGATAGACTCGGCAATCTTCGGCCCCAAGGAATCCCAATCCGAGTAGGATAACTCAAGACGCATTATGCGGCTTCTGGAAGGTTTCCTCGATCTCGAAGAGTTTCCTCGATCTCGAGTAAAATGGTGCCGTCGACTTCAGTGGCTCGGCGTCTCGGGTTGCTCTTCCTCGACAAGCTTGGACATGGCTCTCAGGGTTCCTCGATCTCGAGTAATAGTGTGGATCATGGCTTGGCCGGTGTTATCGAGCAGCTTGTCTTCGACATGGCTCGGGGAGTGTGCGTCTGGGCTTGTCGATATCGAGGAAAGTTCTCGATATCGAGGAAGTGTGCCCGGCCTGTCTTCGTCTTCGGCTTCTCTGGTCGGGTCGGGTAATGCTCCTCGACATCCTCGATCAGGGTGTCCTTGACTCCGGGCATGGTCTTCACCTCTTGTCGATCTCGAGTAGAATACCCGATCTCGAGTAAAGCTGGTGTTGGACAAAAATGCGCAATAATCGTACAACACATTTTATTTGATTTTTGAATATTTGAGTTCGACCCCTTTTGGTTATCCTCTTGATTCGATGTCATATTGATACCAAGATTTTGTTGGTTTTGGTGATTTGGGCTGCACCCGAAATTTAGCGAGTTGCCTACGTATCTCTTGGAAGAGAATCAAGCCTCACGTGGTTCAGAGTGTTTTGAGTTTGTGTTTGATTTGATTTGGGTTTGGTTTCGTTTTCTTGTATGCATCAGAGGATGAAGTTCAAACCCACCTTCTACGAAGGGTAGCTTGAACAACACTCCACCCGAGTAACCTAAGCCCACCTTCTCGGAAGGGTAACTCAAGTAACCCGGCTATCATTTGCATAGAAAACGATTTGATTTTGATGGTGGAGTTTAATTTGTTTCGATTTGAGATTTGACTTGTTTTGACTTAAAGGTCAATTTTAGGGTTGTGATTGAACTCATTTGTGAGTTTTCTACGTACCCTTTTGGAAAGGATCAAATCGCACGTAGTTTTTTTGAAAATGACAAATTTGGTATTTGGTATTTGGTATTTGAGTTTTTTGAAGTTTTGGTCGTGATCGAACTCGATGAGCGGAAGATTTATATCGAGTCGGATGAGACACTTTGGATTTGATGGAAATTTGATATTTGGGACGACTTAGAGTCGAAAAGTAAATTTGAGGATATTTGATTTGAAAGTTTGGATGTGACTGGACTCGGTGAGAATTCAATTTACACCGAGTTTCCTACGTATCCACTCGTTTGATGGAATCAAGTCACCGTAGTTCGGAACAAAAAAAAAAGGATTTTGTATTTAGGTTGACCGTGAGATTATTTGAGGGTGGTGATTGGACTCGACGAGCAGAAGCTTTGTATCGAGTCGGAACGACCAATTTGAATTTGTTTTTGGCGATTGAACTCGATGAGCCTTGGCTTTGTATCGAGTGTCCTACGTATCTCTTAGAAGAGAATCAAATCACCCGTAGTGTAGAATGATAGAATTGATGTAAAGTCCTCCTTAGGGTTTCCATTCATTGATATAACATATATATATATGTTACAAAGGTATTGGGCCTTAATGGGCTTTTACCCCACTATACAATATTAATACCTATGTAATCTATCAAACCCCCGCAGTCGAAACTGGAGGGGGTCGTACAGTGAGACTAGAGCGAAAATCAATGAATAACTGTCTAGGTAAACCCTTGGTGAAAATATCAGCGTACTGATATGGAGAACGCGAACATGTCCTATGGCAACCTTGTCCCTGACGAAGTGGAGATCAAGCTCAATGTGCTTCGTGCGTTGATGTTGGACCGGGTTGCTAGCCAGATAGACTGCCGAAATGTTATCAGTGTAGACCAGAGTGGCCTTCATAAGAGGGCAACGGAGCTCAAGCAGGAGATTGCGGAGCCAAGAGCACTCAGAGACAACGTTGGCAACGCCCCTGCATTCGGCTTCAGCGCTGGAGCGAGACACGACGGACTGACGCTTGGCCGACCACGACACAAGGGTGTCATTGAGGAAGACACAGTAACCAGACGTGGAGCGACGCGTGTCAGGACAACCACCCCAATCCGCATCAGTGTATGCAACAAGGTCAAGCTTAGAGGAAGGAGTGATCGTGGTGCCGAGCTCGAGTGTGCTGCTGATGTACCGAATGATCCGCTTTAAGGCATGAAAGTGGGGTTCCCTGGGTGCATGCATAAACAAGCAGATCTGCTGAACGGCGTAACTGATATCAGGTCTGGTGAAGGTGAGATACTGAAGAGCACCAGCAAGGCTCCTGTATAATGTCGGATCATCAACCAAAGGACCAGAGTGAGCGCTGAGCTTGTTGGATGTATCGACAAGGGTGGCGACCGGATTGCAGTTACTTATGTTAGCCCGAGCAACAATTTTAGCAACATACTTACTCTGTGAGAGGAAAACCCAGACGCATGCCGCTAAACAGCAACCCCCAAGAAGTAAGACAACTGGCCCAAATCTGACATAGCGAATTCAGCACTTAGCCGTGAAATAATCGACGTCCGAAGAGCATCAGAAGAGGCGGTGAGAATGATGTCGTCAACATATAGTAGCAGAAATGCCATGTCGGAGCCTCTGCGATAGATGAAAAGGGACGAATCCGAGCGGCTGCCAATGAAACCCAAGCGGAGCAAATGAGAAGCAAAGCGCTGGAACCAAGCTCGTGGAGCCTGTTTCAGACCATACAGAGAGCGCTTCAGGAGACAAACGTGCTTAGGACGATCGACATCAGTAAATCCCGGCGGCTGAAACATGTAGACTATCTCATTCAGGTGACCATGCAGAAAAGCGTTCTTGTCATCGAGCTGATGAATGGCCCATTTGCGCGACAGAGCTAAACTCAATACCACCCGGATAGTGGCAGGCTTGACCACGGGGCTGAAGGTCTCATCACAATCAATACCTACCTGCTGGGATCGACCGTTGACGACAAGACGTGCTTTATAGCGCTCCAACGTCCCATCAGAGCGGAACTTGTGACGGAAGAGCCACATACAGCGAACGACGTTCGCCGCTGGAGGGCGCGGGACAAGAACCCAAGTACCATTCTTTGTAAGGGCCCTGTATTCGTAGAGCATAGCCGCCTGCCAATTCGGGTCGAGGAGGGCTGTTTTGTGGGAGGTGGGGATGGGGGAGAGGGAGGTCTGGGAGTCGGGAAGGACGGGGGCGGCGGGTGCAGGTGCGGCGGGCGCCGCTAGGGGGGGTACGAAGCGGCGGGTGCAGCAAAGTGGGTTGCGGCGGGCGCCGCAGGGTGTGCGGCGGGCGCCGCCAGGGAGGGTAAACATGCGGCGGGTGCCGCATTTGGGGTTGCGGCGGGCGCCGCACGTAGGGGAGACGAGGGTGTTTGGCGATGTGATGGACGGTGGATAGCGGGGTGATGGGCGGTGGTCATAGAGACGATCTGACGGGGTCGGAAGACTCCGGAGACGCTGCGGGTGTGTGGTCTTGTGGTGGGGGGTGGCGAGGGAGGTGGGGGAGGGGGAGACGCAGGAGTACCGGGAGAGCTCTGAGGAAGAATGAAATGAGGGAATGGTGAATCAGACTCTGTCGATGACACAGGGGGTGTGGGAGATGCGAAGGGAAATCGCGACTCATCAAAGGTGACATGACGTGAGAGAATGATCTTGTGGGTCTTGATATCGAGGCAAATGTAACCGCGATGATCAGACGGATAACCTAGGAAGACACATGGAGTGGAGCGCGGGTGAAGCTTGTGCGGGGCTGTGGATGACTGGTTTGGGAAACACAAGCACCCGAAGGTGCGAAGGTGATCATACCTAGGCTCGGCGTAATAAAGTGTCTGAGCCGGCGAGCGATTGTGTAGGGTAGTGGAAGGGAGAATGTTTAGGAGGTAACATGTGGTGGATAAGGCGTGAGGCCAATAGGGAAGGGGAATAGATGCGTGGAAGAGGAGAGAGCGCATCATGTTGGTAATGGTTCTGATGATTCTTTCTGCCTTGCCATTCTGCTGAGAAGTATAGGGGCAAGACAAGCGATATGAGATCCCATTTGCGGCAAAGAATGAGTGAAAGTCTTTGTTGTCAAATTCACGACCATTGTCACATTGGAAACATTTGATGGACATGTGGAATTGTGTTTTGATGTAGGTATGGAATCTGGCAAAAATAGGAAACACTTGGGACTTGAAATGCAACGGGAAGACCCATAAGTAATGAGTGTAATCATCCAGAAACAAGAGGTAGTACTTGTGACCCTCCTTGCTAGGCACGGGAGAGGTCCAAATGTCGCTGTGAATGATATCAAAGGGAGCAAGGGTAGAGGTCAAAGATCGTTGGAACGGCAGTCTGGCATGTTTGCCTAGTTGGCAGGAAGAGCATAAACCAGAACGTGGGTCTTTAGTACAGGTGACAAGGTTCTGGGAACGGAGGACATCTAGAACGGCAGCGCTGGGATGGCCCAAGCGTGCATGCCACAGGCTGGACGAAGATGCCGAGAGGGCGACCGGACACGACTGACTGGACGCAGGAGGTGGTGTGACAGGGTAGAGCTCCCCGGTGCTGTTACATCTCATGCGAGTAACCCCCGTAGTAAGATCGTTCACAGAGAAACCATAGGGATCAAACGTAAGGGAAACGTTGTTGTCAGTAGTGAACCGACGGACAGAGATAAGGTTTTTGACAATCTTTGGGGCAATAAGGACATTGTTGAGGTGTAGTGGGTGGGTTGCCGTTAGGAAGAAAAGGCTCTGATACCATGTAGAATGATAGAATTGATGTAAAGTCCTCCTTAGGGTTTCCATTCATTGATATAACATATATATAGGTTACAAAGGTATTGGGCCTTAATGGGCTTTTAGCCCACTATACAATATTAAGACCTATGTAATTTATCACGTAGTTCCAAACGAGAGAAATTTAATTTGTTTGGTTTTGACCTCATATTCATTTAAAGGGAATTTAGAGGTCGGCGACTGTACCCGATATATTTTTAGAATTTAATATCGGGTTACCTACGTAGCCGTTTTTATGACATCAAGTCTTTACGTAGTTCTATCCAAACCAAGTTTATATTTGGTGAAAGTTGATTTGAGCTTTTGACTCCGTTTTTGTTTAGGAGCCGATTTTGAGATTGACCAACTAGAATTAATTGGCAACGAATATTTATGAGTTTTAATTTGACATTTTAATAAAACTCAAATTCTTAATTTATGCCGATTATAATTTTTATATTTTAGTGGGTCGTTTTGTAATTAACACATTTGATGAACAAATCTGTTATTTCAAATGTGAATTACCATTAAAAAATATATTATGTTCGGCATTTTTGTTTCAAAACAAATACGAGCCAAGCCTACTGTCAACCAAAATGGATCCAGCCCATATCCCTCTCCTTTGTTTTTTTGATCGACAAGCCCATTTCTGTATCTTTTCAGATTGTTCAATTTGGGACCCCAAAGCACATTCAACCTCTTCTTCCCAACACCGGCAAACCACTGCTCGTGTCCCTCTCTCAACGACAGTAGCTGTCAACGCACCGCCATGGGACTGCGTCTTTGGGCGATTGAAACGGAGAACGACGGGGCGAGTCCGGCTTGACGACAGGACACGAACCCGACCTTTCCGACCCCAAGCGCTCGCGACCCCGGTTGATGTCATCCTCAAGCGAAAGAAGAAGGCTCCACCTTGGGAGTCGTTAAAGAAACGACATTAATTATTTTATTATTTATATTTCTTAATTATCATATTTTATTATTTCATATATTAGGATTTTAGATTAAGTTTTATCTTCTAGGTTTATTTATCTTTAGGATTAAAATTCTATCTTTATCAACCTAAATTCTATCTTTCACGGTAGAATCGGTTCTTAGGTTTTCTATTTAAAAATTGTAGTTCTATTGAAATTAATCAGATTGAATAGAATTGAGAAACCCCTTTATGGATTAAAGGGTTCTCGATTATCAATCCCAAAACTATCCGATTCGTATGTGCTCTTACCTTCGGTACACCATCACCATCACCTTTCCCTTTGTTCTTGTTCGACCAACCCTCAACCGATCGAACACACTTAGTCGACGCATCAAGAGCACCGGCACCGACGCTTGTGGACACCGTCACCAAGCTCCGCAGGCCTCGGCGCTCGGCGCTCGGGCTCCTCGGCTCTCCTTGGTCTCGCTCTCGCACTCGCGTTCGCTGTAGCGGCGCGCTCGCTTCAAGCGATCTCACCCGCGGACTCCAGGCTCTCGCGCTCGGCTTCGCAGGCTCTCGATCGCATCTAGTATCTACTCCCGGCTCCTCGCGTCTGGCCTCCGAGCAAGGTCCCTGAGACGCCGGCTTCTGCGCACCCAGTCCGGCCTCGCGCGCAAGCTGTTCCGCTTCCCTCTTCTGTCGCTTTGTTTGTTTTAAACTGGATTAAGATCTTTCTATTGCTTTTAGTTAGTTTAGACTTAATTAATTCCGTTGCTGTTACTTGTTGAATTTAGATTTTTGTTAATTGACATCCTTAGCCTTAGTTTTGTTTGAACTTTCTTAACTTAACAACGTACTGTTGTTTTTGTTTAGGTTTAATTTAGTTAAGGTTATACCGTAGTTTTATTTAGTTAATAATTAGTTTAGTTACTTTGGGTCGAATCGTCAAGAAATACAAGGAGCTAAGTAAGATCGACGCTTTTAGTTTAGCAATTGGCCGGCCTAGCCGATTGCTATACATCAATTGGTATTCAGAGCCAGGTTATGCTACGCTCTTTGTTTCTTTGATGTTACTGATGTTTTGATTTGATGGCTTGGGAAATCTGGGGAGGCGTTTGGGATGATGATCCCGATCCATGGGCTGCACAACAACAACGCCGACGAGAGTTGCAGAGACGAGCTTTGCAACAACAAGCTTTAGAGCGTCAACGACAACAAGAGGCTCAAAGGTATCACCTTTGGCTTCAAAGGCAAGAAGAGACCCATCGACAACAACAACAACTCCTTGAGCGTCAACGTCAAGCCGCAATTGAGGAGGAGAAACGACAAGAACAACGTCGCCTCCGTCAGATTTGGCTTCTCCAACAACGAGAAGTTGAGGAGGAACGAAAACGAAAGTTGGAGGAAGCGGCTCAACGGCAAGCTAATTGGCTTGATGACGCTTGGAGGAAGGCTTATATTCACAAACTTCTTGATAGTCAGCCTCACGGATCACCTACCTCTGAGATTTTGGAGATATCCACCCCGATGTGGACGTGATTATACTTGACTATACGGCCGACGGGAAGGTAAAGGAGATTGTTTCGCATACTTTCGTTGGTCAAGAGACTGCACTGCGCGATGATTTTGTTTCGCAATTTCCCGTTGACTCCGACATCGGAATTGAGTCAACTCAGTTTTGTTGTGAAGCTGACTCGACGAGCTTTCCAACGGTGGATCACACGCTGTCAGACTCCTCCGGGAAGACCTCCGAATCTGTACTTAAAGTCGACTGTAGTGTTGTGCATGAGGTGGAGCATGTTGATTCCGTTGACGAGGATGAGGTACTTGATGACGTGTCTCAAGAGTTAGCGATTGTACCTCTTGGGCATGTTCATGAAGTTCCATTTGCTGAGATTTGTGTGGTCATTGATCATATTCACTACCAAAAACACAGGAAATAGCCACGGAATTTTAGCCACGTCGTACAGTCGTTGCCAAATCCGTAGCTGATAGCCATGACTATAGCTACGGCCTGACAAGCCGTAGCTATAATAGCGTCAAATGAAAATATTCGTGGCAAAGCCCGTGGCTAGGAATGAAGAAATAATTTCGTGTCTGGAATTTTGGGGTTTTTAGCCACGAATATAAGTGTCGTGGCTGGTATCATGGCTATTAGCCACGACTTTGGCGAGTCTTACCCGACATGTCAGTGTAGCCACGAATTTAGCCACGAATAATATCCGTTGTTGTACTCATGGCTAAGAATGTGAGACAATTAGCAATATATGACACGAATTGGAGGTGAACAGCCACGAATTTAGCCACGGTTGGATTATTCGTTGCTGTATTCGACGCTAACATGGAGACGCCCATTATCACTTTGGTGTATCCGAATTGAGGAAATTCACAAATTAAAGCAAATTAATTTGAAAGAAAATATCAATTTTTAAGCCCAAAATCTCACCCAAAAAAAAGGTAGGGCCTAAAGATGGTCAAACCCAATTTTAGAGAGTCAAAGCCCAAAAAAGGTCAAGCCCATTAGTATTAGTCAAAGCCCAATGAATATGTAAGCCCAATTAATAACTCTCGACGTATTAAGAAGCCCAATTAATAGCCACAGTCATATTTGTGGCTAATGTCGTGGCTATTTACTGTTAACCTCAAATGACACACTTTAATTTATAATGGGCTTTAATTTATTATGGGCCCAAATACGGTTATAATTTTCGCCAATAGACCCATTAATGGTATATGTATTTATATCTAAATAAATACTAGAATATAAACAAAACTAATAATTGTTAAATAAAATGTGTTTTGAGGGAAAAATTCATATAAGTAACTAATAATCGTTGAATAAAACCTTATATTAACTAATAAATTCATATGAGAATATTATGAGAGTTTATCTTGAGAAACAAATCATATAAGTAGCAAAAAATTGTGGAATAGAACTTTATATTATGCAATAAATTCTTATTCGAATAATCTAAGTGAGTGTTTTGAGGGACAATCGTATAATTAAGGAATAAATGTTTAATAAAACCTTATTTTAACTACTAAATTCTTATTATAATACTATAAGAGTATGTTTTGAGAAAAACTAATATAAGTAACGAATAAATGTTTAATAAAATCTTATTTTGACTACTAAATTTTTATTAGAATACTATAAGATTATTTTTTTAGGAAAACTCATATAACTAATGAACAAATGTTTAATAAAACATTATATTGATTACAAAATTCTTATTAAAATACTATAAGAGTTTGTTTTGAGGAAAACTCATATAAGTAACTAACAAATGTTTAATAAAACCTTATTTTAACTACTAAATTCTTATTATAATACTATAAGAGTATGTTTTGAGAACAACTAATATAAGTAACGAATAAATGTTTAATAAAACCTTATTTTGACTACTAGATTTTTATTAGAATACAATAAGATTATTTTTTTAGGAAAACTCATATAACTAATGAACAAATGTTTAATAAAACGTTATATTGATTACAAAATTCTTATTAAAATACTATAAGAGTTTGTTTTGAGGAAAACTCATATAAGTAACTAACAAATGTTTAATAAAACCTTATTTTAACTACTAAATTTTTATTATAATACTATAAGAGTATGTTTTGAGAAAAACTAATATAAGTAACGAATAAATGTTTAATAAAACCTTATTTTGACTACTAAATTTTTATTAGAATACTATAAGATTATTTTTTTAGGAAAACTCATATAACTAATGAACAAATGTTTAATAAAACATTATATTGATTACAGAATTCTTATTAAAATAATATAAGAGTTTGTTTTGAGGAAAACTCATATAAGTAACTAACAAATGTTTAATAAAACCTTATTTTAACTACTAAATTCTTATTATAATACTATAAGAGTATGTTTTGAGAAAAACTAATATAAGTAACGAATAAATGTTTAATAAATCCTTATTTTGACTACTAAATTCTTATTAGAATACTATAAGAGCAGTTTTTTTAAGAAAACTCATATAACTAATAGACAAATGTTTAATAAAACATTATATTGATTACTAAGTTCTTGTTAAAATACTATAAGAGTATGTTTTGAGGACAACTCATTTAAGTAACTAAAAAATGTTCAATAAAACCTTATATTAACTATTATATTCTTATTAGAATACTATATATAAGAATATATATGCTTTGAGAAAAACTCGTATAAGTAACTAACAAATGTTTAATAAAACCTTATTTTGACTACTAAATTCTTAATAGAATACTATAAGAGTAGTTTTTTTTAGGAAAACTCATATAACTAATGCACAAATGTTTAATAAAACCTTATATTAACTACTAAATTCTTATTAGAATACTATAAGAGTATGTTTTGAGGAAAACTCATATAAGTAATGAACAAATGCTTAATAAAACCTTATATTAACTAATAAATTCTTATTATAATAAAATAAGAGTATGTTTTGAGGAAATCTCATATAAGTAGTGAACAAATGTTTAATAAAACCTTATATTAACTACTAAATTCTTATTAGAATACAATAAGAGTATGTTTTGAGGAAATCTCATATAAGTAATGAACAAATGTTTAATAAAACCTTATATTAACTACTAAATTCTTATTAGAATACTATAAAAGTATGTTTCGAGGAAAATGTAAAGGCCCAGATTTTTAAAATAATAATTTAGAAATAAATAAAATAAAATCGATTTAATTTGGATATTGTAAGGAAAACTCGTCATAAATAGAACTCGAAACTCTTCAAGCGGATTCCGGCCAAAATTTTAAATTATGCAAAATAGATTTTATTTCGCTTTTATATGCCGAGAATTTGAAATGATGTCCGGATTTGATTATTAAATTCGAATTGGATAATTTAAATTTTATTTGATCGAGTCAGGATAAAGTCAACATTTTCCGGGTATTTCAAATGGGACTTTGATATTTCTTTTGGGTACTTCTTTTGGTCAACAGATCTTGCCTGCACAAACACCCTCCCCGATTTTGTCCCTATTCTAATTTTGCCCCAACAAAACACATGTGATTCCTTTTTCTCTCCCTCACACTCTCTATTGTTTCCCCAAATTCTGGCAGTTCCCACACCTCCTGCATCTCTTCTCCCATCTGATTCAAATGAAAAGCCACAAGACATCCCCTTTTTCTATCCAAACGCAGCTCAATCCTTATCCACAAACTCCCTCTTTTTCACGCAGCACCACCGAGAGCCCTCCTCCGCACCGCGCCGCCACCAACACTCCCCCCCCCCCCCCTCCCTTGTCTTTCTCGGAGCTCAGCGACAACCCTCTTTTTGTACCAAGACAAAGCCGCAGCCTCTGGTTCAATTCAAGCTTCCCTGTTCGTGGCGACACCACCGTCACCTCTTCCCTGTTCTCAAAGAGCTCTGACCTTCCCCAACCTCCTTCGTATCCGAGCAGCAGCTGCACCCACTTTCTTCCTCTCCTTAGCCGAGCAGCAGCATTGAGTAGCAGCGCCCCAGACCGGAGCCAACGCCGAGCTACCTCCCTGGTCCATCCTCCTCCTCTGTTCTCGATTGTGCGAGGCCCAGATTCGTGGGATTCCGCCTCCGACGAGCCACACCGAGCATCAAACGAGTTTTCCGGCGACGTTTTTAGTCCCTCGGTGAGTCTCCTTTTCTTCCATCTTCTCTACTCGCGCTTACTTCCTTCCGAGTCTTTGATGGTCGGGTTAGTGGGTCGGTCTATTGGGGTGAGTGTGGGTCGGAAAAGTCCCCGCCGGCGGGACCTGTTCTTCTCTTCTTCTTCCTCTGTTTCCTCCCTTTCATCCGTCGGCGTTGCAGAGCTCGGTCTCAAGGTAGGAGACGAGTTCTCCTTGCTCAAATGGTGGGCCTGTTTTTCCGGGTTCTGGGTGATGATTTTGGGTTGGGCTAGACCCGAAATTCCTAATCCGGGTTATATCTCTTTCCAGGTGGGTAGAAAATGGATCCGGTCTCTCCCTTCTTTTCTTTACTCTTGGTCCGGGCTTGGGAATGGATCCGGGTTTCAGATTGGGCTGTGGGTCGGGTCTCCTTTCTTCCATTTCTTTTGTTTGGGCCGATGGGTATGGTTGGATATTGTTGGGTTTTGTGGTTATGTTGTTAGTTATTATTATATTATACATATATACCGTTTTGTGGAAATTGGTTTTCGGAAGTTATAATATATTATGACATTATTTTAAAGGTAATATTAGTAGAATAGGTATTTTGCGATATTCTAAATAGGTGATTTTGGGAATTTTTGAAATAAATTATTAATAAAAATAGTTGGTATTTATGATGATTATATATATTGATGGGAAATTATTTAAAAAGAGATTTACAAGTTTTAGTAAATGTCTTTAAAGATTTGTTGTTTAAAACCAAAATGTCGGAATTTGGCCCAGTATGATTTGAGAAATTATTTTGAATACTAGTTGACTTAACCTGATAATTAAGAGTTTGAAAATATTGTTGGTAGGATTTATCGATGGGTTTGATTGGAAATAAAATGACTTTGATTGATGTTGATCATATCGGAAAGGTTTTGGAAAACGGTTTCACTATCGGTTGGTTTTGAACATGTTGAGGACTTGGAGATTGTGTGTATGAATGATGAACCGATAGCTTATGGAAATGGCTTGATGATAGGTGTGTATCGCTTTTGGATTGCTTTGGACTTGCATTTGGGCCCTTGTTTGTTTTATCTTGCTGTTCTGCATCTTCAGGTAAGTCTCTTCGGAGCTTACTCAGATTGAATAGAGCTATTCCCTGCTTTAAGTGCATGATATACTAGGTGTTGCATTCATGATCAGCATGCCATGTAGTACCATGCTAGGTTGCATTGATCGTTGAGCATTCTACTTCTCTATGTGTTTGTAAACAGAACGGCCGTTATCTGTGATAGTCCTAGAGTCTTTGCTAGGGTCATAGGGTAGCCCAGCCTCATCGGGTACCCTGAGTCAATCGAGTACTTCCTTATATTATGATATGCCTGCGGGCTTTATTGTGGAGCGGGTTAGGCATGCGTGCCGCCCTATTATGAATGAATGCATTCACGAGCTGGCCAGTCTCCGCATGTCGGAAGGGGTGGAGGTAGGAGAGGGATATGCCACTTGGCATTGTCTTGGGCCCTTTCCAGTATTCTGCACATTATTATGAACTAGGAGCATGCTAGTGTGTTTGAATTTCGTACTGCATTAGAGCATCTTTATTAGGTATAGCGTATATGTGTGCTTATGGTTGGGATGCAGAGTTAAGTGGGCATCGATCTGATCCCGCTCCAAATCAAATTTTTTTAGGAATTATTTATGTTCATCCTATCGGTGCTGTTTGCTTATTGCGCGGGTCATTTTGTCGGCGGAGAGTGAGCGCTGGAGTTATAGACTTCACCAGACTCTGATTATATTGTTTTGGATTTATACTTTTGACTCCGTTTTGACCCGGCTCTGTCGTGGCACTTGTATCCTTATTTTGCTTCCGTCTTGCTTCCGTGTGAAATGAATTTTGCGAGTTAGTCCCCAGGACAGGTTAAGGGTACCCAACGGCCCTTCGAGGTGTTTAGGGTTTGAAATCCCTCTTTCTATTAATCTTAAATGACTTCGAAACCTCGACCCGTACCTGGATTGCAAGATCCGAACAAGGGGTTTTATCCCTTGAAACGTAACCCAGAAATCATAATTCTGGGTCGTTACAAAGATGGTATCAGAGCTGAGGTTGTGCAATTCGGGTACAAAAGGGTCGAGTGTATGTTTTGGAAAACCGCCCATGAATTTCAAATGATTTGAAAGTGTTTTAAAGGGGAAAAATGAATTTAAGATGTCTAACCTAAATTGGACTAAGTAATGAACTTGACTTGTAATAAAAGAGGAAGACCGACCAAACGGTGGCACGAGTGGGTAGTGAAGGCGATAGACCACCCCTATTGGGTGTAGTTGGGAATGGTAGGCTAAATATCAGCTTGTTTTTTTTTACAGATGGGTTGGGAGAATCAAATGAGATCAATATGAGTGCTATTAACTGATTCGGTGCTGGGTACTTGCTGTGCTAGAGATCTGATTTGGTATGCCTAACAATGAGTTGTGTATTGACTGACCTGTGCAAACGAGATAGCGGGAGTCCCTTTATTCCTACATTGTCAAACCCAGCTTGTGTAAAACAACCCCTTCCACTATGTTTGTTAACCCATTGACGGGTCTATCTAGGCTTTCTTGGATGCCAGTGTCTTCCCCGGGAAATTGGGTTGGTAAACACATTGTTTCGGGAATTATGGTTGGATGTTAGGTTGTCTGAGTGAGTGTTGGAAGTCCTTGATGTCACTTGAGTTAAAAGTGAGGTGTTTATGGGGCTGTCCTTCCTTATAATCAACTAGTGTCTTCTTGCCATGAAGAGTCGTACCAGAGTCACACGGGAAGGAGGGGTGATAAGTCAGTCGGGAAAAGTCAGTGGATGCCCTTAGGAATCTCTGTCTGGTTGTAATGGTGACTCTCTCTGAATTGCATGACATAATTTTGTAATCTTTGGCATGTACCCTGTGAATGCCCATTAGTAAAAAGCTACTCATGTTGTTGCATCTATGATTGGGGACCTTGCTTAGGTCTTGTGTTATGTATTGGCTTCTACCATGATTATATGTTGTTATAGCATGTTTGCTTGGCCTATTGTATTGCCTATATGATTGATTTGAAGCATGGACCATATGATATGAACCTGCATGATAGTTGTTTTCTCCTTGGTTAGGTCTATGATAGTGTGATAAACTCTTCTTCGTATGAATGCCTGTAAATTTTCTCTTCAGCATGCTAGCTGATGATGCCTATTATCCCTTTTGTGACAAGAATCAATAGCATGCTTGTTTGTTATATGTACATCAGGTTAATTATTGTTGCTTACTCTGCAATTTATACTGTTGTGTGATACTTGCACTGAATTTGGATTATGTTGGTGTAAATGAGTCTTGATAAATGCATGTTTTATCCCAGTATGTGTTGGTTTGAACTCATGTTCCCGTGTTCCAGCTATATTGCCCTGTTGCTTAAACTCGTAGTATACATCGTAAAACCTTCCTTATGTTTCTATATTGTTGGAATGTGATTGAATTGATTTCTTACGTGTCACCATGATTAGTTGCACGCGTGTATCGTATGTTATGTAGAGTCTGTAGTATCATGTAGGATCCTTGGTTGTGACTCGTGTGAATTTATATCTTGCCTACCATATTGCTAATTCTCTCTCGGGCTAGGTCCTTGATAGTGTATTTTTCCCTCTTGTTGTGCTCTTAAAATGGTTTACTCATCCTGATTGGATTAATGTTGAATTCGATGAATGCTTTGCTTAATTTCTGTGATGCTTGATCCTAGCATGCTTACATGTTATCGCTTGGTGGTATTGCCCCTATTGTTCTATGACATCCTCTCGTGCTTGCATAGATGTATGACTTGACACCTCGCATGATCACACACCACGCTATACCGTGATTCCGCATACGCATGACACCTGAATGTTAGAATGAATCTAGTCGAGTTATCTTGATTGTGTGCATGTTCGATATGTGCCAGTAGTGTCATGTAGGGCTTATGATTCCCAATATGATTCGCCAAATGATCACGTGTTGTACTTGTTCTACGATGTGATGATTATTGTATCGTGAATGTGCTCTATGATGGTTCGTTCTTAGTATGATTATAATGTATCGCCCATGGTGTATTTCTTGTTACTTTTGACGATGTCTCATGTCGTAAATATTATGCTGAACTCCTCTTAATGACTTTTGACTATGCTTGTATCACATCATGTATCACTAGTACCATGTAGGACCCATGCTTTCTAAATGTATCTCGTCATATGATTACGTGCCATACTTGACCTATTATACAATCATTGTGTTAGATGAGGTAGTTATTATGTTGCTCTTATATGTTCTCGTATGATGCATACACCAAGCTCGTGCGTTGTTCATATATGTGATAATTGTGATGCTCAATAAATCCCGCGTATCCTGTTTAAAGTTGTTGGGCATATCTGTTTCCATGGAATCACATACTACTAGTTTATCTCGCATGCATCCGTGTAGGACTTGATTGTGTCTTTTGGAATGAATACGCATGTTCTTTTCCCTTGAGATAGGTACATGTTAGTGTGGGTTAGTGAAATTGATATGCTCCATGATGAATTCGTGTTACTTGTCGCGATTATAACCTAATAGACTTCCATAAGGGCATTGTTGTTATTCTCGGGTCAGAGTCTAGTCCCTAGTCTTGTCATCCTTAGCTTTATTCGTGGTTGTTTCCGAAAGGAACATCGGGTTGTTCACTCTTGTCACTCCCCTATCTCCGCTAACTTGGACTCACCCACGATAGCGACCGCATGGGAAAGAGAAAGGAAGTTGGATAGCAATAGAGCCGTGTGGCGGAAGCGTGGGCCCATAACCCACGGGCCTCAGGATCGATGATGTCGGCGGGACAAGCAGGTATCGAGGAATACGGTTACTGAGTGCGATATGACTTGCAAGCGAGAGGGCTCTCCGTTCGAATTGCTAACCCTTTGAATTTGGCGACGACGATATTGCACTGACCTAGCGATGAGGTTTACGTGTTGATGTGCTGACTTGATGATGACTATTGCCTGATTGTCTGTCGTCTATGATGATATGATGTGATGCCTTATGGATCTAATGTACCATGATGTTGTGACATGTTGCTACTCTAAGTTGCTAAGCATGATTTGAATTCCCTTGCCTGTAAAATGTGAACTACATATGCTAAGAGACCTGAGTTGTATTTGATAAGGTTATAGCGCCACATGTTAGCTTGACTTCAGTATGTTCATATATGATGTTTGCAATGATTATGGAGCATGATGATAAATTGAGACTTGTTGAACCCATGATGTTATGTTTATAAATGCTAGTTGACATGATGTAGATCTTGTGTTTGATGATTTTAATTATTGCTTCTTCCTTAAACCTGTGGGTGAAGTCGTTGGTAGCTTGGTAGAAGAGTGGTGAAAAAGCTTGAGTGGTTAGGATGATCGGGGATGTTATGAGATAAGTCGCAAGGGAGAGATGTTGGTTTAGGTAAGACCGAGTGAGCTTTAGGAATTTTGCAAGGCATGATGCTGGTGATATCTTGGGAAGTGTGGGAAGTGTAAGAAATGGCCTTAAGAGAAGTGAGGATATAGTATGAGAGGGTACTCGGGTGTGGAGTTAGAGATAGGAGTTGGATTCTTAGAGGTGGATGGTGTGTATGAGAGTTTGGTGGAATGAAGGCGAGATTTGAGCATCGGGATGAATTGAGATTTCTTTGGGAAATTTTGTCTAAGATGAGGTTGGCGGGTCTATAAGAGGATTTGTCTTGGTTTAAGAGTGGAGATGGGCGAGTGGAGATTGTGTTTTATTTTGACTGGTATGATGTGAGGATTTTCTTGACTATGTGATTTATTTATATCTGTTGGCATGATGTTCGATAGTGACCATGATAAAACCTGATATGGAATAACATTACCTATTGAAACGCAATGTTAAAATCTAATTGGTAGTGACTAGTGTTATCATGATATATTGATGTTCTGCTATCCTGTTATGTTGTTATAGAAGCATGTTAGGATGTGTTGTGATATGATAATATATGAGATCATGATGTGTTATTATGTGAAAGCATGATTTCTTATTATGAAGTAGTGAGCATGATATTAGATTATATGGTCGGTAAGCATGATTATGAATATGTAAGTGATGAATATGGCTTGGGGTATGAATATGATTGGGTTATATATGAAATAATGGTGTTTGATGGCTAAATGATCGTTATATGGTGTTGTGATGAGTTAAGATGATGTTTGGTGAATATGCTGACATTCGATGACTGATATATTGTTTGACCTCCCCTTTCGCGGAATCTTAATAACATGACTTGTTGTGTTGAGGTGTTGACAATGAGTTTGATTCATTGACTTTATGGTGAGGATGTACCTGTTATGACCTTGGTGTGATATCGAGACGTGTGTTATGATTTTGACATATATGCATATTATGATCTTTAGTATGATGTGGAGACGTTGATGTGATCTTGTGGCAGTGTGCTGGCATATGTTTGAGACTTGTCATATGGTGTACTCGTTGAGGATTGATTGGTTATGTGGTTATGCATTGCTTGTGGCTTGTGAATTTTGCTCGGCAGAGAATTTGGGATTAGCCCTTAGAGGTGGATGATTCCACCTCCCAGCTTCTGAATTTGATTGTTTGGTATGCGAGAAATTGATCTGGTGGTTGGAAGATTTTGACGAAATCTTGATTTGAAAGGATTTGACTTGTTTTGGTATAAGGTTGCCTGATTAGACGATTGGATTTGAAGATTTTGAACGATTTTGGAAAAGGACCAATTTGTGTTGTAAAAGAATGAACGATACCGAGAATTTCAACGATTTTGAGGCCAATCTTTTCTAATTGTGGAATCCCTTTTAGAGAATTTTCAAACCCGGGCAGCTCTATGATATTTCACGAAGTGGATACATGCATTTTATGGGGGCGCCTGTAGGGTGTTTGCTAAGACCTAGTGATGATGTTATAGAACTTTTAGAGTTGTGGTACTTCCGAAAGGTCGAAGCGAGTATGTGATAGGGGCGCTTATCGCATACTTGTCAAGGCCAATTGGAGATGTCACGCCCGTGACTGGGATGTTGTGAGAATCCCGGAAGACGCAACCGAGATGATTACAAGATTCTAGACATAGTCCTTGGACTCATCAATTTCAAACTTCACCCCCTACTTTATTTTGGTTTTAGTCTCGGGGACGAGACTTGTTTTTAGAGGTGGATGATGTAAAGGCCCGGATTTTTAAAATAATAATTTAGAAATAAATAAAATAAAATAAAATTGATTTAATTTGGATATTGTAAGGAAAACTCGTCATAAATAGAACTCGAAACTCTTCAAGCGGATTCCGGCCAAAATTTTAAATTATGCAAAATAGATTTTATTTCGCTTTTATATGCCGAGAATTTGAAATGATGTCCGGATTTCATTATTAAATTCGAATTGGATAATTTAAATAAAACCTTATTTTGACTACTAAATTCTTAATAGAATACTATAAGAGTAGTTTTTTTTAGGAAAACTCATATAACTAATGCACAAATGTTTAATAAAACCTTATATTAACTACTAAATTCTTATTAGAATACTATAAGAGTATGTTTTGAGGAAAACTCATATAAGTAATGAACAAATGCTTAATAAAACCTTATATTAACTAATAAATTCTTATTATAATACAATAAGAGTATGTTTTGAGGAAATCTCATATAAGTAATGAACAAATGTTTAATAAAACCTTATATTAACTACTAAATTCTTATTAGAATACAATAAGAGTATGTTTTGAGGAAATCTCATATAAGTAATGAACAAATGTTTAATAAAACCTTATATTAACTACTAAATTCTTATTAGAATACTATAAAAGTATGTTTCGAGGAAAATGTAAAGGCCCAGATTTTTAAAATAATAATTTAGAAATAAATAAAATAAAATTGATTTAATTTGGATATTGTAAGGAAAACTCGTCATAAATAGAACTCGAAACTCTTCAAGCGGATTCCGGCCAAAATGTTAAATTATGCAAAATAGATTTTATTTCGCTTTTATATGCCGAGAATTTGAAATGATGTCCGGATTTCATTATTAAATTCGAATTGGATAATTTAAATTTTATTTGATCGAGTCGGGATAAAGTCAATATTTTCCGGGTATTTCAAATGGGACTTTGATATTTCTTTTGGCTACTTCTTTTGGTCAACAGATCTTGCCTGCACAAACACCCTCCCCGATTTTGTCCCTATTCTAATTTTGCCCCAACAAAACACATGTGATTCCTTTTTCTCTCCCTCACACTCTCTATTTTTTCCCCAAATTCTGGCAGTTCCCACACCTCCTGCATCTCTTCTCCCATCTGATTCAAATGAAAAGCCACAAGACATCCCCTTTTTTCTATTCAAACGCAGCTCAATCCTTATCCACAAACTCCCTCTTTTTCACGCAGCACCACCGAGAGCCCTCCTCCGCACCGCGCCGCCACCAACACTCCCCCCCTCCCTTGTCTTTCTCGGAGCTCAGCGACAACCCCCTTTTTGTACCAAGACAAAGCCGCAGCCTCTGGTTCAATTCAAGCTTCCCTGTTCGTGGCGACACCACCGTCACCTCTTCCCTGTTCTCGAAGAGCTCTGACCTTCCCCAACCTCCTTCGTATCCGAGCAGCAGCTGCACCCACCTTCTTCCTCTCCTTAGCCGAGCAGCAACATTGAGTAGCAGCGCCCCAGACCGGAGCCAACGCCGAGCTACCTCCCTGGTCCATCCTCCTCCTCTGTTCTCGATTGTGCGAGGCCCAGATTCGTGGGATTCTGCCTCCGACGAGCCACACCGAGCATCAAACGAGTTTTCCGGCGACGTTTTTAGTCCCTCGGTGGGTCTCCTTTTCTTCCCTCTTCTCTACTCGCGCTTACTTCCTTCCGAGTCTATGATGGTCGGGTTAGTGGGTCGGTCTATTGGGGTGAGTGTGGGTCGGAAAAGTCGCCGCCGGCGGGACCTATTCTTCTCTTCTTCTTCCTCTGTTTCCTCCCTTTCATCCGTCGGCGTTGCAGAGCTCGGTCTCAAGGTAGGAGACGAGTTCTCCTTGCTCAAATGGTGGGCCTGTTTTTCCGGGTTCTGGGTGATGATTTTGGGTTGGGCTTGACCCGAAATTCCTAATCCGGGTTATATCTCTTTCCAGGTGGGTAGAAAATGGATCCGGTCCCTCCGTTCTTTTCTTTATTCTTGGTCCGGGCTTGGGAATGGATCCGGGTTTCAGATTGGGTTGTGGGCCGGGTCTCCTTTCTTCCATTTCTTTTGTTTGGGCCGATGGGTATGGTTGGGTATTGTTGGGTTTTGTGGTTATGTTGTTAGTTATTATTATATTATACATATATACCGTTTTGTGGAAATTGGTTTTCGGAAGTTATAATATATTATGACATTATTTTAAAGGTAATATTAGTAGAATAGGTATTTTGCGATATTCTAAATAGGTGATTTTGGGAATTTTTTAAATAAATTATTAATAAAAATACTTGGTATTTATGATGATTATATATATTGATGGGAAATTATTTAAAAAGAGATTTACAAGTTTTAGTAAATGTCTTTAAAGATTTGTTGTTTAAAACCAAAATGTCGGAATTTGGCCCAGTATGATTTGAGAAATTATTTTGAATACTAGTTGACTTAACCTGATAATTAAGAGTTTGAAAATATTGTTGGTAGGATTTATCGATGGGTTTGATTGGAAATAAAATGACTTTGATTGATGTTGATCATATCGGAAAGGTTTTGGAAAACGGTTTCACTATCGGTTGGTTTTGAACATGTTGAGGACTTGGAGATTGTGTGTATGAATGATGAACCGATAGCTTATGGAAATGGCTTGATGATAGGTGTGTATCGCTTTTGGATTGCTTTGGACTTGCATTTGGGCCCTTGTTTGTTTTATCTTGCTGTTCTGCATCTTCAGGTAAGTCTCTTCGGAGCTTACTCAGATTGAATAGAGCTATTCCCTGCTTTAAGTGCATGATATACTAGGTGTTGCATTCATGATCAGCATGCCATGTAGTACCATGCTAGGTTGCATTGATCGTTGAGCATTCTACTTCTCTATGTGTTTGTAAACAGAACGGCCGTTATCTGTGATAGTCCTAGAGTCTTTGCTAGGGTCATAGGGTAGCCCAGCCTCATCGGGTACCCTGAGTCAATCGAGTACTTCCTTATATTATGATATGCCTGCGGGCTTTATTGTGGAGCGGGTTAGGCATGCGTGCCGCCCTATTATGAATGAATGCATTCACGAGCTGGCCAGTCTCCGCATGTCGGAAGGGGTGGAGGTAGGAGAGGGATATGCCACTTGGCATTGTCTTGGGCCCTTTTCAGTATTCTGCACATTATTATGAACTAGGAGCATGCTAGTGTGTTTGAATTTCGTACTGCATTAGAGCATCTTTATTAGGTATAGCGTATATGTGTGCTTATGGTTGGGATGCAGAGTTAAGTGGGCATCGATCTGATCCCGCTCCAAATCAAATTTTTTTAGGAATTATTTATGTTCATCCTATCGGTGCTGTTTGCTTATTGCGCGGGTCATTTTGTCGGCGGAGAGTGAGCGCTGGAGTTATAGACTTCACCAGACTCTGATTATATTGTTTTGGATTTATACTTTTGACTCCGTTTTGACCCGGCTCTGCCGTGGCACTTGTATCCTTATTTTGCTTCCGTCTTGCTTCCGTGTGAAATGAATTTTGCGAGTTAGTCCCCAGGACAGGTTAAGGGTACCCAACGGCCCTTCGAGGTGTTTAGGGTTTGAAATCCCTCTTTCTATTAATCTTAAATGACTTTGAAACCTCGACCCGTACCTGGATTGCAAGATCCGAACAGGGGGTTTTATCCCTTGAAACGTAACCCATAAATCATAATTCTGGGCCGTTACAGAAAACTCATATAAGTAATGAACAAATGCTTAATAAAACCTTATATTAACTAATAAATTCTTATTAGAATACAATAAGAGTATGTTTTGAGAAAAACTCATATAAGTAATTAACAAATGTTTAATAAAACCATATATTAACTACTAAATTCTTATTAGAATACTATAAGAGTATGTTTTGAGGAAAACTCATATATGTAATGAACAAATGCTTAATAAAACCTTATATTAACTAATAAATTCTTATTAGAATACAATAAGAATATGTTTTGAGGAAATCTCATGTAAGTAATGAACAAATGTTTAATAAAACCTTATATTAACTACTAAATTCTTATTAGAATACAATAAGAGTATGTTTTGAGGAAATCTTATATAAGTAATGAAGAAATGTTTAATAAAACCTTATATTAACTACTAATTTTTTATTAGAATACTATAATAGTATGTTTTGAGGAAAACTCACATAAGGGATGGATAAATGTTTAATAAAACCCTATATTGACTAATAAATTCTTATTAGAATACTATAAGAGTGTGTTGTGAGGAAAACTCATATAAGTTATTAACAAATGTTTAATAAAACCTTATTTTAACTACTTAATTCTTATTAGAATAATATAATAGTATGTTTTGAGAAAAACTCATATAAGTAACGAATAAATGTTTAATAAAACCTTAGACTAACTACTAATTTTTTTATTAGAATACTATAATAGTATGTTTTGAGGAAAACTCATTTGTAACGAATAAATGTTTAATAAGAAAACGTGCGTGAATAGTAAGTGACTTATATTTCCAAACGGAGGTTAAACTTGTATAAAACCTTATATTAACCTTATTATTATTATTATTATTATTATTATTATTATTATTATTATTATTATTATTATTATTATTATTATTATTATGGTTATCATTATTATTATTTTATTAGTTAATATATATTTTCTTATTTTGGTTTTTAATAATAATAATAACTATTATATTATATTTTTATTACTATTATTATTTCTACAATTATTTTATTATTTAAAATATATTATATTTTTATTTGTATTGATGGTTTTATTTTCTAAATGTAAATTGTGAATGAAAAATAAAAAACCAATTCATGAGCACAGTGTCGATTTTTTTTTAGCGCCCAAATGAATTTTTAGCGGTAAATTCCCCGCACTTTGAAATTGAAAAAACCCTAATTCATTTTGGGCAGGGCATCGCCTCTTTCACACATCCTCTTCCTCCTCTCTCGCCGCTCCATCGTCATTCCAGATCTCTCTCTCCCAAATTTCAGATGTCTCCTCCCTGTCTCACACCCACTCTGTCTTCATTCCTAAAATTTCAGATCTCTCTCTTCATCCCCTCTCGCCTTCTACCGCATCCTCTCTCATGCGTTCACCTCCATCGTCTTTCACCCTCCCGTGCCGTGAATTTGAGTCCTGACTCCTGAGGTCGCAGAACGCCGCCCATCGCCGGAGTTCCAGCGCCGTCGCAGAACGCCGCCCACTTCACCCTCCCACTTCCCGGCGCCGTCGCAGAACGCCGCTCACTTCACCTCGTCGCAGAACGTCGTCGCTCACTTCGTCTCTCACTTCGTCTCTTACCCTCCCACTTCACCTCGCCGTCGCAGAACGCCGCCCATCGCCGGAGTCCCAGCGCCGAGTTCCATCTCTGTTGGGATCTAGGGTTGCAAGGACTGCGGGAAAGTTAAGGCGAAAGGTGCTTACACTTTAAAGTAAGAAGATTTTGAATCGACATGAATTTTTAGCCCGATTTTCGTATCCGATTTCTAATTTCTTCTGAATTTGATGTGAACAGCCGCACTACCAGTGCGGTGACGCTGAAAAGCATCATCAGGAGGTTGAGGGAGCAAACGGAGAATTAAGGAGAAGATATCAGGTTTCCTTTTATGTTCTAATAACATCTTTGGCTTAACCTTCTATTATATTGAGATTGTGAACCTCGCAGTGGCTTTCACTTTTGGCTCTTTCATCTCTCCCGCTGAACGTTCCGATCTACAGGTTTCGAATCTCGACGGGAAGGGACGGAAGGGACGGAGACTAACCAGATCTTGTTCGTTTGGTATTTCTCCATCCCTATATTTTATTTTGTTTGTTGATTGAGGAACCCTAATTGAGTAATTGTTGAGTTCTGTAAACCCTATGCCGTAGAAATTGAAGCAGAGGTTTCCGATTGAATCTGGCAATTGAATTAACTGGATCGTAAATTTATTGACAGGTTCAAAATTTCATCTGTATATGTGTTTGGTCTTCCAATTTGAAGGGAGACATCGCGGTATTGTTCGGTGTTGATAGCCGACATAGTTTGAATTTTGGCTTTTGACTCCTTTGCATAGGAAATGAAGAACTACGAACGCATAGCAAATGTTGCGCTGTCAGGTTTGGTTTTGCCTCTTTACTATCTGTGTAGCATTCAGATTGGGGTGAATGATGATTTTCATTTCACTGTAGTGCTGTTTTACTTGGCAATTAAATCATGGAGTTATTGACTGATGGCGTTAGTCGAGAATGAAGCTGGAATTTTATTTGATTGGAGACCTTGCTTTGTAAACTGAGTGAGTTGGGCTGTCAAGGTTTCTTCTGAATTGGGGGTGTTAGTGTGTTCCTAGTAGGTAATGCTAGTGGATAGCTGAAAATCCTAGTTCATCTCTCGATCTTTTGGGAGCTTTGAAATTGTTTCATTGAACACTTAAAAGTCAAGTTCAACTGGGTAAGCTGTTAAGCCAGGATGTGCCAACACAGGAGACCTTATTCATCATTCTATTAAATAGGCCATTGAGGGGAATGTCACATACCTTTGCATGGAGATGGCTAACTAGTGAAGTTGTAAGCTTGCAAGTTTGATGGATAGCCTCCTTCAAAGATCTTTTTTTTTTCTTTTCTTTTGTCACTTATTATAATTTCATTAGCTGATATCCTTATTCTCTATAATGCGTTTATGTTTGAATCATAGTTCTTATCTCCGGTGCTGCTGTTTTTGCTTGCTTGTTTGTTTTATGCTGGAACCTGTTTATAGGCATGAGTAGAGTCAAGAATCTGCTTTTAAATACATCTTTGTATAGTTATATCTCCTGCTTCTATTTATATATCTGGAATTTTTCTTTCTTGCAGGGTTGAGTCAGTTCTGTCAGGGCAAAGGCAAATCAAAGTAAGCTGTGTTTCTGTTTTGGGTTCCCACGTATTGTCTTCAGACTTTGTTGTATTTGCTCATGTGTTCTGTTGAACTTGTGGCTTTGTTTTGATTGTGTTGTGTATGGTTGAACTTTTGGTTGTGTTTTGGATGGTTGTGGATGTGTTTTGTATGTGTTTTGTTGAACAAATGATGGCAGTTGTATGTGTTAATTTTGTATGTGTTTGTGCCCAGCTATAATAAATAATTAGATTATATTAATTACCGAGCTCACAATACAATTAATAATATATAGCCACGAATGTAGCCACGAATTAGCCACGAACATAGCCATGGTTATTATGCCACATGGCCACGTTCATAGCCACGGGCATAGCCGCGGGCATTATGGCCACGTCTGTAGCCACGGGCATTAGCCACGACACTAGCAACGACCTACCAAGAGATGTCCCCTGGGTGGTCACGACTTTAGCCACGACACTATTCATTGCTGTATTCGTGGCTACAGCCACGGATTGCACCTTTCCAAACCGGCCACGGACATAGCCACGGGACTGTCAGATCGTGGCTATTAGCCATGGATATTGTGTCGGTGGCTGTTAGCGTCGAGGCATATAGCCTCGAATGGCGACGAACGTCAATTTCATGGCTATGCCCGTGGCTAAATCGTTTAGCCACGGAAATTCGTGGCCAATTCGTGGCTATTTGACCGTGGCTATTTCCTGTGTTTTTGGTAGTGATTCTTATTGAAGATCAAGTCCGTTCAACGATCACGCATGAAGGTGTTGTTTTTGGGGTTCATATACCTCGAATTCTCCTGGCACCTATTCCACCCATTCCTCCGTCATCTTCTTTGAAGGTTGCTGCTCCTTCCTCGCTGATCATCGCTGACTCGATTCGAGGACGAATCGAAGATAAGAGGGGGAGAATGATCCGGGTCAAGATGGCCTTCTGTGGGTCAAACAACGATCTTGATCCAGGCGACGACTCGAGGACGAGTCGATTTCAAATGGAGGAGAATGATGTCATCCTCAAGCGAAAGAAGAAGGCTCCACCTTGGGAGTCGTTAAAGAAACGACGTTAATTATTTTATTATTTATATTTCTTAATTATCATATTTTATTATTTCATATATTAGGATTTTAGATTAAGTTTTATCTTCTAGGTTTATTTATCTTTAGGATTAAAATTCTATCTTTATCAACCTAAATTCTATCTTGCACGGTAGAATTGGTTCTTAGGTTTTCTATTTAAACATTGTAGTTCTATTGAAATTAATCA
Organism: Persicaria tinctoria; assembly: GCA_037127255.1. Lineage (NCBI taxonomy): Eukaryota > Viridiplantae > Streptophyta > Magnoliopsida > Caryophyllales > Polygonaceae > Persicaria > Persicaria tinctoria. Next base: position 38,724,139 of record JBANSL010000007.1, read on the forward strand.
GATTGAATAGAATTGAGAAACCCCTCTATGGATTAAAGGGTTCTCGATTATCAATCCCAAAACTATCCGGTCCGTATGTGCTCTTACCTTCGGTACACCATCACCATCACTTTTCCTTTTGTTCTTGTTCGACCAACCCTCAACCGATCGAACACACTTAGTCGACGCATCAAGAACACCGGCACCGGCGCTTGTGGACACCGTCACCAAGCTCCGCAGGCCTCGGCGCTCGGCGCTCGGGCTCCTCGGCTCTCCTTGGTCTCGCTCTCGCACTCGCGTTCGCTGTAGCGGCGCGGTCGCTTCCAGCGATCTCACCCGCGGACTCCAGGCTCTCGCGCTCGGCTTCGCAGGCTCTCGATCGCATCTAGTTTCTACTCCCGGCTCCTCGCGTCTGGCCTCCGAGCAAGGTCCCTGAGACGCCGGCTTCTGCGCACCCAGTCCGGCCTCGCGCGCAAGCTGTTCCGCTTCCCTCTTCTGTCGCTTTGTTTGTTTTAAACTGGATTAAGATCTTTCCATTGGTTTTAGTTAGTTTAGACTTAATTAATTCCGTTGCTGTTACTTGTTGCATTTAGATTTTTGTTAATTAACATCCTTAGCCTTAGTTTTGTTTGAACTTTCTTAAGTTAACAACGTACTGTTGTTTTTGTTTAGGTTTAATTTAGTTAAGGTTATACCGTAGTTTTATTTAGTTAATAATTAGTTTAGTTACTTTGGGTCGAATCGTCAAGAAATACAAGGAGCTAAGCAAGATCGACGCTTTTAGTTTAGCAATTGGCCGGCCTAGCCGATTGCTATACATCACCGGTAGGTTTTTTTTTTTCTTTTGCGAATCTCAGCCCCCAATTTGGTGTTCAATCCGCTCCTTAGGTGATTTTTTTACCTAAGCTTAGGATTCTCAATTGAACCCCCTTCAGTTTGAGTGCCCAAGCTTCAGATTTGCTCTTTTGTGTTTTGTTTTGTATTTTTGACAAAATTCTGATTTTTTGAAGGCTTTTGAATTAGGGCAATCACAATTCCAGGCTCGGGAAGTCTAAGAGGGGCCAGAAGTTCATGATTCCGACCGGGTGAAAGGTTGGGAAGCAAAGCCAGGCTCAGCATAGTCCTGCACACGCCGTGACATCCCCAGGAGCGAATTCTGATCTCGCTTGTTTCCATTGGGTATGTCTCGACCTCTTCTCCAGAGTTTTAAGTCCTTAATTGATTCTTCTTTCAACTGAGAACTTAGTGTTTGCCCTCAAAATTTCAACTGTCTGCTTTCTTTTTTCTTCTGCAATTAGTAAATTTTGGGGCTTTTCGAAACAATTGCAATTGGATAGCAATTAGGGAGAATTTGTGCCTCAGTTTAGTTTTATGTCTTTGGGTCCTCTGCATTTTTTTTGTTTGGATTTGAGAAGCAACAGGGCAGACTTAATGAATTTGCTAAATAAGTCTGTCGGAATTTCAGTAGCACTTCGACGCTATATTCGTTTTACTTATAGCTGATGGAACTCGACAATTAATTTGCTTGTGAATTCCGGGCAAAATCCGGCAGCCTTTCGGCGCTGTGAATCGATCCACGCCGGGATCGGGGGTAGCGACGAGAGACTAAACTCTCGAGCCGCTAATGCCTAGGATCGAAGGTCGCAACGAGAGACTAAACTCTCAAGCCGCTAGGATCCATTTTGCTTCCAGTTTTGCTTTTGTACCTGCAAAACAAACATAAAGAAAGGGAGGAAGAGTCTACCGTCGTCTGAACAATATTCTTGAACAACAATCACACACACACAACACCCTTTCTTTCTTGCCTTTTTGCTTTCTTTTACTGTTGCTTGTATGTCTCTCTTTATTTTTTCCCAGCCTTTTTTTGTTTGTTTGTGTGTGCTGTTTTTACAGGTGCACTGATGTGTTTGTAGGTGAACTTTGGAAGGAAGAAGCCGGGGAGAAGAACACAGAGGGAAGAAGAGTTGTGCTTGTTGCTCACTTCAGTTTTGCATGGACGAAAGTGTGAAGGAAAGGGTAACTGCTATCTTTTGCAGTTAAATTACCCAAAAGGAAGAAGAAGAACTAGCCGGAAGAGCCCTCTGAACTGCAGTGATACCCTTTTTATAAGGTTGGATGGACCGATGAAGGCAGTTATCAGATTCCCACTACATCACTTTCTCTGCAGTTTTTGTTTTGTAACACGTTTAATTTATTTTTGTGTAACCACCATCAACTGCTCATTTGTGGATTCTGAATTGTGGATTGTGGATTGGGCTCATTTGAGGATTGGGCTTGCATTGGAATTTGTAAGAGTTCCCACTTTAAATTGCATGCCTTTAAATTTAATGAAACTAATCACATTTTTCTACAGCATAAATGTGACAATATTATTACATGGAATCATGAATAAATAAAATTCATGAAATTTTACCCTCCAACAGCTGGAGTCAGGTTGGTGTGTCTTCAGCTCCTCGATCAGTGATGTGCCCGAACATGTGTTGTCGATATCGATGAAATGAAGTCGATATCGAGTAAACTTTAGCCTCCGCCTTTGCTTCTTGGTTTTCTCCTGAAATGGCTCCATATTCTGCAATATTAAAACGAAACTTTTGTAAAATAAGATCTTAGGAGAGGTGGAGAGGCTGAGCAGGAGGGTCGGCGCTTTAACAAATTGACAGAACCTTAGGGCTGACGGAGAGGCTGCGAGGCTGAGTAGGTGGAGAGGCGGAGAGGCGAATTAGGGCATGGAGGGTCGGAGAGGCGGAAAGGCTGAGCATGAGGCTGAGCAGACAGAGAGGCGGAGAGCTGGCGCTTCAACGAAGAGACATGGAGGGTTGCCGGGGCTTCAACTAAGAGGAGGGAAGAGATCGAGGAAGCCGCCAGGAGCAAATTGCTCGATTAGGGCCGGCGAAGAGGAGTGGCCAACAAGATCCCGACGAGGACTGCCACATTGAAGACCCCCGTGGACGAGGGGTGGAGGGCCGCCGGCTGCCGGCTGGTTTGAGGGACCGAGGGTCGTCGAGGGTGGAGAACTGTAGTGTTTCGAGGGTTTGGGTTGGGAGAGAACAGCGAGCGCTTCTTCTTTCCAAAAATATTAATTTTTTTTATGCCGGAAATAAAACGTTCATTTATGCCGGATATTTATATTTGGTATAAAATGTGTAGGTAATTTTATTCGCGTTTTTATGCCGGATTCCCATATTATATATGCCGGATAAAAAATTTCACACGCCCGGCATGAATAACTAGGGTCTTTTAATATTTCGTTCTTATTTATGCCGGACATAAATTATAATATCCGACATATATTTATTTTTCAGTATTTAGGAGAATAAAATAAAACCATTTTAAGGTTTTTATTTCGCAAATTAGACCTCCAGCATAAATAATTATTGAATAAATCCTCAGTTTGGTACTAGTGGCTACAATGTAGCACAAAGCAAGGACACTCGGGATGAAGTGCTAGTAGCAGAGCATTCACCTAGTCTCATATTTTTTATAAAACTCATCAGGATAAATGCTGCGTGAATCGAAACCTGAACATAGCCACAGGAAAAAGGGGTTGAGTTTCAGGACTATAAGGTTTGTCAAGTGTCATCCAGTAGTTACATTAAAAAAAAACAAAAAAAAGTGATAAAGTTGAATTGAAGGTGGTTGCACAGCAACAGGTAAAAAAAAACAAATCCCATCTAAAGCCGACTCCCATTGACCGATCAACTGAAACCCTATCATTCACACTGACAATTTTCTACAAGGTGGTTGCACAGCAACAGGTAAAAATCAAAGGATGATAAAGTTGAATTGAAGGCTTGAAGCACTAAAATAAAGCCGGTGTTAACTAAACTGATACCATGTCACAGAGACAATATGCCCAGGAAGGATAACACATGTTGTACATATAATATAAACAATAAGTGGGGTGGTTGCAAATTACGGAAACAAAAAGGGAAGATGATTGAAATCGAATAGTTTCCACAAAAATATAATTTAATTATTGTCTAAATGCGTTATTTTTGTGACCCTAGAGGAAGGTGTGATGGAATAAATCCTTGATTTGGAACCGGAACGGATATTTTCACCGCTAATTTTTACTATTTCCATCGCTAATCACCGCATATCTAAGCGGTGACATTAATCCAATTTTTCGCTAAGCCACCGCATACCTATGCAGTGGGTGCGTTGACCGTATCCGAACTCACCGCATGTATATGCGGTGGATCAGGGGAAAACGGGGTCTGTTATGCCAAACCCACCGCATATTTATGTGGTGAATCTATGATCCGAATTTTTGGAAAATATCTGAAACCCACCGCAAACATATGCGGTGGGTTGCTGGGGCCCATAAATAGGCGTGCGGGCCCCATTCTCCGGCACAATTTCTGACTCTTCTCTGATTCCAATCATTCTCTTGCCTTTCGAGCTTGACCTTTTGTTCCGTCGTTTCTCTCCTCGACTACCCCCTCTTTCAATCCCTCATATTTCGAACCTCCTCACATATTTTACCCCATGTATGTTCCTCTTTCCCCGTGTCTTTCCGTGTGTGTTTCTTTTTATCCCCACTTTCTACCGGAGTGTTGAGATGGTGAGAGATAGTGACCATTAGGGAGATGAGGCTGCTGGTGCCGATCGATTTCAGAGACATCCTTTACAAGTAAAAATGAAACTATATTAAATTCAGATCAAGTTATTTGTAATCAGAAGGAGATAGCGTTAACGTATTATTGTTATATATAATGCAGCCGGATCCGACTATTATGAGATGTGGTACTGGTAGTATGGCGACACTTAGGAGAAGGAGGTCAGCCGGCTCGCCAAAGCCACAGGTATGTTTAAATCGCTTAAATATAGTTTGCTCTTTATTTAGTAAACGACAGTTTTAGAATGAAATCATTAATTAGGTGTAGAGAAATCGTTTAGCATTTGAAAAGTAATACGATATAGCAATGTGTGTGACAATTAGAGAGTAGCATCTATGATCGATAGGATTTAGAAAAATAATTTTTATGGTACACATACCACATTATCGAGGAGGTTAGCAGATAGGGTGGTTCTACAATCCGCTAGGAGGACTGCCGACAGGGAGAGACAGGCGTTGTGTCAGTCATGTGCAGAGATTGAGTCTATTCATTTACACATATGCAGGGTGTAGAGGATCCTATGGATAGGGATAGTGAGCTGGTAGGTGTATGTAACGGCTCGGGATTATGATTCCCGGGTTATGCTTCAAGGTATGAAACCCCTCGTTAGGATCTTGCTCCCCGAGTATAGGTTGAAGGTTTGAAACTCTACTCTAACGTTTTCAAGTGGGATATCATACCCAAAATTCAAAAGGGATCGTTGGAATCCCCAGGGAAGTCCCCCGTACCTGTCGTAAGTCTAAGCATGGAAACCAGCAGTCATGCAAATGGCGAAATCAAGGTGTAATACAAGAGGGTGCCACGACAGTGCCGAGTCAAAACAAAATCAATAAGTGCAATTATCGAAATCTAACAGGCAATGTTAGTGGGGTTAGACCATTTCTTCGCAATCGCTCAAGAGAGTTCCCACGTAACGAAAGCAAGGAACAATCATGTTGCAAAATAAACCTAAAAAAAATATGTATGCGGGGCGGTGTCAGATCGAATCCCTACGTAATATAATTCCAAACAAGCAGACACATACACACACTAATCCTAATAAAGATGCTTCTAGATGCAAGGCGGAATATTAACACACTAGCATGCTCCTAAGATCAAGTGCATAATTATAATAAGGCCTTAACACAAAATACCAAGTAGTATGTGCCACTACCTAACCACCGCCCCCTTTTCGATAGGGCGAAGACTGGCCAGCTCGCGAATGCATTCCAACTCATAAATACGAATGTATCCCAATCACGAATGTGGACTTAATGAGAAAAGTAATAATATAATGCGAAAGGTAAAATAAATTAGAGCGGTAAGTAAAGTGGTAATTACGACTCGACCACTCAGGACGAACCCGATGAGACTGGACCGTCCTATGACCCTAGCAAAGACTCTAGAAACTTCACAAATAACGACCGTTCTGTTTACAAAAGCAATGAGTAAACGAATGCTCAATCATGAGTGCAATCCTAGCAGGATACTGCACGACATGCTTTATTATGAATGCAAGCACCTAGTATGCATATGGCTTTAAGCAGGGAGATCACTTTTCAAATCTGAGTGAGCTCATATAGGAACTCACCTGGAAAGTCAAACAGCAAGATATACCAAAGAGCAGAGTCCAAACAATCGACAAGAACCTATTATAATTATATAGAATGCGGCAAGCTACAATGCTACTAATCACACACATAGAGACCCTGTTCCAATCCCATTTCCAAAACCATTCGGAAGTTAAACCATTTCAAAACCCATTTTCCAATACGAGAAATATATGAAAGGCAAGCTATTCGAGATTCCCAAATCTTCATCAAGTTTCCATAACTCGTCTTTACTCATGTCAAATCCCCATTTCAAAACCAAAGCGTAACATCCATAAACGGTATAAGTTATAAGAGTTCAAAATCCGACAAGTCAGGTTAAGTCGATCAATCAGGTTTGTAAAACATAAAGGCATCAATTAATTAAGTCTCAATCAAGTGGCGAGGTTAAGGAATCCCGACATTAAGCATTTAAACCTTGAAAACAATTTCTCAAAATCATATAATGGAAGTGATTCCAGCATTTTTATTTCAAAACATAAAACCCCTTTTTAAAATATAAAATAATTTCCAAAAGTATATTCATCTCACAAAATCTCATAATATAATAATTATATTAATAACTAACCAAAATATATTCCAATCATATATACGATAGCATATTTAGAACACATAATATATCAACAATAAAACACAACCTAAAACCCAACTCAAATAGATTCATAAAATAGGCCCAAAGCAACTTAATTTAATTGGAAGAATTAGGCCCAAATATTAGTCCCAAATCTCTCATTCTCAATTGTTTGAAATCAGAGTTAGATAGGAAGAAAGAAGAGGTAGGCCCATGTTGCTGATGTGGCAAGTGAGGGCCCATGAGTAAGAGAAATGGGGGATGAGATGAACATTGTTCATCATCTTCCAAAAGTCCCATTCGAAATCTGGAAAAGAGAAGGGACGAGGGTAGCTCGCCGGAGACGATGTTGGGCTCCTACCACTCGAACCGACTATGCGACACACACAGACCGAAAAGGAAAGGAAAGGAAGAAGGAGAAGGAAGAAGCTCACCCAGGGGTCCTTCGGCGTCACCGGAAAAAGGGAGCTCGGCGAGGTTTCGTTTGGGCTCGTCGGTGTCAGAATCACAGAGATCTCGGCCTACGAAAAAGGAACGAGGGTTAAAGGTTAAACTTTTTGAGTGTTTTAAAGAGAAAGAAAAGGAGGAATCCTCACCGGTGGTTTTTGATCGGGAAACAAGGAAGGAGGAGGAAGACGACGTTGGGCGACGACGGTGGCTCCGGGCTCTTAGGCGTCAGAGGTGAGGAATCTGGGGCTTTTCTACTCGAAGGAGAAATAAGGTGAAGGTGTTGCGACCTGGAAGGTTTCGGCTTCGGACAGAACCGGGGCTCGGGTCCTTTGAGGGAAAACAGAGGGGAGAGGAGGGGTTGCGGTTTCGGAAGTGGTGGTGGAGATGGAGGCCGATGGTGGTGACGGTGTGGTGGTGCAGGAGGTTGCAGAATGGTGGTGCATTCGATTGAAATGGAGGAGAAAGAAGACTCCTTCCTCTCGGCAATCTCAAGGGAGAAGTGGGTTTGAAATTGAACGAGGAGGATAAGGGCTGCGGTTTCAGGCTTTTGAAGAGAGAAGCAAGGTCTGCAGCTTGTCATTGCAGGTTTGTTTGTGGTTAGATTTAAAGAGAGGTGAGGGGCTCATGCTCCTATTGCTACTACCGAACAAAAGGGGAAGAAGGAGGTTTGACCACTTTGCCTAAAATGGGGGAGCAAAGGCTTGAGAGAAAGGGGATAAGATTTGCCACAATTGTATAACCTTGAGATGAGTTGGAATTGGATAAAAATTGGTGAAAGAGGACGAGATCTTTGTTTAAAAGTTCAAAATTAGGTCGGAATTCGCTTTAAAATTTTCAAGTTCAATTTATTAAATTTATAATGTGTCTTTCTTAAAATATCCGATTTAATCCGCTTTAAATTCATTTTTAATTTCTTTTTCCGAAAAAGTTGGGATTTAAAAATCCGAGCCTTTACATCATCCACCTCTAAAAACAAGTCTCGTCCCCGAGACTAAAACCAACAATGTAGGGGATGGAGTTTGAAATTGATGAGTCCAATTAGGACTATGTCCAAGGATCTTGTAATCATCTCGGTTGCGTCTTCCGGGATTCTCACAACATCCTAGTCATGGTTGTGACGTCTCCAATTGGCCTTGACAAGTATGCAATACGGGCCCCTATCACATCCTCGCTTCGACTTTTCGGAAGTACCACAACTCTAAAAGTTCTACAATGTCATCACTAGGTCTTACCAAGCACCCTACAAGAGCTCTCATAAAATGCTTGTATCCACTTCGTGAAGTATCATAGCAAGCACCCTACAAGAGCCCTCAAAATCGTTGAAATTTTCGATCGCGTTCAGTCTCTCAAAATCCAAGTTAGTCTTTTTCAAAACCGTTCAAAACCTTTCAAATCAAGCAAAGCTCTCAACATCAAAACCATTCCAAAGCTTTTCAAAATCCGAGTTAGTCACTTCCAAACTCTTTCAAAACCCTTTAAATCCCAAGTTGGTCAAGCAAATTCAGAACTCAAGATGTGGAATCATCCACCTCTAAGGGCTAATCCCATATTCTCTTCCTAGGTTCCAATCTCAAAAGAAATTCCAATCTACGAATCTCTAGCCATTACCATAATCGATATAACCAAGACACGCCACATCATAACCAACCAACCACCGAAATTGGCCGTGCCAAAACCGTAACATGAATAGCCATTACCAACATTGTCGTACACTAGTATATTGGAACGTCAACACTCAACATTAGAATTTCATGTTCTAGGTGTCAACCAAATAAGAATGCATCAAACATGAATGCCGTTTTTGAAAGGGTAGCACACAAACACATCAAGCCTCAACCTTAGCAAATCACATCAGCATGGTTTCGTTCTTACCATTACCATATAGCAGAATTTGTCACAAATGGTTTTCAATCTAATAGAAGGTCAACAAGAAAGCACGACAAAATTTCTTTCAACAAGATCCAGTAAGCCAAGATACCCACAATTTTCATAGCCAAAGACCTAGCTGAAAATTAATCTTGAAATAGCCATGCATAAAGATGTCAACACAATCACATTTAAGCTATTTAAGTTCAAGTTGTCAATCATAGAGTATGTTATGCTCCCACGATTCGGTAATAGCAAGGTCTAACACCATAGCAAGCAACAAAATATTATCACGGCTACATTTAACTTAATAGGTCATCGCATACCAATATATCAAGATAACATGCATCCTTATACTATGGACTCTACACTCTTCTATCACTTAATTTCCAAGTATTTCATATCAGTATATAACAAGATTTCACACTAGGTTTATACATCATTATCTCTCATTGTTCCAAAACGGTCACATGTCATAAATCCGAAGATACTATCATGTTCAACAAGTATTGCAGAATATCAGGTATCGACATAGCAAGACAAGTTGCCACATAACCTCATGCTAATAATAATTCGAGCAAAGGTAATATCATGCCAACTTCGCAATATCACACTGTCACATATTATCGGGGCACATAATATCATTATTAGCAACACAAGTCAAGATTTCAGCAAGTATAATTCACATTCTACGAGTAAAAGAATTCAGGCAAGGCCCACAGAACACCAATCATATCCCAAGGTCAGTTACATAGGAACACCAAAGCACTGAAATCCATCCTCGTAAGTAGAAGTTAACCAGGTAACGTCCACCACCAGTTCATCATTCAAAGAATCAGTATGTCAGTTATGAGACCTAGTGATAGAGTCTATTTTAGTCATGTTTTTAGAAAAGATTTGCATATCAATTTAGAGCATGTTTACCTATTTTATAGCTTAATTTATATTATTTGGTTTTCGGAGTCTACACTAGTATTTTTATATATTTCAGGTATTTTCGGGTTGGATCGTATGAATTCAGAGGTTGATTGGTTGATCGCAATTTGAAAGACAAGATGGGCTAGCTACGTAAATGGGTTGATGATCGTACGCGGAGGAGATGGGCTCCGAACGGCAGGACGTGGGTTCAAGTGTTCAACAAGTCCAATGATTGGCTGAGTGCTGCGTAACATATATGTTTAGATAGATTAGATAGATATAATAATAATAATAATATATATCCGTAGTAGATTAGATAGATTTAGGTTGGGAAATTTTATGTTATATATATATATTCATTCTATTCATACGGCAGAGATAGGAGGCCGAATGTTGCAAGTGACCGGCCGACTAGTTAGTTTTCCTCTTTAACCCTAATTGTCTTTTGTTTTATTTTTATGGAGACCTAAACTCTCCCGTTTCGTCCACAATTTAAAGCTTTGTTTGATTGATTGTGAGTTTCTGAATCTTGTTCCTTATTTCCTACATTGAATGTTTCGACTTCTTTGTGCTTGATTGTCTATTGTTTTATTCTATCTAGCCCGCGCAACTAGTTAGAATCAATTCAATTGCTAAGGTTTTGTAGATTCCTGGTTGTGAACCTTAACCTAAGTGGCAAACTTGTTCCTTTAGGGCTGGTTGAACTAATTGAATGAGTAGGAAGTTGAATGTGTTGTTAAATCCCTCTTTAGGGACTGCAAATACCTTGGTTAATCTCTGAACTTAAAGCTATCAATTGGGTTAAATCCTTCTTTAGGGACTGTTCGATTGATAAGGGTTTCTAGGACTGGTTGGACTAGTAACTATATTAGGTCGGGACAAGGGCATTCATAGGAAACATAAAAGGACGAGAGGAAGTTACAATGATCGTTTCAACCAAATAAAGTGGAAAATTGTAGATGAAACGATTTTATTAACCGTTATCTTCATTAATTTGTTTATAGTTTATTTTAGTTTATTTCTTATTTTCACCACCCAAAAACCCCCGTTTGATACTAATTGGTAAATAGACATAACTTGGAAATACTTGATTCTCTGTGGGATCGACTCGTGCTTACCACACTACATTAGGTAGGTAGGTTCGAAATTATTTTGATACGGTTAACGCGACTAAAAATCATTCATCAAATTGGCGCCGTTGCCGGGGAATCAAAGTTTATTTCTTTGTTTGTGTGTTTGCCAATTATTGTATATAATTAACTTTGTTGTGAGCCTATCTTACGGTTCATAACACCCGTGCTACTAACCGTTTGTGTTCGTGTGTCTAAGTGATTCCCTCTAAAGATGACTCATGGTTTATATTGTGATTTTTGCAGAGTTTCTAATCATGTATTTAAAGATTGTCCGGTGTTTAGGGTTCCGATCGGAAAGGTTAAGGAAGTATATCATTTGTGCAAAACTCAACTTTCTCGTGAGATGGATATTATACATGAGATTGCACAATTAGAGCTCCAAATCGGACAACTACTAGAGCCTCCATGTCTGGCTCCGCAAACATCACAAGAATTGTCCATGTTGCCCCGTATGGAAGAACACTTTGCTGCAATGGAGTCCCAACTAATAAAGATCCAAATTGATTTCAATAATGAGATGAGGCGGATCCAAGTGGCTCAACCAATTACAATTCCAATTATTTCAGAGATTTTTCCTAGGCAGACGGAGGTGGTGGTTAGTGACGACTACGCTATCATCTCTCTTGACAAGGAGATCTTAAGAGATTGGATAGATGAGCAAGATGATGAAAATTTGACAAAGAGGATTCTATTGTTTGAATTTAATGAGGGTGCAAACGGACAAAAAGCTAAGAGATGGCAAGAGAGGAGCGCATATTTTGAGAAGCCACCAATGGAACTGAATCGGTGGTATTACATATCCTCTGCAGAGAGTCATGCTCAAGAGTTTGACAAATTATTGAGGGCTTTGACAATGTCTGAATCGATCTTAGAAGAAACCAAGGTATGTTTTTTTTTCTTTATTCCTTTTATTTTTAATTAGGATTAACTTTTATATTTTGCTTATTTTCTTCTTAAAAAAAATAAATAAAAAAAAAATTAAAAAAAACAAAAAAAAAAACCCTCCTCCCGTGACCCCGTCTCCCTCTTCCTTCCCCGCTGAGCGCCGCCCCTGCGTCCATCAGAACCCTTTCCATTCCCCGTCCTTCACTGGCTGCTCCTCGCCGCTCGCCACCCCTGGAACTTCCCGGCTACCATCGCCGTCCTTCACTGGCCGCTCCCGGATCTGCTAGTCCTCCTGGCCGCATCCTCCTCCTCCTGGCGCACCGCTGGGCCACCATAACCCTCTTGAGTGCCACCCTCCGTCATCGCCCCTGCACCAGCCCCGCCAGATCTCGCCACCATCTCCGACATCGCCATCCCCAGCACCCTCCACCAGATCCCCTTCCTCGCCCCGGCCTGCACAGCCACCTCTCCCCGGGTAGTCTCGACAGGAGCCCAGATCTCTCTCGCTGGTTCTATTTCGCTCCGGCGATTCCTCGGGTTCGGACTGCTGCTCCCAATTGATCTCGCGACTCCCTATCTTGGCCCAGATGCGGCTCCTTGATGCGCTTCCCTTCGACGTCATCTAGGCGCCCTGAATTTTTCCAGACCCTGTTTCACTCGGGTTAGTGCGGGTATGTTCTCTTTTGTGCCCTTTCACTGAGATTCTTGTGATATTTTGGAAGAGGATTATGAATTGATTTTGTTGAAATTGCTTATCTTATTATCAATTCTCGTATTCTCGTTGCCGGCATAGCCATTAGCTGATTTGCATTGTTTATTCTCTATCAAGATTGAGTGAAATCTACTGCTAATTATTGGGATTTACTATTGATGATGGGGTGATTGAGATCTCTTAAATTAATAGATTGGTTTGCTTTGATTGTTTGGTTTCACAGCAGGTTCAATTATGGATCTGATATATGTTTTTTCTCAATCTTTTGGACTTGAATGTGTTTCATGTGATACTTTTATTAAGTCTGGTTGATCATTAACACCTTTTTTTTTTTATCATCAAGAATTTGGCGCTGCTATGTTGCTTTGATTTTCCTGGATGATATATTTTTCTTGGGTGTTGGAATGTGTTTGTTTGTGGTGCGTTCTTTTTTTTTTTGTCTTGGCCAGGCATTTTGCAAAGAGGATAGGCCTATATTTAGCTAACTCCAAGAAGGTTCACGAGTGCCAATTACATCCAAGAGTTGGGGTTGTTCAGAGACTACGCCACTATCTTCTCTTGAGTTAAACGCTTGTTCCTAAATGCCTGATTACTTTGTGAGTTTCCTCTACCTCTTTCTTTCTTTTTATTTACTTTGAGGACAAAGTGAGATTTTAAGCATGGGGTGGAGAATTCAAGTGTAGCTCCGTTTTTATATATATTAGTTTTCTGCCTTTTTTTTTTTTTCATGTTAGTTTTTTTTGTTTTTTTTTAATTTTTGTTATGCATTTCATTGCATTTAGGTGTTATTAAAGATACCCATATTGGTTTAGTTTGTTCTCTAATTCATTTTTATGAGCTTATTGCATAAATCCCATGATTTGATTGAATTGCATGAAAATGATTTTTGGAGCATGATTTGAGAATATAATTGAGCAAGTATGATTCATAGTTGAGGTTTAATTGAAATCTAAAAAACATAACCCTTGTGAGTTTGTTTTGGCCTTATAAGGGACTATTCATAATTATTTCCCTTTTGCTTTTATTGTGTGATTATACTCTCCATATGCTTGTAGTTCAATACCGTATTGCACATGTTTGTTGCTTGTGAATTTCAAATGATTGAGGCATGTTTTCTTTAGCCATATTATACCTTATCTACCTTACCTATTATCCTTTGCTTGAAGCCCGTCTGAGCCTTAAAGCCTATTTTTTTGATAGCTCCACAAAAATATATCATAGCCAATGATTAGCCTGACCCTATCCGGGAATTAGGAGTAGAATTGGTGAAAAATTTATATGTTGGAGTTGTTTTGAGTAAAGATGATGTATGTAAGGTTGTACATTGCGAGAGGCATAGCCAAAATAAGGTAACCCTTCTTGCACAATAGAGTTGACTTATTACTAGGGGCCTAAGGAGGATAAAATTCACTTAGGAGTAAAAGTCTAGTAAGCTTGGACCTAGGGAGGATAAAATTCACCTAGGGGCAAAAGTAAGCATAAAAGAAAAGAAGTTATCATCCAAATGGAAAAAATGCATAAGTGTATGGCTATTGAAATCGAAAAGTGCTTATTGATGTGTATTGGAGTTTATGTTATTGGAATGGTTTGCGACGTATGGAAGTTTTGGTGTTGTTCTGGTTGGTTGTTGTTCCTTTTTCCCGGATTTTTAGCACCACAAGCCAAAATATTTCCCATGCCTAATGTTCCTACCAAAGCCTCATTACAATCCTATAAAAGTCCTCATGATGTTGTTTGCAAGTAATGACATTCACGATGTATAGATCATTTTGGATTGAGTTGAGAGTTGAACTTTAAAGCCTAAACACATGAGAGCTTGAGTGAAACACATTATCCCGGTGAGGTTAGATTATATTTGCCTTTACTATTGGATCGCTCATATACTTGTTAGGATATTTCTTCTCTTATTCATGACTCCTACCACGTGATGTTGCTTTTCTAAACTATAGCATGAAAATCTTATTTGTGGGATGATTAATTCTATATTTGTTTTTCATTGCTTGAGGACAAGCAAAAGTCTAAGCATGGGGTAGTTTGATAGAGTCTATTTTAGTCATGTTTTTAGAAAAGATTTGCATATCAATTTAGAGCATGTTTACCTATTTTATAGCTTAATTTATATTATTTGGTTTTCGGAGTCTACACTAGTATTTTTATAGATTTCAGGTATTTTCGGGTTGGATCGTATGAATTCAGAGGTTGATTGGTTGATCGCAATTTGAAAGACAAGATGGGCTAGCTACGTAAATGGGTTGATGATCGTACGCGGAGGAGATGGGCTCCGAACGGCAGGACGTGGGTTCAAGTGTTCAACAAGTCCAATGATTGGCTGAGTGTTGCGTAACATATATGTTTAGATAGATTAGATAGATATAATAATAATAATAATATATATCCGTAGTAGATTAGATAGATTTAGGTTAGGATATTTTATGTTATATATATATATATATATATATATTCATTCTATTCATACGGCAGAGATAGGAGGCCGAATGTTGCAAGTGACCGGCCGACTAGTTAGTTTTCCTCTTTAACCCTAATTGTCTTTTGTTTTATTTTTATGGAGACCTAAACTCTCCCGTTTCGTCCACAATTTAAAGCTTTGTTTGATTGATTGTGAGTTTCTGAATCTTGTTCCTTATTTCCTACATTGAATGTTTCGACTTCTTTGTGCTTGATTGTCTATTGTTTTATTCTATCTAGCCCGCGCAACTAGTTAGAATCAATTCAATTGCTAAGGTTTTGTAGATTCCTGGTTGTGAACCTTAACCTAAGTGGCAAACTTGTTCCTTTAGGGCTGGTTGAACTAATTGAATGAGTAGGAAGTTGAATGTGTTGTTAAATCCCTCTTTAGGGACTGCAAATACCTTGGTTAATCTCTGAACTTAAAGCTATCAATTGGGTTAAATCCTTCTTTAGGGACTGTTCGATTGATAAGGGTTTCTAGGACTGGTTGGACTAGTAACTATATTAGGTCGGGACAAGGGCATTCATAGGAAACATAAAAGGACGAGAGGAAGTTACAATGATCGTTTCAACCAAATAAAGTGGAAAATTGTAGATGAAACGATTTTATTAACCGTTATCTTCATTAATTTGTTTATAGTTTATTTTAGTTTATTTCTTATTTTCACCACCCAAAAACCCCCGTTTGATACTAATTGGTAAATAGACATAACTTGGAAATACTTGATTCTCTATGGGATCGACTCGTGCTTACCACACTACATTAGGTAGGTAGGTTCGAAATTATTTTGATACGGTTAACGCGACTAAAAATCGTTCATCACCTAGGGTTTATGGGCCCACTGTGCTTCTGTTGTGCCGCTCCCATGCTATTTGGCTAAACATGCTCTTTTCTACACCATCGTTCGTTAAAGTATTACAAGCAACTTTTAAGTTAGTGGAGATAGGGGAGAGACAAGGAGGACAACTCGGACTCCCCATGGAAACGAACACATACCAACCGATGATGACACGAAAAAAAAAAAAACAAGATCCCAACCCAAGAAGGAGTAAGGTGCCCTTATGCAACTCTACGAGGTTACAAGTGCAGCAAGTAAAACACATACCAATTATGAAGTAAACTAGTTGTATCACTGGACACTAACATGTACCTACCTTAATGAAAGATGTTAACAAATAGGGGCAACCAAAAAGATGATCGGGTTTTGCATGGGGCATTAGAGACTAGCTAACAACTTTTCATTTCATATATCAAACAAGCTTGATATGTATAAGAAACATGTATATACGAATGCAATAACAAATTGGTGCGGCACATAGCTTATGCAGAATCTAGGAAACAACACAGAACATTACATGTAGGGTAAATTGTTCGTGACAGGTACACATAAGCAGGTCATAATCAATGTGTCATCATATGCAGACCTATCGAGATGTTTCATATCAATCGCACTAAGGCCATGAAAGGATCATATAAAGTCGTATAGAAAACATGTCATGTAACAACAACGTTCTTATGCTATGGTAAGTGCGGGATGTCAGCATATAATGAGCTATGGTTGGACAGTAGTCCTCCATGATACTAGTAATATCTTGTCAAGGATTCAAGGAATGAGCGTAATCAAGGATAATCGTTGAGGGATACTTTAACACCAAAATCACATTTCACGCATGCATCAACCATGTCGTAGGGTATAACATGCAACGTGGTATTCAGCTGCTCATTAACACACATTCCATAAAAGTATGAGTTCATCCAGTTAAGCATTGGAAGGGCATCATGTGATAAGAACAACTTGGATGAGAACACACATAAGCATGCCACTAATCATACTTAGCATGAGACAACTCTGTGGAGGCATATCATTCTAACTGGACTAACAATATCTAACATGCTTGGACAATCATAAGATCATGTACAGAGAGTATAGAAAGGCTATCACAACCTATGACAAGAGTGGCTACATGAGATGCAAGTTGAGCATGAGATCGTACAAGCCATATCTGTGCAGATATAGATTTTATAAGGTACTACATGAGAGTCACAGATGTATATGAATAAGGTGCATCGAGCAACTCTACCTAATAGTGGACGAGTCATAGAAGTTTAAGCAAGACTACTATTGCATCTAAACATTAGCATATATAAAAGGAATATAAGCGATTGTGATGAAGGAGTCACGCGTCTATCATAGTGCGAAACAGGATAATGCTCCTAAGGTATCATGCTTGAAGGGGGGCGGTATGCTACATTATATATGGAAGGGTGTTCATGTGAGTGCCTTATGGCTATCGTGATGTGTGTGTGATCGTGCGAGGTGCCATATTATTCATTTGCGGAAGCCTTAAGAATGTTAGGGGCATGCAAAAACAACATCGAGTGATGAGATGATAGGCACACATTGATAATCACCTAATGCTTAACATGCGTCAAAAATAGGCACTAACTCTACAATTGGGTCTATCAATTTCTAAACAGTTAAAGGATCGTGCATCAGAGATGTTGGGAAGAATACAAGACTTCACGAAGTCTATCCTACGGGAGAGCAGGTCATAAAGCAGGTAGAGCACGAATACACACATGTCATAATTCATGGGTCCTATAAGATATAGTTTAACATGATGAGAGGTGCAACTATGCAGCATATGTTACATGTTCATTTAAGGACTAGCACGAATGCATTTAATGAGTCAACAAATCGTAACGTGACCATATGAGGACAAGAGGGGAAATATTGCGGAAACGACAACATGAGCTTAAGGCAGCACGACTTCACATGAACATAAAGCATGCTAGTACATAAGTATAGATTGACAATATACAACCAGGGCACGTATGTAACACAAGCATATATCAAGTCACAAATTGATCCTACATGATGCTAGCGATACATGGTAAGGCATGGGTATCTTTACAGAGTGAACAAGAGAACATCACGGATGATAGATTATAATCATGCTAGGAATGAACCATCATAGGAGTACATGGAATGGCACATCAACTATCACATCATGGGACAATCGTATTCATGTGGTGAAGCAAGCATGACGAGTTTCCACTCAGCGAGTCATATTGGAATTCATAAGCCCTATAGGATACTACCGGCACATATCGAACATGAATACAATCAAGCTACTTCGACTAGACTCACCCTAGCATTCAGGTGTGATTTATATGCGAAAACATGATACTAACTCATGATTCATACATACGTTCATTTGATTAGCACAACAGTTTGCAAAGAGTCAAATTAACCACATCGTAATGATCTAGAAGCATGATAGACATATAGCGGAGTATAACATGGGTTTAAAGCAAGATAGCTAAGCTTGGATAGGATGATAGACAGTTACGAGTCCAGGCAAATATCTAAACGGCACATGCATAAAATATCAAGTCATACGTTCAGGGAAACACGAGAGGATAACACTGAGCAGGAGAAAACATCACGGAAATCATGAAGGTAAACATGCTATGGTTTAGTGGTCATAAAGGCACGAGGAGTAGTAAGAGTTAGACTAACATGCTAAAGGTCCCACTATCATGATCCTAATCCAAGAGAGAGTGTGTAAACATCATGTGAGTTCGTAACTTAAGACATATGCATTTAATCCATCATTAGTCCATCATTAGTATGACGATGCGGGGAGCCAATGAAGTCGGGTTGCGCATGCCTAGGGGTATGAGAGAAATACAACGAATCATGACAAGAAACCTAAACAAGGTGGCCAAGCATGGATACATAATGACATACAACCACAAATCTACAATAAGGAATATCATCATAATATATGATGGGAATACCACATCATGTCGAGTCATGCATATACGAAACTAGGAATTTTAGTGGTGTGTGCTCGTGCGGAGTGTTAGGTCATATATTCATGAAAGTATGTGAGAAGCATGGAGATAATCATGGCATGACAGTTAGGTAAGCATGCTGGAAATTAGGAATCATACGAGGCAAGTTGGACATCAAGTTGTAACACACATTCATCAAGTAAAGACTCACTCTAACAGGATATCAGAATGGAACGATCACACTATCATGAGCCTATTTACATAGAATTAGGTAGCTCCCTAACATATGACACACACATTCAAGCATTAGTATAGCAATGCACATACTAAGTAGATCAGGCTGGGGTGATATGGGGGCATAACAGATGTAACACGGACCCAAAAAATGGCTAAACATGGACATCAAGACATGTAAGGATAATTTTACACTATGGATAAATCTGCAAGTCTAGGGGGTAGTACATATAGAATCATGCAAACATGGATGAAGCAACTAAAGTAACCCGGCAGAGGACTACAAGGGCGACTCTGACTCACTCCCATTGACTCCGTGACTCATTTCCCGTGGAATATTTGTGTAACTCTCGAGTAGGGTAGCAAAGGGCTCAAGTAAACCACGTACTCCAATACAACCTCAAATGTGGTTATTCTTCCCAATTTCCCATATATCACACTGACATCACAAGAAAAGCTCAATAAAGACGTTTAGTAAGGTCGGGAAAAGAATACCGAAGAAGGGAGTAGTCAAGCTTAAAAGGTCAAAGGCGATCCCACGAGGACTGGAATCCCGACTCTATAATGGCAGAAGGTCTCCCCCGCTATTCCATTCACATAGGCATTTAACGCATGATTTGTAGTCAGAACTATCAACCAGGTCTCCAATTTAAGCATACAACACTCAACATAGAACAATCAACAATCAAGCTATCCTATGGCCACCCTTCGAGGGGCGACTGACCGGAAGGGAAAAACCTCACGGTCTCTACCTAACTCGCCACTCCAACCACTACGGCACAATCCCTTGGAGTCTTGTAGGCTCATCTGTAAAGAATAAGCTATATTTTTGCCTACCCGTTCCCAATTACATCCAATAGTGATGGTCTAGCGCCTTTACTACCCCTTCGTTTCCCTTTGTTTGATAACCGTATTTATTGAGTCAAGTTCATATTTAGTCCATTTGAGTTAGCCATATTAAATTCATTTTGCCCTTTCTAAAACATTTTAAAACCCATTTGATAACCTTGGGCCATTTTCAAAATCACTTCAACCTATCATACTCGGTTTGCAAAACCTTGCTCTGATATCAACTTTGTAACGGCCGGGATTATAATTCACGGGTTACGTTTTGAGGGATGAAACCCCTCGTTAGGATCTTGCTCCCCGAGTATAGATTGAAGTTTTGAAACTCTACTCTAACGATTTCAAGTGGGATTTCAAACCCAAAATTCGAAAGGGATCGTTGGAATCCCCGGGGAAGTCCCTTGTACCTGTCGTAAGTCTAAGTGTGGAAACCATCAGTGATGCAAATGGTGAAATCAAGGTGTAATATAAGAGGGTTCCACGATAGTGACGAGTCAAAACCAAATAAATTAGCGGAATTATTGAAATCTAATAGGCAATGTTAGTGGGGTTAGACCATTTCTTCGCTATCGCCCAAGAGAGTTCCCATATAACAAAAGCAAGGAACAATCATGCTGCAAAACAAACCTAAACCTAAAAAAAATATGTATGCGGGGCGGTGTCATATCGAAGCCCTACACATTATAATCCCAAACAAGCAGACACATACACACGCTAGTCCTAATAAAGATGCTTCTAGATGCAAGGCGGAATATAATAAACTAACACGCTCCTAAGATCAAGTGCATAATTATAATAAGGCCTCAACACAGAATACCAAGTGGTATATCCTGCTACGTAACCACCGACGCCCTTTCTGATAGGGCGGAGATTGGCCAGCCCGCGAATGCATTCCAACTCATAAATACGAATGTATCCCAATCATGAATGTGAACTTAAAGAGAAAAGTAATAATATAATGTGAAAGGTAAAATAAATTAGAGCGGTAAGTAAAGTGGTAATTACGACTCGACGACTCAAGACGAACCCGATGAGACTGGGCCATCGTATGACCCTATCAAAGACTCTAGAAACTTCACAGATAACGACCGTTCTATTTACAAAAGCAATGAGTAACAAATGCTCAATCATGAGTGCAATCCTAGCAGGATACTACATGACATGCTTTATTATGAATGCAAGCACCTAGTATGCACATGACTACAAGCAGGGAGATCTCTTTTCGAATCTGAGTGAGCTCATATAGGAACTCACCTGAAAAGCCGAACAACAAGATATACCAAAGAGCAGAGTCCAAAAAATCGACAAGCACCTATTATAATTATAAAGAATGTGGTAAGTTACAATGCTACTAATCACACACATAGAGACCATGTTCCCAACCCATTTCCAAAACCATTTGGAAGTTAAACCATTTCAAAACCCATTTTCCAATACGAGAAATATCTGAAAGCCAAGCTATTCGAGATTCCGAAATCTTCATCCAGTTTTCATAACTCGTCTTTACTCATGTCAAATCCCCATTTCAAAACCAAAGCTTAAAATCTATAAACGGTATAAGTTATAACAGTTCGAAGTTCGACAAGTTAGGTTAAGTCGATCAATCAGGTTAGTAAAACATAAAGGCATCAATTCATTAAGTCTCAATCAAGTGGTGACGTTAAGGAATCCTGACATTAAACATTTAAAACTTAAAAACAATTTCTCAAAATCATATAATGGAAGTAATTCCGGCATTTTTATTACAAAACATAAAATACCTTTTTAAAATATAAACTAATTTCCAAAAGTATATTTATCTCACAAAATCTCATAATATAATAATTATATTAATAACTAACAAAAATATATTCCAATCATATATATGAGAGCATATTTAGAACCCATAATATATCAACAATAAAACACAACCCAAAACCCAACTCAAATACATTGATAAAATAGGCTCAAAGCAACTTAATTTAATTGGAAGAATTAGGCCCAAATATTAGGCCCAAATCTCTCATTCTAATTTGTTTGAAATCGGAGTTAGAAAGAAAGAAAGAAGAGGTAGGCCCATGTTGCTGATGTGGAAAGTGAGGGCCCACGAGTAAGAGAAATGGGGGATGATATGAACACTATTCATCATCTTCCAAAAGTTCCATTCGAAATCTGGAAAAAAAGAAGGGACGAGGGGAGCTCGCCGGCGACAACGTTGGGCTCCGGCCACTCGAACCGACTACCCGACACACACACAAACCGGAAAGGAAAGGAAAGGAAGAAGCTCACCCAGGAGTCCTTCGGCATTGCCGGAAAAAGGGAGCTCGGCGAGGTTGCATTTGTGCTCGTCGGTTTCGGAATCAGAGAGCTCTCGACCTAGGATGAAGGAACGAGGGTTAAAGGTGAACCTTTTTGAGTATTTAAAAGAGAAAGAAAAGGAGGAATCCTCACCGGTGGTTTTCGATCGGCAAACAGGGAAGGAGGAGGAAGACGGCGCTGGGCGACGGAGGTGGCTCCGGGCTCCTGGGCGTCAGAGTTGAGGAATATGGGGCTTCTCTACTTGAAGGAGGAAGGAGGTGAAGTTGTTGCAACCTGGGTGGCTTTGGCTTCAGACAGAACAGGGGCTCGACTCCTTCGAGGGAAATTAGAGGCGAGAGGAGGGGTTGCGGTTTCGGCGGTGGCGGTGGAGAGGGAGGTCGATGGTGGTGATGGTGTGTTGGTGCAAGAGGCTGCAGAATGGTGGTGCATTCGATTGAAATGGAGGAGAAAGAAGACTCATTCCTCTCGGCAATCTCAAGGGAGAAGAGGGTTTGAAATTGAACTTGGAGGATGAGGGCTGCGTTTTCAAGCTTTTGAAGAGAGAAGCAAGGTCTGCAGCTGGTCATTGCAGGTTTGTTTGAGGTCAGATTTAAAGAGAGGTGAGGGGCTCATGCTCCTACTACTACTACCGAACAAAAGGGGAAGAAGGAGCTTTGACCACTTTGCCTAAAATGGGGGAGAAAAGGCTTGAGAGAAAGGGGATAAGATTTGCCACAATTGTATAACCTTGAGATGAGTTGGAATTGGATAAAAATTAGTGAAAGAGGACATGATCTTTGTTTAAAAGTTCAAAATTAGGTTGGAATTCGCTTTAAAAATTTCATGTTCAATTTATTAAATTTAGAATGAGTCTTTCTTCAAATATCCGATTTAATCCGCTTTAAATTCATTTTTAATTCCTTTTTCCGAAAAATTTAGGATTTAAAAATCCGAGCCTTTATAGTGTAGGTATTGGGGTTGAGTCATCGAGTCAGTCAGTTGTCGACCATAGCGAGGGATGTGGCCAGACGTCACATTCGTCGATAGTGACATTTCGAAGTATGGCGCAGATAGAGATGGATATTATGATGGACAACACCGATGACGCAGTGGTGCAGGCGGCGGATGAGTCTACCCGAGCGGAGGCTGAGTGAGTGCATGACCAGTCACAGACTCAGCACGATGGGTTCCAAGCGTACTTTGGGTCTGCGTTTGAGAGCGAGCAGCTGAACTCGTATGACGACACGACACTGCTGGTCGGAGATTTGGGTGTTGGGAGCAGCTGTGGTGTTGGGAGCATGTCCTCCGAAGATGCGAAGAACCTGTTTTCTATAAGTCGAAGAATCTTGATGTTGCTGGGTGTTTCAAGAGTGCATGTTATGGCCTGTTCCAATCCAGATCAATTGAAACTTTTGCCTCCAGAAGGAGGGGTATGCATGCAGAGTGGGGCCATATCGACGGGTTGATGTCGTATTTGGAGGCGACGTGGTTATGAGATTACTCGGAGAATATATTTTGTGCATGGACAGATGCAATCCAGCATTTTGGTACGACCACGATGACCAGGTGCACATCTTTTTTACTTGCGAGTCACACTTCTCTTGTAGGGCGGAGTCTGCTCATTCTGTGTTAAAGAAGACCTTAAACTCTGCAGTCGGTGATTTTACTCACATGATCACCACAATCGATCTGATGATGGCGGACCAAATAAGTGAGGTGGAGAATACAATGGGGCGAGTGAACAACACCTGGCCGACAGACTCGCACGACCTATGGATTTTCGATTGAATTCGGCATATTGTGTCAAAGGAATGTTTCAACTTATTTTTCGAAATATACACGAAGATGGAAGCGGAGCCGTCTTCGCAACCATGCAGAGATACATACTGGAGGGATTTCTACAGTCTCCCATGCACACATGAGATACAAGCTTGTCGAGACACGCAGATACCCATCAAACCGTCCCAAATTCACATTTTTTGGATGCAATTGGATTGGTATCGTCCACATGTTGACAACGTCCAGGATAACACTCCCCTCAACAGAGCTTATGTCGACATGCCGCGCATGATCATGTTGTTCCAGAGTGGAGCTATGGATGAGGATACTCGTTGGAGGATTGCGTCGGCATTCAATGATAGGGATCTTCCCTCTCATACATCGTTGACTCCACCTGACCCCGAGGACCGTAGATCGACCGGGAGACCCAGGACTCGCCACCCCTGTCAGACGAAACCTCTGCCTTGGGAACGTGAGTTTGCTCGGGCCCAACTTCGAGCCAATAGAGAGGGTCAATCTTCATCAAATGAGTAAGATGATGCGGAAGGAAATGAGGAGGGCACTGGGTCTAATGCAATTGCCATCGACGACCCTCCTAGTGGCTAAGGAAGAGGAAGAGGACGAGGTCGGGGATGGGGTCGTGGGAGGGGACGTGGCGGTGGTCGATCAGCGTTGGAGCCAACTTCGGAGCCTGTAGGTGACATTCCACCGCCAGCACCTACGACACTTCCACCGCAGAATCTCCTTCACGTAGATTTCAATTGGGGCACTGGCAACATCGACGAATTCATGATTACTTTCATACGAGCCGTCACAAATGTTACAGGTGATGGTCACTATGGGTATAGATCTTTTGCTTGTCTTCTGAACTTGGGCCAAGACGCATGACCTCTAGTTCGACGGGAGTGGGCCGTTGAGTTGCAGCTGCATGCAGATCGGTACCATTACTATCCTCCCTTAGATGAGCTCATCATGAGGGTCAACTATTTCGGCACGTGGCATGATGCTACTTATTGGATGGAGATTCCGATCATGGGCGAGGTATTTGCCACGCTTCACCAACGTCCTTAGGTGATTTTGTCACATATGATGCCGATGTTGTGCCTACCCATGTACACCACCGAGGGCCTGTCATTACCGGCCTATGAGGAGTTAGATTGGACAGCTTTAGTCGGCAACAGCAACCACTTCATTCCGGTACGTTTCAAATTTCATATTCATTAATTTCTTAATGTTTCGTTTCTCTCTTCTAATGTCAATAGTCACCTGTTATTCACATATTTGGTTGTTGACTGGTTCACCTCTTCCGCCAGTCAACATTACATGGACACGACATCACGATCCCATGATCAACAGTTGGGAAGAGTAGTTTGCGGCGTGGATTGCACGATACAGAGCCTACCACCGTCGTGATGGTGGTCGTCCCATGCGCTATTAGCACTTTTCATTTTCTCATGTCATTTTTCGAATTCCATATGTTGAATTGTTCGGGTACTATATATTTGTCTTTGCCATTTCCCGAACTGCGTTGTATGACATTTTTTTAACCACATTTTGTTTTATACTTGACACTTCCCACACTTCGGTTTGCTTTTTTTCTTATGCAATATTCGTTTATTTTGACATGGAGCATCCATATTCTGAATCGATTCGGGGATCGTCTGGATCCGCACTCTTTCTTCTAACCGAAGCATATCATTTAAAATTTTTTATATTTACATGCGCCTTTTTGGGTAATGCCAAATACATAAAACATAAATATTTTAAATTATAAATTATAATAATTAATTCTGTAAAATCATAACCCACCACATATGTTTGCGGTGAGTGATGTGTCTGATCCGGTCCGGCCTGGTTCGGGCACCACACACCTCTAAATCGGGTAACCCAACACCCACCGCAAACTTATGCGGTGGGGTTCAAATGGAACGGACATACCTACCGCATATGTAAGTGGTGACCCACCGCATAGGTATGCGGTGGGTTAGTTGACTGTCATTAAACCCACCGCATACCTATGCGGTGATTAGCGGTGGAAATAGTAAAAATTAGCGGTGAAATTATCATCACCCATTTGGAACTCACAAATTGTGAGTTCCACAGATAAAGAGGAATGAAACCTCATTTTCCAAAAGGACTCTAAATGAATATGAGGAATGAAACCTCATTTCCCAAACGGACTCTAAATGATGAACACCACACATGAAGAGGTTGGACACACTAAACACTTTGAGTAAACAAGTTCGAATCCAATTAGCCTACTTGTCACTTGTGAGGCACTACTAACATCGGGGATCAATCTAAAGCATCAACTTTCAGATTACACTCTTTGCCACTAAAAATAGCGCTTGAAAGCCAGATCATTTCTCCATGATTGCTGGGATGAATACTCTCTATATTTATGACCCCTCGCCCATCAAATAAATGCATCAATTGCTCAAATTAAGATTAAACTTTGTAGCACCAGCCAATCCAAAGGAATAAAGCGAATTAATTACGAATAAATAAATTTTAAAAAAATTCTTCCAAATTTCCGTTTCTCCCCCAATTCACCAACATGTTCGCAGCTCGTTCCAAATTTCCGTTTCTTCCCCAATTCACCAACATGTTCGCAGCTCCCTAACCTAATCCTCAAAATCTATTTTAAGGTAGCGGGATCAGGAAGGTTGAGGGAACTTACAAGAACTCCTAAAAAGCGTAAACGATGGGGTCGATTTTAGGGACAACGACGGGGAGCCTCTCGAACAGCACCGAAGCCACAATTTTGCCGCTATCAGCGCCGTCGTTGGACGAAGTGTTGTACCTACGCGCCAACAATAGCGACCGGGCTAAGGCTGAGCTAGTCGGTCTCTGCAATTTGATGAATCTGATCTGAGAGAGATAGAAAGAGAGATGAGGAGGAGACACGTCGGCGGCGACGAGTAAAGAAGAGATGGAACCCAAAATTGGAGATAGTAGAAACAGAGATCGCAGAGGCAAGCGGTGGACCTGATCGAATGCGGGGAAAGAAGAAGCAACCTAGCAAAGGAAAGTTACAAATTTAACCCTAAACCGACTGAATAATGAGAAAATAAAGAAAGGGCAAATTGGTAATGAACATTAGTGAATAGTAAAGATAGAGTTAGCCTTTTATATAGTAATGATAAAAATTACATTGTTTATGATGAGTGTTTGCCTTTTCAAAATAGATAATACAATTTTAAACTATCGACCGATTCAACCATGTCTAACATAGTTGTTGTTGCCATTGTCAATGCTAAAGCTACCGCCTACCGCCATCTTCTAAGCTACCTACCTATTGCTGGAACCCTTTCCTCTCATATCTCCAAATTTTTACCCTCAACCTCTCCTTCTTTCTACCTTTTTGCCCCCTTATTCAACTCATCTCTACAGCACAAAACCCAAGTACAACTTCCGAATGGCCACCGAGACATATCCCAACATTAGCCCCCAAACTCGCTAGCTAGCTTCTGCTATAGTGAAAGGGAATCATGTTCGATCCTCGAGAAAGCGTGTCAGCGGTTCCCAAATAGCTCATAAATCACATTATAAATCGACTCAGGAGTTCACTCGATATTGAGTGAAAGTGTTGATCTCGGATGAAAGCACCTACAGAGACAAAAACAAAAGTCGACGTCGAGTACATGACTCGATATCGAGTAATAAGCAGCAGAAATCGAATGGCTCAAAAGACTGCCAGTCGATCCAAGTGACTCGATGTCAACTCAGAATAGTCGATATCGAGTGTAAGTGCAGCGACCAGTGTGTGTCGGCAAAGAAGGCCGAAGAATAAAACGATGGAAACAAATGATGTTCAGAAATCACAAGGGTGTTGAGTTTTTTTAGGACCCAACGAACGACAATATGACGGATGTAAAAAAATATATAAAAAGGTTTTCCAAAGTCATGGCTTAACGCAACGACAACCATGCAAGTGAAATCATAAATCGCAAAAGACAAGAACATTATTGATAAAGGACAAGACTTTCACCAAATCCGGCAAATAGGAATATAAACCTTTCGATAAATGACCCTAATTGCGTCTATCCTTTTCATAAATAGAGTTTCTAAACATCTGAATAGAAACCTTAATTATTACCCATGTTTTGCAACAGGAGTTCCTTAACTTTCCAAATAAAGCTGAAGCACAATGAATAGAGCGAGATAAAGTACCTTTATTTCGCGACTCATCCATCCACTGACATGGCTATCGTCGGGCTCACTCTGACCCTAGAAGAAGGGCGACTACTTGCTCATCGTAGCAAAAGATATGATTGACTGAAAGAAATAAACTTGCGTAAACTAACTTCAAAGACTTTACAATCCCGCCACTCCAACTTTCGTAAGACGCCAAAACCCTAAAACCTTTGAAACCCTAACTCTCTACTTTGCTTGGAATTGAATCTCTGAACTTGAATGAATGAAAAACAAGCCCCTAGGGCTTTATTTATAGGCATCAATCCTTGCTAGCCAAGGATAAAGAATTCTATCTAAAGCTAGAAGATATAAACCTACTTAAGGAAAGATATAGATCTAATTAGGTAAATAAGATAAATCCTTAAAGTAAAATAAAATGTACAACCCATAAAGATAGAAACTGGATAGAATGATAGAAAATCTCTTTCTTCACATGGAAGTATTTCTCCTCCGTATAGGATTCGTCAAATGCGTCTCGAATGCTTTGCAGGTTCACTCAATATGGAGTGATAGACTCGATATCGAGTCATCTCTCCTAGTCTCGAGTGTATTATACCAGACATCGAGTCTTCATATGGGTCTTGAGTGATGCTACACTATATATCGGGTCTTTGGGTCGATGTCGAGTCATTCTCTTCATCTCTCCAAGTGTATATACTCTATGTTCACTCGATATCTGGTGCTCTTCAGTAGACATCGAGTCAAAGTAGTCGATGTCGAGTCCCCTTAAGTAGATATCGAGTGATATTCCAGTGCTTCTTGGTTTTGCTCCGAATTTGCTTTAAATTCTGCAATATTAAACAAGAACTTGTGCAAACCTCTATTTCTTGCAAATAATCATAAACTACACAAATTCGCTATATTCCCAACCCAGAATATATAAAACATAAGAATAAGGAGCGAAATTAAGTATAAAATCATGGCATAAAACACGGATATCAAATCTTCCCATACTTAAGCTTGCTTGTTCCCAAGTAATAACTTGGCTGGTCATTCAGAGAAAACCTACAAAACTCTCAACATAGTAAACTCATTCCCATATTCCCAAAGACACTCAATTGCCATCCTCGAAAAGGTACTTATGTCTTCAATTCAACGTCTGTGAATGAAAAGCAACATCTCACAAAAAAAGGAGGTTATGTAAAAAACAATTTTCATGCGACAAAGCAACAATGATCAGGAGTAAATTATTTAAGCTCAAAAGGAGTATATTGGTAAAAGGCTAAAGGTGGGATATGTTTGGCCGTGTGATACTAATAAGGAAATGGAGAAATTTTCAAACATTCATACCACATTCCATCTTCATATGATTTCTCACCTTTCCCTCATCACTCTCATAATTCTATCTTTGCTTTTTTCACTATTATGCTTTTACCTCTCTAACCTCGGCATTGCCTTCTCGTGAGTCGCAAACATAGGTGTCATGAATGGACCCGAATACTTAGTGCTTCGGACTCCTCACATGTGTTTCCCATCGTGTGGAACTAACATTTCAACACAGGCAGGGTCAGTCTACCTTTATCTCCTGAGGTGACCGGATTTTCTTTCATTCATTAAATTTTCCATGGATTTCAATTTCCTGTCAAGCTCCAATAATAATGATAATGACAACACAAACACCATATAATATCTCCAAAAATGACTTCCATTCTCAATATAATATCTGGAAAGGAACTAAGGTAGAAAATGGGCAATATGTAGTATATGTGGAGCAAAATTAAACTAAGTAAGGCTCATATATGGCTTTCGTGATCTGATGTCTCTAAAGTAGCCATGTTTTTATGCATATTTTAGTTCCATATTTTATACACTTTGCATATTTCGGGTTGAGAATATGTTGAATTTATGTAGTATATGCTTATTTGTCAGAAATGGAGATCTACATAAGTTTCGGTTTAATATTGCAAAATATGGAGCCATTTCGAGAGAAAACCATGAAGCAAAGGTGGAGGCTAAAGTTTACTCGATATCGACTTCATTTCATCGATATCGACAACACATGTTCGGGCACGTCACTGATCGAGGAGCTGAAGACACACCAACCTGACTCCAGCTTTACTCGAGATCGACAAGAGATGAAGACCATGGCCGGAGTCGAGGACACCCTGATCGAGGATCCTGAGGAGCATTACCCGACCTGACCAGAGAAGCCGAAGATAGGCCGGGCACACTTCCTCGATATCGAGAACTTTCCTTGATATCGACAAGCCCAGGCGCACACTCCCCGAGCCATGTCGAAGACAAGCTGCTCGACAACACCGCCAAGCCATGATCCACACTATTACTCGAGATTGAGTAAGATACTCGAGATCGAGTAAGATACTCGAGATCGAGGAACCCTGAGAGACATGTCCGAGCATGTCGAGGAAGAGCAACCCGAGACACCGAGCCACTGAAGTCGACGACACCGTTTTACTCGATATCGAGGAAACTCCTCGAGATCGAGGAAACCTTCCAGATGCCGCGTAACGCGTCTTGAGATATCCTACTCGGATTGGGATTCCTTGGGGCCGAAGATTGCCGAGTCTATCCGATTCTATCAAGATCCATCATGGAAGATAAGATTTATCCACTTGAAGACTGTTAGATATAATTTCCTTTTTAGATTTAATTCCTTTATTGCATTTATTTATCTTTAAGCCTTTAGATATAGATTTAGATATAGATAGAGATATTCTATCCTTGAATAGTAAGGAGTAGAAGGCTATAAATAAAGCCCATGGGGCTGATTTTAGGAATCATTCAATTCAGAAGCTAGAGAAGTAGTTCACATAGAAGTTTAGGAGTTCAGAGGTTTTAGGGTTTTGGCGTTCAACGAAAGTTGGATTGCTGGGATTGTAAAGGCTTTGAATTTAGTTTAATGCAAGTTTCTTTTCATACATCAATGTCTGAGGTTGCGATGAAGCGCGAGTAGTCCACCCACTTCTAGGGTTGGGGCGAGCCCGACGATAGCCATGCGCGTTTGAGGTAAAGATCCGACTTTTATCATGTTTTGAGCATCTACTACTTGTTAAGTGTTTATTACACATCTAATGGAGGTCCATGCTAACAACTTGGATTGTAAACATAAAATCAGTAAAGACAATTAGGGTTTCTTGAAAGAGTTGTCTAATTGTTGGAAAAGGCGAAAGCTTAGTCCTTTGATGCGAATTATATGATTATCTGTTTTATTTCTGTCTTATGCATGCTTGCTTATCGTTGTTGCAAACCCCAATCTTGGAAGTCTTTTTTACACACAGTTTATTTTCGAATCCCAAAGCATTTGTTTTTACTTTATTTCGTTTTACTTTCTGTCTTCCTCGATATCGACTTGCACTCCTCGATATCGAGTACTGATTCTCAACCCAGATCGATGTAGCTTCTGTGTGCAGGTGATCGACAAGAGCCAACCCGACGTCG
The DNA here is from genome assembly GCA_037127255.1 of Persicaria tinctoria. NCBI lineage: Eukaryota > Viridiplantae > Streptophyta > Magnoliopsida > Caryophyllales > Polygonaceae > Persicaria > Persicaria tinctoria. The sequence goes on from JBANSL010000007.1 coordinate 38,755,864, forward strand.
ACGAACTTACTCGATATCGAGTAGTATTTGTCCTTTGATGCGAATTATATGATTATCTGTTTTATTTCTGCCTTATGCATGCTTGGTTATCATTGTTGCAAACCCCAATCTTGGAAGTCTTTTACACACAATTTATTTTCGAATCATAAAGCATTTGTTTTTACTTTATCTCGTTTTACTTTCTGTCTTCCTCGATATCGACTTGCACTCATCGATATCGAGTACTGATTCTCGATCCAGATCGTTGTAGCTTCTGTGTGCAGGTGATCGACAAGAGCCAACCCGACGTCGACGAACTTACTCGATCTCGAGTAGTGTTGTGAGGAGGAAATCGGGTATGAAATATAACAAAATAGATCAAACTAGATTCAGGCCCATGCAAATAAATACAAGACTCCTCCAATGCAGTAATGGGAAGTCAGGATCGAATCCACGAGGAAGCACGTCAGCAGTTCTTAGGTAGCTGTAAATTCTCACAGAAAAGCAGAAAAGACAGAAACAAGGAACAAAGAAGAAAGACAAAGAAAAACAGAAAATAAAGCAAGTCAACAGGCATACTCGATCTCGACCACAACCTACTCGAGATCGACTACCAACAGCAAAGACAGAAACTTCATAATCGACGACACAAGCATAAACTCTACTCGACCTAGACCAGTTCGTACTCGATATCGAGTAGAGGCTACTCTGTATCAACCAAAAACTCCTTTGTATCGACTAGCAAGACAAAACTGTAAATCGCAGATTCGAACCCAAACTCAGAAATTTGACAAAAATAAACTCAATATGCTAAAAGACTTCCAAGGCCAGGGTATCAACCCCACAACGATAACCATGCAAAGTAATACATAAAGGCATAAAAGATCATGCTTTCCATCAAACAACTTTCGTTATTAACAAATAGGCATATAGAGGCTTTCGCATAAACCCTAATTGTCACTAACCCTTTTCACAAAATTAATCCAAGTTGTATTAAGATCACTTTCGCTTCAATAATACAAACAAGGATCACCTTCAACTCTCCCCAAAGAATCATGTTCATGGGGGTAGAAGATGAATTGCACAAAAAGATCTGACCTTTACCGCATCACCTCACATAGCCACCGTCGGGCTCACCCCAGCCCCAGAAGTAGATGGACTACTCACGCCTCATCGCAATCGCAGACATTGATGTATGAAAAGAACTAAATTGCATTAAAACTAAATTCAAAGCCTTTACAATCCCGGCAATCCAACTTTCGTTGAATGCCAAAACCCTAAAAACTTTAGAACTCCTAAACTGTCTCTGCTGGAATTGAATTGTGTGTGGATTGGAATGAATGAAAAACCAGCCCCTAGGGCTTTATTTATAGCCTTCTAATCCTTGCTATTTAAGGATAGAATCATCTATCTCTATATCTAAAGGCTTAAAAGATAAATAAAAGCAATAAAGGAATTAAATCTAAAAGGAAAAGATAAATCTAAACTAGGCAATATGTCTTCATGTTGATAGATCTCCCTTCCATGGATAGATGATGATAGATCTCGGCCTACTCGACCTCCTTCGTGCCCAAGGAATCCCAACTCTACTCGGACTGCTCAAACCGAGTAACGCGGCTCGACATGTCTACTCGATATCGACCACGGCTACTCGATATCGACCACGGCTACTCGATATCGAGTACCAGGGTTCGTCGACTTGGTCTGGCTGGGTGACTCTGCTCGACAAGGCTCGGAGGTCTGGTCGAGATCGACCACGGCTACTCTGTATCGAGTAGAGGTGGTATGCGTCTTCGTCCTCGGCTTCTTGCCTTGGCACAACTCGTCGACTCCGGACATGGCTCCGAAGTGTGGTCGATCTCGACTAGAGGTACTCGAGATCGAGTAAGGTTCCGGAGTCGGGTTGTCTCTGACTTGGTGTCCTCGATCAGCTCTGCTCGACAAGGTGTGCTCGACCAGCACTCGTCGAGATCGAGTACGGTGTACTCGAGATCGAGTAGAGTTCTCTCAGCTTTCTGCTCTGTTCTTGAAACGCAGTTTCCCGAGTCCTCATTCGTCGAATTGACACATATGACCATGCGTTCGAAAGCTCTTTCCGAGGGCTACAACTCTCATGAAGACATCTAAGCTTGATTCAGAATGATGAATGGTGAAAAAGGGGCCTTTTATCCAGCTGCACCATTCTTAGCATCTCCATGAGTTTCCTTTAAGCTCAAAAGTGCGTCCGATTTCTGCGAAATATAACCAAAACTTGTGTAGACCTCCATATATTGCAAATAAGTGTAAAATACACAGATTCTGTATTATTCCAACCCAAATGCATGCAATGTATGCAGAAATCGATATAAAACTCTCAGGGGAAGAATTCAAAACTCTCAACATATCAGATTCATTCTCATATAACTCTGCAGTCAATTACCATCATTGAAAAGGTACTAGTGTCACAGATTCATGCATGTGCAAATATATAAAAGCAACATCTACTCATCAAAGGAGGGTTATGCAAAACCTTCATTCGTGACAAAGCATAAATAATCAAGAGGACTACAATTTAAGCTCAAATAAGGAGTAGATTGGTAAAAGACTAAAGGTGGGCAATTTTTGGCAATGTGGTGCTAATGATCCGGGGAAATTGAGTATTGCCAAACTGAATTTCATACCGCATTCTTTCTCATAAGATTCATCACCTTTCATAATGCTTTTATCAACAATAATGCTTTTACCTCTCTAACCTCAGCACTGACTTCTCGCGAGTCGCAAACATGGGTGTCATGAATGGCCCCGGATACTTAGTGCTTTGGACTCCTCATAATGTGTCCCATCTCTCCAAACTATTATCTCAGAGAGAATGGTCAATCTACCTTTATCTCCTGAGGTGATTGGATTTTCTTTCACTCATTAAATTTTCCATATATTTCAAACAATTTCCTTCCAAACTCCAATAATGATAATCATCACAACACAAACACCATATAATAATCTCCATAATGTAACATCATTCTCAACATAATCCCCGGATAAGGTAAAGAATGACAAATATTTAGATCATGTGGAGCAATATATGAAATAAGGCATATTATGGCTTTTGTGTAATGCATAAGCATAGGTAAGGCTAGGATTATATACAATGAGCATTATATGGAAATATAAAGTCCTCCATCATCTTATCATGCAACATGTCAAAAGCAATTTCAAATTTGACCTCCTTTCATGGTTTCAAGAAAAAATGCACTTCATTGTGACTTCCCTTTACTAGGCAATTTCATGCTATATCTCCAATGAATCTAATTTTGCATCGTTGAGTTCAATAAAGCTTCCATGTCATTAACCAAAAATTTCAAATGGGGGTCATTTTTTCAAACTTTGGAAAACATGCATATAAACACATAAATCAATAATGCATTCCAAAATAGTCATGTAGCAATTCAAAGAAATAATGCACAAATAATGTCAAATAAATCAAAATATGCACAAAGTAAGCCCTTCCCCCACCCCATACTTAAATATTACAGTGTCCTCACTCTATAAAACCAAGGGTAAAGAAAGAAACTCACTAGACAGGTGTGCAGGGCCTCAAAATGTCGAATGGAAGCACCTCCTGGGCCGAGTATTGCTTGGTTTTATCCATGGACCTGAAAAGTGCAGAAGACATATACCCACAATAGAAAAAGTAAAAATGTTCAAAACTAAAAACAAACAAAACAATGTACAAAAAGTCCCAAAAAGTCTATATACAAGTTCTAGATTTTATAGTCGCTAGGCCGACTTTCTCCATTAAGCATTAGTCTGGCTCATCTTTGTCCGGAGTTATAGGTGGATCTGGTGGTTCCTCCAATGGTGGGAAGCGTGGGATGTCATCCGCTGGCATCATGTGAAGAAGCTTAAATCTCCCCGAGCGAATGCTCCATGGCTTCACCCATCTATCTTCCTGGGCTCCGGCTGACATGCATAAAGGAATATATAAAGGAAATTTGCATCCCTCATCATCATACCTCTTCCGCTTCATTGGTTGATTTGTTTGTGCGTCTCCACCACAGCAAAACGGTGGAGTGGGAAGAGATATTTCCACCACATCATGCGGAACTTCATGCCACTTTGCGAGGACACCATACTTGAATATGAACATCGGTTGCTCAAAATCGTCAGGGATAGCCTTCACCTGGATTTCTGTGATACATTCGATTTCGGCTAGTGTTTCTGTACCAGTTCCTCCAGAATGTGTATATGTCGAGTCCAGGTAGTCGTTGTCGACTGGCTCATAGAAGGGGACATTGTCGAACCAATTTGTTATTGGTTATTTGGGCGATTTAGCGCAATGTTCCCATCTACGCAACACAAGCTTAGCTTCTTCCTGTTCCCTTCCTGCTCTCTCAGCGGCGAGAGTAGTATCCTTGGTGGCTAGTTCTGTCCTAAGCCTCTGTATCAGCTGTTCTAGTGTTTCTGCGGCCGCCATGGCTCTTTTCAGTTTAGAATGGATGTGTAGGACATGTTCCGGATCATCTAAGGTGTCGAACTCAGGTGGTTGACCAGAACGGCGCATACACCTGCGAAGTAACTCAAAAGAAAAGTGAGAACTGACTACCTAAGGCGCGAATGATAGCTTCCACGGCAACGGCGCCAATTTGTTGTGAGGAGGAAATCGAGTATGAAATATAACAAAATAGATCAAACCAGATTCAGGCCCACGCAAATAAATACAAGACTCCTCCAATGCAGTAATGGGAAGTCAGGATAGAATCCACGAGGAAGCACGTCAGCAGTTCTTAGGTAGCTGTAAATTCTCACAGAAAAGGAGAAAAGACAGAAACAAGGAACAAAAAAGAAAGACAAAGCAAAACAGAAAATAAAGCAAGACAACAGGCGTACTCGATCTCGACCACAACCTACTCGAGATCGACTACCAACAGCAAAGACAGAAACTTCAGAATCGACGAGACAAGCAGAAACTCTACTCGACCTAGACCAGTTCGTACTCGATATCGAGTAGAGGCTAATCTGTATCGACCAAAAACTCCTCTGTATCGACTAGCAAGACAAAACTGTAAATCGCAGATTCGAACCTAAACTCAGAAATTTGACAGAAATAAACTCAATATGCTAAAAGACTTCCAAGGCCAGGGTATCAACACCACAACGATAACCATGCAAAGTAATACATAAAGGCATAAAAGATCATGTTTTCCATCAAACAACTTTTGTTATTAACAAATAGGCATGTAGAGGCTTTCGCATAAACCCTAATTGTTACTAACCCTTTTCACATAATTAATCCAAGTACCAGGGTTCGTCGACTTGGTCTGGCTAGGTGACTCTGCTTGACAAAGCTCGGAGGTCTGGTCGAGATCGACCACGGCTACTCTGTATCGAGTAGAGGTGGTCTGCGTCTTCGTCCTCGGCTTCTTGGCTTGGCACAGCTCGTCGACTCCGGACATGGCTCCGAAGTGTGGTCGATCTCGACTAGAGGTACTCGAGATCGAGTAAAGTTCCGGAGTCGGGTTGTCTCTGACTCAGTGTCCTCGATCAGCTCTGCTCGACCAGGTGTGCTCGACCAGCACTCGTTGAGATCGAGTACGGTGTACTCGAGATCGAGTAGAGTTCTCTCAGCTTTCTGCTCTGTTCTTGAAACGCACTTTCCCGAGTCCTCGTTCATCGGATTGACGCATATGACCATGCGTTGGAAAGCTCTTTCCGAGGGCTACAACTCTCGTGAAGACATCTAAGCTTGATTCAGAATGATGAACAGTGAAAACTGACCTTTTATCCAGCTGCACCATTCTTAGCTTCTCCATGAGTTTTCTTTAAGCTACAAAGTGCGTCCGATTTCTGCGAAATATAACCAAAACTTGTGTAGACCTCCATATATTGCAAATAAGTGTAAAATACAAAGATTCTGTATTATTCCAACCCAAATGCATGCAATGTATGCAGAAATCGATATAAAAGTTAGTGTAAAACATGGCGAATTAGGCTCACAACAAACACCCCATACTTAAGCTTGCTTGTCCTCAAGCAATACTTTTAATTGTCATTCAGGGGAAGAATTCAAAACTCTCAACATATCAGATTCATTCTCATATAACCCTGCAGTCAATTACCATCATTGAAAAGGTACTAGTGTCACAGATTCATGCATGTGCAAATATATAAAAGCAACATCTACTCATCAAAGGAGGGTTATGCAAAACCTTCATTCGTGACAAAGCATTAATAATCAAGAGGACTTCAATTTAACCTCAAATAAGGAGTAGATTGGTAAAAGACTAAAGGTGGGCAATTTTTGGCAATGTGGTGCTAATGATGCGGGGAAATGGAGTATTTCCAAGCTGAATTTCATACTGCCTTCGTTCTCATAAGATTCATCACCTTTCATAATGCTTTTATCAACAATAATGCTTTTACCTCTCTAACCTCAGCACTGCCTTCTCGCGAGTCACAAACATGGGTGCCATGAATGGCCCCGGATACTTAGTGCTTTGGACTCCTCACAATGTGTCCAATCTCTCCAAACTATTATCTCAGAGAGCAGGGTCAATCTACCTTTATCTCCTGAGGTGATTGGATTTTCTGTCACTCATTAAATTTTCCATATATTTCAAACAATTTCCTTCCAAACTCCAATAATGATAATCATCACAACACAAACACCATATAATAATCTCCATAATGTAACATCGTTCTCAACATAATCCCCGGATAAGGTAAAGAATGACAAATATTTAGATCATGTGGAGCAATATATGAAGTAAGACATATTATGGCTTTTGTGTAATGGATAAGCATAGGTAAGGCTAGGATTATAAACAATGAGCATTATATGGAAATATAAAGTCCTCCATCATCTTATCATGCAACATGTCAAAAGCAATTTCAAGTTTTACCTCCTTTCATGGTTTTCAAGAAATAATGCACTTCATTGTGACTTCCCTTTACTAGGCAATTTCATGCTATATCTCTAATGAATCTAATTTTGCATCGTTGAGTTCAATAAAGCTTCCATGACATTAACCAAAAATTTCAAATGGGGTCATTTTTTCAAACTTTCGAAAACATGCATATAAACACAAAAATCAATAATGCATTCCAAAATAGCCATGTAGCAATTCAAAGAAATAATGCACAAATAATGTCAAATAAATCAAAATATGCACAAAGTAAGCCCTTCCCCCACCCCATACTTAAATATTACAGTGTCCTCACTGTATAAAAACAAGGGTAAAGAAAGAAACTCACTAGACAGGTGTGCAGGGCCTCAAAATGTCGAATAGATGCACCTCCTGGGCCGAGTATTGCTTGGTTCTATCCATGGACCTGAAAAGTGCAGAAGACATATACCCACAATAGAAAAAGTAAAAATGTTCAAAACTAAAAACAAACAAAACAATGTCCAAAAAGTCCCAAAAAGTCTATGTATAAGCTCTAGATTTTATAGTCGCTAGGCCGACTTTCTCCATTAAGCATTAGTCTGGCTCATCTTTGTCCGGAGGTACAGGTGGATCTGGTGGTTCCTCCGGTGGTGGGAAGCGTGGGATGTCATCCGCTGGCATCATGTGAAGAAGCTTAAATCTCCCCGAGCGAATGCTCCATGGCTTCACCCATCTATCTTCCTGGGCTCCAGCTGGCATGCATAAAGGAATATATAAAGGAAATTTGCATACCTCATCATCATACCTCTTCCGCTTCATTGGTTGATTTGTTTATGCGTCTCCACCACAGCAAAACGGTGGAGTGGGAAGAGATATTTCCACCTCATCATGCGGAACTTCATGCCACTTTGCGAGGACCCCATACTTGAATATTAACATCGGTTGCTCAAAATCGTCAGGGATAGCCTTCATCTGGATTTCTGTGATACAGTCGATTTCGGCTAGTGTTTCTGGACCAGTTCCTCCAGAATGTGTATATGTCGAGTCCAGGTAGTCGCTGTCGACTGGCTCATAGAAGGGGACATTGTCGAACCAATTTGTTATTGTTGATTTGGGCGATTTAGCGCAATGTTCCCATCTACGCAACACAAGCTTAGCTTCTGCCTGTTCCCTTCCTGCTCTCTCAGCGGCGAGAGCGGTATCCTTGGTGGCTAGTTCAGTCCTAAGCCTCTGTATCAGCTGTTCTGGTGTTTCTGCGGCCGCCATGGCTCTTTTCATTTTAGAATGGATGTGTAGGACATGTTCCAAATCATCTAAGGTGTCGAACTCAGGTGGTTGACCAGAACGGCGCATACACCTGCGATACTCAAAAGAAAAGTGAGAACTGACTACCTAAGGCGCGAATGATAGCTTCCCCGACAACGGCATCAATTTGTTGTAAGGAGGAAATCGAGTATTAAATATAACAAAATAGATCAAACCAGATTCAGGCCCACGCAAATAAATACAAGACTCCTCCAATGCGGTAATTGGAAGTCAGGATCGAATCCACGAGGAAGCACGTCAGCAGTTCTTAGGTAGCTGTAAATTGTCACAAAAAAGTAGAAAAGACAGAAACAAGGAACAAATAAGAAAGACAAAGCAAAACAGAAAATAAAGCAAGACAACAGGCGTACTCGATCTCGACCACAACCTACTCGAGATCGACTACCAACAGCAAAGACAGAAACTTCAGAATCGACGACACAAGCAGAAACTCTACTCGACCTAGACTAGTTCATACTCGATATCGAGTAGAGGCAACTCTGTATCGACCAAAAACTCCTCTGTATCGACTAGCAAGACAAAACTGTAAATCGCAGATTCGAACCCAAACTCAGAAATTTGACAGAAATAAACTCAATATGCTAAAAGACTTCCAAGGCCAGGGTATCAACACCACAACGATAACCATGCAAAGTAATAGATAAAGGCATACAAGATCATGCTTTCCATCAAACAACTTTCGTTATTAACAAATAGGCATATAGAGGCTTTCGCATAAACCCTAATTGTTACTAACCCTTTTCACATAATTAATCCAAGTTGTATTAAGATCACTTTCGCTTCAATAATACAAACAAGGATCACCTTCAACTCTCGCAAAAGAATCATGTTCATAGGGATAGAAGATTAATTGCACAAAAAGATCTGATCTTTACCGCATCACCTCACATAGCCACCGTCGGGCTCACCCCAGCCCCAGAAGTAGGTGGACTACTCACGCCTCATCGCAATCGCAGACATTGATGTATGAAAAGAACTAAATTGCATTAAAACTAAATTCAAAGCCTTTACAATCCCGGCAATCCAACTTTCGCTGAATGCCAAAGCCCTAAAAACTTTAGAACTCCTAAACTGTCTCTGCTGGAATTGAATTGTGTGTGAATTGGAATGAATGAAAAACCAGCCCTAGGGCTTTATTTATAGCCTTCTAATCCTTGCTATTCAAGGATAGAATCATCTATCTCTATATCTAAAGGCTTAAAAGATAAATAAAAGCAATAAAGAAATTAAATCTAAAAGGAAAATATAAATCTAAACTAGGTAATATGTCTTCATGTTGATAGATCTTCCTTCCATGGATAGATGATGATAGATCTCGGCCTACTCGACCTCCTTCGTGCCCAAGGAATCCCAACTCTACTCGGACTGCTCAAACCGAGTAACGCGGCTCGACATGTCTACTCGATATCGATCACGGCTACCCGATATCGAGTACCAGGGTTCGTCGACTTGGTCTGGCTGGGAGGTCTGGTCGAGATCACGGCTCGACATGTCTGACTCTGCTCGACAAGGCTCAAAGGTCTGGTCGAGATCGACCACGGATACTCTGTATCGAGTAGAGGTGGTCTGCGTCTTCGTCCTCGGCTTCTTGGCTTGGCACAGCTCGTCGACTCCGGACATGGCTCCGAAGTGTGGTCGATCTCGACTAGAGGTACTCGAGATCGAGTAAGGTTCCGGAGTCGGGTTGTCTCTGACTCAGTGTCCTCGATCAGCTCTGCTCGACCAGGTGTGCTCGACCAGCACTCGTCGAGATCGAGTAGAGGCTAGTCGATCCCGTGTAGAGTTCTCTCAGCTTTCTGCTCTGTTCTTGAAACGCACTTTCCCGAGTCCTCGTTCGTCGGATTGACGCATATGAACATGCGTTGGAAAGCTCGTTCCGAGGGATACAACTCTCATGAAGACATCTAAGCTTGATTCAGAATGATGAATGGTTAAAATGGCCTTTTATCCAGCTGCACCATTCTTAGCTTCTCCATGAGTTTCCTTTAAGCTCCAAAGTGCGTCCGATTTCTGAGAAATATAACCAAAACTTGTGTAGACCTCCATATATTGCAAATAAGTATAAAATACACAGATTATGTATTATTCCAACCCAAATGCATGCAATGTATGCAGAAATCGATATAAAAGTTAGTGTAAAACATGGCGAATTAGGCTCACAACAAGTAGCACTAGTCGAGATCGACTAAAGCCTGTGACTGCTGATGCGCTATGTTCGACTTGTCCGATCTTCTGTCGACTAACTCTAGTCGAGATCGACAACCTGTGGTCGACTTCTATCCGTGAGATTTCTCCGCTGCCTAGGATCCACTAACCAACTTCCCCGTGGATCGATCCTGACTTCCCCCTGCTGCATCGGGAGGAAGTCTTGTGATCATTTGCAAAGGAAGGAACCCGGTTTGCTTTACTTTAGTCATATTTTATATTTGCATTCTCGATTTCCTCCTACAACAAATTGGCGCCGTTGCCGGGGAAGCTATCATTCGCGCCCTAGGTAGTTAAATCTCACGTCTACTTTAAGTTACTTTACAGGTGTATGCGCCGTTCTGGTCAACCACCTGAGTTTGACGGCTTAGACGAACCGGAATGCCTTCTACACATCCGAGCTAAACTGCAAAGAGCCATGGCGGCCGCAGAGACACAAGAACAGCTCATTGAGAGGCTTACAAGGGAACTAGCCACAAAAGATGCTTCTATCGCCGTTGAGAAAGCAGCAAGGGAACAAGCAGAAGTTGAGCTTGCCCAATACCCAACCACTGTAGAGGATTATATGCACCCGACTCTCGTTGTGCCTGAATCGGCTATTCTAATCCCTGACAATACTTTTGAAATTCGCACTCACTTCCTTATAGAACTTAAAAATAATGCTTTTAATGGAAGATTTAATGAATACCCGCTTGAACATATTACCAATTTTTCTTACATGTGCCAAACTCTTGCTGAAGGTACAACTCTGGAATATGTCAAGATGAAAGCATTTCGCTGGTCTCTCGCTGGACCTGCACTAAAGTGGCTAGAAGGACTGAAACCAAGATCCCTCACAACGTGGGCCCAAGTAGAGCACGAGTTTCTCAATAAATTCTTTCCTACTACCAAGACCGCACTCCTCCGCCAGAAGATCTCAACTTTCAAACAGAAGCCTGGGGAGCCGCTAGCAAAGGCATGGGAAAGATACAAGGAACTGCTGTAATCTTGCCCTACTCATGGACAGCCACCCTACGTCATTCAAGAGATCTTCTTGAACTCTCTTGACAAAGTCACTAAGGACAGGATCAATCAGTACACTCGATATGAGTACCTGACGATGCCACCAGTTGACGCATGGGGTGTACTCGACAAGCTCACCAATTATGACAACAAGTATGGGGCTCCTAGAAATTGTGAAGAGAATACCTATGCTAGGCCAGCCCCGTCCATGCCTCTCTATGAGCCGTCTAAAGAGATAGACCCTGATGTCAATGAGCAGTACTACAGAGACCAGAATCGCAAGCTCCTCAAGCAAGTCAAATATCTCTTTGTCAACCAACCTTGCGTCGAATGTGGTTCACAACGGCACACCACTACTGAGTACCCACACACTGAGCAAGTCAGGATGACAGAGACACATGAAGAGGTAGCCTACGTTGGGGGTCCCAATCGCTACATGGGAGATCAAAGGTTCTATCAATCACAGTGGAACCAAGGTCCTCCTAAGAATCCCCCGCCATACAGAGCTCCAGGACATCCAGAAACGGATCAAAAGAAGGACGATCTACACCTTATCCTTGATGAGATGCGCCAAAATCATGCACAGAACCAGCAGGCTAGAAACACCATCAACAATCAGCTCCAGAATTTCAACACAAAATTTGGGGAACTGGATATCTGGAAAGGGGCATAGAGACTCAGATGGGTCAAATCGCTACACAAATTCCACGACCTTCCGGACAACTCCCTGGGCAAACAAAACCAAATCCTAAGGGGAAGACTGGACACGTCGCAACTATCAAACTCAGGAGCGGGCACCAATTACATGAGCCAGAGGTCGGGAAACACAAAGACAAAGCAGAGCAGCAACTCGACAACGAGCAACAACAACTCGATATCGAGGGACCTTTACTCGATCTCGACAAACATCTTCTCGACCAAGCCCAGAAGCCCAGCTCAGACTCCACTGCACAGCCAGACAACTCGAGATCGACAAACCAAGTCGAGATCGAGGACCATTTAGTCGAGATCGAGGAGAAGTTGGCCGACATCGATGACTCTGCAACACTTCCGACTTCTGATCTGGCTCCGAAGCAGAAAAAGACATTGTCTTTTCCTTCCAAAGCACTGAAAGATCCCACTGCAGGTAGGTTTAACCGATTTGTTAATATGCTACAAGAACTGAATTTCTCTATTCCTTTTACAGAAGCCCTGCAAGAGATGCCTGGATATGTCAAATTTCTAAAGGAAATCCCGAGCAAGAAGCGATCCATCTCAGAGATCGCAGGCGAATGCAAAGTACTCCACTTCCATGAAAAGAGACCTAACCCGGGTAAGTTTTCTGTTACTGTGGGTTTTGGACAATATAAATACGAATCCTTGTGTGATTTAGGAGCAAGTGTGAGCATCATGCCCTTATCAATCTGGCGGGAGGTAAAGATAGGATGCATAGAACCTCTGGATGCCAAGATATACATGAAAAACAATACAGTGGTCATCCCTACATGTATGGTTGAGAATGTCCCTGTCCAGGTTGGTAAATTCTTTATCCCATTTGATTTCCATATTATAGACTGTGCTGAAGATCCTACTAGCCCTATTATTCTTGGTAGACCATTCTTAGCTATTGCAGATGCCAAGATTAGCGTCAAACATCGATCGCTCACCTTCACCATAGGCGACGAGGTCTTAGATTTCTCTTTTGGCCCTGCAAAAGAGGAAATTTCATGGCTGGAGGTGAAGAGCATCAGCAACCACGGGACCAAGCATACAACGGAGGAAGGCACCAAGACTGTACTCGAGATCGACAAGGGCTACTCGATCTCGACAAAAGTGTTCCTCGATCTCGACAAGACTTCGTCGACATCGACTTATTCCTTTGCTGAGCCACAGACTTGCCAAGAGCCTAAGTATGGGGTCCCTGTACTCGATATCGACCAGTCCTGCCCGATATCGACTAACCCCAAACCCGAAGATTTCTGTTTTGGGCCCGAAAAGGTAAGTTCAGGTGTGAATCCTACTCCTCTTCAGTCCATTAAGAAATTTATAAATAATTTAAGGGGAGGTAAGGCCCCATGGCGGGAGAATCTGCGAAAATTGCGAGCTGAAAAGAAAAAGAAGGGAGCCAAGGGAGACTATGCAAGCAACCACCTGTTAGCTGAGCTTACATACTACCATCAGGACCTAGATGATCCAGGAGAAGGGCCAAGTACAAGCGGGCCCCACATTAATGGTCCATGAGCATAAAAGAAGAAGTTGGCCCAGCGACTCTAAAATCTAGAGCATGTATATAAGACTTTTTGAATTTTTGGACTTTGGAACTTTTGATTTTGGTTTTTGGTTTTGGTTTTTGTTTTTGTTTTTTGTTTTTAGTCTAGATTACTTCATGTGAAAAGTCTTGTTTTTGTGTGCAATCTAACACTTTTAGGTCGGTAAGCATAAAAGGATCGCGAAAAGTGGAATAAGAAGTCCCTGAAAAACATTCAGAATCGACGAAGGCCAAGTCGACAACGACAAAGAGGAGCAACCCAGAAACTCCTCGATATCGAGTACGCCAACTAGATATCGACTGAACCAGAAAACACTCCTCGACTTCAGAAGCCACTTGACGCAGAGAGCCTCCTCGAGATCGAGTACTATACTAGAGATCGACAAAGACCATTTCCTCGACCTGCACTGATCTGCCTTCCTCGATGCATTATTCGGTGATTTCCTTCCTTTACTCTTGTTTTTATTTGATTTTATACAGTGGGGACACTGTATATTTTAAGTATGGGGTGGGGGAGGGCTCATTGTCATTATTACATGTTTTAGTCTTGCTTTTGGTTTTACATGGTGAAATTTTGTTTTTATGTTATACATTCATGTTTAAGTTTTATGCATTTTAGTCTTTTGTCATACTTTAGTCTTGTTTTTAGTTGCATAGAAAAAAATAAAATAAAATAAAAATATTATAAAAATAAAAATAAAAAATGTCGGAAAATAAAGAAAAAAAATGCATGTTTCAAATTTTGCATTATCTTAGTGACTGACTTAGATGTCCTATGATGATAAATAATGACTGACTTGATCATGTAAATCCTATGGCGTGTTTGGAAGGTTTAGCCTAAGTCCTCGAAATTGTTTTTATGTGGATTATGAACTTGTGATGAAATTGAGCACATATGATACTAAGCTAAAGGTTAACATCTAACAAAAATTATCCCAGTGAGAATTTTGGCCTTATAGGGAGAACATTAAAAATCCCTCTGCTTTCTTGAGTGTATTTACTCTTTCTATGAATCTCTAAATGTTGTGATAGTTATTTAAAGCCAATGCATTTATATGTTTATGTGAATGAGAATTAAATGATGGAGGCACCTTTTAAGCCAATTTTATCCTCTCTTTACCTACCCTGCATTATCCCTGCTTGAAGCCAGAACATTAGCCTGAGACTTTTATTTTAAACTCCACAAAATTATCCTTAGCCAAATTGAGCCTGTCCCCCATTTGGGAATTAAGACTTAGAGTTGGTTGGAATGATGATTTGTGGAAGAAATAAGCTTGTGTTTCAATTCAAGTGAGGAGGATTTTTGAATTTATTGAGATATGGGTTGGTCTTATATTTTTATCTTGCTATGCATATTATGTAAAAGGATTTTTGGCTCACCCTATTGATGTGCATGTTTTTAGTCATATTTTTCCATATGTTTTATCATTAATTTAAGTCATTTTCATAAGTTTTGCATTGGGTTTAGTGTCTTTTGCATAAGTGTTCATATTTCATGAGAAATAGATGTCTTCACTCTTCACTAGCTTTTGTGTGTTATACAAATTTTTGGAAGCTGTTTTTGAAGAAATTTTCAAGAGAGAAAAGATGTGGAAGAGAATTTAGAGCGCATAGGAAAACGAACGGAAGCAATCGGAGTTATAACGAAGGAGATACGAACATTTCTCTAAGTCCGAGATGGACTACCGTCATACCGACCCCATAACGACCCTAGGGGGGGTCGGTACCGAGGCTCAATCTGGAAGGACGAGACAAGAAAACCCAACAGTGGTCATACCGACCCTAAGGGGGTTCGGTACCGACCCTCACAGCCTCGGTATGGGCTTCAGCGGAGCTTATTTACCCGGATTTAATTATTTTTTTAACATTTTCCTTAGATAGATTTGAGATAAAATTGATATATTTGTTATTTCCTAATTTAGTTTATGGGATATTAAGTATAAATAAGATTTTTAGGGTTTGTAAGATCTTTTGCTTCCTCCCACCACTTTTTCAGCACACGTTAGAATTTTTCAACACACGTTTAGAGAGCGTTTGTGAGCGGATTTGAGAGCTTTTTGAAGCCATTTCTTCGGCGAAAGTTGGAGAACGTTTTGTGAGGCTTTTGTGACGCTTTGTTGACGTTATTCTCAGGTTTTTATGCAATTTAAATTTCTGATTTTTGTTTATTTCATTAATTTCGCAATGTCTACCATGTTTATGCGTGAGTAGTCACCTTTTCTAGGGTTGGGGTGATCCCAACGATAGTTATGCTTGCAATTTTGTTATGAATTGATGGATGGAGTGGTTTTATCTATTTTATGTGCTTAAGTACTCAATGAAAATTGGGGAAATTCCCTTTTGCAATTGAATTGAAAGATTGAATTGTAAATTGGATAGTAATTAGGATTTTAAACGAAAGTTTGATAACCTAATTAAGATTGTTAGTAAAGTTTCTTAATTTGTGAAAATAAATTGATTGCTTTGCTAGACTTGATGCAAGTTGACCTATTTAATAGATAAAAACATGATTTTTACTTGATTCATTGCAAGGCTTGTATGATTATCGTTGTGGTGATCCCTATGCCCTAGATCTTTTATTATTATTGATTTTTCATAAAAATTCAGCAACTTTAAAACCCAAAAAAAATCTCTACATTTGTCATGTCTTCTTGCTATTTCTTGCTCTTTGGTAACTAGAATTGAGTCACTGACTTTCTCCCTGCGGACGAACTTGACCCTACTATACTATAGCGGGGTTTCGATCTTATAAATTTATTTGTTTGAAAATAAACCCTTCATCAAATTGGCGCCGTTGCCGGGGAGATTTCAATTGTGCCAAAGTTTTAGTTATTATTAGGGTTTGGGAATAGCTCATTCCCCTTTGCTTTTGATTGTGGTGTCTTTGTTTTTGTCTTTGTTTTCAGTTTATGCGATCAGGGCGACGCAGGCTTGATTTCGATTTTGTTATCGATCCCGAACCGGAACGCTCTTTTCATCGCAGACTACGAGAAGCTAGGACAATGAGCAACAATACAGACAACTCAGGTAACTCAGGTAACAATGGCAACAACGACAACAATGTTGACGTTGCTGCGCAGATGGCTGACCTCCGTCGTCAGATGGAGCAATTTCGGCTCAATGCAGAAAGAGAAAGGGAGGTTGCAGCGAGAGAAAGGGAGGTTGCAGCAAGAGAAAGGGAAACGACTGCTCGTCTGCAACAGCAGTTGGATGCTATCCCAAGGAATGCAAAGCAATACATGCACCCAGAACTGAGGGTGCCTGAGTCTGCAATCGTTCTCCCCGAGATTGAGCGCAATTTTGAAATCAAATCTCACTTTATGTCTTTAATTAAAAGATCTCAATTTGAGGGCAAAGCTCATGAATGCCATATGCTTCATATTAAGAACTTTATTGATTTATGCGATACAATTGCTGCTGATCATGTATCATTGGAATATGTGCAACTAAAGGCATTTAAATGGTCTCTTTCAGGAAAGGCTCTGAATTGGTTGGAGAGTTTGGCACCTAGGTCCATCACTACATGGAAGGCTTTGTATGACTTGTTCATGACAAAGTTCTTTCCACCGGCAAAGACAACGGAGCTTAGGAAGAAAATCACCTCCTTTCACCAATTGCCAGGAGAGACATTTCTGGAGACTTGAGAGAGATTCAAGGAGTTGCAGAGACAATGCCCTACCCACGGGCAACCTGAGTATGTCCTCTAAGAAATCTTCTTCCAGGGCATCAATGCGAAAACCAAGACTCGATTGAACCTACACACCGATTGTGGGTTCCTCGAGATGAATCCAACTGATGCATGGGCTCTATTGGACAAGCTTACGGAGTACGACGCTATGTATGGCACCCCAGTGGCTAGACCATCAGGTAAGAAACTTTATGAGCCTTCTAATGAAATTGATCCAGGTGTGCGTCAACAATTCCATGAGGATGAGACCCGACGCCTCAAGAAACAAGTAAGTTTTCTATCTCGAAATCAACCATGTTTAGAATGTGGTTCTCTGGCTCATAATACAATAGATTGCAATAATATTAGCCAGGTACAAAGGGCAGAACACTACGAAGAGGTAAGTTATATGAGGGCTCCTTATAGGTACCCCAATAATAATAATAATAATAATATGGGGAATCAAAATAACAATTATGCAGGGAGGAACAACAATTACCCTAATTGGGGTAACTATGGACAAGGACAAGGGAGTCAACCTCCTCCGCAACAAGATCAACGGGTTCCCCCATATAGCCCCCTTGGCTATCAAGAACCACCATCATGGGTACAAGAGCTTAAGGAAGGATTCAATGGGCTTCGCACCGATGTGAATTCTCAATTTAAGGGTGTTCATGCACAACTAGGAGAGTTGGAAACTTGGAAGAAGGGAGTGGATTCCCAACTAGGTAATCTCGCGGCACAAATCCCACGGCCTCAAGGGAAGCTCCCAGGCCACACCGACGAGAACCCTAGGGGGAAAATAGCTGCAATACACCTGAGAAATGGAAAGGAGGTGCCTGGTCGCGAAAGCACGCCAAACGAGGAAGAAAACGGGGACAATAGTGTCCATACCGAGGCTGTACCGACCCCCTCAGCCTAGGTACCGACCCCTCCAGCTTCTCCTGTTCCTCCCAGCAACCATACCGAGGCCCTAACGACCCCCTCAGCCTCGGTACCGACCCCTCCAGCAGCGACGGATTCTTCTGCAGGGCCTGTTTCAGCCCCGAATCCGATGAAAGTGCTTCCATACCCTCCGAAAAAGGTAAAGGACACAGCGGAAGGTAAGTTTCAAAAGTTTGTGAAGATGCTTCAAAGTTTGAATATATCTATTCCTTTCACTGATGTTTTGAGTGAGATGCCAGCTTACACTAAGTTTTTGAAAGATATCTTAGCTAAGAAGAGATCCATGTCTGAGCTTGCTGACGAGGTCCGTTCAGTGAAGTTCCCTGAAAAACTTGGAGATCCAGGTAAGTTTGCTATTACTATTGGTTTAGGATCTTACCGCTTCAAGGCTTTGTGTGATTTAGGTGCTAGTGTGAGCCTTCTTCCCCTTTCAATATGGTCTAAGACAAGCTTGGGAGCCCTAGAGCCGGTCAACATGAGAGTATCCATGGCTAATGGAGCGGTTGTATCACCAACTGGGGTGATTGATGATGTGCCCGTCCGTGTAGGTAAGTTTTTCGTCCCCACTGATTTCATTGTTATGGATATGCCAGAGGATCCGGTTGTGCCTATCATTCTTGGAAGGCCTTTCTTAGCCACAGCTGGAGCAATAATTGATGTTAGAAAGGGACTCCTAACAATTGAGATTGGGGAGGACATCGTTGAATTTCGCTTCAATCCAACAATGAAGGAAACCACGGACATGGTAGAGGTAAGCTATTTTGATTGTCTTCAGTCTGCAGGCCCAATCTCAGGCCTTCTGGCAGGTCAGGAGGAAGTGTATTCTTTGGAGGTCCTGGAAGCGATATTGAAGACGGAGGAGGAAGAGCCTAATCTGATTCCAATTGAGTCTTCTTCAGAGCTAAAGCCGCTTCCAGAAGGTTTGAGGTATGTTTTCTTGGGTCCCAATTCCACTCTTCCTGTGATCATTAATGCGAAATTGAATGAGGAAGAAGTTGGTAAATTACTTGATGTGCTTAGGACCCATAGAAAGGCTATTGGTTATTCTTTGGATGATATCACTGGGATTTCACCTTCTTTATGCATGCATCGTATATATATGGAAGATGATCATAAGCCAACCATTGAGCATCAGCGTAGGCTTAACCCAAATATGAAAGAAGTAGTAAAATCTGAAATTTTGAAAATGTTGGATGCTGGAATTATTTATGCTATTTCTGATAGTAAATGGGTGAGTCCTGTCCATGTTGTCCCTAAGAAAGGTGGAATGACTGTGATTGAGAATGAAAAGGGTGAATTAGTACCTACTAGGACCACTACTAAATGGCGCATGTGCATTGATTATAGGAAGTTGAATAGTGCTACTAGGAAATATCATTTCCCTCTTCCTTTTATTGATCAAGTTCTTGAACGTTTAGCCCAGCACGATTATTTTTGCTATTTGGATGGCTATAGTGGTTTTTGGCAGATTCCTATTCATCCAGATGATCAGGAGAAGACCACTTTTACTTGTCCTTATGGAACTTTTGCTTATAGGAGGATGCCATTTGGGCTCTGCAACGCCCCTGCAACTTTTCAAAGGTGTATGATGGCTATTTTTTCTGATATGATTGAGGATATAGTAGAAGTGTTTATGGATGATTTTTCTGTTTATGGTTCTTCTTTTGATTCATGTCTTGCCAACTTGAGTAAGGTGCTAGAAAGATGTGAAGAAACTAATTTAGTGCTTAATTGGGAAAAATGTCATTTCATGGTTCAAGAGGGAATTGTTCTTGGGCATTTGGTTTCAAAAAGGGGAATTGAGGTAGATCGTGCTAAAATTGGATTGATTGAAAAATGACCTCCTCCCACTAATGTTAAGGATATTAGGAGCTTTCTAGGACATGCAGGCTTTTATAGGAGATTCATTCAAGACTTCTCAAAAATTGCTAAACCTTTAACTAACTTGCTTATGAAGGATGTAGCTTTTGAGTTTTCTGCAGAGTGTCTTGAAGCGTTCAACAAATTGAGGGAAGCCCTTGTCTCCACTCCTATTATGCAATCGCCCGATTGGAACCTACCCTTTGAGATCATGTGTGATGCTAGTGACTATGCCGTAGGTGCCGTGCTTGGGCAAAGGAAGGACAAGAAGCTTCATGCCATCTACTATGCAAGTAAGACACTTGACGAAGCACAAGGTAAGTACACCACGACGGAGAAGGAATTCCTCGCCGTGGTATTTGCCTTTGAAAAGTTTTGTACTTATTTAGTAGGTTCTAAAGTCATTGTCTATACGGATCATGCTGCGGTAAGATATTTGATGACTAAGAAGGATACCAAGCCTAGGCTCCTACGTTGGATGCTTTTGTTGCAAGAATTTGGTTGTGAAATTAGGGACAAGAAGGGAGCGGAGAATTTGGTGGCTGACCATCTATCTAGGTTGCCCTTGGACCACCTCTTGGAGTCCGGACATCAAGTACCAATCAATGACTCCAGGCCGGACGAAAGCCTCATGCAAAACGATTCGGTAGGTTCAGGTGAGGATTCCTTTTATACCCCCCCTTCTTCTCCTATATCTCATCATATTTATGCTATTGGAGGGTCGAGGACCCCTTGGTTTGCGGATTTTGCTAATTACATTGTAGGGGGAGAAATTCCTAAGGATTTGACTTCGCAAGCCAAGAAGAAGTTTCTCCACGACGTCAAGCAATATTATTGGGATGATCCCTACTTATTCAAGCAGGGGAGCGACCACGTTTTTAGACGTTGTGTACCGGATGAGGAGATTGAGAGCATAATCAAGCATTGTCACACCCTTCCAACAGGCGGCCATGCAAAGAGTTTCAAGACCACGGCGAAGATTCTTCAAAGTGGCTTCTATTGGCCTACTTTGTTCAAGGATGTACATGCTTACATTGAAAGTTGCGATGAGTGCCAAAGAGCGGGGAACATCACATGGAGGCATGAGAACCCTCTTACCGGTATCCTAGAGGTTGAACTTTTTGACGTTTGGGGTATTGATTTTATGGGACCCTTCCCTTCATCTGGGCCCTATAAATATATTTTGGTAGCGGTTGATTATGTTTCTAAATGGGTTGAAGTTATAGCTACTCGTACTAATGATTCTAAAGTTGTAGCTAGATTTATGAAGACTAACATTTTTCCCCGTTTTGGTGTCCCACGAGTTCTCATTAGCGATGGAGGATCTCACTTCATAGAGAGGGGCTTTGAAGCTCTTTTGGCTAAGTATGGGGTGTCTCATAGGGTGGCAACACTTTACCACCCCCAAACTAGTGGCCAAGTGGAGGTTTCAAATCGACAAATCAAGAGCATCTTAGAGAAGACGGTGTCCCGCTCGAGGAAGGATTGGGCATCTAAGCTAGATGATGCATTGTGGGCTTATAGGACCGCGTACAAGACACCATTGCGCACAACTCCTTACAACTTGGTTTATGGCAAGTCTTGTCATTTGCCCGTCGAGCTTGAGCATAGAGCATTATGGGCTCTTAAGGAGCTCAACATTGACCTTGACGCGGCCGGAGGAAAGAGATTCATGGACTTGCAAGAGTTGGAGGAGTTGAGGCTCAAGGCTTATCAAAACGCCGAAATCTACAAGGAGCGCACCAAGAAGTGGCATGACAAGAAGTTGGTGCCAAAAGACATTTGAGGTAGGTGATAAGGTTCTTCTTTTCAATTCTAGATTGCGTTTGTTCCCAGGGATGCTTAGATCACGATGGAGTGGACCATTTGTGGTTCATCGTATCTATCCCCATGGAGCGGTGGATCTAGTTGATGAAGGAGGGGCCATATTCAAGGTCAATGGTCACCGACTTAAGAAATACTATGATAGGATGGATCCAGAGGAAGAAATAAGAGTCACTTGGGCTCTTACATCATTAGAATGAAGTTGAGGTAACCACGTCAAGCTAACGACGTTAAAGGTAGCGCTTACGGGAGGCAACCCGCTTTATTTTCCTTTCCTTTTTAAATTTTAGTTTAATTTTTAAATTTTAGGATAGGTAAGTTAGCGGGGATAGAACATATTGCACTAACCATGCATGTCTTGAGAGGTGACCATGGTGAAAACGGGTGAAAAACAGAGATCGGAGCAAGAAACAGGACTGTACCGAGGTTGTACCGACCCCCCCAGGTTCGGTACCGACCCCCTAGCGGATCAGGTAAGTATGCTCGAAAAATCTGAAATTCCAGTAGGTATACCGAAGCCGTACCGACCCAAACAGCTTCGGTACCGACCCCCTACGGAATTTTTGAAATTTTTTAAAAAAAAAAAAAAAAATTTGGGGCTTTTTGCCGAAAGCCAAATTGGTCAAAATTGATGTTATAGTTGTGTTGTTGGGTTAATTTAGAGCTACTTTCATGTTCTTGGCATTGTCAAATTGGTTATGGATTGTGATTTAATTGCGATCCGTTTGAGGCTTTGATTTTGGAATTGATTTTTATGCTTCTGGTTGATTAGCTTCTTCTATTATAGCATAAAATATATTCCCTTGCATAATTTGACATTGCAAACAAGTTATATGTCCATTGCATATTTATTTTACTTGTTTTGAACTTAAGTATGGGGTTGTCATGGTTGGTTTGTGCATATTGAGTTTTGCATTACTTATTTTACCTTTCTTGAGTATATGGTGTTATGATTACGGGCTGCATTATAGTGATCTTACATGATGATTATATTGTCTATATTGTTTTTCCTATTCATATAGTTTATGTGGAGCATATGGTTATATAAATGGGTAATGCATTCTATTTGCCAGGATGGTGAGTTTATATGCATTGGAGCTTATTTTATATTGTTTATATGCAATTATTTCTTTAGGTGGTATCTCTTGCGCTTGGCTATTTATATGCACTTGGTCTTTATGTGTTTTTATGTTTTTCTAGTGCATATTGTCATTCTTCATTTGCATGGTTAGATGTTAGCTCTTTTTGAAAAGATTTTAATTTTCACTAGGTTTGTCTTGTCCAGGAAAATGTTTAATCGTCAGCATAGCAAGAGGGCTAGGGAGTCATCCTCTACAGTTCCGTTGGATAATGTCATCATCTCCGACTCCCGTTTGAAGAAGGACTACAAGGAGTTCCACAAGAAGGGCAATCTGAAGGCCCGATGGTATAGCCCTGATGATGGAGAACGCCTTGGGGTACATGATGACTTATTGGAGGCCTTCTCTTACTTAGGCGCCACTAGTCTTCTGGATCATGTCCCCCACCACTATCCTGCTCTCACTGCGGAGTTCACGGCTACGTTGGCAAGCGATATGGCTAGCCCAGATTTTGTGGGTCCTATTACATTCCAGCTGGGGAATGTTCAGCACACCTTCACTTTGCAGCAATTCAACACATTGCTGGGATTTCCCAACCCAGTAGGGCCATATAGTCATTCCAGCTGCAAGGCCCTTGATACTTGGACAAGGATGCATTCCTCAATAAATTCTTTCCTTCTTCTAAAACAGCGATGCTGCAACAGAACATCATGACTTTTTAACAAATGTCCGGGGAGAGGCTGGCGCAAGCATGGGAGCGGTTCAAGGACCTCTTGCGATCTTGCCCTACTCATTGGCAGCCACCCTACGTAATTCAGGAGATTTTCTACAATTCTCTTGACACACGAGCAAGGAGAGGATCAACTCATAAACCTCTTACCGATAAATTGAGCTCACGCCAACCAAGGCTTGGGCTACCATTGAGAGGTTGGTCAACTTCGACAACACGTATGGGACTCATGTAGCTTTCGACGCAAGGCCATCCCCATCAATGCCCCTGTATGAGCCCTCCATAGAGATAGATCCGGACGTCAAGGAGAAATTCTACAAAGATCAAACCAGACGGCTCCAGAAGCAAGTGAAGTTCCTCTCAGCGAACCAACCTTGCATCGAATACGGCTCCGAGCGGCACACCACCCCTGAGTGCCCACTGTTGTTGCAGGAGGATGTGCCTAGTATGAAAGAAATATAAAATATAAAATCAAACCGACTCCTTGTCTCAGCAAATAAATACAAGACATCCTCCCGTTGTAGTAGAAGGCAGTCAGGATCGATCCACGAGGAAGCGTGTCAGCGCCCACCTTTTCAGTTTCAAAAATCAGCACGAACTCGACCAAAAGAGTACTTGATATCGAGTAGGGTAATCGATCTCTAACACGCCATCGACTAACTTCAAAACAGAGAAAACATAACGCAAAACAAACAAAAAGTACTCGATATCGACTAAGACTTACTCGACCGCGACCATTGTAGCACTCGACGTCGACTAGATGTTGTTGATCTCGAGTAACGCAGAAGCAAAATTCGTAACTTTAAATTGCAATAAAATGAAAGTAAACACGAAATTCGGGAATAAAATCAATAAACTAAAATACTTCCAAGATCAGGGTTTCAACACCACAACAATAATCATATAAAATAATGCATCAGGGTATAAAAGATCATGCCTTTTCATCAAATAACCTTTGTTATTAACAAATAGGTATATAGAGGCTTTCGCATAAACCCTAATTGTTACTAACCCTTTTTCACATAATTAATCCGAGTTGTATTAATATCACTTTCGCTTCAATAACACAAACAAGGATCACCTTCAACTTTCGCAAAAGAATCATGCTTATAGGGATAGAAGACGAAATCGCATCAAAAGAATGTACCTTTATCGCATTACCTTACTTGGCTACCGTCGGGGCCACCCCGACCCTAGAAGTTGGGTGACTACTCGCTTCTCATCATGAATAAACTCATCAAGAATTTCAGGAAAATAAATCGCATTAATAAACTCAAATGAAACTTACAACCGAACAAAGTCAAGTCCGCTTTCGCCTCTCTTGCTCCACTCGACCTCTCTCTCTCCTAACTTTCGAATGTAAATAATTGTGTGGGAAATTCAATGCCTAAAACTCTGCCCCTAAGGCCTTATTTATAGTGTTCATTCCCCGCTAATCTAGGAAAGAAAAACTATATTTATATCTAAAACTTTCCTATCTAAAGCATTAAGATAAAACTTAATGATAAAGGAAATAAATATATAAGGAAACTAGGACTAATGTGGATAAATCCCTCTTGGACTTGATAGATCTTCATGTGAATGGATAGAATTCCACAAATCTTCTCTTGCAAGTAACTCTTCACGCTCGGATTTCACTCGATCTCGGACTCGGACTACTGACGACATGTACTCGACATCGAGTACAGTCTTCTCCTTCTGGACTTCACTCGAGCTCGGGCACCATCTGGGCAGTCGATGTCTACTAGATATCGAGTAGCATTACTCGACGTCGACTAACGTTGGGCTCCTCGAGTGATCTGCTCGATTTCGTGTGGAACTCTGGGCTCGGGTTACTCGATATTGACCATGTCTGGTCGATATCGACCAGTTGTGTCGAGTGCTTCTTTCTCGTTTCTTGCTCCATTTGTCCTGGCTCAGCTGCTCCTTAACCTTGGACTTTCTGTAGTTGACTTCGAGCTTTTCATCCCTTCTCCGAATTGCTGTAAATCACCTCGATTTTTCCGAAATTAAACAGAAACTAGTGTAGACTTCAAAATTTTCCAAATAAGTGTAAACTACATAGAATCTGTACTATTCTAACCCAAATGCATGAAATGTAAACAATAATCGATATAAAAAATAAGTGTACAACACCCACATGCGGAGCACGTCCACCTAGCGGAGACTCATGAGGAAGCTACCTATACGGGGGGTCCCAGTCACTATTGGGGAGACCAACAGTTCTATTAACCACAACAGAACCAAGGTAACCCCAGGAATCAAACAAAGAATGAGCAGTCCACCAACGCCATCCAATCTCAGCTTCATAGCCTTACCACAAGGTTTGGAGAGATTGACATCTATAAGCAAAACATGGAGACCCAAATGGGTAACCTAGCGGCACAGATCCCACGACAGTCCATAAAGCTCCTTGGGCATATAGATCCAAATCCCAAGGGGCGGAACGGACACATCGCCGCCATAAAATTGAGGAGCGGTCACAAACTACGCGAACCAAAGATCGGAGAAGAGCACGACACTACTGGAAATCCACTCGACATCGACTCAAACCTAGTCGATATCGACTCAAATGCATATAAAGTCGAGTCTTCACCACTTGATGTTGAGTCTGCTGCACAGAAACACTCGACATCGACTCCTCCAGTCAATATCGAGTCAACTCCAGTCGACATCGAGTTCTCTACACCACCTCCGAAAGCTGTTTTGGTTCCGAAACCAAAGAAGACACTCCCGTTTTCTTCCAAGGCGATGAAAGACCCTACTAAAGATAAGTTCAGACGTTTTGTGAAATTGCTTTAGGGCCTTAATGTTACTTTTCATGAGATGCTTGCCTACTTCAAGTTCCTCAAGGAGATCCTCAACAACAAGCGATCGATGACTGAGATTGCCAGTGAATGCAAGAAGATGAATTTCCTTGAGAAGAGACCTGGCCCTGGGAAGTTCGCTATCACCGTGGGAGTTGGCCAATATCGCTTCAAAGCAGTTTGTGATTTGGGGGCAAGCGTGAGAATCATGCCCTTATCTATTTTGTCAAAGGTGAAGATCGGAGGATTACAGCTTGTGGATGCTAGGCTATATATGGCGAAGAACACTGTGGTAATACCTACATGCATAGTTGATGATGTCCCTTTTCAAGTTGGTAAATTCTTTGTCCCTGTAGATTTCCTTGTGATAGAGATGACGGAGGATCCTACTTGCCCTATCATTCTTGGTAGGCTCTTCCTCACAACTGCAGATGCTAACATAAGTGTGAGAAGGGGACTTATCACCTTCACGATAGGGGATGAGATCATCGAATACTCCTTCAACCCCGACATGGAAGAGGTAATGGAAAGTAAAGCAGTCTATACTCGAATGAATGTTATCTCTTGCAATGAACCAATAGGAAGGGCCTTGACACATGAAGATGCCTTAACTAAGGCTGAGGCTGAGCTGGAGAAGGAGTTACATATTGCATACACGAGCGACGAGGAATTCTTCGACGACGCTTTATCGGCAGAGCTGGATGATTCACTCGATATGGAGTCCGGTCACTTGATATCGACTGAACCACTCGTCGTCGAGTCTTCCCTTCACTCGATTTCTACTGCTTCTCCAGAACATGTATGTACCACTGACTCACTCGACGTCGACTCTGTTCACCCGACGTGGACTGCTTTTCTCTCTACAGGTACAACTTCACTAGAAATCGACTCAACTCACTCGATTTCTAGTGCATCACTCGACATCAATTCAAACCACTCGATGTCGACTAATTCCTCAGCCCAGGTATGTACTAATCTTTCGCTCAATGTTGATTATTCTAACTCGATGTCGACTAGTTTTCTACATCAGTACAGCCTCGCGTGCGATTCAGTGTTGTTGTCGATGTATGCTTGATCGGTGCCAACTCATGTAGCTGATTTGGATGCTTCTGTCATGAGGATCGATATGGATTACCTTGGGGAAGTCATGAAAATGAAGGAAGTAGAGCCCATCTTTATTCCACAGAGCCCTTCTCTAGTGCTGAAGCCTTCACCCGACACCCTTATGTATGAGTTCCTCGGTCCTAACTCTACTTTTTCTATGATAATCAATGACTCACTAACCACGCAGGAAGTAGAAAAGCATTTGGAAGTCCTCCGCACTTATAGGAAGGCTATTGGGTACTCCTTGGAGGACATAAAAAGTATTTCACCCGCTACTTGTATGCACAGAATCCTTTTGGAGGATGATCATAGGGAAACTATCGAGCATCAGCGGAAGCTCTACCCCAACATGAAAGAGGTGGAATCATCTACACTATCTCCAACAACAAGTGGGTGAGCCCAGTCAATGTGGTTCCCAAAAAGGGTGGAATGATCATCGAGGAGAATGAGAAGGGATAGCTTGTACCCAAACAAATTACTACTAGCTGGCGGATGTTCATAGACTACAGGAAGCTCAACACCGCCACTAGGAATGATCATTTTCCCCTTCTTATCAGTGACCAGGTACTTGAGCGTTTAGCGAAACATGATTATTTTTGTTACTTAGATGGATATTCTGGTTTCTGGAAGGTCTCTATTCATCATGAGGATCAAGAGAATACCACCTTCACATGTCCTTATGGGACTTTCGCATATAGGAGGATGCCTTTTGGGCTTTACAACGCCCCGACCACCTTTCAAAGGTGCATGATGGCTAAGAAAATTTCATTGAATTGTAGGAACTCAAGGAGTTGTGGATAAAGGCATACGAGAATGCCAAAATCTACAAGGAGCGCGCACAAAGAGATGGAACGAGAGGAAGTTAGTGCCCAAGACATATGAGGAAGGTGACAAGGTTCTATTATACAATTCTAGACTTCACTTGTTTCCAGGGAAACTAAGGACACGATGGAGCGAACCCTTCACGGTTCAACATATCTTCCCTCATGGAGCGGTGGAGTTACTTGGCAACGATTCCACCACCTTTAAGGTAAATGGGTACAGGGTCAAGAAATACTATGACAAGGAATACCCTAAGGAAGAGATTTACGCCACCCTGTCGTTGAACTAAGGTCTATAAAGGGAAGTAGGTTGAGCTAGCGACTTAAACCCTAGCGCTTACGGGAGGCAACCGCTATTTTTTTCCTTTAATAAAACTATTTTTCTTTTATTCTCTTTACTTCGTGCAAGGTTTTCTTTTTCTTTGATGACTTTAGGGAAGTCGAAAACTAGAAATCTACTTGAATGCGACTAGTCCAGTCGATGACTACTAGATTTTCAAGCAGACAGAGGTGCACTCGATCGAGTGCAATAGTAGTTGAGTAACCCTGGTCGATATCGAGTGAACCACTTGGTACCGACTCTTGAGGGGTTTCCACTAGAGCCAAGGAGAGGAAGGTACTCGACATTGAAAGAATGTTACTCGATATTTACTTGTTCACCCGATATCGACCACATGAAAGCCGCCTCGACTTCGATTGATTCTTGGACGAACAAAGTTGTTGTCGACGTCGAGTGAACCCACTCGATGTCGACTGCTGACAACTGGCTCGACGACACCATATTCCGATCTTCAACGCATTATTTGGTAAGTTCTTTCCTTTAACCTTATTTTTTATTTATTATACAGTGGGGACACTGTATATTCTAAGTATGGGGTGGGGGAAAAGCTCGATTATAATTGATATTATACGATTGCTCTTGATTTTGCCTTGATGTCCATGATTTATGCCATGTTTTTATATTTATTTCAGCTCATTATTCTATAGTTTTATGTATTCCGGGTTGGGAACATGGCGAATTTGTGTAGTTTATGCTTATTTGCATGAAATAGAGGTCTACACAAGTTTCTGTTTAATATTGCAGAATTTGGAGCTAAATCGGAGCAAAACCAAGAAGCACTGAAAGCACTTGATGTCTACTGAGGGAGCTCGAAAATGGACGGAAGAGCACCTGACATCGAGCAAAGCTGAGCACGGAACAAGACACTGAAGACTGGTTGATATCGACCAACCCAACTCGATATCGACCATATTTTGGTTGAAAATCTCGGGAAGACTCGACATGGACCAACAGACACAAAGACAGAAGAGACAGGTCAATTTCGACCTGCCTTGGTCGATATCGACCTAATACAAGTCGATATTCCTCCTAGAGTCCATATTGAGTGAGTTGAAGACGAAGACGAGAAGATGGCTCGATATCGACCATTGTTAGTCGATATCGACCAACTCCCAGTGGCGAGTCCAGGTCGATTCCGAGTTCTATCCTGATTCCAAGTGAGAAGATATTCCAAGAGAAGATTCCTTACATGTGAAGACTTTAGATATTTTATCTTTTTATCTTTTTATTTATCCTAAGGGTGGAACATTTAATTACCTTTTAGGATTTATGTTGTTTTACCAATTTAGATTTATTTTCTTTGCAATTAGAATTATATCCTCAGATAGAAGATAGAGTTCCCTTACCTCGACTAGCAAGGATTAAGGCCTATAAAAAAAGCCCATGGGGCTAGTTTTTCATTCATTCCAAGCTAGAGAGAAGAGAAGAGATAGCGAGTAGGAGAGAGAGAGAGTGGAGGCCGAGAGTGGTTTTGTCCTGCGAGAGCGGATTTGGCTCCAATTGGTTGTAAGCTCTGTTTAGTTTATCAATGCAATTTAGTTTTCTTTTATTATTGATGTCTTTTCCTATAATGAAGAGGGAGTAGTCCACCCACTTCTAGGGTCGGGGTGAGCCCGACGATAGTCATGCTTGTTTGCGGTAAAGATTTGACATTTATTATGTTCTGATCATCCATTGCCTTTTATATGTTTATTACCTATCTAACCGAAATTCAGGTTATCAACTTGGATTATAAACATAAAATTTGTAGATACAATTAGTGTTTCTTGAAAGAGTTGTCTAATTATTGGAAAAGGCGAAATCTTGATCCTTTGATGTGATTGCATGATTATTTCTCTTTATCTTGCCTTAGGCCTGTTTGGTTATCGTTGTTGCAAACCCCGATCTTGGAAGTTTTCTTTTATATTGTTTATTCTAAAATCCGCGAACTTTGCTTTTATTTCGTTTTCTGCGTTTTACTCGACTTCGACTACTGTTGGTCGACGTCTGCTCCTGATTGGCCGATATCGAGTTACACTGGTCGATATCGACTTCTTCTTGTTTTTGTCTCTACAGGTGCAGGTGAGGTCAAAATCGAGTACTCGTCGATATCGAGCATACAGGTCGATATCGAGTAAACTGATCGAAATCGACTACCTTCTGCACAGAACCCAGAATCGACTGGATTTGGTCGATATCGACTAACATTGGTCGATATCGAGTTAAATCTCCTGAGTCGAAGTCTGACGTGAAATCTCCGCTACTTGAGATCCGCTGACCAACTTTCTCGATGATCGAACCTGACTTCCTTTTGCTACATCGGGAGGATGTCTTGTAATTATTTGTGGGGGCAGAGTCTGGTTTGATTTATAATCTTATATTTTGAACTCGATTTCCTCCTACAACATGCCTATACAGGGTAAACGTTGGGTTTTTTTTGTGCTTTATTGCTTAATCCAAAGTTTGTTTTATGAGACATCACCCAAGCTTGCAATATGTTCAAAGAAATAGTGTCATGGAAGCTAAAGCAAGTCTCGACGATGCAAGAGTGAACTCATTAGAGATATTGCACAAAATTGCCTAGTAAAGGGAAGTCTCAATAAAGTGTAATTTTTTCTTCAGAAAACCACAAAAGTGAGGTAAATTTGATGTTGCTTTTGACCTTTTGCACAATAAGAGGATGAAGGACTTTATATTTTCCATATAATGCTCATTTTTATTCCTAGTCATACCTATACCTATTTGGATCATGTTGTAGGAGAAAATCGAGAATGCAAATATAAAATATGACTAAAGTAAAGCAAACCAGGTTCCTTCCTTTGCAAATGATTACAAGACTTCCTCACGATGCAACAGTGGGAAGTCAGGATCGATCCACGAGGAAGCTGGTCAGCCGATCCTAGGCAGCGGAGAAATCTCATGGACAGAAGTCGACCACAGGTTGTCGATCTCGACTAGGGTTAGTCGTAAGAAGATCGGACAAGTCGAACACAGCGCAGAAGCAGTCACAGGCTTTAGTCGATCTCGACTAGTGCTACTCGAGATCGAGTAAGTACGTCGACGTCAAGTTGGCTCTTGTCGATCACCTGCACACAGAAGCTACAACGATCTGGATCAAGAATCAATACTCGATATCGAGGAGTGCAAGTCGATATCGAGGAAGACAGAAAGTAAAATGAAATAAAGTAAAAACAAATGCTTTGTGATTCGAAAATAAACTGTGTGTAAAAGACTTCCAAGATTGGGGTTTGCAACAACGATAACCAAGCATGCATAAGGCAGAAATAAAACAGATAATCAAACGCGCATGGCTATCGTCGGGCTCGCCCCAACCCTAGAAGTGGGTGGACTACTCGCGCTTCATCGCAACCTCAGACATTGATGTATGAAAAGAAACTTGCATTAAACTAAATTCAAAGCCTTTACAATCCGGGCAATCCAACTTTCGTTGAACACTTGAACGCCATAACCCTAAAACCTCTGAACTCCTAAACTTCTATGTGAACTACTTCTCTAGCTTATGAATTGAATGATTCCTAAAATCGGCCCCATGGGCTTTATTTATAGCCTTCTACTCCTTGCTATTCAAGGATAGAATATCTCTATCTATATCTAAATCTATATCTAAAGGCTTAAAGATAAATAAATGCAATAAAGGAATTAAATCTAAAAAGGAAATTATATCTAAAAGTCTTCAAGTGGATAAATCTTCTCTTCCATGATGGATCTTGATAGAATCGGATAGACTCGGCAATCTTCGGCCCCAAGGAATCCCAATCCGAGTAGGATAGCTCAAGACGCGTTACGCGGCTTCTGGAAGGTTTCCTCGATCTCGAGGAGTTTCCTCGTCCTCGATCTCGAGGAGTTTCCTCGATCTCGAGTAAAACGGTGTCGTCGACTTCAGTGGCTTGGCGTCTCGGGTTTCTCTTCCTCGACATGCTCGGACATGGCTCTCAGGGTTCCTCGATCTCGAGTGTCTTGCTCGATCTCGAGTAATAGTGTTGATCATGGCTTGGCCGGTGTTGTCGAGCAGCTTGTCTTCGAGATGGCCCGGTGAGTGTGCGTCTAGGCTTGTCGATATCGAGGAAAGTTCTCGATATCAAGGAAGTGTGTCCGACCTGTCTTCGTCTTCGGCTTCTCTGGTCAGGTCGGGTAATGCTCCTCGACATTCTCGATCAGGGTGTCCTCGACTCCGGGCATGGTCTTCACCTCTTGTTGATCTCGAGTAGAATACCCGATCTCGAGTAAAGCTGGAGTCAGGTTGGTGTGTCTTCAGCTCCTCGATCAGTGATGTGCCCGGACATGTGTTGTCGATATCGATGAAATGAAGTCGATATCGAGTAAACTTTAGCCTCCGCCTTTCCTTCTTGGTTTTCTCCCGAAATGGCTTCATATTCTGCAATATTAAACCGAAACTTATGTAGATCTCCATTTCTGATAAATAAGCATATACTACATAAATTCGACATATTCCCAACCCGAAATATGCAAAGTTTATAAAATATGGAACTAAAATATGCATAAAAACATGGCTACTTTAGAGACCTCAAATCACCCCATACTTAGACTTGCTTGTCCTCAAGTAATAACCAAACAATAACCAAGACCTACAATGCATCCTTCAAATCTTCGCCTTTTGTCAAAAGCAGCATCTCAAGTAGTAGCAATGTAAGACAAGTGAATTTAACGTCATCACACATATATGAGCGATCCATAGGCATAGGCAATATAAATCCAACCTCACAGGGATAATGTGTTTACACTCAACTCTCAATGTGTTTAGGCTATGTAGATCAACTCTCAACTCAATTCCATATACAATATCATAAACATTGCAATTTAAATATAAATCCACTTCGCAACAAATTATGCAAATGCAACAAGAATTATCAGGAGGACTTCGCTCAATAGAAGTCTTCAAAGAAGATTCCATTCGGCGATATTGTGGGGCTTGGTAAGAAATAAAAGGGTATGGAATTATTTGGCCATGTGGTGCTTAATAAAATTCGGGAATCAAGACTCCTAAATCTCCAACACAACTCAACCAAACCATAACTCTAAATCATATACATCACTCAAACTCTCCAACTTATCTCAATGAAGTATGTAACCTTTCAAACTTCCTTAACCTTCTCCAAAGTATGCATTTTGCGAAAATGAAAGAACTAAGGTAAATTTGGCTCATCCACTTTATTCACAAACATATATAAAAACTTCTCCTTCTCTTTTTTTTTCGATTTTTTTAAAACGAAAATAACATAAAATAACACTAGTGCATTTATAGGTGATGAAGGGTTTATTTTCAAACAAATAAATTTATAAGATCGAAACCCCGCTATAGTATAGTAGGGTCAAGTTCGTCCGCAGGGAGAAAGTCAGTGACTGAATTCTAGTTACCAAAGAGTAAGAAATAGCAAGAAGAGATGACAAATGTAGAGATTTTTTTTGGGTTTTAAAGTTGCTGAATTTTTATGAAAAATCAATAATAATAAAAGATCTAGGGCATAGGGATCACCACAACGATAATCATACAAGCCTTGCAATGAATCAAGTAAAAATCATGTTTTTATCTATTAAATAGGTCAACTTGCATCAACTCTAGCAAAGCAATCAATTTATTTTCACAAATTAAGAAACTTTACTAACAATCTTAATTAGGTTATCAAACTTTCGTTCAAAATCCTAATTACTATCCAATTTACAATTCAATCTTTCAATTCAATTGCAAAAGGGAATTTCCCCAATTTTCATTGAGTACTTAAGCACATAAAATAGATAAAACCACTCCATCCATCAATTCATAACAAAATTGCAAGCATAACTATCGTTGGGATCACCCCAACCCTAGAAAAGGTGACTACTCACGCATAAACATGGTAGACATTGCGAAATTAATGAAATAAACAAAAATCAGAAATTTAAATTGCATAAAAACCTGAGAATAACGTCAACAAAGCGTCACAAAAGCCTCACAAAACGTTCTCCAACTTTCGCCGAAGAAATGGCTTCAAAAAGCTCTCAAATCCGCTCACAAACGCTCTCTAAACGTGTGTTGAAAAATTCTAACGTGTGCTGAAAAAGTGGTGGGAGGAAGCAAAAGATCTTACAAACCCTAAAAATCCTATTTATACTTAATATCCCATAAACTAAATTAGAAAATAACAAATATATCAATTTTATCTCAAATCTATCTAAGGAAAATGTTAAAAAAAATAATTAAATCCGGGTAAATAAGCTCCGCTGAAGCCCATACCGAGGCTGTGAGGGTCGGTACCGACCCCCCTTAGGGTCGGTATGACCCCCCCTTAGGGCTTTATTTATAGAGTTAACTCTTTGCTAGTCAAGGAAAGCAATTTCTATCTAAAGCTAAATATATAATTCTTGATAAATAAAAGATATAAATCCAAAAAGGTAAATAACAATTCTCCTTAAGGTAAATGGATCTTCTCCCAAGTAGGATAGAACTTGATAGATGATATAATGTCTTTCCTTCGTGTCCAAGTCTCCTTCTCTCGTCATTGGATCGGCCCAATTTGTCTTGGCCCAATTTGTCTGTAAAGGTCGAATATATTATAATATTATTTTATTTATTGAATATATTATTATTTATTCAATTTGTAAAAATGGTAGAAAACTCGTCCTCTAGCAAAAGTTTCGATTTTAAAGCCATTATGACATCGTTTTAATATTTGGGATTTTAGCGGATTTCAATTCCTCATTCGAGTTCGAGTATTGATAAAATCGTTTTAATTCCGATAATGAGTTGAATTTTGAATTTAATTTCAAGTGTCGGATTTTCACTTTAATGAGCAGGATTGACGCCGGGATTTTTTATTTTTTTTGAAACGGAAAAAATTTGACCATAGAGCTCTATCAGCCAAGAGCATCCTTGCGGATGAGACTATGCAACAGAGAGTCATCAGGAGTCCAAATACCGTTGAAGGTTGTAGTGATACGGGACAAGCGATCAACTACCAAATTTGCCTCGCGGAAGACATGACGAATCTCAACAGAACCAAAAAAGCCCAGCGAGACTAGACTGTCCGAGACAATCATTTTAGAGTCTCCAGTAGGCTTCCCCATACCTTTCATACTTTTTATTATTGTTAAGTTGTCTCCTTCAATAATAAGATTGGTTATTTTTAGTTCTGGAGCAGCCCGAAGTCCCATCCAGAGACCCAAACTTTCACATCCACAAACAGTACTGATCGATGATGGTCCATTACCAGAGTAAATCGGGGACCCTACAGAATCACGAATGATGAATCCATAGGAGCCCAAACCGTCCGCGGATAGCTAACCATCAAAATTTAGCTTATGAGTTCCAATTGGTGGAGGTTCCCATTTAGTTCTCTTTCTTTTTGATATAGATCTTTGTTTGTCCACATTTGTGGGTGTATTTTTTTTGTTTTCACAGTAGTCCGACCAATTCAAATTTGATGTCTTCCAGACATATATTTGTTCCTTTATAAATGACAATATGCGTCTTATGTCCGGGTTTATGTTTTCAAAGAGTGTTTTGTTTCTGAAGTACTAGATACCCCACCAAGCAAAGGCGCGATCTTCAAAGCATTTTGTTCCAATTGTATTTTTTATTTCCCATATCGTGGTGTTCAAGTGCTCGTCTTTGCTGAAACAACCATTCGTTTTTCAAAATGTTCCCGGGTTGTTTGCAATTAAGGTGTCTCTCGTAATAGGACAGTTCCATAATAAATGGTTTAGATCTTCATAGCAAGAGTCGCAGTGGGGTAGTTTGTCGGAATCCCAAGGTGTCGAGAAGCTAGTCTGATAGAAGTGGGCACTCCATTCTTAAGGATTTTCCATAGGAAAGATTTTATTTTCGGGGGGATATCTAGTCCTAGACCCAATTTGCGTCTGATGTTTCATGTTTCTTGTGTTTGTGTATCATATCAATAGTAGACTTGGTGCTGTACCAGCCATTTTTGCTCAATTTCCAATAAAGTCTGTCAACTTGGATGTGTTGTGGAATTGGTATTGTCTTGATAGTTTCAATTAAGTCGTTTGGAATTATGTTTTGTAGTTCTGTGTGTAGTTTATCATGGTTCCATGTTTTGTTGTCTTTTAGAAAATGTTTTCTGTTGATTGTATCGTCTATATGATGTGTTCCTAAGATAGATGAATTTATAGGTGTTTGGCCTAACCATTGGTCTTTCCAAAACTTGATAGAGGCGCCGTCTCCAATAGACCAGCTAAGGCCTTGTTTAAACAGCGGGATTAGTTTTATTAACTGGGTCCATTGCCAGGAAGAGGTACCCTGCTTTTGATATGTGAGTATATTTTGGTTTTTAAGATATTTTTCTTTAATTAGTTTGACCCATGGGCTAGTTGGTTCTGCTAATAGTTTCCAGAGTAATTTCAACTGAAGCGTTGTATTCATATCCTCTAAGCTACGCAGGCCCAGTCCCCCATTTTCCTTGGTTTTGCAAACCTCATACCAACCGATGATGGGCTTATGGTTGGGTCCTTTGTTCTAGAGGAAGTTCTTGTTTATCTTATCAAGTTCCGTATGGACTGATTTTGGAAGCATAAAGCATTACATTATGTGAAAGGTTTGGCTGCTAGCGTTGTTTTGATAAGAGTGCAACGACCATATTGTGATAGGCAATTCGCCTTCCATCTGTGAAGTTATGATTTTGTGTTTGTTAGAAGTTTCGTGAATTCTTCCTTTGTCATTCTTCCTTCTATAAGGGGGCAGCCCAAATATGTACCCATCTTCGCGTTGTGCGCTATCTGTAGCTCGTTTCTGATTAGATTTTTCGTGGTCGTTGTGACGTTTTTGGATGTTTGGAACTGGGATTTGTGTCTATTTACCTTCTGCCCTGAAATAGCTGAGTATTCAGTCAGAAGTTTGTTAATTTGGTCACAGCCAGTTTTGGTTGCTGAAGCAAAGATGACAATATCATCCGCAAAGGCTAAAAAAGGAATTTTTGTTCCCCCTCGCTTCAGTTTGACTCCTAGGTGGCTTTGTGGTTTTTCTGATTCATGTTGTAATCCTCGTGCCAAAATTTCCGATACTATTAAGAATAGATATGGTGAAAGCGGGCATCCTTGGCGAATTCCCCTCTCATGAAAGAGAATTTTAGTGGGTTCGTTGTTTACTAGCACTGAGTAAGTGATTGTGGTTATGCATTATTTGATCCAAAGATTGAATTTGGGGGAGAACCCAAATTTAGACATAATTGAGAGTAAGAAATTCCAGTCAACCATATCGAATGCTTTTTCCATATCAAGTTTTACAGCCATCCAACCAGACTTCCCATTTTTCTTTGAGAAAGAGTGGAAGATTTCGTTTGCAATTAAGATGTTATCTTGTATTGATCTTCCTGATGAGAAGACGCTTTGTAGCGGATTGGTTATTTTAGGGATTACCCTTTTGAGTCTTGAAGCTAGAATTTTGGATATAATTTTATATGTTGTTGAGCATAGACTAATAGGCCTATAGTGAGATGTTGTGGTTGGGTTTTCTATCTTTGGTATTAATGCTCTGAACGTGTGGTTTGTTTGCTTCAGGATCCTTCCGCTTAGAAAGAAACTTTTAACTGCTTTGATGACTGATGGTTCCACGATATGCCAATACTTTTTGAAGAAACCAGCAGGAAAACCATCAGGTCCTGGTGATTTGTCATTGGCAAGACTGAAGACAGCATTTTTAATTTCAGAGTTCGTTACTTGGCGAGTTAGCCATTCCTTATCTTCGTTTGAGATTTCGTTCCCTACATGGTGTAGTAGGTTGTTTTGTGTTTGTTGCCTAGCATGTTGCGTAAATCTTTGGCTAAAGTCGTGTTTGATTAGGTTTCTAATCTCTTCTTCATTGTTAATAGTTATACCTGCCGTGGTTTGGAGGTGTTTTATTATGTTTCTATTTCGCCTTCTCGTTGCTATTTTATGAAAGTATTTAGTGTTGGCGTCTATTGATTTTATATGCATTCTTTTCGCCCTCTGCCCCCAATATTTCTGTTGGAAGGAGAGGAGGGAGGAATGCTTTGAAGTGAGCCTTTTAATTTTGTTACCCAGGTTTTGGTTGTAAGTGTTACAAAGATTCTTTTGTGATTCTAGAAGGTCTGTTTCAACTTGTTTAATTTGGCGGAAAACATTTCCAAAGGTTACTTTGCTCCAAAGCTTGCTTTTTCTTTTTACCTCTTGTAGTTTTTTCGTTAGTTTGAACATTTTCGAGCCAGGGGCGTCTAGCCTCCATGCTGATCGCACAATTGATTCATAGTCTGGTTTTGTTGTCCATGCCATTTCAAATTTGAAAGGCTACAGTTTTGGTTTACGGTTATCCATGAGGTCCAAGGTGATTTGGGCATGATCTGACTTAAGAAAAACATGGTTTTTGGTACTAAGGTTCGGGAATTGTTTTAGGATAGGGTGACTAACCATAGCACGATCTAGCTTTTCAAATATGTTGTCATTACCATGTTCACGTTTTCTCCAAGTGTATTCATTTCCACAAGTTCTAATAGTGTCTTGGAGCCTTGCAAATCTATTAGATTGAAAGTTCTAATAGTGTCTTGGAGCCTTGCAAATCTATTTGTAGATGGGATTCTGCCCCCTAATTTGTCGGTAGGTTCTAAAATTTCGTTAAGGTCTCCAAGAATAATCAACGAGTCCTTACCATTGCGAATATAGCCTGAAAGTGAGGCCCAGAAGTTTTTTTTTTCCCTTGCGTAAGGGGTTGCATAAACGAATAAGATTTCGACGTCTATGTTAAGTGTCGTGTTTATGTAGTCTGCCTGGATGATACGGTTCGTCGAGTTTCTAATTGTGAAGGTTTCATTATGGAATTGGGATTCTTTCCAAAGAAGACAAATCCCCCCCCCCCCCCCCCGCAAGACCATTGGATGGAATAAAATGCATTCTGTCGAATCCTTGTTTCCTCCAGCAGTTGTCTGGCGGAGGGTTTTTTAATTTTGTTTCCGCTAGCATTAGGATTTTTATGTGCTCAGCTTTAGTTGTAGCTTCAATGTGGATCCAAACATTTTTTCTGCTAAGGCCTCTTATATTCCAAAAGCTAAACTTCATAAAAACCTTTTAAGGGGGAGATGGTAGCTTTCTGGTTGAGAACCTTGTTAATAGAAGTAGAGATCCTCCAATTAGTGGATGTTTTGGTTTGTTCATGGTTCGTGTTGTTCGTTTCATCAATCATTGTGATATTAAGTGTGAAATTTTGCTTGAGGATAACCAAAAGCGAGGATACTTTGTTTTGGATATGAGGTAAACTACATTTGTTAAAAGTTGTGTTATACTTATAGAATTTGATATAAACCTTAGGATAAATGAAGCCGAGGTTTATGGTGGTAGGTTGAGTCTCCGAATAGGGGTTTAATGTCATGCTATAGTTGATTGGAAGCCAATCAGACCAAGCAAAAATGGGAGACTTAATCATGTTCTTTGATCTGGGAGGTCTACTGAAAAGATTAGAAGGTCCATAATTTAAAATGTGGTTACAAGAGTTTGATGATGGGTAAATATACATCAGATTGGCTATTAAATAAAAGGACCGTGGACCATAATATATGAATTTTGCTTTATGAAATGAAGGTTTATAACACAGAATAGATGGCACACCCCATGAACAGTATAAGAGAGCAATCAAATCTACGCAAGAGAGCTCACTTAGGTTGAGACGTGGTTTAGTGTAGTTGCCCTCCCGTTTGGTGTTGTTGATCTATTTTGGTAGTGCTGGGCACCTTAGTGTTGTGCTTTCCTGAGCTTGAACCCAAGAACCAGCATAGCAGCAACCAAGAAGCCAAGATCGAGCCACAAGCTGCAAGGTATGTAAATAAATGTGTTGCTCAAGGGAATGACTCCCTCGAGCAAGATTAGTATTGTATATCATAGTAAAACCATTTTTATAGTTAGATAAATAGGCTTGTTTAATTCTATCAGTTAAAGGGCACTGGTGCAGGTGTAAGTGGTGAGGTAATATGGTAATGCAGCTATCAAGCAGGAGACAAGTATGTCTATACTGAGAGAGGGATTCTAGACAGATGAGGTAAGAAGCCAAAGACCAAGCAACTGAAAATTCCAGTGAGAAGCCCTTAAGATCAAAACCAAAGCATATTATCAAGTAGTGGATAGTGTTAAATTTGCATATAGCTATGCAGCTATGATTGAGGTTATCAGTGTAGTTGATATGTGACCAACTTATTGGTAAAAAGATATAGATCAGTTCAAAAGTAAGCAATGAAGTCCAGTTCTGGTAATATTCTTCTTGTCTAAACCCTAAGTAGCCAAGCAAAATAGATTGAATGCAGTATATAAGTGATAACAAATAGAATTGGTTTAATGCAATGGTGATTTGGTAAGAGTGTTGCAAATCCATAAACTGCCAATTACTTCTCCAGCTAGTTTGAAATTCGAGAAAGACCATAAGACTTACAAGTTCATAGGTAAGAGCAAATATGTAACAATTACCATTAGTAATACAAGTTGTTTCTTTTTGGTACCTTGGTCTCAAGTAGCTGCTGCTGTCTATAATTGTGGTCGAGATCAGGCGAGGACTGAATCCAAGCCACCAGAGGCCATTGGGTGAGAGCAAATGTGGATCTTTCTATTTCATCGATGAGTCAGACCAATGCTCAAGAAGCCAAGCCCCTCGAGCAGAGATAGAAATTGTTCTAATTGAGTCTAGGTGCGACTGATATGAGCATCCAGTTAAGCAGGTAGTTAAATATAATAAAGAGGTTAATCCTCGCAGTATTGAAAGATAACATGGCAGGCACTGCAGTAGAGCTAGATGGTTATATTTAGATAAACCACATAACTGATTATGATGTTCTACATGGTAAAGGTAGCAAATATTACAGATCATCTTGAAGTTCAAAATACATAAAGTGCACATACAAGTATTAGATATCTTTGTAGCCATGTCAAGATTGGCACAGACTTGGATGAAAGAGCCAAAGGTATTATGGTGGATGATGGTTTGGATTGCTTTTGGGATCTTGAACATAACAGGGATGGATGTAATACAAATCCGCATATCCAAAGAAGTGGTATTTACTTGGGGTGGATCAAAATCAGATTTCCATGGTCTCCCATATAGATCAGATTTCCCTTCGCCTTTGTCGGTTTTGAGCGACATGGAGGGATTATGTATAGTTTGGGGTTCACCTGAAGGCTTCCCAAAGATAACATGAGAATCCATAGAGTGGTGTTTAAAGTACACTAAATTGATGCTGCTGTTGCAAATGATGGGAAATTGTAATTGTGTGTGGTAAATATGGATTAAAATCTTGTCTTTAAAGGTGGGGTTTAGAATATTGCTCATAATGAATGTTAAGCAAACTAAATGGTTCCAATGCTTCATTTCCATTGGGTTATCATACAAAGGTGGAGAGACCAATACACAGTTCATGATCATAGGTGAAATAAAGGTAAAGTTACAACATAGCAAAAGGTCAAGTTGATTTAGCCAAGAAATCAACATATCAAAGTATTGGATGGATTGGGTGTCTCCCGAAGGCTTCCCGTTCAGGTTCTTGTTTATTTGGGTGTCACCCGAAGGCTTCCCGTTCCGGTTCTTGTTTATTTGGGTGTCGCCCGAAGGCTTCCCGTTCTGGTTATTGTTTATTTGGGTGTCACCCGAAGGCTTGCCGCTCACTTGAATTGTGTTAGTGCAGTAATAGCTAAGGACAAAATCAAGGTTACTAAGAAACATGATAACATTGCAAAAGCACCAGTAATGTGCATTGCAAAAGCATGTCATGGTGTTGTTGTTTCCAGTTCTTGGAGGATGTAAGATGCTTGAAAATTTCGGCATAAACCTTTGGTAGAGTACAGTTTCATTAAAGCACTTCGAGAGCAGTATGATCGAGAGCCGGTGGTCACTTCGAGTATGTTGGTTGTCCATTTGAGTCCATTGGGTGCAAAATGCATGAAGATGATACAATATAAGATTTATAGAGCAAATTAAACAGCAAGTACGAGGTGCCAATGATAAGCAGTTAACTCGACAAGGAGGAGAGTAAACACCGACCTTTGGGAAAATTAGAGAATCTGTTTTAAAATCGGTGAGGCAAGGGATAAAGTAACAAAAGGATGCAGAGGATAGTGTTAATGTTGTAGGTGGACGGCAGTAGTAACAAAGGGTAAAGTAAAATAAGGATGCAGAAGATAATGTTATGGGTAGACAACAAAAGTATGTTTGAACATTCTTTTTTGTTTGATGAGTTTTAAAATAGATGGCATTCATCAAGAAAGTAGCTGATAGGATTGTCATAAAACATAATTTGATAATATTATAGTAGCAAAGGTAGCACTGAATAGGCATTGAAGGCCAAATATCATAATATGTGCAAGGTGAATCAGTGGCATAAAACAAGCAGAACCCAAAGCTATCAAGAAACCATAGCCTTGCCATTCCCTTGTCATTTTTTAGTGCTTTCGATGGTGTATTGGGTTTTTGGGTGTCACCCGAAGGTTTCCTGTTGTGTTGTTTTTCGGTGGGTGTCGGTGGAGCCCCATTAGAGCCCCCCTTCCCTTTAGATGGTTTATTGCTCGCCATTAAAGCGAAGCAAGCGAGGTTGAGATCAGACCAGAGAGAGAGGATAGATCATTAGGAGGAGAATATGGAAGGATGACGAGAGGGAGAGAAGTTGATTATTTAATTTGACAAAGTAAAAATTTATATAGTACTAATTAGAAATCCCGATTAGAGATATAATCCCAAGATCAGAAGATATCCAGAGTTTGAGCATGAAAGAAGAGGATAGAGTGCCATACCTGTATTGATTTGAGATTTTGCCCATCAGGTCCGAGAAAGGGTGCAGACAGCGTCGTAGATGGTGTACTCTGTCGCCAGCAAACCAGGCCAAACCACCATAGCAGCCAACGATGGTGGGAGAGATAGAGCACCCCTTCATAGAGGAGTTGAATCCAGAGGAAACCCCTCTTAAAACAGCAGCAACTGTAGCAGAGAGATGAGACCGGAACCCTAGCAGAGAGCAGAGAGCCCAACACACCCTTCGGAATTCGACTATTGTGCCAGATCCAGCGCCAGAAGCCCTTCAATTTGATAGATCGGATCAAATGGTGAGAGTAGGAGTAGCTTGATCTAAGAGAAGCTGTCAGTTTTAGGTTTTTTCTGGATCGGTGTTCTTGTTTTCGTTTGGTGAAGGAGGTAAGGGGTGGCGCGTGAGAGGGCGCGTTCTCTCTGTCCATTTTGGGTTTTTGGTTTTTTTTTATTTTACGGATTGATGGGTTTTTTTACGCCAGGATTTGAATTAATGTTATGTGGGTACCTTTTCCTTAAAATGCTATTGTTTTCCTTTTTTCTTTATTTTCCTTCTCTCTCTCTCTCCCTCTCTCTTGTTCTGTAGGTGCTGTTAAGGAAATCAGATCTCCTTACCCCTTTCCCACCTTCTTGCCTGCAACCAGCTACCTTTCTTTTGTCCTCTTTAGAAACCCACCTATAAGGCACTCTCTTGCCCTCACTTTGCCCTTCCACATACCCACAGAAAACCCCTCAAAAGAGCCCTTTCCTCCTCCTTTCGGCGCTGCAATAAGCTAGGAAACCCAGAAATTTCCCACCCCCAAACCTTCGGGTTCATTCAAGTTTGAGCAACCTCTATTCACCCTCGGATCCCACATCCAGGTGACCGCCTCCAGACCTTCTTTTCCTCCAACAACAAGGGCGCAACCAGGCACTTTGACGACACTGTTGGAGCCATCATCGCCGCCGTGCATCGTCCCCTCTTCATCTCGCCATGTTTTCATTCCGAACACGGTAAAACGAATTCGATTCCTTGTTTTCGCTCCGAACCTGACAAAATTACTCTTTCACCCCATGTCTCCTTCCTTTCTAGGCCGACGAGGATGATTCCGACATCGAAGGGCCCCGTCGGAGCGTCGCTGCCTTTCTTTCCCTGTTTGAATCCAAAGAAGTAAGAAAATCCGATTTCCTTTCGTTCTTGGCCTGAATCAGCGTAAAAGTGTACCTTTACATACATTCTCATGATCCTATATTTTGAAGAAGCCTTCCCCTCTGTCGTTGCAGTCGTAGCCTCCCTCGAAGCTTTCTGTCGACGGAAAATCCGCCCACTTTAAGCCCTCCTTTCCCCTTCCACCGTTGCTCGTGTTTCCTTCCTTCTGTGATGGGTGTGGTCGGGTTTGTATTCTGAGTTCCT
This sequence comes from Persicaria tinctoria, assembly GCA_037127255.1. NCBI lineage: Eukaryota > Viridiplantae > Streptophyta > Magnoliopsida > Caryophyllales > Polygonaceae > Persicaria > Persicaria tinctoria. The sequence continues at coordinate 38,800,794 of JBANSL010000007.1, forward strand.
GTGTAAAATCTCGAGCCAAAAGGCCACCGACGGAACTTGGGTTTTTCCTTCTTCTCCTCTTCATTTCCGATCGGCAACACAGAGTCCATCTTGTGTTCGGAAGGGGCGGGTTCAGCTCCTCCTTTCTTCCTTTTCAGGTCGGACCGGGTTTCTTTTATTCAGTCCGGTTCATTAAACTCAACCTTGGGCCTTTTCTTCCTTTTCTGGGTTGGATCCGGGTTCGGTTCTGACAAGTTGAATTTATGCGGTCGGGTTGGGGTTTCACCTTGGATCCGGGTTAGGCCTGAGTATTGGGGTTGTTGGGCTTCAGATTATAAATTGTTATAGCTATTTGATTATTGAGAACATTTACATATATGGTGTTATAATAAGATGCTTTAATGTATGATTTTAGAAATCCTAAGTATCATTGTTTTGTAAATGTGGGTTATTAAACGTGGATTGATTTTGTGATTGCTTATATTTTAAATATTGTTTGGAGTATGTTATTAGATGTTGCTTATAAATGGGATTTTAAAGTAAATTGTCAGGTTTCATTTATAAATGGGGTTTATAAAGATGGATTATTTTGGAAATGTTTATCAATGTCTTGAATTACTTGAAACATTACAGTAAAGGTTTTGAAATAAAATGCCGGAATTATTCTATAATATGATTTTGGGACTTGGTTAAGGATTTAAATGATTAATGTCGGGATTTGACCAAGTATGATTGAGAAATTGTTTTGAATATGAGTTGACTTAACTTGAGATTTAAGAGTTTGGAAAACTTTGGGAAAGAGTTTTACTTGATTTAACTCAGATGATTTTTTGTTGAATTCTGCTCGAGAAACATGTGAATAAGACATGAGATATTATATGTTGAGATGAGATGATATGAGTATGAAATGAGATATGTGAAGTATGTATGATAGTTAGGGGCGCCTTGTGTGATTTAGATAGACTTATGCATATTTGTATATTTGTTAGGGGATTGTTGCTTGTTGGACCCCAATTGCGTAATTTTTCGTTGTTCGGCATTTCCAGGTAAATATCCTACGGGACTTACTCAGCAACATGGACCTCCTGCCTAATGTGTCATATAGTGTGTAGGTGTTGCATATGCATAAAAGCATGCCATGTGGTATCATGCTAGGATTGCACTTGTGAATGAGCATTGGGCTACTTGGTGTGTTTGAAAACAGAACGGTCGTTATCTGTGAAGTTCTAGAGTCTTTGCTAGGGTCATAGGGTAGCCCAGCCTCATCGGGTTTCCCTTGAGTCAGTCGCGTCGATATGAGCATGATATGATAGCCCAACACCATCGAACAAGAGATGAGATGATGATGATATGATATGATGAGATGATGATGTTATGATATGATTATGAGCATGCTATGATGATATGTGCACAGATATGATGAAGTGGGTACCGTACTGGCCAGGTCCGCTCATGAAAAAGGAGGCGGAGTAGGAGAGGGATATACCGATTGGCATTCTTTGGGCGCCTTTACAGTTTTTCTGCATTTTATTATATCCTGATAAAGCATGCCTTGTGTGTTTAAGTTATGTACCGAATTAGACCATCCTTTATTCTGGGAATAGGCATATTATATGGCCTCAGCGCGGTCTTTAGGGCTAGCAGGCAAATACTGGGCCTAACTTCGTGGATAGTGTTAGGTATTTGCCTCTTGCTTGCTCCATGCTTTTATGACGGGAATTCTCCTTGGGCAAAATCGAAGAACCGGTCTAACCTGCTAACTTGGCTAAGTGGTAATCAATTATACTTATGGTTTTAGTTTTTACCCGGCTCTGCCGTGGCAAGTTGTATCTTACTCTTGTTTTTCCATTCTGCTTCCTTAATTGAATTTCTACGACTTAGTCATCAGGACAGGTTAAGGGTACCCAACGGCGCTACGATGGTTTTGGGGTTTGAAATCCCCGCTTTCGTACTAATCCTTAAAAGAGGTTTGAAACCTCGACCCGTACCTGGATTACAAGATCCGAATGAAGATAGCCGACCTTCGAAACGTAACCCGGGTATTTATATCTGTGTCGTAAAAAACTTGGTATCAGAGCGAGGTTGTGCAATTTGAGTACGCAAGGGTCGAGTGTATCTTTTGGAAAACCGCCCATGAATTTCAAAGGATTTGAAAGTGTTTTAAAGGGGCAAAATGAACTTAATTTGCCTAACTCAAATTGACTAAATATGAACCCGGCTTAATAAATATGATGGATCAACCAAGGGAATAAACGGGTAGAAAAGGGGCTAGACAGTTCCTATTGGATGTAGTCGGGAACGGTTAGGCAAAATATGGCTTATCTTTTACAGATGGATTGGAAGACTCCAAGGAATTTCACCAAGGTGGTTGGTGTGGTGAGTTAGGTAGAGATCATGAGGTTTTTGCCCCTCTAGTCAGTCACTCCTCGAAGAGATGCATTAGATAGTTTGATGTGCTTTATATATTAATTGAGCATGAGAACGATTTCCCTCGAAGGAGATCATTGCAATTGTCATTAACTGATTCTATGCTGAGTGCTTATTCCGGATATGACTGGTATGTCCGGACTATGAAATGTGTATTGAATTATCTGTGTAAACGGGATAGCGAGAGTACCCTTGTTCTCATATGGTCAAGCACAGCTTGTGTGGAACAACTCCTTCCACTATGTGAACCCCTTGGTGATCCTATCGAGTCCTTCTCCGAGATGTCGGTGTCCTCCACGGGAAATCGGGTTGTAAACACATTGTCTTCGGGAATTATGTGTGGATATGAGGGTTGTCTGAGTGATTATTAGAAGATGGTTATGGACGAAATTCCGAGTGGAAAGTAAGGTGTTTCTTGGGATGTCCTTCTTGATTCTCGTGACGATCAGCCAGTGTCTTCTTGCCACAAAGAGTCGTATAAGAGTCCCACGGGAAAGAGGGGTGATGAGTTCGTTGGGAAGAGTCAATGATTGCCTTTAGGGATCTCTGTCCGGTTGTAATGGTGGCTCTTTTTGAATTGCATGACATAATATGATTTTGTAATGTTCGGAATGTACCTTGCAGATGACCATTAGTGAACAACTGCTCATGTTATTACCTCTATGATTAGTTGCATGGCTTAGCCTCGTGTTATGCCTTACTTTATGTCATTGTTATATGTCTCCATAGCCTGCCTACTTGACCTATTGTATTAATTGTGCTAATCATTTATTGGAAGCGTGAACCACATGATATGAACCTATATGATTGTTGTTTCGCCTGGACTAGGTCCATGATAGTGTGATCAACTCTTCTTTGTATAAATGCCTGAAAATGATCTCCTTAGCATACTAGATGATGATGCTTATTATTCCTTTTGTGATAAGAATCTATAGCATGCCCATCTATTTTGTATTCGTCAGATTAACTACGGTTGATTATTTTGCAATTAATATTGTCGTGTGATTCTTGCGTTGAATGGAGAATATGTGGTTTAACTGAGTCTTGATGAATGCATGTTTTATCCTAGTATGTGTTGATTTGAGCTCATGTCCCCGTATTCTTGTCATATTGCCCATTACATAGACTCGTATTATACATCGTTAAACTTTCCTCATGCTTCTATATCGTTGGAATGTGATTAAGTTGATTTCTTACGCATCGTCATGATTAGTTGCATGCATGTATCGTACGTTATGTTGAGCCTTTAGCATCATGTAGGATCCTTGGTTGTGACTTGTGCGAATTTACATCTTGCCTACATTATTGCTGATTTCCTCTTGAGCTGGGTCCCTGATAGTGTGGTTCTCTCCTCTTTCTTCCCTCTTAAAATGTTTTTCTCGTGATTAGATTGATGTTGAATTCGATGATCGACTTGCTTTTCGTGATGATTAATCCTAGCATGCTCACATGTTATCACTCGCTATTGTTCCCCTATCACTCCAGGGGCAGCCACAGGGTGGGGCGGGCGTACGCGGCCGCCCCACCCTTCGACCCACGTGTCCCGGGGTTTGGAAAAAAAAAATAAAAAATAATTTATATAGAAGTGTTGTAATAAGTAAAACTAGGATGAATATATAATCAATTAGTCTACTTAGCTTAGTTGGTTGGTGGGAAGGAAGGAAACTAACATTAAACCAAAGGTTGGGGTTCAAGTCTCAATAGCCTCATTTTTTAAAACAAATTTCACCTCCTTAAAAATAACTTTTTTATTATTTGTTCAACTTACATCCCACTTTCGTTTTTTCTACCCTTTATTTAATTATATTCCCATTTCCCGACTTTTCTATTATATACAAATTATCTAGCTATAACTAATTAAACCCCATAAAATTGGTGAAATTAGCCTCTTTTTTAAAAAAAAAAAATCGCATCCCTCAAAAAAGTTTTTTTAATTCTTTGTTCAACTTGCACTTATTCTCTATGTTTCTACCCCCTTATTTAATTATGTTCCCACTTCTCGAGCTCCCTACTATATACAAATTATCTAGCTATAAACTAATTAAACCCCATAAAATTGATGAAATTATGATTTGATTATGAGAATAAATTTTGTGAAATTTTCATTAGAGTTTTGATTTTGAGAATAAATTTTGTGTTTTAATTATTTTGTATGTGATTTTGAGAATGAAATTTATGAATTGAATTTGTGAAGCTTTAGGCAATATTTGTATTGTCGTAACCTACATATTCAAATCACAATTTCTATCATGTTTTTGGGAACCAAAAGATATTATAAAGTTGGTGAGTTTACAATCCTAGCTAATATGCAAAAGCTTTGAATTTAGCATGATTGAATTTCGATAAGTTTACACTCCTAAATATGACAAATGCCTGAATTTTCAATGAATGACGAGAAACAACTATCATATCAACAAAGCAAATGTAAGCAAATGTAAGCCTACTTTTCTATAATCCAATGCTAAGTTGAAAATCATAGCTTAGGTAAAGAAGTTTATTTAAGGCCAATATCTTAGTACACACTAGAAAATTTCGCCCCACCTTTCGGAGGATCCTGCGGCCGCCACTGACTCTACGATATCTTCTTGTGCTTGTGTGAACGTATGACTTGACACCTCGCATGATCACACACCCCGCTATATCATGATTTCGAATACGCATGACGCATGAATGATAGAATACATTTAGTCGAATCACCTTGATTGTGTTCATGATCAAAATGTGCTAGTAGTATCCTGTAGAGCTTATGATTTCCAACATGACTCGCTAAATGATTATATGTTGTAATTGTTCTATGATGTGATAACTATTGTACCATTATATGTACCCTATGAGGGTTCATTCTTAGCATGATTATAATCTGTTGCTTGTGACGTCTTTCTTGTTACTCCATGATGCTTCATCTTGCTATCATGAGCATTATGTTGAATACTTTTAAATGAGTCTTGACTATGCCCATGTCTAATCATGTATTACTAGCATCATGTAGGACCCATGCCTTCTAAATGCATCTCGTCGTATGATTACATGCCATTCTTAACCTATTGCATGATCATTGTTGTCAGATGTGATAGTTAATATGATGCTCTTATGTGTTCTCGTATGAGCATAATCTGATTGTTACGATATAACTCACCAAGCTATAATTGACCTCACTTGCTGATGCATACACCATGCCCGTGTATTGTTCATATATATGATAATTGCTAGGCTTATTTAATCCCGCATATCTTATTTAAAGTTGTTAAGCATATCCGCTTTCATGGAATAATACGGTACTAGCTTATCTCACATGCATCAGTGTAGGACTCGATTGTATCTTCTGAAATGAATACGAATGTTGTCCCCCTTGAGGTAGGTACATGTTAGTGTGGATTTGTGTGATTGATATGCTCCATGATGAATTCGTGGTTGCTTGTCACGATTATAACCTAATAGGCTTCCATAAGGGCCTCGTTGCTATTTCCTGGTCGAAGTCTTGTCTTGAGTTGTCATCTTGAGTGATTGGTCCGTGTTGTCTCTGAAAGAAAAGTTGGATTGTTCGCTCTTGTCACTCCCCTATCTCCGCTAACTTAGACTCTTGCACGATACATTGGACGAGCGACCGCATGGAAGAGGGAATGGAAAGTTGGATAGCAACGGAGCAACGTGACGGAAGCGTGGACCATAACCCACGGGCCTTAGGAGCAACGATGAAGGCGGGACAAGCACTTATCAAGGATTGCGGTTACTGAGTACGATGTGACTTGCAAGCGAGAGTATCCTCAGTTCGAATTGCTAATCCTTCTTAATTTGTTGATGATGATATTGCAGTGACTTGACGATGAGATTTACGCATTGATGTGCTGACTTGGTGATGACTGTTGCCTGATTGTTTGTTGTCTATGATGATATGATTTCATGCCTTATAGTTCTAATGTACCATGATGCCTTGAGGTGTTGATACTCTAAGCTGCTAAGCTGCGCATGATCTAAACTCATGTGCCTATAAAAGTATGAACTGCAAATGCTGAGAAACCTAAAAGGTTTATCTGATAAGGTTAAGATGAAACTTGCTACTTATCTGATAAGGTTAAGATGAAACTTGCTAGCTTCACTTGGGTAGGTCCATATATGATGTTTTGCAATAATTATTGAGCATGACGATAAATTGAGACTTATTGATACAGTTGCAATGCTTAATGATGAACTAATCATGCTATTTATATAAATGATAGTTCACATGATGTAGTCCTTATGTGTAATAATGTCCATGATTGCTTTTTATTGAACATATGGGTGAGATACTCTTGTGGAATGGTCGGAGAATAGAGAATGAATTTGAGCAAATCGGATGATCGATGGTGGTATGAGGTAAGTCGCAGAAGAGAGGGATGTTGGTTGAGGTAAGACCGAGTGAGTTGGAATTTATGACAGGCAATGCTTGGTGGTTTTATGAGCTTTTAGGTGAATCTCGAGTGGGGGTATGGTTAGCAATAGGTCGGCTAAGCACGATCGAGGGAATTTCTAGAAGAAGTGTGGCTAGCAGGGCATAATGTTTGTGATGTCTTGGGTAATACAGGGAGCGTAAGGAATGAGCTCTGTGAGTATTAAGGACGTAGAGTGAGAGTGTACTCGGGTGTGAGGATTAGAGATATGAGTTGGCTTCTTAGAGGACATAGAGTGGGAGTGCTTGGTGGAATGAGGGGCGAGATTAGTGTATTGAAATGAATTAGGATTTTTTTTTTAGAGGATGTATCCGAGTTGATGTTGGTAAAGTCTAGATGAGGCTGGTCTTGAGTTGGGAATTGGAATCGAGCGAGTGGGGATTGCATTTTATTTTGATTGGTGATGATGTGAGGATCTTCATGATTATGTGATTTGTGATATGTAGTGGCATGATGTTAGATAACGACCATGATGAGCCTGATATATATGGGATGATATTACATCTTAATATGCAATATTAAAATCTAGTTGAAAGTGACCAATGTTACCATGATATATTGATGCATTGCTATCCTGTTATGTTGTTCTAGAAGCATGTTATGATGTGTTACATGAATTATGAGATAATGATGTGTTATTGTGTGAAAGCATGATGTTATATTATGTGGTAGTAAACATGATGTTGTATTATATGGTTAGCAAGCATGATTATGGATATGTTAAATAACGAATATGGCTTCCAATATGAATATGATTTGTGATGGACGGATTTTAGTCGCATAAACCGTATCAAAATAAAACTCAAACCTACAAACTAGTATAGCAAGCAAGTAAGAGGTCGATACCACAGAGAGAAACAAGTATTTCTTAGCAATGTGTATTTACCAATTAGTAGAAAGGGGGGTTTTGGTTGATTGAGATTGAAAAGAAAAGAAAATAAAAATAAATTGATGCAAAACAATTTAGAGAAGATCGCTCTGCCTACAACTATCCGCTTTATTTGGTTGAATTGATATTGTAACTTCCTCTTGTCATTTTAGTCTTCCTATGAATGCCCTTGTCCCGACCTAATATAGTTACTATTCCAATCAGTCCTAGAAACCCTTATCAATCGAACAGTCCCTAAAGAATGATTTAACCCAATTGATAGCTTTAAGTTCAGAGATTAACCAAGGTATTTGCAGTCCCTAAAGAGGGATTTAACAACACATCCAACTTCCTACCCATCCAATTAGTTCAATCAGCCCTAAAGGGACAAGTTTGCTACTTGGGTTAAGGTTCGCAATCAGGAATCTACAAAACCCTAACAATTGAATTGATCTAACAAGTTGGCCAGACAAGATAGAACAAAACAATAAACAATCAAGCACAAAGAAGTTGAAACATTCAAATATAGGAAATAAGGAACAAGAATTAAAAACTCACAATCAATCCAAATATAGCTTCAAATTGCAAGTAGAACGAAGAGAGTTTAGTCGCTCATGGCAAACATCGCTCTCTCTCTAATTGTCTGATAGAACGTGGAATAGAATACAAGTTCTTAAAATAACATAAAACTTGGCCTTTTAAAACATCAAAGTCGGCCATAAAAGAAATCAAAAGGTTCTAGGGTTTAATTTAAACAAAACGCAACGTATAAACGCTGTCGGCAGATGCGGCGGCCGCCGCATGTATGCAGCGGCCGCAGCATCAGTATTCTTTTTTGCAACGTCCCTGGCGGCGGCCGCTGCACACCATGCGGCGGCCGCTGCATTGGTCTTTCACGGAAAATCCGTCTTGAATCAGCTCTCGGCGTCAACATGAAAGTTGTAGCTCTCTGAAAGAGCTTTCCAACGCATAGTCATAATAGTCGATCGGACAACCGAGGCCTCCAGAAAGTTCAAAACAAGTTCAGCATGTCTGGCGACAACTTCTGCAGACTTGTTCTTCGTTTAGGTTCGTTTCTTCTTCTCAGGACCTCTTGAGATCTTCATGCAAGCTTCTTCGATCAACTAGGCATTCTCATCCAATGCATTATCAACCCATTTATCCTTCTCGGATCCACAGTTACCTAAAATAATCAATAAAAACGTGTAGATTCCGACTCCACCAACATAGAAAGCAAATATGCAAATTATACTTAAATCATGCATGATATGCGTCTTAACTAAGCTAAATGCAACCTATTATGCCTACCTAAATGCATGCTATCAAACTCTCCCACACTTAAGCTTTTGCTTGTCCTCAAGCAATGAAAAACAAATATAGAATTAATCATCCCACAAATAAGATCTTCATACTATTGTTTTAGAAAAGCAACATCAAGCAATATGAGCCATGAATAAAAGAACAAATATCCTAGCAAATATATGAGCGATCCAATAGTAAAAGCAAATTTAATCCAACCTCACCGGGATAATGTGTTTCACTCAAGCTCTCATGTGTTTAGGCTTTAAAGTCCAACTCTCAACTCAATCCAAAATGCTCTATACGTCGTAAAAGTCATCACTTGCAAACAACATCATGAGGACTTTTATAGGGTTTTGATGGGGCTTTGGTAGGAACATAAGGCATGAGAAATATTTAGGCTTGTGGTGCTAAAAATCCGGGAAAAAGGAACAACAACCAACCAGAACAACACCAAAACTTCCATACTTCCCAAACCATTCCAATAACATAAACTCCAATACACATCAATAAACAATCTTCGATTTCAATAGCCATACAACTCATGAATTTTTTTTCCATTATGATGACTTCTTTTATTTTATTTTATGCTTACTTTTGCCCCTAGGTGAATTTTATCCTCCCTAGGTCCAAGCTTACTAGACTTTTACTCCTAAGTGAATTTTATCCTCCTTAGGCCCCTAGTAATAAGTCATCTCTATTATGCAAGAAGGGTTACCTTATTTTGGCTATGCCTCACGCAATGCACAACCATACATACATCATCTCTACTCAAAGCAACTCCAACATAAAGATTTTTCACCAATTCTCCTCCTAATTCCCGGATAGGGTCAGGCTAATCATTGGCTATGATATATTTTTGTGGAGCTATAAAAAAGAATAGGCTTTAAGGCTCAGATTGGCTTCAAGCAAATGATAATATGTAAGGTAGATAGGGTATAATATGGCTAAAGAAAACATGCCTCAATCATTTGAAATTCACAAGCAACAAACATGTACAATACGGTATTGAAATAAGAATCATATGGAGAGTATTATCACACAATAAAAGCAAAAGGGAATAATATGTAAAGTCCCTATAAGGCCAAAATAAACTCACAAGGGTTATATTTTTTAGATTTCAATTAAACCTCAACTAAACCATACTTGCTCAATTATATTCTCAAATCATGCTCCAAAAATCATTTTCGAGCAATTCAATCAAATTATGGGATTTATGCAATTAAGATCATAAAAATGAATTAGATGACAAACTAAACCAAGATGGGTATCGTTAATAACACTTAAATGCAATGCATGATATTTTTGGATTTTTTTTTCAAATGCAGTATATGAATAAAAATAAATATGACAACATAAATAAACATGATAACATAAGTAAACATGATATGCAAATTATATCTATATGCAATGCAATCCCTCCCCCACACTTAAACCTTTCATTGTCCTCAATGAAACATAAAAGACAACAAAAAATAAAAACATAGATGAAGAGATGAATGAAATACTCACAATGTTGTGGATGGGTCTCCATAGGTCGGATCTGAGGATTTCGATGGCCTTTCCTGAAAGCTTAGTCTCACCTTTTGCACTTAAAATTTGAATGAGTTGGCTCATCTGATTCTCCAAGTTTTTACAATGGCTCATCTGTTCCTCAAATTTTTCGATTCGGCTTATTTTTCCTTCCTCTAACTGCTGCACCACTTGTGTGAGAATTCGGATTGATACTTCCCGCTCAACCTGTCGACTCATGTTGTAGAAAAAATCCCAAATCTCAAAGAGTCCCATATCCAATAGGCCTCCATTACTCATGGACTCAGCAAGATTCCGTGTTTCAACATTCATCCCATCAAATATGCAAACACACATCTCCCGTACATCATATTGATAACCCCACGAACATAGGTCGTTAACATACTCATGCAATCTAGTGAAATATTGGTGAAAGTTCTAACCTTCAAACTGCAACAATCTCAACATCTTAAAAAGTTAGTAGCAAGGGTGTCGTGAACCGTAAGATAGGTTCACAACGGGTTAAATATATGCACAAAAATCAATAAACACACAAAACAAAGAAATAAACTTGATTCCTCGGCAACGGCGCCAATTTTATGGAGGGTTTTTAGTCGCATAAACCGTATCAAAATAAAACTCAAACCTACAAACTAGTATAGCAAGCAAGTAAGAGGTCGATCCCACAGAGAGAAACAAGTATTTCTTAGCAATGTGTATTTACCAATTAGT